>CM041296.1:105367451-106094649 GCA_023052935.1 Piezodorus guildinii | reverse complement strand
GCCCCTTTATTGGATTGTTGGAATAATATTTTTATTAATTTTTTACTTTATGCCCTACATCGTTTCATATTATTAAAAATTTTGTTCTTTTATTTTCTTTTCAACTTTCCAATTAATTTAAACAATAATATTATATCCCCTTAATTTTTTAAAAGACCTTTGAGACCCTATTTTAGTATTTTGGGTCCAGGTATTCTCTACAGCTTTTATTCTATTTTATTTTACTATTATAGTTTTTTGGGTAAAACGTTTCATAAATTTTATCAAGTTAAAAAGGGAAAGAAAAAAAGGGGAACATATTTTACTAAAACCCTTCCCTAAGGTTTTTTGAATAAAAGAGAATCTAACTCCAAATTAAGAACCTTTCTAATAAAAAAAAATAATTATAAAAAAATTCCCGGCTATAAAGAAAAATCATACGTCTTTTCAGGGTTAACTAAAGAAAATTGAAACATAATTTCTTGGAAAAAATTGAAATTTAATCTAATAAATTTTTCCTGGTACATCTTTTGGATGTCGTAAAACCCAAAAGATTGATTGGGGAGGGTATGGTTTTTGTTTTTAGGGAAGGAAATTAAAAATAAAAACCCCAGAAGACATTATAATTATTTATTTGGGATAAAAAAAGGTTTTAAAAGGGCATTGTTTATTATAAATGAGGTTACTGTGTTTATTATAAAGGCTAATTTTAAATAATCGATCCTAAATATTTCTAAGTTGGGAAAGACAAAAATATCATAAACCATTTTTATTATATTTTAAATATTGAATTGGAACATTTACAAGGAAGAAGGTTTAGGGGTTTTGAAATTTCAAATTCACTTTGGTATTTTAGTTTATTAAAATGTCATTAGCTTTTCTCTTTTTTTTTTCTTTCCTTATACTGAGTTTTATGAAAAAATAGTTCGTTTTTTTTAATTATTTGTCGTAATACAATTTTTTTACTACATTTTTCCAAATTTATTAATATTCTTTTAAGGAATTTTTTTGTTAAAAAATCTTTTCAATTTGTTAAGTAGAATGTAATGATTTTTTTTATTTTATTTTCGTATAAGGGAGAGTTAAAACCGTTGAATTTCTTTTATTTAAGGGGATAATAAAAAACGTATTTTAAAGTTTCCGAAAAATTAGGGGAAAAGGAAAAGTCGAACGTCATTTCTTTACAAATTAATAATTTTCAAAGGGGGAAAATTTTTAAAAAAAGGAATGACGGGGGAAACCATAACTCAAAATTCAACCTTTCCCCAAAAATATAATAAATCCTTTCAAATTGCAACCAAAACTTGAAAATTTTAACCATCCCCACAGTATTTTACGAAATTAAAATCATAAATACCTAGGAAAGTAAATTTTTATTTAAAATCAAAAAATCAAATTTCTAATAACCATTTATTAATTAATTTTTTTTTTATTATCATAAACCCCTTTTAAATGTTATTGAAAAAATAACCCTTAATTAGAAAACATAGGAATAGTTACAAAAACAACAGGTAATGGGTTAGACATTTATTTCACTTACGAACAATTTAAACCTTTTGTATGTATTTATTTCCGCAAAAAAATTTGGACATTAATTAAAAAAAAAATAATCATCAATTATAAAGCGAAATATTTTTTAAATGAATAAAAACTATTGTTCTTTTTAAAACTATTTTTTTTTTAATTACTTTTTGTTATATTCATTACCTAAGCCCAAAAAACCCACTTTTGGGAAATGGAATAATATTTTAAAATCTAAAAAACAAAAATTCCCTGTTCCCCAATATACAAATGTTTTTACCTTTTTTAAAATTTTACTTTTTGTAAAATTAATAATAAATGAACTTGAAATTAGAAGAATACCCCGGGGCGGAAAAATAACTTTTTCCCAAATTTATTAAAACTTAACCTCAATAAATATACTTTTAAACTCTATCGATTATGATAAAAATGGGGCAAACAAAACAAAATGGAAACAATTATTTTTTTATAAGCACTAAGTTTTCCTTAAATAAAATTAATTCAACCCCTCGTTTTTAGGCTGATTAATATTGCACCCAAAATGTACTGTATAAAATTTTTCCCCCCTAATAAACACTCATAAAAAAATTGAAACCAAGGATTTTAAACACTCTAAAAGTTCATTTCCCTCCTTTTTAACAAAAAATCAGCAAATTCAATATTTTTTTCTTATTTAGAAAGCTTGATCAAAAAGATAATTAAAATAATTTAAAGATTACATTTTTCAATAAAAACAAAGTGTTCATTTATCTTTAAAACAAAAAAAAAAGAAAGAGGAAAATATCAACGATTTTTCCCCTTTAAAAATTTGGGTTTTTTTTGGCATTTAAAACTTGCAAATTTGAGCAAAAAAACAAAGTAAAAATCTTAAATCACTAAACCAACCCTAATTTATTTGGTTGGAAGATCAAAATTTTTATACATAATAAAAACTTTTAATCGGGGTTGGGTTTTTCATTTTTGAAGTTGTTCCTGTTTAAAAACATATAAACCTTAAATCTTTTTAAAACACCAAAATTTTTTTTAAAAACTCTTTAAGAACCCCAAATTAACTTTTTAAAAAATTTTAATCCCTTCCCTTTCCTTAATAATAAATATTTTCCCCAGATTGTCCCTTTATTTCCTCTTTTTTTTCTCTGTTTTTTAAAAATTCGCTTTCCAAATTTTAAAGGGTAAAACATTTATAATTAAACTAGAAGAAATTTTAAGTAAAAATTGAAATACGTGAAAAAGTTTTAACATCATTCAAAATTGAATTAAAAAACATGAGAATTGAACTAATTTATCGGTGTAGATTGATTGAATATTAATTAAAAAATTGCTTGATATTTGAAGAAAATATTTCAAATTTACGGGAAAAAAATTTAATTTACATTAAAAAAATTTTTCGAATTTCATTAAAGAATTATTTAAAAATCTAAAGGTAAAAATCATTCTCTTAATATTCAATTTTAAAAATAATAAAAAGAATTTTAAATGTCTTAAAATTAATTGATTAATGAAAAATTTCTTAAATTATTTAATAAATTTATTGTTATTCAATAAAGCTATTTATTCCTATCTAGAACTTTAATTAAATCTAAATAATAAAATTATTAATAATAAAAATAAGTAAAACAAAAGTATTAATGCCATATCAACAAAACCAAATTTTAAAATTTCTAATATTAACTAAGAATGGCTAAGAAATCCTTTATTTCCATTTCGGGTATAATTATAAAAACCAACTTCGGATCCACGTATCACCCAATATGCATAACCCCAACAATCACAAAATTTATCAAGAATCCTCCCATTCCCATCACCTTTAAATAGAACTACTCTCATTAATATATTCTTAATATTTGAACTAACCTTATTTTAAATTAATTGTTTCACAACATAAAGACGTTGAAGAATATATTTAAATTTAATCTTAATTTTTATATTACAAAGTATTTATTAAATTTAATAAATTTTACTTAAGATTTTTTTATTCATAAGTACAATAATTCAATCCCTATTATTCAAAGTTAAAGATAATTTTATTTAAAAAGTCTACTTTTATATATCATACTATTCTAACTATTATTCAATTTATTCTTTATTTTTAAAAAAGTTTATTCATAACTAGAAATTTTTTAAACTAAACTGTATTTAAGAAAAAATTTGTTTTTAATTTTTAAATAAATATAAAGCAAGAAAGGGTTAATTTTTTTTTAAATTTACCAGTATTGAAATGGTTTTGGGCCCTGTGTATATTCTATAGAAAAAAAAATCTTTTTTTTTTTTAAATTTTCTAAACTTCTTACAAACTTCAAAGGTTTAAACATACTCTTTTTTTAAAGTATTTATTTTTTCAACAACCCAATAAATTTTAAAATTAAATAGAAAAAACTATGGGGATTGTAAAAACAGTTCAACCCCAAGCTATCGATTGTTTTAAAATCCCTTTTAACCCAATTTTTCCAAAAATTTTTATCTGAACCACCCTTGTTATAATTTTTAGTTAATTTCTATCTTTTTAAAATTAGGGTAACCAATCACTTCTTACAATTCATAAATCAAAATTTTTTAAAATCCACATTAAAACAGCACATTTTTTCTTCCTTATCTTTTTTTTTTTTCATTGTTCCCACAAAACTGAACATGTAGTGGGCCAACGTTTGGGGGATTTTTTCCCTCATTATCAAGAATAAAAAATTTTTTTTTTAAAACTTTTTGGCTTTTAGTTACAATTTTTTTAAAAATTTTTTTTATAAATTTTAATTTTAAATAAAATTTAAATTTTTTTTTATCTGTACATTCTAATTTTCTATAGTTCCCAGCTGCATCAGCATAAAAGGTTGACTTTTGGGCTCACTGTTTTTTTCTTTTGGGCAAACTTTTGTATTTTTAATATTGAACATTTTTTAATTCCTAAGGTCTGTAATTATTTTTTTTTTCGATTTTAAATTTTTATTTTTTTTTTTTCCCACAATTTTTTTATTTTTTTTTTCCCTAAATTTTATATTATTTTTTTTCGCCCCGCGAAAATGAGTCCCGGGATTTTTTGGTGTTTTTTGTTTTATTGTTACTCTTTTTTTATGTATTTTTGCTTCTAGAATTTTTTATTTCTTTTTAATTTTTGGATGTATCTAGTATTTTTATATTTTCAAAATTTATGTCGATATTTTGCCCCATTTGTTGATAAAACTGTAGCATTTGAATTTTTTATACTTTTCCAATTGGAAATGTGTTTGATAATCTTGTTTTTAACTTTTTTGATGTTTCACCTATGTACGATCCCTCACAATTCTCACAATCAATTATATATATGATATATCCTTAAATTCTTTCAAAATTATCTGATTTCCTAACATTAAAATTTCTAATAGTGTAGGATATTGTTCCCAAATAAGTATTTTATACCCAGAACAGAAATCCTAATTATTCAATACTTTCTAATACTACCAATATTATTTATCTTCAAATTTGACATGCTTATTCTGCAAAAATCATCATTTTTTCTGTATATTTTGAATATTTAAGAATATTAGGTTACTTAAGAAGCATAAAAATGTAATTATACTGACTGGTGGACTGTGTACACACTTATATCGTATGTAAATATATATTCTCCTTGGCAATATCAGTTTAATAGTGAAGTAGCTATTGTAAATAAGCTTACATAGATGTCATAGTAGTATTGATGTACTGAAAAAAAAATTGTTACATGAATACCTTCAATAGTACAATAAAAAATGAATATGTAAATATTTTAGGTTTTACTAGCAATAAATTAGTTGTGTATATAATGGAGACTGCTTCTGATGTATGTATAACTGGAAACTTATCAAAACAAGAAAATTGTACAAAGTATTTATATAAATTTGTATAAAAAATTGAGCTACCTGTATATATATATATATTAAAATATGTAATTAAGATTTTTTTTAAATATTCATCACATTATTTTCAAACCCTTAATTATTTTGGCATTATTACTTTAATATTAAAGGTATATTAAATAGAAATCATAAAAATGAAAACAATAACGAATTGGTACAGATTATTAAAAATACGGTAATGGTCATAGAAATTGCATCAATAAATAAAAAAAATGTTTCCAAAATTAAACATAGCTGTGTGTTTTTATAAAATGCTGATTACAGAATAAAATATTATTATACATTGAATATTAAAGAAAAGCACATAAAAATCAACTAAAAAATATAGAAGTTTAAGTTCTCTCATAAAATGAATTATAATATTAATTTTCATAACAGTGACAACCGTTGATTTGTGGCACCACTCTTTTCCATGAAAATTATTCTATTTCGTGTAATCTCACAATGTTAATTGTTTCTCACAGAAAAATGCTCAAAATTCAAGATAATTAAAAAATGTATTCTGGTAGTAGTTAAAAATACTAACTAACAACTGAAAAGCGTTATTATTATTTTCTTTTTTAAATATCTTTATTTTATTAAATATAATAAATAAGTAGACATTAGCAAAAATATTCAATTGGATCAAATTCATCATCATAAAAAATTAAAGTATAGTTGCAATTTCTATGAACATGACTGTATTAAAGTTATATATTATGACTTTTATTATTACTAAATATTAATATTAATTTGTCCACAACTTACAAGGGTTTTGTTTGACATTAAAGTGATATAGATTATCAGATTATTCATTTATTGTTTTCATATTCTAAATAACTACATATAAAATGAAACATGTTATTTTGAGTCACATTAAAAATGTTTACTAGGCTCTCAAGTGAGACAAAAACGCCTTACATTTTGGCCCAAAAAGGAACAAGAAGGAGTAGGAAGTCAAGAAGCCAGTGAAGAACAGAAAAAAGAAGATAGGAGTGAGGAAGGAAGTGATGAATATCATGACTATGATGATGCATCCTCAAATAATAAGAACAAAGACTACGAAAATGTAAGCTCAAACCCTGATAACAAAGATTATCATGATGGAGATGGTGGTTCACAAAATGGGAACAAGGATTATGGTGATGAAGATGAGTCATCATTTTATGACGAATTTTCAAGCAACCCAGAATTTTCTGATTTCGATTTTGAAAATTTTGGTGGTTCAAGGGAAAGTGGGGATTTTTACGATCACAGAAATCTTCAGAGAAGAAGAGATGAACAGCTTGATGGCTACATACGTGAGTATGTTGCTCAATTGAACAAAGATCCTGTAAAAGCATCTGGCCCTATGGATCTCTCCTACTATGAAAAGATTGCGGAGGCAACAGTTGAGAAGGGCCGCATACCATCAATCACAACATGCCATGGAAACGTGAGATATTATTGTTTATTGTAGAGTTCCTCTATGATACTAAAGTTTTTTTTTGTGTTTTTTTAACAGGAAACACCACTTCATTCAAATTCGTTTTCTGAATTTGACTGTCTTCAATTTCTTCACCAGTGTTTCCCCAGACATGATGCCGGCTTCTTCAGGGCTCAGAATAAGTCTGGTAAAACATTGGTGAAGGAATGAAAGACAGTTTCAAAATAAAAATAAAACTATTATGATGGTCATAATGGTTTAGTTTGTGAGAATCTTAAGCAGTATTAAAAAAACTACATTAATTTGATTTAATTAGTATCAAAGAGAAACAATAATAAAAAGAGCACCGCAAAACCCAAATTGCACAAAACTATTCCATCCTCAGCTTAAATTAAATGTAAGAATTAGTATTTAACTAAATTAATTACGAGAAACAAAAAGGGTGGTTTTTAATAGCTAGGATTAAAAAGAATGTAGGGTTTCTTGAAATTTAACACTTCAGTATAATCTAAATATTTCTCTGGAAGAAGATAATAGTAATAATATATCAAGTGATGATGTATCTGTGTTTATGATTATTTTATTAAATCTTAAAGAGTTAACTTAGCCAATTGAACAGTTCATTATTAGAATAGCCTAAATGATTTTGATTAAAACAAATTTTAAATACATATTTAAGTACATTTATTTTAGAACAGTGAAAAATGCTTTTTTGATACTTAGTATTATTGCACCAAATATCCTACAACTTTCCTATTCAATGAATAGAATATATTTTTTAAATCGAAGAAGTTATAAAAGAGCATATAAGATTTTAGAATAATCAAAGACATAAAAATACAATTATACAGTTTAATAAGCATAAGCAGAACAATAATATAATAACAAAATATTATAAAAAGATTGGAAAAAAAAACATTGCAGTCGTGACCTTAAAAGAATTTTTAAGAATTTTTTTTTTAATGCAAATAAATTTAGCATTGATTGGAGAATAAGACCCTTGATATATTTAGAACTGAAATGAATCCTTATAAAATAGTCAAATTGAGTATAGTCAACACTAAGTTACTGAAGTGGTTGTAAAGTTCTTTGTTCATGCGTCTTCACTGTTATGGGCCCATAGATCTTGCATAGGATTGTCCTCTCAAATATCCGAGCTTCACTCATCGGTTTTTTTATTTATTATTTTTTTTTTTCTTATGGTCTAAGCCTCTGAGCCATATAACAATATTGGTCGAACTATTTTTTGAAGAGGATTATTTTTGTCTTCTTTGAGTTAAATCTGCTGTTAAACTGCTTCCTCAGACTGTAATATCACATATTAGCACCATTAATTTTCCTTCTGATTTCCCGCAAAACATCATTTTCTTTGTTAATTTCTGTTCCCAAGTAGACGAAGCTGTCAAAATGCATTGGAACCTGAATTGGCCAACTTCGAGATATTCATCTCTTCCTTGTATCCCACCTATTCACATGGACTTGGTCAGCGTTGACACTAAACCCAAATATCTTGGCTGCCATCTAGAATGCAAGGAATGTTTAGTGCTTTTTTCAATCCTGCTATAATGTCAAGATCTGCATAGCTGAGGATTTAGACCAGCTAGTTAAATACTGTTCCACCAAGCTGGATTCCAGAGTTCATTATTGCATTTTCTTCTGCGAGATGTTTGTTAACATCACCTTGTCTCACGCTGAACTCTTCTGAGAGATCACATTAAATTTTCACTGCGCTCCTGGATCCTTTCATAGTCATTTAAGACAGTATAAAGAGAAGTTATGAATTCTAAGTAACTGGAGAGAAAAATACAATGATGATAAGTAATACAAGTTATATTAATAATTAGAAACAAAAGAGAACAATAATTATAATAATAATAACTAACAATAATTAGAAATGAATGAGAACAGAAAAATATTCCTCATATAGTTTTAAAATACCTTTACTTCAACAGTAAATTTAAAATTATAATTTTAAAAATGTTTTTACAAAGTATTGGCACAATTTAAGTTATTGCTGATTAACTTTGTTCAATATATCACATATTATTAAAATAAAAATGAAGCTGTTAAACATTTTAACCGCTAACAAAGGCTAAAATATGAATAATTACATATATTATTTTTTAACTTTGCAGATGTGTTCAAATTTGAATGCCCTAAGGTCGACATGACCCAAGCCCAACAGCACCCTAGATACCCTGACCCCGAGGACTGCCAATTTTTCTACGTATGCATCAATGGAGAGGTCCCCAGGAGGAATGGTTGCAAACTTGGACAAGTCTTTAATGAAGGTACCGGCGCATGTGATTGGCCCAGAAATGTTCCGGAATGGTAAGCCATTTATACTTATTACTGTTTTCAAAATTGCTTAATTTTAAAGTTATGTGATAATTATAAGGGAGGTATTAGTGTGATTGAGTCCATATTTATCCCTCTTACTAGCAAGGTTCATTCTCATCTCAGCTCCTCATCATTCCTGAATAAGGCTTATGCATTGAACCACAAAACATGGGCATTATTCAAAACAACATCAATATATATTTATTTTTTTATTCCTAACTTGATCTCGTTTTCTCAGATTAATTACAATAATTCAATCTAGATCAATATTTTTGAAATAATTCAAGAAGGATTAATTTTGTAGCATGAATTATTTAATTTATTTAATATAAAAGAAATTTTATATAAATCAGTCATACTATTTTTTTAACTGTTGTTTTCTCTTCTTCTTCTGACACTAAAATTCAGTAATGAGTCAAGGCCTCCCCCAACATCAACTGCCAGTCATCTCGGTTGGTTGCCAATGCCCTCCAGTTTCTCACTCCTAAGATGGACCATGCATCCTCTGCCACTCCATCAGCTCACCGTAGTCTCGGCTTTCTAACTCTTCTCTTTCCATTTATTCTTACTTCCAAAAGTTTCTTTGGAACCTCATCATTATTCATTTGAGCAACATTTCCAGCCCAACAAAGCCTTCTATCCAATCCTTATAAATCTGATGAAATTCGCATTATTATATATTGTTCATATTTCAGGATTTGTTCTTTGACGCCAAACGTTATCACTGAACACTGTTCCAAGGATTCTTCTTTTTTGTTCTTTGTCACTTCATATCCTTTAATAGAACTGGGTTCTTTTTAGAAACTATTAGGGAATTTACAAACAGTTTCACCCATACTTAGTTGCTTCCTTAATACGTTACATTTTTTTGCAGGCCAACTAATATGTTGTTGACTGTCCTTGGAGCACCACATTTCGAAAATGTTGGAGCTTCTAAGGAAAAACTCGCAATGTCCAATCCTGAGGCGACCTAGTATTGTTTTCCCCCTCTCGATTTCCTAATGCTTGTCATCCAATTTGTAATATTGCCTTTTATTTGAAGTAGTTTTGATGGACTGCTTCTCCAGGCCTCATCCTATTGTCTTATTAAGAAGGTTCTCAGTTATTTATAATCTGCTTTGCAGTCACTTTTAAACTGAATACAAATTTTGTGAAAATGTCTCAAATTCCATTAGTTAAGTCAACATCTTAATAAAATGAAACAGCCAGGATTAGGATAATGATTTGTTCTACCGTTTTAATCAATAAAACACACCTAAAGCTGAGAAATGTGGTTAAAAAAACTAGAGAATAAAATGTGTTATCATTGTTATTATTATAAGTTTTGGAGAAATTTTATCATACTAGGTACTATAGGATGAAAAAATTCAATACTAAAAAAAACGTGATCTTTTTTTCAAAAGATATAAAACTCTAGTGGACTTTTACCAGTGTTTGTTTCTCATTTTAGTCCCTAGATAATCTATTTTTCAACAATATTTGAGTATTGGACTTTTCAATTAACTATCAAATCTTAGAATCGATAAGATATTAAACAGTTTTGATATTCAGCTCTGATATAAAAGATACAGAAAGGCACCAAAGGACAGTATAAGACCTTCTACTTCAAGGCACTTATGGAGTCCTTTGGGAGGACGTAAAAAGGTGACCCTAAGTCTGTGCAATGTCAGGTACTAGCTAAAATTTTTTATCCTAATTAAACTTAGATAGGCAAAATTTAGGACTCCCATTGTAGCATCGTACTATTAGCCCCAGCAGCATAAAGTGACGTTAAATTAATAAACAAAAAGAAAGGGACTCTGAGGCTTTCAAGAACATTTAGTTGGGATTATTGCTTTAAAACATTTTTTTTAAAAAGCAGTAACTAATAAATTACATACTTATAAAATCATATTTCAATGACCAGTTTCTCAGGAGCACTTAATAAAAAAAGTTAAAGTTATTTTTATTAATCTAATAATTTATGACTAATAGTTTGTATGTGTATAAATGATATAAATGTGTATATATAAAGCAATGTTTGAACATTTTAAGCTATACAAATGCTAACATAAATTAATATGTTTTTAGTCAAGATTGGTACAAGGGAGTCCTCACCGATGAAGAGCTCTATGCCCTTGAGCACCCTAAGCCAAGGACAAGGAGTAACAGCACATCGTCCAGAGGCCCACAGAGGAAGCATCAAGTTCGTGTTGAATAGTGTCTTGAAAAACTTTTATTGATGTAACTGTAAGGAATACTGGCAGTCCTTGTAAATTGTTAAAATGTTCCAATTTAAGTGTTCCACTGTTCTTGTGTTTTTGTGCGTTTGAGTGTCATTTAGAAATAGTAACTAGTTCTACATATTTATTCACATCACTATATAGTTTATAACAGATGAAATGAATTTAAATTATGATAGACAATAATGTGAAAATGATCTATTATAAATTTAATATAACAATATTTCCCTGTAAATAAGCACCTAGCTTTTGTGTTTATGAAGTGATCTAATGTAGACAACCATTTTGTTGGCATTCCTTATGTTATACACATAATAGAGTATAATTATAATTTACAATAAATATTAAGACTGACTTTCTGTACGTTAGCATTTATAGCTCTTTTTTTAAGTCAGATTTTATTTTCATGTTTTGTTTTTTTTAAATTTGTGCTTTTGCACATTGAGAATTATTAATTTCAAAAAGTGTCATTTGTTCATTTATTTTGTATGACTTTTAAATATAAACATTCCTAAATATTAGCACTTTATTTTTCCTCAACACCTGTTTATTTACTATACATTTATGTTAATAATGTATATTTCAATACAAAATGTCAGTAATGGGAACGAAGAACTACAATTTTCTGTGGTCTAACATTTTCTCATAATTCCCATCGTAGCAACATCCTCTATCTAAAACTACTACATACTAGCCAATAGATCCCAATCGTAACCCAGACCTTCTGAACTTTTGTATTCATAAGCCCTATTCCTAAAACTTCTTTCGAGCCTAAAGAGTTTTAATTCCTTAACATTTTCCAGTTGGTTTACTCTCTGCCTTCTTCAAGTCAAAACCTAACGACTATGGCCAGGAACTAATTCCTCTTAAAATCATAAAACTCTGTCTTCCCATTACTTTTTCTACTCTTTTACACTTTTAATATTTCCCTATTTAAAATTTCAATTTTCCTAAAATATGTAAAACAGTGTTTCCATTCATTGATAATGTTCTATTTATAATTTATCTCCATTGGAAAAATGAGTCCACTCTGACTTTAAAAAAAAACATTCTAACAATATCCTGACACATACCAGCAGGTCTCAAATACCTTCTCTATTTTACCCTAATTTAACTACAGCTATGGTCAAAGTATCTATTGTGTATGAGAGGCATCCTGGTGAAAGAGGGACTAAAAATATGGTTGATGATACTATTGAAATAATTTTATTAGATTCGTCTTCATGTTGAACAAATCCGATACCTAGATCTCCATCTTGACAAGCGCCTTACTTGGAATCCTCACACAAGACTGAAACGACAAGAGACTGCTCGAAGATATCGATTACTAAAACACTTAATAGACAAACATTCAAAACTTCCAGTATATTACAAAAGATTCATTTACATCACTATTATCAGACCTAAATAATCTAATTCCCCCCTCCCCCATCCAATCCTTACAATCCAAAATCCTTTGCAAAATCCTGAATGCCCCTTATTTTGTTACAAATCAACTCCTCCATAATGACCTTAATATCCTATTTGTTGCAGACATAGCCCGTGATAGACACTCCTATTTTCATTCTAAACTCCCTGCCTATACAAACCCACTTGTCCGTAATTTATCTTCCTTAGATATCCCTGATAACCCTCCAAGGGGACTGAAAAGAAGGTGGCCTCGGGACGTACTGCCTTACCTACTGCCTAATCTGCCTTAAAATGTTAGTGAAGTGCTACTATTGGGTAGTTCTTTCTCAAAACATTTTCATGACTTTTTCTTTTCATTCCTCATATTTCCTTATTATGTTATTTAATATAGTTGTAAATTACTATAAATAAATAAAAAAAAAAACCAAAAGATTTGTCTTCGGGTTCCTCTTATCACATCATAGTATAATGAAATAAAGATTTATTTTTCTCATCATTGTCCTGAGTTTTCTTTTGTTTTAATATTTGTAAGATATATATTTGGTACATAGAACACCTACAGGATGGCAGATGAAATGTTGATTTGACACACTAAGCAAATTAGGACGACACTGCTAATGAAGCCTTGCAAGAATATATATAGATAAATATACATGATGCTTGAAAATGGCCCTAGAGGCTAAAATGTTGTAAGGTGTAAATGTAACTTAAAAAAATATATCAATGAACTTCCTTTGTGAAACGGCCAAGTATATATCTTAAAATTAATGATTTCGTAACCTACATTCTCATGACAATAACTTCTAGTTGTATTTCTTTTCTAAGCTCTTAGAACTGAAAAACTTTCGGAAGTCCATATCTTCTTACTCTATAGGTTCTCTATTCACACTCTAAATAAAATCTCAACCTATTATAGGGTTTATAAAATAATATATAATAGTGAAATTGTAAATTTATAAGATACATTTACTATTTTGGGCTATACTTAAATTTACTTTAAAACTTAAAATTACTTCTTCCGAATAATTGTATCTTATCTAAAGAATGGTATTAAAAAAAATTAATAATAAGATTGAAGCAGAGAAATAATCATTCCCCTAAGTTATGTCATTCAAAATTACCATTTTCTGGATATCCTTTTTGGTGAAATGGACTTGAGAAAAGATAGATGAAAGTACTATAAATAATTTTACTAATAAGGTATGGCAAAATCCCTAGTTCCACTGGATTGATTGCAGAACAGAAAAAACATTTAAAAATAAAAATTTTAATCATATCTTGTCAAATTAATTTAAAGGTAAATTTTAGTTCCAACTCCTCCCTCTAAAGAAGTTATATAGCAAGCAGTTGTGCGGGTAGACTATCTCTGAGCGGAAGGCGTATGCAGTTGATGTTGCTGGGCTGATAGAATTCCTTATAACCTTAACTTTAATTAAAGGTGTATTATTATATAAGGCCAACTTAAATCCCAATTTATTAATATTTTTAAATTGAAAAAATAAACCTACGAATTATTAGTAAAAAAATTTTTAATCTTCTATTTTATCTGAACTTCACCCACTGGAGAAATGTAGTTAAGTGGAGTCTTTCTCAGAATATATTGCTAACAGGTCTAGTATCCATACATTTTAATAAGTTTCATTTATTCGATCAAAGTTTCTTCGTTTTTTATTTTTTTATTCCTCCTTGCTTCGTTTTTTTTTAATATATGAGGGTTTTATTGGGCCAAGGGGTGAGGACAGGATTGATGCCAGAGTTAACCCTCCCCCTGGCACCGAGACGCGAACTCCTAATTATTTCATCTTCCTTAACTTCGGTTATCAGGTTGCAAGGTATGGTTAACGGCATTAACCCATTTGACAACCCCACTCCAGTTCAATTTGCATACATTTCCACCCAACTTACAATGATTTTTCATTGCTGGGATATATGATTCTTCCTGAAGGTTTCACTGTGAATTCTATCCCTGAGTGTCTCAGAACCACTGGGAGCATGTACTTCATCTCTGAAGCAGAATAAGAAGTTTGATCTCTTTTATATCCTTTCCTACTATTGTGTTGAAGATGTAATAATGTGTATTATTAGATTGATCAATTCTGTTGTATAATTATAGTTGTATTTTCTTATTTCTGCAAATCACAGTTCCGCAGTATAAGAAGTCAATTATAACTTCAAGCTTCTAATAATTACAAGTCAGAGCGATTTATTCGGTCTCTCATACTACTGGTAGGATCTTTTCTTTATATAACTAATAACGCCATTCCTTTCGCGTTCTGTTTGTTTATTTATTGATTAAAAGCCACATGATGCTACTTTAGCAAATCGGACGATTGTGCAGTGTGAGCCCTTAATTTTGCCTATCTATGTTTAATTAGGATAGGGATCTTTAACGAGTACCTGAAATCGCACAGGCTTTGGACCTCCATTTTACGGGAGGACCGAAAGACGGTAACCCAAGAGTTTAAACGGTAACCTTTAAAAAATCCTAGGGCCAGCACCCGAGTTTGAACCTGCGACCTTGGACATTAAAGGTGTTATGCTAGCCACTATACCACAGGTGACTACCTTCTTTCGAGTCCTGTTTACATTCTATCAGGACTTATTGGAGTTACGGAAACTATAACTTGTGCTAGAGAAGTTCTTATGTTAATTAATTAATGTTTTTGCTGTTATTCTTCTTAGCTCATTTAGGGGAATACTTTGACTATAGACAGGGTTCTCATAATACCTTACACAGTCAGTTACATTCTATGCTTTTAGCAATTCATATTTCTTTTCTCGACACCTTCAATCAAACACAGCATTCATGAGTAAAAAAGAAAGATATAGTTAACAAAGGGTACTAACTTCTAGAAAAAGTAAGACAGTTATTATAATCGTTAAAACTTGAGATTTGCATAAAGATGTTTTCAACAAGGTATAGGCTTTTGTTTTGACTCATACTTTTTCAGTCTTCAGCCATTCTTGAGGCAAAACGCGAATATAGATTTAGCATTCAGGGCACAAGTAGCTTTATTAGCCATACTTTCTCCAACTAATGGAATTAGTTTTTTTCTAAAATCAAGTTGTATAATTAACATACATCTTGGAAGCGAGGTTATGGCCTATAATAACCTTCTTCTTATTTATTTTAATTATTTTATCTTTCCAGTCAATAGAAATTTTCTTCTCCTTATTCTCTTCATCCTGGAGAGATGTTGTAGCTTACTTTTGCTTTCCTGAAATTCATTCTTCTTTTAGTATTTTTTAATTTTTTCATTCTATACCATGTCCAAAACAACTATAATCCTTATACCTCTTCCTAGCCAAAAGGATTATGTTAACAAAACAAAAAGGTATAAAAACCATAGCACAAGGCATGACGTAAAAGGGAAAGTGCTTTCTACCTACGACCTTACACACGCCTGGGTGCGCCTACCGTATTTGTGACCACAAAAGAAATTAATTCCTGATCTGTAACTTGAATGGGAGATTCGTCATATATATATATATATATATATATATATATATATATATATATATATATATATATATATATATATATATGTGTGTTTTCATTGAAAATAAAAAATCTATTTTCTATCAAATTAATTAAAATATTAGTCAAATAAATAAAACTTCGAGTGAAAAATATTTCAAAATTTTAGTAGATATCAGTTCATACATCATCATTATCAGTCAGGAGCAATAAATTATTTCAATTAGGAATAATGTTGAGTTGACTACTTAGGTCATCGTTTGCTTATCCACTGGAAGGAGGTAGTTAAGTTTTCAACGTGGAAAAAAAATCGCTGTTGATCCCCAACGAAAAAATAGTTTAGAAATTGATTTAAACAATATAATAATCTTGAATTTAAAGAAATAATAAGCCTAAGACATAAAGAACGGAGCGCTTCATGAAGCCATAGATTTTTCCGTCCTTAAATGAAAAAAAAAAACTATTAGATAGAATTTGTAAGTCGTACTTATAATAAAATAGAAATTTCAAAGTTCCTTTGTATAGTTTTTTTTTTTTTATCTGTTTTGTTTTTGTTGAAAGTTTTAAAATTACACATTAATTAAGTTAAATAAGTGAGAGATAAATTATAAAATACGTTTTTACTTGTAACAGCTATACGGATTGTTGATAGACAGCTGAAATAAGCTTTAAAATGAATGAACGAATGAATGAACAAGGTTTCTTATAATATATAACATATCTGTATTGAAGGATCTATTATATCCACGGGCTAAGATAACTAATGTAATAAGATTATGTTGCTTGGTTCTACCACAAGATAGCGCTGCAGCCACAAGTCAGCCTTGTATTCGGACGATTTTCATTAGAATCGGAAAATGAACGCCTACAAAATAGAAATAATCAAGAAGTTCTTGATTTGGAGGGAACCTTCGGAGGAATCTTTCAAAGAAAACATTCAGGAAATGGAAAAAACCCATTCGTCCAAACAATCACACACTTTATTAATTTTTTTTTTTGGAATTCTTCTTTTCCGGATTAAAACAGGAGAGAATTTCGAAAAAAATATAAGTTAGTAAGATGTTAAAAACTTTTTTTCTACATGGAAGATATAATTTTCGAACTATGACTTTCAAAAGAAATACCCCAATTAAAGTTTGCTTAGTCGCAATAATCAAGTCTCGTAAAACGGTGTGTTTGTGCACTAAGCAAAACGAAAGAAGTACGGAAAATAAAAGATATCACAGCAATGCTTTCCCCGAATTCGGTAAAAAATGGATTTTATATTTTTTTCAATATTTAAAAAAAATATACATTTAACTAAGTGGTAGTATACCTAAAAAGTTTGAAAGGGCTCGAATTTTGGATTTTTACAACTTCATTCTCTAAAGTATCTTTAACTTTGTTCATTTGATATAATAGATCATCTCTCATTGTTATAATAGTTGTATAAAATGGATAAATATAAAATAAGAAAGAACAACCAAGTCCTGCAAAAAGGTCAAGCCATAAAACCATTTTATTAGCATTGATAAATAAAGGCGAAATTTACAATTTGAACGAATCTCATAACCAGCTAAAGGGGAAAAAAGAAAAAAATATTTTTTAGGTAATTTTTTTTCTCGGAACATCAAAATAGTAATATATGTACAATATATCATTGGGAAGCTAAAGATTTTAGAAAAAAATGATATCTTATAATCGGGAAAGGAAATGCAAACTGACGGATAGGGCAAGGAATCAAGTAATTATTGTACGTAACAATCAATCCTCATTGGCGCCCAACTAGCCTTGAATTCTCTTTCATACTTCCCATTTGCTCTTTCTCAATAGGGTTCCTAACCAATTCCAAACAACTGTTAAAAAACTGGGAGTAACCTTTAACTAAAACTTATCCTGGAGCAACAATATATCTGAAATATCCCGAAAATCCATTTATATACTTAAACAGCTCTATAGATTCCGTCAATCCTTACCTTTAAAAACCTTCATCCACTTGTTTCCTCTGTTATCTTTCCCAACTTTGACTACGGTTGCCTGGTGTATGGAGTACTTACCGATGAACTGGAAATAAAATTAAAACGTCTAATGGATTGCTTTATTAGATTTATTTTTGGAGGCCGTAGACGTTACCATATTTCTGGCTACACCAAGTTAAAGTGGCATTATCCTTCTTTTCGACGGTAATATTTTCACGGTTCCTACCTATTACGAATCTTAAAAAATAGAAAAGCTTCCTATATAACTGAACTCCTCACCCTCCGCTCTGACATCCATTCGTTGAATACTAGAACCCAATAAATCAATATTTATACCCCATCACATACTTCCTTTCACAAAACCTTTCTTGATCGCTCCTACCTCTATCCGTAATACCGCCTCTCCCTCTTCTTTTAAACACCAACTCTTCCATTACCTACTTGAATCTCAATCTTCCTCATTGTAAATATAGCTATTTACAGTATAAATATGTGTATGTATAAGTGTGTGCTCCACATGTATATAACTATACAAAGATTTATAGAATATCGGACTGTTGAAATATTTTATTTAAAAGTAACTAGACCATAAAAACGTTTTGTGTTTCATTGTTTCTGTTCCGAGCGGACTTGGTCCCAGAATAAAGAATTGTTTTCATTTCAAACAATTTTATATTGTTATTTTATTTAATCTTAATCGTATGTTTCCAACGAAAGAAACTTTAAAATTTGTATAACTTTAACTTCATTTAGTATTATTTAAACTGATTTTAACAACCGAGGTAGGTATTTGAAGGTAAGGTATTTGAAGGCATTACAGATATTAATTTAAAAAAAAAAATCAATCTGTCTTCCATCTATTGTATGCCGACGAATATAGCATTGATCCTTTGTAACAATACTACGCTAGATAACAGTAAATGGAATGCATGTCCTGGTGGAATAGCCTTGAGCAGTACGGCAGACTTAGAGAACTCTCTTGTTCTATTTTGAATACCTGCCTTTTTGTCTCATTTCAAGAACGGCTTTGCGTCCAGCCTGCGGTCGCTGAACACAGAAGGACAGCTACTGTCCAGCCTTGACATTTTTCCAACGGGCGTTCTGTCAGCCTTATAGTTATATGTCACATTTTATATTGATTGTATCACGAGTTTTCGGTTTTATACCCTAATTATTGACATTTCTTAAGATGAAATATCAGTAATAAAAATTTAAAAGACTAGGGAACATAATGGTCTACCATAGTATGCACATTAACCTTAATATAACATTTAGAAGGAAAACAATATATATATATATATATATATATATATATATATGTGTGTGTGTGTGTGTGAGTGTGTGTTGTAGTACAGCTCAACCTCTATGTTAGCATTCCCACAAATAAAAACCTTAATAAAATCAATAAGGTTGAATAGTAAGAAAAATGATAAAACCACCAGAAGAAATTTTTTTAAACACCATTACATTTAACTAAATTTGGGGGGATTGCTGAGGAGAAAAAAAAATACATTGCGAAATTTCGATTTAAAAAAAAAAATATTTTAGCACATTTTATCCAAAGAAATACAGGGTCTCTTCAAGCGCCCAAATGAAGTGAGAAAAAGAGTGTTTTCGTATAAATATGTATTTAGTCACTTGGGAAACGCATAAAAAGTACAACTTCTCTCTCAAGACATTCGATATACGAAAATTATCAATTATTTATTATTTTGTTGATTAATAATTAATATTTTAATTCTAATTCAGTTGCTTTATTCATAGGAAATTTTCCGGCCGTGCTTGGAAGTGATTAGGCCTAGACCATTCTCAGCCGCCACGTCTTTTCCCAATTTCAGGAAACCAATTTATAGAGGCGGGGTGTACCCCAGGAGTGCCTCCATACCCCAAGGTCGCTACACGACTGAAATAACAGAATAAATAATTCTGCCTTAGCCGAGGTTCGAACCCAGGACCTGTATTGCGTAGAGTATTGCTCTATTCATTAGAACACATCGCTCCCTTTATTATTATAAATAATAACAATTAATTAAGTTTCTCGGAGAATCAAACCTTTTCAGTAAAACTGATTCATCACATTTTCATAAAAAGTCCAAGGTAAATTATATTTAATCACACAAATAATGATAATAATCTATCTAGGCATATAAACTATATTGACCATCTAATAGTATTGTTTATTGTATTTGAGATCTCTACAAAATTACTTTCTATAAAATCTAAGTAATTTAACTCTTAAGTGCATCACACCGTGCCCATTTTTAACTACACACTAACCCCTCACAACCGTCCTGTGTTGCAAGCACTGTATAGCCTACTCCGTGTCTCTTCACCAGAGGCATCAATACGTATTCAGGGACATCTGATAATGAATGACAAATATCTGTAAGAATCTTTATTGTTTAATTTAACAAATAAGGCTAAATTAATAATAGATTATGGATAAAGAAATAAATATACTGTTTTGTAGTTTTCATTAGGTATTGCAACTTGCTTGCAATCTATTCTTCTAGTATGAAACCATTAATTTTCTTCGTCGTTTAAAATAAATAAATAATAATAGAAAAGGTATTTAAAAAATTCTTTTAAATCGTCAACATAAAAGCTTATTTATTATAAAATTGTTAAATTAAATAGTTTTCTAAGTAGTTTATAATATTTTCAGAGTAAGAAATAGTTCGATCCAATAAGAGCATCAGAACTAGCTAAGAGCATCATTGAACTGACTGACTTAAATTGATAGGGTTCGTGTGATTGCACCCGATGGTTGTTGGCTCATTACTCATCTGATGGCCAAGTTTGAGTGTAGAGAAAGGCATTCGAATTGCCTTTTGCGAAAAAGGGTACATTATGAAAGTGAATCAGTAATGGCCTGGATATCAACAAGCAACATCCAAGCCGAATACTTCTTTCTTATAAGGTAGGCCAGATAGGAAAGGTAACTTAAATGGAAAGCAATTAGTGATTTACATACTTAGTGAATGTATCAAAAATAAAACCACGAAATCTGTTAAAGAGTGGATCAAAATAAACACTCAAGTTCATTAAATTAATTTTCATAATTTTAGAGCCCTATTAGGTTTTAGGTTATTTATACAATATGATTACGATTGTATCAAAAACATTTCTCTCTTCTTCATCATATCTAAACAATCACACATAAAACTATAACAGATCAAGTTTCAATCCCAAAGCGTGGGTTACGCAAAAGAAAACGTCCATGAACTTTCACTTAACATAGAAATGTACCTTTTTACCTCAAGCTCCGCAGAGCGAAAACGTAGAAAGTTCAACAAAAGTTGTGAATAAGAAGAGAAAGTTTGCCATTTAGAGGGATAATAAAAATTCTAATGTGGTATATGTTAATAGATTGCTTATTATGTCAATCCACTTATTCGAGTGATTGACTTGGAATATGACCACAAACGTACGAGCTCCAATAAGAATTAATTCGAACGTAATCATATATATATATATATATATATATATATATATATATATATATATATATATATATATATATATATATATATAAAGCGGACTATTTTAAACCTGTTTTTGATCAATGCTCTGATAATAAGTGATAATGGAAATAAACTATGTTATAATAATTATTGGAGAGTCATTATATAACACAAAAAAACAGAGAAGTTATCTTTGATCAAAAATTAACGTGGAGTATATACATATTTCCCAAATTACCAGAAAATCCATCTCTATCCTCAAAGAGCTCCTACGTTTATCTTTCCCTAGAAGTACACGTCATCTTTTGGTGTCCTCTCTCACACCCTCCTACTTTGACTTTGGATGCCTAGTACATGGAGGACTCTCTGTGAAAATGAGATGAGGTTGAAGAGAGTAATTATTAAATTTATAAAATATATATTAACCGCCTTCCCAGACGATCGCACATTTCTTAGTAGGATTATGGCCAAGAGTGTCCAATCCGATTCCCGAAGAAAATATCTACGAAGTATCTTCTTATTCCAATCGTTACGAGCCAGAAAACCTTACTATATATTTGACCTCCTCACTCAACTCTCAAGTACCCTAAATGCAAGATCTCAGGCTAACAATCTGTATATACCCTCTTAAAGAACTGCATCCTTTGAAAAGTTCTCTATCATCCGTGCTACCATACTTTGGAACTCACAACCCATCTATCTTCGTAAAGTGTCATCCTTAACCACATTCAAACTCCAGCTATTTCCCCACTTCCTAAAAGACCAACCTTCCGCACACATGTAAACTGTCTAGACTTAATTATACACTACTAAATTCATAAAGTTTTCATCTGCTTTATTAATATCTTTTTCTTATTTTAATTTCATAATATTTTAGCTGGTTATGAAATTACCTATCTAAATGATGCCAGACAAAAGGACCTTTTATATTAATTTTTCTTTATTCCAGGGATCAAAATGTCTCAGAATAAAATTTTGATTCATTCAAAAACATTATTTATTATGTCACCTCGATGTCTATGAGTTATAAATACAATAAATGTAGACTCCAATGTCAGTGGTATGATGCCAAAAGATAACATATTATAATGCGGTATAAAGTTATTATTATTGATGTGGTTCCATTTAGTTTAACTAAATGGCAACGTAAACGATATAAAGTTGAGCTGGCTCACCGAGTGACCTATAACTCGATGGCGTTCACTTGAGCACTGGTTGCAACACATCCCACCGGACCGGTTTCCAACCCATCGCTTCATCTGGCCCCTTCTCACCCTGAAAACATAGAGCGGACATGGAACGATGAGCAATTAGAAGCTCGAGTGTAACATCTTCCCGATGAGATCCTTCTTAATTACTTCTAGGAAGTTATTACAGGTTAGTGACTCCATTAATATTAAAGAAGTTTCACCATCGTAATTGCTACCGGAGGAACCGACTATCAATAGGGATAGCGGTAGCCTTTGAGAACTAGTTCACTAGTTAGATTTTCACACTTTAACACTATGCTCAAGTCATAACATAACCTCATCTCATCACGGACATTGAGTAAATGCATTGCGATGATTGAACTGTCTTATGATTATTACCTTTGACTCTTGATTCCAGATCCCAGGTTCGAGTGTGACGGAGAGCATACATTAACAGCTAAGTATGATTCAGGAACAGGCGAAGCCTAAGAAAAAAAAGGCTCTATAGTCGTCATTGGGCTGGGGAGAAACTTTGTAATTGAGGGCACCACATAATTTTATTAAATATATATGATAGTCAACACAGTATTTCTAACCAAGTAATGGACATAACACCCTTCCTAGGTTTTGTCATTACAGCACTTCTTATGCATTATCGACTAGATCTTGATAGAAGACCAAATAGATGAATATATTTTTATAAAAACTATGCGTTATCGTTTCTCCTGTAGGTATGGAAGCTATGGCAGCTTTATCTTACGTTGCGAAGCCGATTCCTCTAAAATGCCATTCTATTGCAATCTATAAGGACCAAAAAAATATTAGTATTTTTAATGAAAATGAAAATAATAATATTTTCTCCACTATGCGAAATATTATGAAAACCAGATACGACAGATTTATATATATATATATATATATATATATATATATATATATATATATATATTTGTTTGTTTTTTTGGGGGGGAGAGGAGAGGTAAGGAGGAACCTACCATAATTCGATTTAATTTATTTTGAAATATGTTCTCATTTCTGTCAATCAATATTATGTTGGAATATCAAGAATTTTCTATTGAATACACAACCCAGAGATACAATTATTGTTCACTAAAGTATGAGAATAATTTTGGAATAGGGTTCACAATGTTAGAGTATATGAAGAGAGAACAAGTGTATTTAAGGTTGTACTCCTACTAGTTACTTTTTCGGACAAATTCGCTTTTGCTTTACGCAGAAGTAGGGTAATTTCAACATTAGGTTTTTTTGTAAATTATTCTCATAATCGTAATAACTTATCATTTGTATAAATTGAAGACAAAGAAGGTCGTGGAAGAAGTTCCTCTCTTGATGACGATGTTCTGCAGGCTTTGGTAGAAAAGAAAACACCAGAACAACTGTCCGAGAAATTGCAGGGAAACTTGACCTTACCGAATAGACCATAGATGACCACCTCAATACAATTGGAATAGTGAAAAAGCTTGAAAATTGGATTAAAAATGTATTAAAAGATTACCAAAAAAAAACAATAATAGCGTTAGAAGATAAATTAATATGTGATGGTGAAAAGTTAAAATTTGATAATGTGAATAAATTATAATATTAAATGACCTATATTGAGTAACAATATGGAAATAAATATAATATTGAACATCTGAAGATGAGGCATGTGAAACCTCGAAACGTAATAAGATTTATTATTGACATGTTTGGATAAATAAATACATATAAACAAAAATAAGAAGAGATTGTTCCGATTGATATAATCATATTCTAAAATACTCTTCTATAATAGTAATTGATATAAAATAATAGCGTTATAAAGCTTGTGGTACACTTATTTGCCGAAACAGAAAGTAACTTTTCTATTCGTAATTCTTACTTCTGATGAAAATTGAATACTTTACGATAACAGCAGACATTCTCGGCTGGTGATCGACAAAGGAGAAGTGGCATAACATTTTCCTAATCCCTCAACTCATCAAAAAAAGGTGATGGTCACTGTTTGGTGGGTTTTATTTAATTTGATATACTCAACTTCTTAAATCATGCAGAAACCATCGTATTGTGACTTTTATTTTTTTTTAATTTATTTAAACCCACCCCTGCCTTAAAGGCAATACGGGATCTTGCAGCTGTAGGAAGTACTAAGATACAACCAACAGCTGCTTTGTGTCTTCTTAGTTAGTTAAGATGTTCGGCAGCCTTCTTCAACGCATCCTTTCCACCCGTACACGATTGCTTGTATTAGGGATAGTTTTCTTTGGTTACTAGGTGAGGAATGTCACTCTCTATCAGGATGTAGAGGCCTGTGTTCTTCAGAAGATTCGTTCTTAGTGCCTCATAAGCGGCACAGGCAAGGAGAATATGCTCGGCGGACCCCGGAACCCCACAACTGGGACATAGGGGACTGATGATTTTCCCATGCTTAGCGAGCTTTGCTCTGAAACCTCCATGCCCCGTGGGGAACTGTGAGACCCAGTAGTCCAGGAGGATCCAAGTTTTTTCCAGTCTTGACCCGGCGATGGGAAAATACTTCCTTAGATCAGCACCTTTTGGCGTCGTCACCAATTGACGGTTCCATTTCTCTATGGTGATCTCCCGGAGAATTATCTTCCATTTGCTAGGTTCTTCATCGATCATCACTAAAAATCGTATTGTGACTAAATTATTGCAATTCTTCAGAAATTGGCAATAATGTAGCCACTTAGGTCAATCAGAAGGGGCTTATTTTGTTGCAAATACAACTCCCGGTCATATATCTCACGTGTGACGAAATAAAAACTGTTGAAGCTTGGTTATGAAACTCTGTCTCATCCATCCTAATTTCCGGACCTCTCGCCTACGGATTATCATTTTTTAGACACATAGACAACTATTTACGTGACAAAAATTAATGGACAAAGGGAAAAAGAAAACGATTATTTGGAACTTATCAATTGTAACGATGAGAAATTCTATCCGAGGGAATAGTGGCCAAGTAGCAAAACGTATTAAATGACTCTTTTTCTTTTACGAAATTGAATACTAATCATTTATAGTTTTATTGCAATCCACCTCCCCTCATCTAAAGAAACTAGTGTCCTTTAAAAACACGATTTAGCAATTGAGTTATTTTCAAAAGGTATTAACTGCGCATTTAATTTCGTTTCAATTCATTCTAAAACCTTACCTACTTTGACATAAAATAATTTTAATAATATAACAAAAAACAATTATGGATTTTGATGCGAAAATATTACAAATAAATTGGTTTAAAAATAAATTAATGGGCAAAACTCGCTTCCTTTACGTCGCACATTAAAAACCAACAGAAAATAAAAGTTAAAAGCAACAGAGGTATAAATCAAATCTATTTCATGTTTACGATTCGGAAGAAAATCGAGGGGCCACAAATTCACACAAAAATATTAATAAAAACTAACGGCAGACTTTTTGTCCAAATACAGAATTTGGGAAAACTATTTTTTATAAACATACAAACACTGCGTAAAACATACAACCATTGACATAAATGTTAAAACTAGAAATTCAGATCAACTAATTCATGAAGAAATTTCCATGCAGTTATAAATTGGGTGTGGCAATTGCACAACCTTGAGGCCATAAATAATTGTTATTATTACTGCACTCAATCCATCAAATGTGTAATTCAAATTTCAAAGTTCAAATATTTTTTGTGCAATCCAGAGTACAGGAGTCTCACAAAAGATGGATGTAAGGAATAAAATGAAAAATGATAGAATTTATAAGGCCTTTATTTAAAGGTGTTATGTTTCAGAAAGTCTCATTCAAATTCATAATTTACGTTAAGAGGGAAGTCTGGAAGTAAAGATAAGTTCTATCTTATATATGTTATGGGACCATATAATTTTTTTTTGGTTGAAATTGAAGATACTTGTTATTAATTAAGAACGTTTTAACGAAATATTATTCTATACATTATAATACATTAGTAATATCCTGTTCTGGCCCGTTACAGTTCTAATAAATCACAGTATCCTGCGTATTAACATTTAGGTTTTGTTTTTATATATGTATAAAAATATTCTGAAATCAATCGGCCAGTATAATTATAGATAAATGTTTGTTTCGATATCGAAAACGAAGTAAATTAAGTGAAAGAAAGGAAGTGAAACAGCCTATTCTCTATTCAAACCACAACTTCCTTATTTCCGGAATACGGACGGAAATGTTTGGTTGCACTTTTCTGTTGAAAGTTTTGGATGTGGTTAGTTTATTTAAACCTCTAGTGATGTCTTGTGTGAAGTAAATTCACACAAGATATTATTACACGTATCTCAAGGCTATTTATTAGCTTATGGTATATTGTATTTGGACATCGTTTTGTTTTCTAATAGACGTCTGATCACATATGTTGCCAATACGTGATGACTCCATGAAAATTAAAAATACTTTTAGAGTTTAATTATGAGGGCTAATCATTCCAGGAAAATACATTATTCCAAAAATATTCAAATTATCACATGTTCGTACATACTTCCATTAATGAGTGGCCTTGGCCAATTCCAGGACACGCCTAAAATGCAATTTAAACCTTTCACATCAGGCAAATGAAAACGGTTTAATTTAAAATAAACATGAGATTTATTAATTTTAAGAATTATTTCTTGACCTTTACAAATATTGCTATCTCTATAAAATCTTGTATAGTCTCGCATTGTGTAAGAAGTGTCTAATATGTTATTTTGTGTATTATTGGAATTCTCATTCATATAATAAAATAAATTTAGAAATTAATATAAAACAATAACAATCTGGTGGAATGTGGAGTCCTTCCTGTCTCAACTATCGTGCTCCGAAAAGCACTGAAATGGACCGATAAAATATTAAACATGGAAGACTCTAGGTATCCAAAAATATGTCTTACGAAACTCAATAAATTAGCAGAGAAATTTCCGAATACCACAAAAAAGAATTTTTTACTACAATTGAGACAGCTAATCCGCACATGTAAAGAAAAAGACACCATTACAAATTGTAAGAATGCAAAAAAGAGGAAAAATATAATTCAAAAGCAAAATCTCTTAAAAATGTCCGATTTAACCAAAATGGAAATGTCGAATTACTGTCCGAATTATATAGAAATGTTTAATGGAACCCAAATAACTCAAATGTACCTCACAACTAACCTGTCCTTTACGCATAAAAAACTTATGGCTCAAATCCGGACTGCTAACAATAAATTCCAGCAAATCACAATGAAAACCATAACGCATAGATTCAATCCAATATAAAACTGTACCATCTGCAATAAGAAAGAAGCTGACAATATTCACCATTTGTTCACATCATGCCCAGCCTACTCCTCCTACCGCTCATCCATCATACCAGCCATAGCCCAGTTAACACCTTCAAACTTCAGACTATATCTCAAAAATATAACCTCCGAAAATACTAAAAAACTGTACTTTTACACCAGAGCAAGCCTAAATTTAAGAGGTTTTGTGATAGATCACTAACTCAAAAAATGTATCTTAATTTATTTATTATGATTTTGTTTTGTTTTTGAAGTCATAAGAAATAGATATATATTTTTTTTGCTAATGATTATTGTCTATTTTATTTTATTTGTATTTTTTTTATTTTATTATTTTTTTTTTTTTTATTGTACTCATATATGACTATGTAGATATATTTATTATTATATATATATGTTTTCTTTAGTTTGTTACACCAAAAAGTTGAAAACAGTATATAACAAATATGATTTATGTACACACTCCTATTGTATGGGGAAATCCCCGATTGCAATAAAAGTATATTCTATTCTATTCTATTCTATTCTAACAATAACAATCTGGTAAGATATGATAATCATAAACTTATTAATTTATCTTTGATACATGCTTCGTTAAATTAAATTTTATCTAGCTACCATCACTGTGTATTGCGATAATCTATCTTTCACAACTTGTTTATTAGTTTCACAAGAGTAATTGAAAAATAAAAAATATCGAATTTTCTTTTTAAAATAATTTCCAACTTTTACTTTGATTAACCTCTTTCTTGAAACTCGATAGGCTCGAATTGTATGTGCTGACACGAAACGATACGGAATTCCCCAGAAACGTTATTCAGTTCCTAAAAGACATTAAATTATTTAAATGTTTGTAATCATTACCAAGAACGTTGCCTCTAGCCTAACGTTGTGGTACACGGCACACTAATCAAAATTGAAATAGCTCAAAGGTAAGTAAATGCGAAATATTCAAAATTTCTCTGATTTTGTTTATTTTAAATTATAGATAATCTTTCGTTGTGACTTATTAGAAATATTATATGAACTAAAAATGAATTATATAATTAATCAAAAGGAGGAATATTTCCAAATTGTTTAGGTTTATTTATTTGTTTTAATAAATAAATTAATATAGTATATTAATAGAAAACTAAAGATTTTATAAACCATTTTATGAAGAACAAAGTATAAACTTGTGTGGTTGCTGATAATATAATTTATTATGATAATCTATTGTTATATGATTTATTATAAATAATTTTTTTATTTTATTTATTTATTTAAAGAAATTTACAACTGTATTAAATAAATACAACAAGTAAATAGGCTTTATATATAATTAGTACACATGGTAGTCCTGAGAAGAAACTACCCATTGGTAGCACTCCAATGTCTTATGTTAGAAGGTCTCTTGGCCATCTTCTTTTAAGGCGCCTCGGTGGGTTGTCGGGAATAGATATGGAGAAGAGGTCACGGATAAGCGGGTTTGAGTGGGCAGGGAGTTTGGAATGAAAAGAGGTATATCTGTAACGGGCCAAGTCTTCAACTAATGGGATATTTAGGTCTTTATGGATGATTTTATTAGTAACAAAGTAAGGAGCATTGAGGATTTTACGAAGGATTTTGGACTGCAAGGATTGGATGCGAGAGGAATTCGATGGTTTAGTAGACCCCCATAGCTCAATGCCATAGGTCCAAATAGGCCTGATAATTGTGATATAAATGAGTTTTTTGTAGTAAGTAGGAAGTTTTGAGCGTTTGTCAAGTAAGTGTTGTAGTAATCTGTATCTACGAGCAGTTTCCTGTCGTTTCAGTCTAGTATGAGGATTCCATGTTAGGCGTTTGTCGAGGTGGAGTCCTAAGTACCGAATCTGTTCAACAGGAGTAAGTAGGATATTGTTAAAGGATACGGTGGGGCAGGAAGTCATAGGCTTACGACGTAGAGTGAAGGTGATTTGATGGGATCTATTAGGATTTATTTTGATTCTCCAGTTTTGACACCATTCTTCAATGGCTGATAGATGATTCTGTAGGATTTGTGATGCAGTAACAGGATCATTATTCACAGATAACACACATGTGTCATCGGCGTAGGAAGTAAGGATAGTGCTGGGATGGGAGGGAATATCAGCTGTATACACCGTGTAAAGGATCGGACCCAGGATACTACCTTGCTGATTGAGTGAATATGGATGAGTAACAAAGGTTATGGTTAACTTTGAAGGTTCTATCAGAGAGAAAGGAACGAATTAATAGGAAGTACGCTGGAGAGAGGAATTGACGGAGCTTGTATAGCAGACCTGGATGCCAAACTCGATCAAATGCCTGTAAATATTTTTTGTGAGGAATTTTCAACAGATTTTATTGCAGATTAAACAATAGATGTAAAAAAAAAAATATTATTTTTCTCAACGATATAAACATGTTTTAGGACTTAATAAACAGCAATTATTTTCAATGATTTTTATAATTATATTATAATATCTAAAATTAATGTTTCCTTGGAAAATCAATGTTTTTTTTTCTTCAATTAAACCTTATTTAATGTATGAGTTTAGTGAAAATTACGTGTTACGCCCTGGAATTTCAACCAAATATTCATATTACTAAAATTATTTAATTTTCTGATAAATATTCTATAACTTGTCAAAATAAAAATTACTGAAAATATTTCTATTTTTGTTTCCGTGTTTACTTAAGAATACCTTTTATTCGAAAATGAGTCAAAATATTCCAAATAACGTATTATTATTGTTAAAATTTATTGCTTATTAAATACACCATGGAAGTGGAATTGACTACTATTATTAATGTCCTAAATAGAACAGATTGAAATATCACTGAATGAAATTTAAAAATCGTTTAAATTATTAAAAATAAGTATGCTTAAACATTACTCCAAGGATTCTTTCTGTACAAATAACTTAATTGTTGGAAGATATTTAAAACATTATTCATAATTTATATGGCCAAAATCATAAGTTTTTCATTTAAATTCATATTTTTTTAAATCAAATTCATAATTATTTCAATCAATTTCATAATTTCTCTAACTCATTAGATATAATTTGTTTTATGAGGTTTTTATTCAAAAACTAAATGTTTTTATTAAATTTTGTGGTTAGTTATTCATTAACGTTACTGCGGCTAATCCAACGGTGCTATAGCGGGAGTCCTAAATTTTGCATTATTCAGGTTTGTAGTGATTAAGGATCTTCAAACATTTCCTGACATCGCAGGTCCTCCTCCAAAGGGCGGCATAACTGAAGATTTTTTACGCCTCAAAATAATCATAGGGCATTTGCCGGGTTTGAATCTGCGACCTCGGTCATATTAGATTCTTAATCCTTATTATATAAATCTATGTATCAAATATCACCAGTAGTGCAGTGGCTATCATAACAGCCTCATATACCAAATGTCGCGGGTTCGAACCCGGCAGATGGCTATTGGATATTATTTTTCCAAATAACTCCATCATTTTTTCAACCGCATATTTATATCTTTTTCGATGGACGAAATAACCAAGAATGTTCTAGTTCTTTGAAAATTCTGAGGCCATCTACCGGATTTGAAACAACGCCCCAACCCTTTACTAAATATATTATGGGTCATCTGTGGTGCAGTGGTATTATAACTAGCACAACAGCCTTCAATCCGGTAAATGGCAATTCAAACCCGGCAGATGGCCCTTGAACAATTTTTAATGTTTCTAACCCAATTCATAATTGTTTTGCTTTTTTTTCTAGTGGCGGAAAAATCAAAGACATTTTACTCCCTTATCTTATCGCGTCTGCGTGGTTTGAACCTGCGACCTCTGGCAAGTTAAATTCTTAACCTCTTATTATACAAATCTATCAAGGGTCACCTTTGGTGCTATGCAATGGGCTATTATGACATATTTCTATGCCAAACCCGGCAGATGGTCCTTGCATTTTTTGAAATGATTTACAGTTACTTCAGATAACTGGTTCAATAAGTAATTAGGATACTGAACGTTAGAACTAGATTCAGATGAAACAGAATAATTAATTGCAGTTCGTTCTCGACAGTTTTAAATGTTTAAAAAGATTGATAACGTTTATCTTCTCGGGTTCTTGTAAGTCCATATTTTATATCTTAAGTTAAAAACTGTTAGCTTTATATTTTTTAGAACTGTCAACAAATATCAACTAAGTCAGTACTAACCAAGGGATATTAAGTAATAAGGATTTAAGGCCCCCCGAAAGGAAAGCCAGAAAGCTGGCCAAAATATGTTGCAAGTCTCAGTCCTTGAATGAGGGATCAATGATAAAAATATATGAATCCAAAATCCGGTGACCCCGTCACAGGAAGAATATTGTAACAAACAAATAAACTAGAAATCATTTCCAGCCTCCTCACCCCTCTATAAAAAGGTACTGCAGAAGAGATCATCATTTACAATCCCACTAATCTCAGGAATTTTAACACCTACAGCCCGATAAAAAATAAAATTAGATTATTAAAAATCGGGTGAGCGCAACACACGAGTTTCACTAACGTCCGCTGTTAAAAATAATTTAAGAAGTACGAAATAATGATTGTTGTTGAAAAATGTTTAAAGAATTATATTTAGTTTCGTTGGAAACATATGTTTAACATTAAATAATATGAAATTGTGAGCAATAATCACTTAAGTGTATGTTCTTTTCGTCATTCTATGTCAATGTTCTTAAATCACATTAAAACGTATATTTCCTCTGTTATCTGTTAGTTTATTGTCAAATTCGTTCAACTTTTTTATTAGCCGCTTTTTATCATCACTAATAAGGTGATATGGTATTTTTTTTTTCGAATTAATAAAATTAAAGGTACTTTAGAAGAAGAAAGTTTTTTTTTACTTTTACGAACAAGATTATTCCGCGAAACTCCTACATTTTTAATTTTATGTTAATTCAATTACTGGTTCTATTATTATTCTATGTTAAAGCAATGCATTTTTATCCAGGCGGATTGTGATTAGGTTGTCAAAGACGTTTTGTTTTCAAACGTGCTACAATTTAAGTGAATTCCACTGAGTTTTTACCTAAGCTGTCGTTAGGCAAGATGAAATAAAACAATTAAGTACGAACTCAGATTGGTCTATTAAGGTAATGAAATATTTTTTACAAATTAAAAAAATCTGGTGCGGGCAACACACTTTCACTTACTGTTACACGTTCGCTGTTAAAATCAATTTAAAAACTATTAAATGAACTAAAAAAAAAAAAAATGTTGTTTGTTTGTTTATTTAACGTCACTTTATGCTACTATGACTAATCGGACGATGCTACAGTGGGATTCCTAAATTTTGCCCATCCAGGTTTTTATAGGATAGTGATTTTTAACGAGTACCTGACATCGCACAGGCTCGAGACCACCTTTTAACGTCCCCTCTGAAGGGCGGCATGTGTTTACTCTGAATAAAAAATCCTAGGACCACCTGCGGGTTTGAGCCCGTGACCTTTGGCATGGGAGGCTGTAATGCTACACCCAGCTACAAGTGATCCTTAAAAAAAGAAATTAATGTTAATTTAATTTAAATTTTTTTTATTTATTTTCGTAGGAAACATATGATTTAAATTAAATAATATAGCAATAGCAAATCTATTTATTTATTTATATAATTGCATCTACCCTAGTTGGGTCATTAGCATACTACATACATTTTTGATTTCATAAGTACATTACAAAGGTGTTAATAATTGTACGTATATGTTGTTCACATATTTCTTAAATAAAAAAAAAATAAAAAACCAAAAAAAACAACAACACATATTTCACTGTACTCAGATTTCACTTAAGGTTTTATTCAATTTTTTCACTAATTGATCGGCTCACAGTCAAAGATTGCGGTCAGAGTTGTCTTGTGGGTCCAACAGGTCGGTGGGTATGATTTCCTCGGAAGATAAATGTGCTGGTTTTTCCTTGGAAGGTTTTTCAGGTCCCGGGATTCTAGCAACCATATAGTTATCTTTAATGTTTCTTGATTTCACAAATCAATGTTCACTGCTCTAGTCCGGGTGTACTACGGTTTCTTTTAAGCCACACATTTTTTTAAGCAGCTTCGTTTTATAGCTGATTTGAAACGACGATCTGTCACACACTTTTTTTGCATCAACTAACATATTCTTTAGACCCTCTATATCGTTTGTGAATTCTTTCAATTCTTTCAACCATACGATCCCCAATAGTGTAACAGTATAGCCAACACTAACGAGTTGCCATGACAACAATTGAACAACCTTAGCCGGAATAAGCTAAGACAAACCGAAGAAAGGTCAACCAGGTAACCATAGCAACTTAATCCATAGCAAAAATACTGAAAATAAATCCTTCAAAGATACAGCTTTAAATGTGGACAACAATTTAATATTACTACCGACGTCTGTTTCAGGAGTCAAACGATGCCACTTAAGTCCTCCTCCTTCCTCTATACTCACTATGGAGCTTAGCTTAACATTAGATCCCCAAATCATATTGAATTTCTTAGATTTTCCCAAAATTACAGCTACCCAATCTGTTCATAAAAAAACTAAAAAAAAAAAAATGATACTAGTTGCATTGTAAATCTTGAGGAACCCGTCAGTCCATAGAGAAAAATTAAAATCACCCCATCTTGTACAATGATATGGTAAAACTTATCGAAATGTCCTTGAATTCTAATAATTTGTGTGAATATATCCTAGACTCAACAAAAAGTAACAAATCTTATTTTTCCTCTACAAATTTTCAATTCCAGTTCATTAGAATAACTTTTAATAAATGTGCCACTAAAAACTGTGTACTATTAGTGTGAAAAACTGGAGTATTATAGTGTTCAATTACACATTATGGAAAAATATTGCTGATTCTCGCACCGCTGAGACGCGTCCGAAAAGGATTTTAATGTCACCACTCAATTGTTATTTATTTAATAAAAAAAAAATAAATAAATAATGACAATTCAGAAGATATTTAAAAAAAACATTCTTTGTATAAACTTAAAAGAAAATGAGGGAACAATACTTAAAGAAAAGATTCCCTCAAAGACGGTTGAAGAAAATATTTTATTTTTTTATGCATTTAATATTTTATTAGCATATATTTTAACTGTGGAGTTTTATCGAAATTCGTCATCATATTTAGTCTAAAAAACACAAGCCCTTTGGTAACGCGTTACTAATTTAGTTGAATATTGCACCGGTGCCTTTCTGGCACAAGCATTTGACCGGGTGTGGCACGATGGCTTGCTTTTTAAACTAAAAACCTAATTACCCCAATCCCTCTTTCTAATCCTTCGATCCTACCTCTCTAACAGCTCGTTCCGAGTTCGTTGTGGTTCTGAACTCTCAAGTTGTTATCCGATAGAAGCCGGTGTTCCACAAGGAAGTGTCCAATGTCCTATACTCTACATCTTATTCACCTCAGACATTCCCACCTTACCCGAAAACTTCCTGGCATCTTCAAACCTCCAACCACATATCGATCTGATTGAAAAGTGGTGCAATCATTGGCGTATCAAAGTCAATGAAACAAAAATCAAGCAAGTCGCTTTTACCCTTCAACGCAGATCCTTTCCTTCCCTTTATTTTAACTCTATTCCCCCTTCCCTTCACTGACACAGACCTTGGTTTCCCCTTACCCAAAAGACTCACATGGAACCCCCATACTAGACTCAAACGCAAGAACTTAATCGACGATATGGCCAGCTCTACAAAACACAAAATCTCATCTCTCAACGGACAACAAACTATGAATTTACAAGACTATTCAACCAATTTGGATCTACGGACATGAACAGTGGTGAACAGCAAAAGTTTCGAATATCAACCGTATCCAATCATTTTAGTCTAAAGTCCTTAGAACAATAGTAGATGCCCCATATTATGTAACCAACAAAACCTTACACCATGACCTGAATGTTCCATTGGTCCTTGATCTAATCCCCTCCAAATTCACATTCTTCTATTAGAAGCTTACTAACCTAACTAGTTCGAAACATCTCTATAACCCTCCTCGTAGGTTGAAACAGCAGTGGCTCAGAGATCTCTAGTAAATATGTTATTGGAGTGCTGGCAATGGTCAGCTTCCCTGAGTGTATGTGGCTCTAGCGTCCTCTCTCAGCCACCACTGGCTCTCAAGACCAGTGACGCGGCTGAATGAGAGGCGCTGGGATCTTCTGGCATTGTGCCTCGACATCCACCAGTGGATCTCGAGGTTTGATTCGGTCATCCCAGGGGCAGTTGGTGAATATTGTAAATAGGTATGAATGTGATCAAGATTGTTATTATTATTTTCTTTATTCAATGCAATTATTTATTTAATTTTGTATATATATATATATATATATATATATATATATATATATATATTTCTTTTTTTTTTTTCTTTCTTTTTTGTTCAATCTTTATTAATTATTTATTTTATTTTAAAATGTACATATGGGATGAATAATTTCTTCTATATTTAATTATTTCTTCTAGATTGTATTATCTCTTAATAAAAAAATTTAGTTTAAAAACTTTTTTTTTTTCTAAAAGGCACTAAGTATAAAATTATCTTAATTATATTTCTTAAATACCATTTCCTGAACTATAGCTGCTAAAGTAAATCCTACCCTTTTTCTAGTACCTAGAAATTCCATCCTTACGACCTACTTCAAAATAGAAATAAGAAAAGAAACTAAGAATTTTGGAGCTGAAAATGCAGCAAGTCATTCAATGAACGATACGTAAATTAATAAGATACAACACTATGTCCTAGAATTTTGTCTCAGGCCAAAGAAGAGAACAAGTAACGTTTACAAGACTGAGGATCGGACACTCCATACTTAAACACAGTTATTTATTACAACTCCACCAATATGTGAACGAACAAGAAGAAAGAATGCAATGGATGTGCTCGAATTGCCAAAGATAATTGGGAATAATAAGAAATTCCACAAAAACGTTATAAGTTCTTATAATAACTTTTGTAGTTTGTGTGGCGCCTCTAACCTAATATTGTGGCACACGGCACCGAAATAAATATAAAGCAAAACTAAAGTTATTAATACACTAAAAAAATGTAAAGGTTTCAGTTCAAAAGGAATCAAATAAATGTATCTAACAAAACATTAATTACGGGATTTTTAATTTCATGTGAAATTTCCTAAAATGGGTATAGTAGTAAATTATAAAACTACCACTTCTAATAAAGGTCTAATTATTGATTTTATTTACAAATTCAATTGCTGGAGAATATTTTATCTTCCTTACTTTTATCACATCCGCCATCATAAACTTTTTAATTAAAGTGGTCATTACAGTTTAAAACTGTAAAATAAATTTCAAAATTAGAAAAAAGCTGTCCCACTCTTATATGTTTTTTAGAAAACAGAGATGAATATATTCATCAAAAATACTCAAAACTGTAATTAAATGGATGTGAGTATTAATGCAACTGAAACCGGAGAGCAGTACCTTCTCATTTTAGCTGTGTATGAGGAAGGTATAAATATGGCTAATCAAGCGGCTTTTGGAATTTAGGTATCATTTTAACAAAAGATAATATCCAGAAGTCAGGAAAATAATTGTCAAGGAGCATGGCATATGGCATTGTGAATGTAGGTGAGAAATAGAATGGATTTTCTAGGAATTTGTTTTAGGATATGAGAGTAATTAGATCATGGATAGAAGTTTTGCAGGAAGGTAATCTGTGGGTTATGTTTGATATTTCAGAAGGATGAAATGCTTTAGGTCGAGGAGCCATCTGTAGAAGAGAATCCAGTTCTGCTCCAACGCATTGAAGACGACGAGGATTAAGCTATATTGTAAATTTCCAAGAGATGCTTTGCGAATGTCTGGATTTTTCATCGTCAGATCTTGAGATTCGCCAAGCAGAGGCTGTTTAAAATCTTTGAGTTGGAGTAGATTTTTAGTGGTCGACCATAGTGATTTGTCAGTAATAGTGAGATTTTCAGTCATGATAAGTAAATAAAAAAGTAAAGATATTGCGATCCATTTTAGAGGGTATATGCATAGTCTAGGTATAGAGACGTAGATCGAACTAAGAGCTGTATGAGGTGTTTAAAGGACCGAATGTTGCTCAATTCATCCGTGTGGGAAGGTTAAGATTATATAGCTCATATGAGCTGTATGAACATACCGAGAAATACAATAGAATAAACAATGTATTGGAGAAAAAGACGAGACTGAAAAAAATTCATGTTGGAAGGACAGAGTCGCTCAAGATGCTTGGCGATCGACATTGGATAGTCGCTGCACAAGATAGGGAGAACTGGCGGAGGCAGTTCCAGGATGCCCTCTCCTACAAAAGGGTTGTGCGCAAGGAAGAAGAAGAAAAACTATTAAAATTATATTATATTATTATATTATATTATAATATAATATTATATATTAATATATTATATTATATTATATTATATAAAATTATTTTCGGACTAACGTTTTATCGTAAACAAAGTATTTATACTTTTTGTTTTTGTTAATTTCCTAATTCTTCTACGTTACCTATTTACCCTTCTATTATCAATGCTAAGAAGCATAAATGGTAAACTATAAAATTTAATTATTCTAAGGGAAGACATTTTGATTTCCGTATTTAAACTATTTTAGACTATTAAAATCAAGATAAAACCTGCATTATATCAAATTACAATTTTACAATATAGCGAGTTAGCCAAGCCCTTTAGAGCCTGTTTTAAGAAAATCGTAAACAATTATAAAATCCCGGTGTCCGATTTTGGTACAAAAGTCACTGTAACATTACAACTGTATATACTGAAAAATAAAATTTCACTTACCACATACACACAGACACTGACCTAGTGACCTTAAAGTGTATTTCCATTAAAAACTATATTATAAATTAAAAACATATATTTTTTGATATGAAAATTATCATACAATTACCAAAATATATTGAAATAATTTATTTAAAAAATTGAATACTATTAATGTTTAATACATTTAAAACAGGAATTATTCCTCACCCGAATTACCCAAAAACGGTGCAAATTATTACAAAATGGTTTATTATTTCCTAATAACAATATTAGGATAGAACTGTTTATATAGCTGTTGATAGGCAATTAAGTAATATGAAAAGCAATAATTCAAAGAATAAGGATATCACTTCTGCTGATTTCAAAACGAAATATCTCAGCTAGTTGTAAACCAATTTCAATGATTCTTTTTTCATCCTGTCGAAAATTTAATAATGTATCAAATGGCACTAAAAAAAATATTTATTTATTTATTTATTAGAAGAAACGGATTTTTTTTTTTTTTATTCGGGCTTTACGCACCTTGAAACTTAAGCCCTCAAATTTTGAAGGGGGCTAATTTAATAACCGATTTCTGGTGGAATTAGATATATTATAATTTGTCACTTGTCAATATACTAATATGAATTTTTTTGCGCTTCACTAATTCCAAAACTCTTTACATATTTTTCTCCATATTCAACAATAACTGAGTTATGGGCGAATTTATGGGTGAAATTTATTTATTTTTAATCTTTTATATAGTTATTCGGTTAAGAAACACTGGTAAATTTTTTATTGAATTAAATCACTTTTAATCGGCCGCCATTTAAAATAAACCAGCTGATATCAACGTCTAGGTTTTAGGATCATCGTTGCATGGAGTAGTATTTTTGTCAATCAATTAATTCCAAAAAAATTGGTCCAGTAGTTTCGGAGAAATGCTGCGGACGGCTTATGGCGGACAAACGGATTTTTTTATTCGATATTCAGATTCTACGCATCTTGAGCAACCTCTCAAATTTCGAGGGTTAAAATATTATTTTTTGGTCGATTACAAAGGTTTATTATTGAAAATAATAAACGAAAAAAAAAACAATATCTGGAAGCATTAGAACAAGAAATCGGTAACTACGCTAAATCTTCCCTTAAATGTTACATCATCAAGGGAACTAAACAAATTTGGTAAGTAAACACTGTTAAGGTAATTTAAGTCATTTATTTATATCTTATTACGTATTTAAAGCTACTAATTTTTTCTTATTTATTTTTTTTTTTTACAGGCCTTCTAAGACGACTGCATCTCGAATTATCTTTTCCCCAATATCTACATACAGTCAACCACTCTCACATCATCATAATAATGTTTATTTATTTATTTTTTTGTAAGATACTGTTTACATTTTATTGATGATAAGGACAAGATAGACTGGAGGGGGACCTCCCACCCGCAAGGCCGGTATAAGGCGCCCCTCGGAGGGTTGCACCGGCTCTGTTAGTACCACATCAGTTGTAGTCATGAGGGCCTTCTGTCTGCTCCTCGTCCTAGCATCAGCTTGTAAGTTCATGGTTTATGTATCTTTTTATCTTTATCGTAAACATTTTGAGTGTATATCATAAGCATCTGACATTTTTTTAAAACAATAATACATCATAATTTTATTTTAAAAACATATATCGTCAGGTAGGGGAAAACGAGTGGACGAAGTTCGTATTTCCAGTCCTTTTTATATATATTAAAAAAAAAATCGCAACAAACATATTTAAATCAAATACATAATCCAATAGCTTGTTCGAATGTTCAAAAAATATAAATAAATAAAATCCCCAAATATTTAAAACTTATTTTACAATCATCAAATAAAAGTCAGCGATAGCTTACAATTTCCAAACCATAACAAATTTACATAAACGTCAATATTTCGTAAACGCCGAGGAGAAAGTGGGATCTCAAAAACTTCAAACTTTAAACGAAAAAGAGTAGAGAGAAATTAACATAAACGATGATCTTATAAAAGCATGATTATAGATGCTAATAGTATAGTGTTTTTACACGATTAACATAAATGCTTATTTATTTAAATTTTCAATACTCCTGATTATTCTAGGCTCGAAATCATTTTTTAAATGGCGTCGACTCATCAATGTGTTGCAATATATATTGGGTTGCGACATATTTAAAATTCCTCGCTTTCAATTCAAATGAGATGGCCTAAAATGTCATTGTCAAACTCGAATACTTCTGTTCTGCAGTATTAAATTGAAAAAAAAAAAATATTAACAATAAATTATTCGCCATTAATAGATTCTTAAAACATTCGACCTTTCATTTCGCTAAAACTTCACCGTTATAGGGAGCGTTGCATAACTATTTTACAATCGAGTTCTTCAGTATCTGTTCTTACTTAAGTAAGCACCTTCAGTTAAAACTATATAGGATTCAAAATATGTGATTATATATCGTCGTTAAAAAATGTAGTATATGAAAAATTAATAATGTAATAAAATATTATTCATCCAAGTAAATGATAAAATAAAATAATTAGAACATTAAGAGAATTTCTTTGGGCATTAAAATGCACCAATTTATGTTGATTTTCTCATCATTGTCTTATGTTTTCTTTTGGTTCAATATTTGGAGAGGTTAAACGTTGTGATGTCTAAAAATTAAATAAATAAAAAAAATATATCAAAAACTTCTTTTGTAAAACGGCCAAATATATAAATATATATCGCACATCTATTTATTTTAATAGAAAGATTTGCAACGTTGACTTTAATTTTTTTTTAATATCTTATCAATATCTTGTTTTAAGGTAAATTATAGTTGAATTCAATTAAGGATTAACCGGTTTAAATATTATTTTTACTATTTATTTCCTTCTTTTTTACTTTTATATTTATTTCATATTTTTACTTTGTTTTGAAGTAGTGTTCTATTTTACGAATCTAGCTAACCATAGATTTGGATACCCTCAATAAATAAATCTATACTGTTGTAATTAAATTATAGTTGAAGTCAATTAAGGACTAACCGGTTTAAATATTATTTTTACTATTTATTTCCTTCTTTTTTACTTTTATATTTATTTCATATTTTTACTTTGTTTTGAAGTAGTGTTCTATTTTACGAATCTAGCTAACCATAGATTTGGATACCCTCAATAAATAAATCTATACTGTTGTATAGATTGGAATGATCAGGCTGTAATAACACAAAGACCAGTAATGAATGATGCGAGTTCATCGAACTCTATTACATCCTAGTTCAAACAAATCAACAATAGCCAATGGCTTTTGAGGTAAATAGGGGCAGATGACCTCGACGGAGTGCAACCGGCAAGTGGAAAGACATTATTTGGAAGTTGTTTGTAAAGGAAACCTTGCAAACAAGAGAATGTCTTTAGAGTAGAAGAATGTCAAACAAGGAAAGTACAATGGAGTGGAAGAGTTTTGTTAGGCGAGTCGATCTAATCCTGTATTCTGGAGCTATTCAAAATGTAGCAGTCGGTATGTCAGGCACTTTCTCCTCTTCGGCACTTCCTGCTCTACAGGAATAGAAGCCATCTCGTAGCGTATTTCCCTCATTTTCCTTTCAATTTGATTCAATGCGAATGTCATCACATTTAATTTATTCTAAGATCATTTTATTTATATTAGAAAGGATGTGGAACAAAATAAAGTATCAACAACTTACAAAAGATAGGTAAAAACTCATAAAAACGCTAATTACTCGCTTGGATAAATGCAGAATTTTATGAAAAAAAAATTATAAAGAGAAAACACAAGACCAAGTATAAGGAGAACCATTACCAATTAATGACAATACTTTATGGTAGATATGAAAGAAAAACCTGTACCTCTACAACCCATGAATGGTCTTGGGTTCAATGAATATAGAGATTACGCTCATCCGCCACGTATCCCTCAATTTTTGGGTACCCAATTTATTTAGGCTGGGTATGCCCCAAGAGAGCTCCACACCCTAGGGTCGTCCCTCGGCTGAATTGACCTAATAATTAAGTATTTGCCAACGCAGAGATTCCAACCCAGTCCGGTAAACAGTGAATCAGTGCTCTGCCACACCACTTCCTAAGCCCTGCCCTTAAACTGCCTAGATGTTTATCGTATCTATCAGGTTGAACCATTTCGCTATCTGAAACATATTTCTAGTAAAATCTGTGACTTGGAAATGAATTTTAACACACTAATGTGTTCCAATATACCTTTTCTTCGACATCAAAATAGTTTCTATATCACTACAGCCAAAAAAAGAGAATCTTCTAGACTATTTAATACTGCAAAGCAAAAGTATTAAGGCAGATAAGAGATTGATCATTAGGTTATTATGAAGAAGTTATCAAATACAGAATGTATCAAAACTCAAGACCAGATGGAATGGATGAGGATTAAGATAAGAAAAATCAAAAATAATAATGAAATGGAATATCGCATTTTTGGGATCTAACTGAAGCGAATAGCTTGTGATTATACATCCTATAAATTTATTCAGTTACTATGTTACAAATTAAGAGTGAAAATCAATTACAACATACAGAGAATGCCGTAGAGAGGTGAAAGTTGAATCTCTTAAAGCATAAAAAGTTAAAAAAAAGCTATGGAAGTATACTAATTTATATTAGCAAACCTTCTCAGAACGAAGGAAACTCATGTACATTCGTTCATAAGTCAACATTTGAAAATGACAAAAGCATCTTGATCTCAATAAAAACAGTCTCTTACTGTAATCAATTTGTCAGTGTTCAGTATAGGAAGCTCAGGGTCGTTAACAAGCAAAGAACCTGGGAAAAATCATGTTATAAAAACACAATAAATTGAAATATTCTAGACAGCAATGGACCCTGCAATGCTAGCTAGCCTAGTAACTTCTTTGCTAGACCTTCTCTGGTGCGTGAAGAACCCTGGCCTCCTCTAAAATTACCCGGACATCCCTCTGCATTTGGGATCCTATTCTTCATCTTCAGCTCAATACAAACCATCTTAACCTTATTTTCATATAATTGCAAACTCTAACGAAACCTCAAAGTTTCCGAAATGTAATTGTTATTTCCCAGGCTCATAATTAATATGAAGTCAAATATGAATTGATCCCAAAAATGCGAAAGATAAGGAGTTTACTTCCGAGTAGAGGAAAAGGATGTAGGGCAGTGCCTTACCTTATTTTTTTTTTTTTTTAACTTTCACTTAGCTATATATGAAATATATAGTAAGGGAAAGTATTGCGATCGTGAAAACATTCGAATTCGAGTTTTCACCGGAAATTCACGGTTTGTGGTCCCCTAAGTCTAAATGATTAAATCCCGCAAAAAGATCTGTGTTTGTGTGTGTTAAGCCTAGCATAAGAAGTCGTACGAAACTAGTTTTCATATTTAAGAAAACTATACGCCCGAGATGTTACAGCAAATTTTAAATAAAAATCAGCTAACCAGAAGAGCCACTATACACTATCCATTTTGGACCATTTTACGATTTTCTCAAAAACGGCTTTGACGATTTTCATTAAACTCGCTATATGGATGTAAAATTTAATGAACTTTAATTTGATGTAGGTTTCATCCTTATTGAAATAACCTGGCAGGGCTTAAATGCTGATATTTATAAGTTAAAAATTATATATTTTTAGACAGTTTTTGTGTTTTTTAACAAAAGAATAGTAATACAAGTCTGCAATATACCGTTAGAAACGTAATGAGTTTAGAAAAAAATATTATCTAATACTCGGAATTATAAAAGTTAATGGAGAGTGATGGAAAGCCAATAAAACTAACTGATTGTTGTAGATAAAAATATAATAGATTATTTAATAAAATACACGTTTCTATTGAAACTTTATGTAATTAATTATTTGATCTGTTTTCATATTTAAGTTTACTTAAAAATTCTCAAATCAAGTTTAACAACGGAGGTAAGTAAAAGTCGCTTGTTTCTCACACCAGATTTTTTAACTTAAAAATAACAAAGTTAGTTAAAATACATATGGACAAATAAATTTTTTTTTCCAAAATATGATCCTAATGATGGGTGAAATTAACTAAAATTTTGAATTATGATTGCCCAGTCAATAGAAGGTCGGAAGAAATTAATAATGAGCCCTATTATTTTCTATCTCGTACATTACTGTATTTCTTTGAGACATTGGGAATAAAACAATAAAATTATGTAAAACATTATTATAAATATTTTAAATGAATATGAAAAGATATGGATGGATATGGAACTCAATTAGCTAGAAAATTGTGATGTTCTTATTTTCTTCCTTTCCTTCTTCAATAGTTCGGATTTGGGAAAGAATTGAAGAATCATGGGTGCAAAATAAGACAACTTAACAAGTAGCAGCTAACTTGATCTAGATGCCTAACCAAAGATTAAGTTGCTACAGTTAGTAAGGAAGAAATTCGTCCGGCTAAGTAATGCAAGATAGTTCGTTCATATGTGGACGACTAGAGAACTTTTAACTTTCGGGGACAGTAGTAACACTATCTGATGGATCAGTCTTAGTTCCAACAAACATGTCTGTTGTTAAATAAGAAATGTTAATTAAAATTTATGCAAAAGATATGTACAAAACTATTTATTTCATTTTGTAGAAAATATTGCTTAATATCCTATCAGACCAATCGGAGTTCATATTTTATTTTTATATTGCAATTTACCTAACAACAGCTTAGCTTATTTTAAAACTCTATGAAATTCACTTGAATTAAAGCGTTTCGAAAACGTCTTTGACAACCTAATCACAACCCTCCTGGATATAAATGTATAGCTTTGAAATAGAATAACAATAGAACCATAAATTGAAATAAAATCAAATCATGAATGTAGGATTTTCTCGGAATAATCTTGTACGTAAAATATAAAAAAAGAGAAATACCTAATAACTTTAAAACGTCTAGAAAGAATTTAAAAAAAACAATACATAGCATCAAGTATATGTGATAAGCAGAAAGGATATTCGAATTTTTATTTTGTGCTTAAGAAATATTTCTTTATTTTATTGGAATTTATTACCATAAATTGAAATATGAGAGCCTACGGAGTTGCATTCCCCGGCGGCTGTATTATTAAGCGTTATATAATACCGGCTTATCAAACTCTTGTATCTATAGGTCTAAAAGCCTTTAACGCAATAGTAATAACATTTGAATTTATGCTGTACAGCAAAAATAATTTAATCTTCATTTTTTAAAGGTAAAAAAAAAAAAGTATCTGAAGGGTTCAAATAATATTTATCATGATTTATTCTTATTTTTATTTAAGTGTATTGTTTAATGGAGAATCATTCATAAACATACACTTTTTATAGAAATGGGTGTAAATAATTTAATGAAAACAAATAAACTGCATCCTGATGCTACGATGAAGAGTGCATGGCGAACCACTTAACCCACTTTCGTAAGCTTAGAAAGCATAAACTTGCAGATCAATTTCAGTAACAAAAGAAATTTAGTTTCTCCTATTATGCTTCAAACTAATTCTTCTACACTGCAATTTCGAAATAAATATATTTTTCAGTACCAAATCAACTATAGATTAGAATTAACTTAGCTTAATCGGACACCCAGTTTACATGACCACACACATATCTATATTTGTATAAGAAAGTACCATTTCATTCATATTTCTAGTTATGACAGTATCTTAAAAACTATGGTTGTGAAGTTGAATTTTTTCTGGAGGTTCGTCTAACCGTCTTGATAAACAAGAAGAATGGGTTTGGGTAAATTCGTCCACCAAGGGGTTGAAATAAAACGAATTGCTAAAGGCAATAAGATTTTCTACAAATTCGAAACAAAACCATACCAATTTCAAAAATTGCAACGAAGATGATAAATATATAACATGCATATTAAAGTAAATAATACTTCGTATTTATGATTGATATTGGATTTAAAAAAACACCATTTATAAAAAAACCTGACGAAAAGACGTGCTGCAGGGTACTGTCCTTCCTCATGCCTGACATGTTATTATTTTGTTTATTATTTTGCCCCATTTGCTGGTTGTCATAATACTGCTGACAGGTGCAAATCAATAAATGAAGCGGAAAAAAAAATCCGAGAATTATTTTTGCAAGCTATTTATGACAATATAAAACATTTTCGTATAATTAAAAGCTCAAACATATTGAGTAGAGGGTCACCTGTGGTGTAAATGTCAGCATAACAGTCCTCTGTGTTCAATGTTGCATGGGATACCCGAAGCATTTTTTAATGGGAGTAAATAATTCTTGGATATTCATTCTTTGGATGGGACGTAAAAGGGCGGTTCCAAGCCTGTGCGATGTCAGATACTCGTTTAAGAACCCTATCGTAATTAATCCTGGCATCGTCCGATTAGACATTGTAGCATCAATTGAGGTTAAATAAATAAACAAACAAACTTATTGAGTAGTAAAGATCATATCTACTTATTCCATTATATAAATTTTACAGAATGAAATTGAGATCTAGCACCAACTACTACCGGTATTCGATAATTAGTGAAAAGAGTTACTGATTCAGCAGTAACGAAGCTAAAAGTATTATAATTACTCTTGAATAAAATTGGAGGCTGATTTCTACTTCACCACTCTTTTATTGAAAATAATTGCACTACGTTTCAGCTACAATTCCATCTCCATTTCAAAATCAGAATTAGAGATGAGGCTTTGGCTTGAAAGCATCTACTAACATTAGATCAAATTAGTTCCATTACACCTGAAGATGGAATTGTAGCCGAAACGTAGTGCAAATATTTTCAATAATAGAGTGGTAAAGTAGAAATCAGCCTCCAATTTTATTCATCTAAATTGACCTTCACCTAAAAGAATCTACACCTTATATAATTACTCTTATTATGAACATGTAAACAATTTTCTACAAATGCAATATTCGCGGTCAAAGCCGCGGGTTGCAGCTAGTATAACTATAATTTTGGTTTTAGAAATATTAACAACCCTAGGTTTAAAAAAACACCGTTGGGCTAATTTCTGAATAGTAATTAAAAAATAAACATACTTCAATACCAAAAACATATCTCATATAAATCCAAATCAAATATAGTCACCGACGGACTGTGGTATTTTTCCACATGGAGGAAATAATTATTAAATATTTAATTTGATTACAAAATAGGGTTAACATTTTAAGAATACTCAGATTAACATTTTAGATCCTCCTAAAGACAAATCAAAATTGATTAATATCTTTTAAAGTTATTTTCATGAAAAAAGTTAATCATTGATCTGCTATAACGTTCCATGATATCACTTACAAGAATCCTGCCCCTCTCTTGCAAAAGCCAAGGCTGTCTAACGTTTAGTTTCTTTTTTTAGATTCACATCACTTACAAGTCCTTGATTTATGTACTGTTCTTTCCTCGTGTTTAATATGAAAGCTGTTAAATTTAATTTAATTATATATCAGAATGATTCGTAATAGAATATTTTAATATATCAATTAAAAAAAACTACAGTAAAAAGCAAGGAAGTCGCAATGAAAAACACAATAGACACTTGTTTGGTAAAGCAGCTCTCCTATTCATTTCAAAACATATAAAAGTATAGCCATTTGAATCTAATAAAAAAATAAAGAAAAATTGGAGAAGTATATTAATACATAATACATAAAATTTGTCCTGAAGTTGGTGTTATTCTATGAATAGATAAAAACATTTCACGAAATTCGTTTCAAACTTTAAAACAACCTAAATTCAAATTAATAATAATTCTTCCTTAACATCATTAAGGAACAAAAAAGCCGAAAATAAATTATGAGTATTAGAAGTAAATTTCAGTATATGAGTTAAAAATAAATTAAATAAAACGGAAATCAATAGGAAATACAAGCAAAGCGGCGTCCCCAGTAGTGTAGTGGCTAGCACAGCAGCCTTTGATTCCCAAGGTCACGGTTTCAAACTCCACATTTGGCCATAAGACATTTTAAAGGGAGTAAAAAATCCATGGTTATCCTGTCCTACGGAGGGGAAGTAAATCGGTCGACTCAAGCCAGTGCGATGTTAAGTACTCTTTACAGATCTCTATCCTAATTAAACCTAGACAGGCCTAATTTAGGACCTTGCCATAGTGTAGTCCGATAAGCCACAGAAGCATAAAATGATTTTAACTAAATAAACAAACAGACATGCATAGTTAAATTGAGGCAATGTCTGTTAATTATCATTTAGAAAATTGCTTGAATCGAAAGCACACAAAGTTAGGAAACCTAAAAAATCGAATTTTCATTGTTTTCCCTTTTCTACAAAAGAACTATTTCTTTTAGAGTGCGAAACGAAGGCGTTAACTTTTAAGATAGAATACTTAGAAAGTCTTAAGACTGTTTTGTTCAAAGAAAGATGATTCTAACAATGAATTTAAGAGGTTACACAAGATAGAATCGTGGAGCATGCGCCATGCTGATGTTACAATTTAAGTGACATCACGACGTTTTATATGGAAAAGTAAAGTAAGGGTGTGTTTTTTTTTTTTTTTTAATATTAGAAAGGAATAGAATCCTTTTCTGTATGTTAGTCAGACAATCGTTATGTATTGAGCTTGACGTTTTACTATCATTTTTTTTGGACATTACAAGGAGGTCCCTGAGTACTGCATTCTTTCCATTCACGATAGTCAAGTCTGCTTAAGTCCTCCATAATTTATATATTGGTATTATTATATCAAATATACAATATAATTGAACCCCAAATTATTTAGAAAGAAATTAAATAAGTATTAAAGCACTATTTCACAATTTAATAACGGTTCACATAATTGAACCCAAATGAAAGAATAAATTTAGTTACCTCGTTTTAATGTTTAATTTTTTGGGCTAAAATTTGAGGATAGTCTACGTTAAAAATTTGACGTCAAATGGGAAAACGTGAAAAAGGGCTTTATCAAGATCCACACTGGAGTGCTTCCATTGGGTTGCTCCTCAACAAGTCTGTCTCATGTGATTTTTCTTTTAGCATATTTACTTGTTGTAATATAAATTACAGTTGTAAATTTCAATAAATAAATATTAAAAAAAAAATCAAGATCCACAAAGGTGAAAAACGAATGTGTCCCGATTGCGATATCCTTTCAATCCACTTTTAAAAAAACTATATAAGGTTTGCAGCCCAAATCAAGAACTGTTCTAAATACGGTCTATTGGCTATCATTTTTTTCGATATCGTGTACCTTTCTTAAGGTATGGTATGTACCTGAATGCTGATAGAATATCGAGACACTAAATGAAATCCTTGTCAAACTTAAGAAACTTACACAAGAACGTATAAAAATAGGCAATGAGCCTTGTTTGGTCAACTTGAACATTATTAAAGTGATTGAAACATACGTTGATTAATTTTTAAATTCATAAATGAATACATTGAAGTTATATATGAAAGTTATATATGTTAATTGAAAGTTAATTGAAGTTATATATGAAAGTTTGTTTAAACAAAATACATCACACTATTTTTTCCCTTCTTAAAATTACCAATACTTTTATTTTCACTTATTTTTATATGAAATATATAGTAAGGGGATGTATTGCGATCGTGAAAATTTTTAGAATCCAGTTTTCAACGGAAATACACGTTTTAGGGTCCCCTGAGTCCAAATAACCTAGTACCGAAAAAAGGTCTGTATATATGTATGAGTGTGTGTGCGTGTGCCCGTATGTGGTAAGTCTAGCTCAAAAACGAAAAGAAGTACAAAACTGAAATTTCATATTAAAAAAAAAAAACTATACGCTCGAGATGTTACTTTTTCACCAAAATCTGCTTACCGGAAGAGTTACTTAATACCATACATTTGCACAATTTTCTCAAAAGCGGCTGTAACATTGATTAAACTCGCCATACCGATGTAAAATTTAATGGGCTTTAATATCATATAGGTTTAATTCTGATTGAAATAGTCTGACAGGGCTTAAATGCCGATATTTTAAATTTTCTTCACCTAAAGTACCTTTTTTTGTAGATTCTGTAAAAATAACTATATCATCTGAATAGCATTGCTAAAAAACGGCTTAATATACAAGCTGAACGAATTTGATAACCAACTAAAGGAGAAAAGAACATGCATATTTTTTAATGAAATTTTAGTGGTTTTGAAAATAAGAACAGAAGAAAATAAGATACATGTATAATATGCCGTTGGAAAGCAAACAATTTTAGAAAAAATATTATCTTATACACAAGCTTGTAAAAGTTAATAGAGAGTGATGAAAAACCGATAAAACTAACTGATTGTTTTAGATAATAATACAATAGAATTTTTAATTCAATTTAATTAATTCTATATTAGTTTCACTCATTCGTATCTCTAACTGTATTCGAAAATTCTTTAATCGATTTTAACAACGGAGGTAAGTGAAAGTCCTGTGTTGCAGCAGATTTTTTAGAATTTTCTCTGGATGTCGTTGTATATATATTTATACGTGAAAAAAATTATTCTGATATTAACAACAAAGCTAAAAATGTAGTATCTTAGGATGTAAACAACTTGAAACATCCATTTTTATTATCAGTATACAACGTTGATTTTTCATATTGTAAATTTTTTTTTTTTTTTTTTTTCACTTTATTTATTGATTTGCACCTGTCAGCAGTATGTGACAATCAGCAAATAGGATGAAATAATAAACAAAATAATGACATGTCAGGCATGAGGAAGGACAGTACCCAGCAGCACGTCTTCTCGTCAGGTTTTTTTTTTTTTTTTTATGTATGGTTTCCATCATTTTTTTAATTTTATGGTCTTTATTTTACGTCGGAGTGTTAATAAGGCTATCATTATACGATTAGGGACTATTTGGAGCGTTCATAGCTTGCGTGAAGTAAGCAAGCTCTTGGAGAAGGCTCAAAAGGGGCTGAATAAGATTATTCAACCCTCTAATTATGTGTGTTATTTGGGATGAATTTTCACCTGAAGACAGCTGCTGTGGTATTTCCCTCCTCACACCCGAGCCTGTTGGTTCGTTGTTAGAAGCTGGAAAAGCGTGACTTGGTCCCATCTGGAGGGCTGATGATTCCCGTGGCTGGTTCGGTGGTACCAGAGACTGGATTGGTGGTCTCAATGGCTGGAGTGGTGGTTCCAGTGGCTGGAGTTCTGGTTTCTGTCGAGTCGGAGCTCTCAGCTGCTGAACTGGCAACTCTATCTGTGGACCATTATTATCTAAAATATTGTAAAATTAAATTATAATGTATGAAAAAAACAACATATATATATATATATATATATAAGTTAGAATTATAGAAGCATTTACGAACGTTTTGCAACTTTCCTATTTATATTTCCAATGCGCATGCCTAACATAGAAAAAGAAAAGAAAGAAAAAAAGGTGATAAATCATGTAATTATTAGCCGAATGAGAGCATGCACGTTATGCACGAGACATTTCATTGCTATGTTTGTCTCTCCACTCTCATGTGTATAACCACATGATCCCGATATAAAAACTAGTCCTAGGAAACTGATTACACTTATTACCACGTCCTTGACTCTAAACTTTCTTTCACTAAGACCCGTGGGTCAAGAAACAACCTAGTGTATCCTCAATAAGATATAAACTACATTAGCGTTGCTTTATAGAGGTCAAAAACAGATTTATTACTTGATGTTGGCTTGTTGAAATGATATATAGAATACGTTTATGCAACAACCCCTAAAAGGCTCTCGTATATTGATCAGTTTAATTTTGTTACCAATGTATTTCAACTTTCAACTCTTGAAGTGAACAGGACAAATAGGAAGTGGTTCGTTTAATTGAAAAAAAAAATTAATCATTAGATAATTTCGAACACAAAGTTTTTCCGTTTTTTTTTTTTTAAACCGCAGTGTTTAAGAGAAATGACGTTTTATAGTTATTATTTTCAATGATAAACATAGTAACAGGCCGTAGACCGAAAAATCAATCAAAGTCACGACCTTCAAAATCCGAGTTTTCACGTTTAAAGATATAAATATTAAAAGTCTTGATTAAATTTACCAACATTGGGGTAAATTATCAATTATTTAATTTTTCTTTTGCACACACCTTACAGATGCTTATTTAACTGCAAATACCGCTAATTATATTTTATAAAATATGAACGTGACATAATAAAAGAGAACAAATTGCTAGCATTTCTGTCAAGAACTCCAACAGCAAGCAATAAGAAAAAAAGTTAACTGGAGACACCCAAAGTTTTTGTATGGCTATAATTATTTTTATAATAACATTTGAAAATGATAAACCGTAATAATAATGTTTAAAAACAAATTAAACATTATTTTAATTTAAACATTATTTTATTGCGCTTTATCTTTTCATATTTTTTTGCCCTTATTTCACTATTTTATTTTTTTGTTTAAACACATATTACTTTTTTACTTATTATTTATTTAGAAAAGTTAATGAACCATATTTCACTGAATGGATCAACCCTTATTTCAATAATATTTTATCTTCAAAAATATTATATTTACATTATCCGGCATTGTAACATCTTCAGATAGATCCTAAAACCATTATTATTGATATTGCTTTTATTGAATAAATTTAATCGTATTTTTTATATGATTTATCAAATTTTTTTACATACCTTAATTTTTTTTTTAATTTATTTAAAGTAATTTACAACTGTATTAAATCAATACAACAAGTAAATAGGATTGATATATGGTTAGAACACATGGGAGTCCTGTGAAGAACCTACCGATTGGCACCACTCCAACATCTGGTTTATGGTAGGAGGTGCCTTGGCCATCTTCTTTTAATGCGCCTCGGTGGATTGTCGGAAATAAATATTGAAGAGAGGTCAAGGATAAGCGGGTTCGAGTGGCAGGTAGGGAGTTTGGAATCAAAATCTATATCGGGCCAAGTCTAGAACAAGTGGGATATTTAGGTCTTTATGGATGATTTATTGGTAACGAAGTAAGGAGCATTGAGGATTTTTCGAAGGATTTTGGTTTGCAAGGATTGGACGCGAGAGGAATTTGATGGTTTAGGAGACCCCCATAGCTCAATGCTGTAGGACCAAATAGTCATGATAATGGTGATATAAATGAGTTTTTTTTTGTAGTAAATAGTGAGTTTTGAGCGATTATCCAGTAAGTGTTATAGTAATCTGTATCTACAAGCAGTTTCCTGTCATTTTAGTCTAGTATGAGGATTCCATGTTAGGAATTTGTCGAGGTGGAGTCCTAAGTACCGGATCTGTTTAATAGGAGTAAGTAGGGTATTGCTAAAGGATACGGTGGGGCAGGAGGTCTTCGGTTTACGACAGAGTGAAGGTTATTTGATAGGGTTAGTTACGATTTATTTTAATTCTCCAGTGATGGCTGATAAATGGATCTATAGGATTTGGGAAGCAGCAACAGGATCATTATTCATAGATAACACACATGTGTCAGCGTAGGTAGTAAGGAGAGTGCTTGGATGGAAGGGAAGATCAGCTGCATACACCGTGCAAAGGATCGGACCCAGGATACTACCTTGAGGTACACCGGCTGACTAAGTGAATACGGATGAGTAAGAAATGTTATGGTTAACTTTAAAGGTTCTATCAGTGAGGTAGGAATGAATTAATATGAAGTACGTTGGAGAGAGGAATTGACGCAGTTTGTACAGCAGGCCTGGTGTCAAACTCGGTCAAAAATCTTGAAACTTAAAGTTATTACTATAACTGTCCATTTTCATCTTTATTTATAATTGTCAAATCTTACATTTTATTCATTTTACTAGATATAATATATATCACTTTCCAACAATATATTTGTATCCTAATTCTTATCTATAATCCTGACCTTGCTTTTTATATTTGTTTATTATAATTTCTTCTAATAACTTTTTCTCTTTCAAAGTTAAACTAATAAATTTATTAGAAATTTAAGGACTGCACAACCTTAACGGTCTATACCTCAATAGGTTCACGATGCATCAGGAAATATTCTCCAGTCAAAATAGAAGTGAATGGATCCAAGGGAAGAGATTTATTATTTATCCTTCAATTATTTTCCAACAAAAAAAATTACGTCTAATTTAATAGCGTGAAAGCTATTCAAACAACGATTATTAATAATACACAGACAGTTATAGGAACTTTACAACAGGCAATTAAAACCGTTAGTCAACATTATCGTGCTTTCTAAACACATTCATATCTAACGGACCTTGTCCATGAACACGGTATTGATTATATCGTTAACTATTAATTTTTAACCGCTAGATGAATGCTCCGATAATTGGAGAAACCTTTTACAATAACAACTTTCATTATCTTGTTTTCGAACAATTAAGAAAGAGGTGGCTTTTAAAGGAGAGGATGCGAAATCCTGAAGGTAGACTTAGCCCTAGAAAGGATGGCAACAATTGCAAGGACAAACTCAGATTCTTAAGAGCATTCCAGCCAGCAATCCATAAAACCAGCCATCTCCTCGGTCTTCTTGAACTTGATCTTGCCATAAACTTTCAATAAAGAAAACCTTGTAAAACCATTGTCTACACTTATGGAGTGATAGCAAAAGTGTTTATGGGTCTTGTCTACGTTTTCTTCTATTATGGATTCAACATTGTTTTTAAACACATGTAATTAAATATATAACTATTCAAAGTCTGGGAAAAGACTATGTGCATAAATAATAGAAATGTGAAGAATCTTAAAATACTATTACCATGGTCTAGCGAATATATTATTTTTTTCTGATCAGGGTCCTGAACTTTATGAAGTAATTTAAGGGACAATTAATTGGTTAGATCCCTCGGACACCTTCTTTTAAGCTTTATTTGGTGTTGGCCTGGTAAAAGGGAGGAAGAAAGTAAAAAAAAATAGTTGATTGAGTGGTTATGTACGATAAATGAAACGTTTAATATTTGTACTGAATGTAATACTTTACTTTAGGATGTTTGTGCCATTGTGTATCGCGTTATATAAAAAGAAAAGAAAAAAAAGTAACTTTGTAACATATGCATCCAGTTCAATACGTAACTTGTTATTTTTGTTTCAGGTGAAACAATTTCAATGTTTAATATAGTTAATCTGGCCAATAAGAAATGGATAGAGTCAATAAAAACACAATAGTGGTGCGAAAAAAACCATAAATCACTAATGTTTCTGTAAAGAACACAACGGAGATAAGTTCCAGTTGCCACCAGAGTAATCGAATCAACTTATTTCAACTAAAATGTTCAATTTTGTTTGCAAATATATTCCTTCTTCTGCGATATCTTCCCGTTTGATATTGAAATTTTTGCTAAAAATGAACAAGGGGGCTAACGAGAATTAATTGTCCAGCCTAATAACAGCATCTAGGTAGTATATAAGCATTTTATGCATAAGAATATAAGTATTTATTAAAGTATTAATATAGAGGACGTGGTGGCTGAGTTGGTTAGCGCGCGTTGCCTAACCACTACAGATGACCATAAACCTGTGAAGAAAAATAATTACGAGTTCGAGTCTCGGTGCTGATGGGGCTTTTACTTTGGCATTTATCCCCCGCTCTTAACCCTCTGGCCCGAGACACCCCCGTATAGTCTTCAAAGGTAGGGGTGAATAAAATAAAATAAAGAATTAATATGCATTTGTTGGTAAGATTTGTATACAGAAACAAATTCCACAACATTCTCTACTTGATTTTAAAATATTCCAGTTACAATAATATAATAAAAAAAATCTTTGCTTATTCAGAAGGAAAAGTAATAGGTATGTATGCATTCGAACGATTACGTACAATTTCTTATTGTATTTTTTATTGATTTGCGGAAGTATTGATTTTTTAAATCGAGTGTTTTAGCAGACAAACATTTAACAATATTATTGGTAGCTATCTAATTAATGACTGAATTTTTTTATACAATTAATTATTAAACCCATAATATTCAATTAAATATTATATCTACAGTTTAAAAGAAACAAAACAAAATTACTCATATAATGCGGTTATTCAAAAGTATATTAATAAGCTTTATAGCCTACAAAACTAAAAACACGATAAACTACTAAATAGATTAACGAACCAGGTATCCTGACACAAAATTTCCAGGTTCTGATGGTGAATGGTGGATATTACTAGTCACTACTTATACAAAATCGATAGGGTTTTTAGGAATTTTAACGATCGATTATAGCAGAATTTTAGAATGTTACAAGCAGTTAGAAAGCAGCCAATCAGGTCCGAATTCTTTGAAGTGTGAAACCAGAATGAATGACATAACGAATTTTACGTATATATCGGAAGTTTTGTTTATTTTCACTTTTTAGGTCAATACCCTACTTCATTTTTTGCTGGATATGACCTAATTTTTGAACAGAAGGAGCATAGAAAAATATTTAGTTGACGGATGCTTGTAAAAGTAGATTATTCTTTCAAAATGTCATTCAGCCAGGAAAAATGAGTTGTTTTCATTGATTATTAATTCATGGGTCCGACTTAGACATTGGCTTCTATAAGATATTGCGTGATGGACTCCGAAATTAGCTTTGCTAACTTTTGGCTACCTACGAAGATTGACAAACAATGGGATACTATAGGTGTTAGCAGAAATTGCTAAGGCTGAAGCCTTTGACAGAAGGTTTAATTAGGGCTAAATAAGGTCATTGGGGTACAATGGGACGAATTGCCCCTAGGTGCGGCGGCGTGACGAGATCACGTAACGCGTTACGTAACCAGGGCGACGCGTCGTACTGGGACTTCCTCGCCGTGAAAGTACCCCTTACGTCACCGCGGCCCTTCGACAGATGAAAAGCCTCACACGCTCCTTGGAAAGCTGTTTTTCCAACCCCTCAACCTAGTTTCAGTCGGTAAAATTACATAAGGTACATACTTTGAGTTTTTCATCCGACTGTTTCATTACATTCGCATTAGATGGCAGGTGTAGATAAAGCCATGCAAAGTATGTAAAATATGGGCATCGATTTCTCCATAAAGTGAGGTCTTATGAATAAATCATTACCCAAACATTTTTTTTTTTTTTTCATCCTGTTACAAAGTTTAATGTTCTTTTTAAATAAGAATCATAATAAAATAACTTGTACTAGCAAACAGTCCTTAAACATGTAGAAATAGTTGAGGAGAAATCAGGCGAGGATAAAAGAGATGATTATTGAAGGCCAGTAAACTAGAGAGTGCACAGTGAACACAACATAAAATCTCTCATCAATTTGTTATAAAACCAATTTATTAAGATTAATTTTCTATCGACCAAAATAAAAAAATAAAAATTACCTTTCATCCCTCCCAAAACATTCGGGGGGAACTTAAGTTTCAAGACACAAAGAACCTGAATAACGAATAAAAAAAAAATATTTGTCCGCCATTCGCGTAATTTCTCCGAAACTACTGGACCAATGTTTTCGAAATTCGCCACAAAAATACTAAGGCATGCAACGACCATCCAAACACCTAAATGTTGATAGACCGCTGGTCATTTTTAAAATAGCTGTCGACTAAAAGTGATTTAATTTTATAACTCGGTTATTTTTGAAGGTAAAGAAAAATTTATTAGTTTTTTTAAAATGTAAAATCGCGAAGAATTATATAAAAAACAAAAAAATTGAAATTTTACCCCTAAATACACCTAAAACTCAGATATTTTTGGATATAGAGAAAAACATGTAGAGAGTATTAGAATCAGTAAAGCGCTATTAAAAGAAAAAAAAATTGATGGATGTAATTCCACCAAAACTTAGTTATTATTGAAGATAGAGAAAAATAGAAAAGATGAGCAGCTACCAACCGCTATATTAACAACTATATAAAGAGTTATATTCTAATATAGTTATTTGTAAATAATAAACCACTGTGTAGAATTAAGAATGGCGTAGTCTAGTGGATAGAGCACTAGATTACTACTCTCCGGGTGCCGGGTTCGAACCACGGCTGTGACAGAATAATTGTTTATCTTGCTATTTCAGCCTTAGGGTGAGGCATACCCAATCTCTATAAATTCCGTATCCTAATATTGGTGAAAAAACCGGGTGGATCAGCGTGACCTCGGCTTAAACGCCTTGTCCCACGACGATTGACCTAGAAACAGTAAGAATATCTTAATATTAAAAGTATTTAGACGAAGAGTATATACGCTCTAAACACGTCAAGGATTGTAAAGATACAGGTTGTTTTTTTAATATGATAGGAAATGTTTTGAGTATGTTTTCATATTGAATTAAATATGCTCTCAGTAGCTTTCGGCACGAGTTAAAATTTCCAAATGCGTTTTTAAGGGCTCATTTATATTTTCAGATGAAATCGGGGTATGAATTTTGATAAAACTAAATATCCTATACTATCTTTTGGAAATCAGGAAATCTAGATTGTTTATTCTACAGCAATAAACCCGTACAAATTTGGAATCATAAAATTTATTTAAGAATCATCAAGTCTATTAAGGTTTATACCTATAAACTATAAAGGTGCAACATAAAAAATTAATAATTAGAAATTAGATAATAGATAATAATAGATCAATATAAGGAAGAAAAACTGCCACTTCAGAACTATATAGACAACTTTAATTTAAAAAATAAGTAAAGTGTATTTCCCTTCGGTGTAGAGCCGGAATGCAAATCTTTTAAAGCGGTTCGTTTCCCAATTAACTTAAGAACTTTGAAAAGAAAAACCCATAACAACTTTAATTGAAGCAAAAGAGTTATAACACGGTTCGGCAACTATATGCCTTTGTGTATTGGTATGTTTCAACGTTTCTAAATAATCTCTTTTTTCTGATCCAATAATTGTACAAGAATTATATTTATTCTTAATAATATATTATATAATAAGATGGGTACTGTTTAGATATACAGTTGATCTAGAGGTTTATAAATAATAGGAAGTAGGAATATTTTTGACATTAATCAAATGATAAATAATTTCATATTTTAAAACAGTACTATGTAATTTAAACCTATAATTTTTCTCTCCTTCAGATGCTGCAGAGTACCGCTGCCCAGAAAAATACGGGCAGTTCGAAGACGCGAAGCAATGCGACAAGTATTACGAGTGCGATGAAGGAGTAGCCACAGAGAAGTTATGTCCCGATGGATTGGTCTTCGACCCCCTCAACAGGAAGATTAACAAGTGTGATCAACCTTTCAATGTGGACTGTGGTGATAGGATTGAGCTCCGTGAGTATAATTATATTTATCATTTGTATATTATATATTTTTAATCAAAAAGATTTGGTCAAATGTATCAAGCCCGTTAAGACCGGAGACCCGAAATAACTGAAAATTGTATATTGAAAATTTTTTACTCTAACTGTTTCTTAGAAGCTTGAAACAGCTTGTGCGAGAATAGTTTGTTAGATATTTTACCTCAAAATTTTTACATTAAAACTATTGAGAGAATTTTAAAATTTTTCTGATTTTTTAATAATTGATGAAATTATTGTATTTTCCATAACTTTTATTTTCACGTCCTAAAATATATTAGTTCTGTACACAGCTTCTTAGTAAAATCTTATTAAACAGTAGTTCTCATTATTGAAGTTGGTATATGATGTAAGGAATATTTATGGCCTCGTTTTGAGTAAGTGTCCAATGAATTTATAGTGGTTATCTCCGCATTAATTTTAATGATTTTCATAACAATGTTAAAGACTTAAAAAAATAATAATAAATAAATAACTTATTTATGTCCAGTTCAGAAGAAATGCATTTTTAATATATATAAACAACTGTTCGGGTACAAACCGCAGGTGGTCCTAGGATTTTTTAATGGGAGTAAAAAATCCTTAGTTATGCCATCCTTCGGGAGGAACGTTAAAAGGTGGTCCAGAGCCTGTACGATGTCTGGTACTCGTTAAAGATCCCTATCCTAATAAAACCTGAATAGGGAAAATTTAGGACTCTCACTGTAGCATCATCCAATTAGCCATAGTAGCATAAAGTGACGTTAAATAAAAAAATGAAATAAATATACAACTGTTTTACTGCACCCTAAAACTTTTAAATTTTATTCAATTTAGCGCTACGTCACATCCAGTGACGTTTTAGTCCGTAGACCTAACACATTATTTTTTAATGTTTAATAGGACTCTATTAAAAAAGCTTTTACGTTTGAAATTAATAAAATAAGCATCTGCCAGAAAATACTGTTGTTACACACAAATATTATCTACTACTAGATATCTACTAGATAATGTATGACAGTTTCTGCAACCTGTCCTACGAGATTTTTTATTTATTTAGGAGAAAGAGATAAGAATTATAAACTATATACTATAAACTAATACTATAACTATATCGAAAAAATGATCTGGACTAAAAAAGGATATTAAATAAAACAATCATTAAAAAAAAAAAATTATTATGTTTCAGAGCCCCCAAAATCTAACCACTTATGCCCCAGAAGAAACGGTTACTTCGCACACCCCGACGAGTCTGTCTGCCATGTCTTCTACAACTGCATTGAAGGAGAGGCAACCGAAATAACATGCCCTACCGGACTCCACTTCGACGAATACTCTGGTACCTGCGTTTGGCCTGAATCAGCTGGAAGGAGCAACTGCGGTCAGACTGAAACTAGTGAGTAATATTATATTATCTACAACAGTTGTGTTTACTGAGATTTAAAAAAAAAAAAATTATTTAAAGTTCACTAAGAACAAAGATGGGGATGAAAATATTTTTTTGGAACTTTCAGAAAAAGATTTTCTAAAAAAACAAAATAAAACATATTTCAATTTCTGTTCCCTTAAAAAGGGTAACGAAACTTGAAAATTCAAATAAATAAATGACAAATGAAAAGTTATAAAGAAAATATTCACAAATGAGCTAAACATAAAACAATCGTGGTTTTGTGATTAATAGCTGACTGAATAAAATTCTAAAACAATACAGCATATTCTTTGTAAATATATATAACATGGGGATCAATTTAAAATGTTAAATTTTATATAAAATACAGCTATTTTTCAGTAAGACAATATCAATTTTCGAGAAAAAATGTTTAATTGTATGTTAGTTATGCATATTAACAATAATTTAATATTATGGGTGTTGAAAATCATCAAGAGCATGCTTAGAGGAATCCGAGAATCAGTGTGGAAGTAATGACAGTCAATAAAGTAAATTTAAAAAAAATGGAATAAATTCATAAATTCAGAACGTGTCCAAAAAATAAAATAAAATAAATAAAAAATGAAAAAAAAATCTGTTAATATAAATATATTTGGTGCTGATAACCAAGAGGTTGAGCACCTATTCCAATACCCTAACCCTAAAGTAAATATTCAACAATAAAGATTTCCCATGATTAATCGGCTCAATAAATATAAATTATTTCCAAATTAAAATCTCTATTTTATCAATCATGTATCCATACAGAGAAGTTATACCTTATAGGTTTAACATAGTATATCTTCCTCTCATTTTAGAAAAGATTTATTGGTATAATAATAACAGTTCTATTGTAATCCGCAATATGATAATTAAATAAAAAATATCTTCAGTCAATAATTCAGATTATATATAAAATGTAATCATATTTTTATTTAATAATTAGTTTTCATAAGAATGCCAGAAATGTTGAAATTATTTTGGTAGAAGCTCCTTGGAAATACTACATTTGCCAAGTCGATCCGTCTTGCGGGTTAGTTTGGTTTTATTTTTAGCAATTCATCCAGTTTTAGTCTGAGTCCTCCAATAAACAGTTAACTATATTTATCTTATTCTTAATTTCACTAATGTGTAGTAATAGAATAACTGCTAATTAATTATTATAGAAGAGTAATTCTTGTTATACCAAAAATATTAATAAGATATTGGATAATGGTTTACATTGCGTTAAGGCTGATCTCGGGAGCTTGGGCTTGAATGCTGAACATTGGACGAATCTGTGTAGGCGGAATTTGGTGGTATCGGCATCGAAACTTCGGGTTCGCTAAGCCTATTATTATTATTATTTCAGAATTTCGCACTTTCTCAGCTTTCGCTGGAAATGTTCACCTACCCGGACTCGATGAGTCAAGGGTTAGGCTCTAATTATGTTATTTAAAAAAATTTCTAACAGTGGCTGCTGTCCCTAGGACGACTGCTCGCTGAACCTCCGCTAGAATCCTTACAGGTAGCTCTAGCTGTTGGATTGATTCTAGCGTACTCTCTGGAATCAGGCCATTGCAAGATAGTATAATAGGGTAAATCCCACAGCTCTCCAATCTATAGAGTTGCTTTAGCTCCTCTATTTATTATTATTATGTTTTACGGTTTTTGCATAAATAAATTCTAAAATGAGGAACATAATCTAAAGAGTAACTGTTCAGAATAGATGAAAGTAAATTGTAATTTATTTTATAATATGGTTTTATTTATACATGATGATGCTTAATGTACATATATTTGACATTTTTTCTCATTCTAACAACATTCAGTTTTGGTCTAAAAATTAAATATTATTTTACAGTTAAGCTGAAGGACGGATTCTCTTGCCCTAAAGCCCAGACAGCAAACGCTCACGGGCAAACCGTCGCTCACCCTGTGTATGCTCACCCAGATGACTGCCAGAAGTTCTACGTTTGCCTCAACGGTGTCACACCAAGGGAACAGGGCTGCGGTTCTGGAGAGGTCTACAACGAAGAGTCACAGAAATGCGACCAACCTGAGAACGTGCCCGGATGGTAAGTTAACAAGTTTATTGGTTTAATGTAAAAAAAAAAAAAAAAAAAAAAACTCTTGGAATAACTACAATTATTTCAATCAAACAGTTTAAGGCTGAGCTACAGATCCATGGCACATGGACAACATAACCTAACGTACATACAACAACAAAGAATTGACCAATACATACGTACTCTCTATTTGCGTTTTAATCATATTATACTTTACGGACACGATAATAAACTTATAAAAGTGTATACACCTGAAATTACTATTATAAAACGAATGAAAAGTAGCTGGATGAGATACCATATGTGGTATCTGATCCCAGCAATTCTTTTATTTTATTCCTTATGAATATAGCCCATGAATCATGAGATTTGTGAGTGGACTGTATTTTTTGGATATTTTAAAAATTTAATGAACTGATTTAACAATATTTGATCTTTAATGTTTGCTTTACAATTGAAATTGGGACAGTTTTTGCTTGAAAGTTATTTTGAATTCGTAATATGATGCTGTTGGTTTGAATTCTTACTTGTGACTGTACCAGGTCTCTGGCCTAACATTCCTCCTGCTTTACAGCTCTCTTTTGCGTCATTTTTCTCATTCGTTTTGTATAGCTTTGTCCTGTCCCTTCAATCACTTATTTTGACTGGCACTCAGTTCAACACAAAGTGGTGGAGCCTTCTAAGGACAGCTCTTTGTCATTTTTATTTATAACATTTTCTATTGTTCAATAAGGATCCTTGAACACTACCTTTACTGAATTAAAGGAACAAACAAAGCCCAGGAAGTGGTGCTTCTACTACACTATAATGCCCCACACCTGTCATGTTCTGCAACTAATGATTTTCTCCAGCATATATGCTAATTTTACACCCTTCTTTCATGCCAAGTGTAAATAAAGAAATTAAGATTAAAACAAAAAAAAAAAAAAAAAAAAAAAAAGAAAGAAAATATTTCTTATAGCTAAAATATTAGCTTCATCGAAATTCTCTTTCATCCACATCGACGTTCATGTTCTGTAAGTACCCATAGTCTTTGTACCCGCTCCAAACTTATTTCGAACCCTGTTTCTTCTTCGATTCCATATAATCCACTGGTGTTTCTGAAAAGAACATGCAGGAAGAACAGAAGTCTTGTAAGAAATTTGTTCAGCACGTCTTTAACATGCTATATTCTAGTTCACATCTATATGCTTTATTTCTAATTAATAAAATGGTGAATTTGAATAAATAAAGACATATATGGTAAGAATATATCTATAAAGTATCTATTTAAGAGTATATCTAGATATATTTACTTGGTGTATGTCTTTTCCGATCATTTAGAATCAAAAAGCCTCTTTATATAATTTATATAGCTTACCACGCGTTCCTCTGTGCATACACTAAGCACGAGGTTCCATAAACTTGTGATATACCTTCTCACAGATCAGAGATTCAAAATTGTTTTAGTCGCTGGTGCTATCCTAATTCGGACCTCCTTATATCCACTTGCAAGGCAATCATCAAACCTCTTTCTATCATCAATTATTTTTCCACCTCCTGAACCACGAAACTTCCCAACATATGTAACATTTAAACTTATAGAAGAAAAATAGCCATTGCTACTAGATCTGTTCTAATTCAATTTTGAATTGTTAAAAAGTACAGACAAGCGTCAGTAAAGTTGTAATTTTTATTTTTTTGTACCTTGGATTTAAGGGGCTCGTCCCACCAAGGTTTTTATGTTCATTAGTTTCATTTTATATATATATATATATATATATATATATATATATATATATATATATATATATATATATAAGAGTATAAAAGAAAATTGATTACCGAAGTTGACAATGAGCAGAAAATTCATTAAAAAAAAAAAAAAACACAACAAAGAATTTAAATCTACTTGGCCGTAAAACATGTTAACAGACATTACATAAATTACAACTTTTGTGATCATTAGGTATGTTTTACCAGTACCTGAACTACATTTCCGCATTAATAGATTATCTTTAATTCCCATTCCAAAAGTATCTGATTACATATAAATGAGCTTGGTTATATTTGAATTGGAAAAAGTAGCATTGCAAGTATAGGTTACACTTGAATGTGAAAGGCTTGCATGTTTGAAAAGGTTGCTGCATTTGCCTTCGAAAAGGTTAAAATTGATTGGGATTTGCTGTTTTTATTTTATTGTGTAAACAGTAGAAGGAAATATTGAGGATATCGTTTACTTGGAAGAAAATATTTTTCATAAGATAGGAATTTTCTTAAAAAGAACAGTTTAAATACTAAAAAAGTAAAACAGTTAATTTATGTGAGGATTTTTCCGAACGAAATATCATCCAGACCATTATGAATATTACTTCATGCTTATATTGGGCTCTCTAAAGATTAGTAGTGACAGTCCAAATCTTTTTACAAGTATATATATTCGATAAATGTGATACAAAACAACAAGATATGAATTATCCATTTTTTGGAGAGAGAGGAGGAGAGGAAGGAGAGAGAAATATTTTAAAATGAAAGTGTTAAATTGAAACCAACAAAATAGCAATTCTTAAAACATTTAAGAATAAAAGACGTGGAATTTACGAATTATTTGATCGAACTTGAATATAAGATTTACTTATACATTGTAAATGATACCATTAAGCCTTAAATTACTAACGTCTTCCGCAGGTCATGATTTTCATCAATCAGTTTAAATAAAGAAGAAATAAAAATATATTGCAGACTAAGATCTAATCAGGGTTTTTGTAATAGTTATTTATACCGAATAGAGATTTCAGAAAAGGCCACATGCTTTAATTGCAACTAGCGTGAAACGCTGCACCATATTGTTATGGAATGCGAGATTTATATATCCCAAAGAGCAACACTCTTTCAACGCGGAAGAAAACAAATCAGCAGTGTAGCGAATAATTTTAACTCAATCAAAAAAGTCGTTTAAAATGAAATAGTTTTGACATATTAAAAAAGTTAAAAAACCAAACTCTACATTCTGGCTGTATGGGTTTATCCAATTCCATAAAAAAAAAGGAAAAAAAACTTTAAAAATATTTACATAAGAAAATCAATCAATTTAAACAAGCAAATATTTATTAGTAACTGTAAACCATACAAAGGTCAATTTTTTTTTTAAATTTTTATTGTTCAAATAAAAACTAAAAGATAATCTAAAATAAATTAACATAACGAAAATACTAAATTACTTCTTTATTATAATGGAAACGTGTAATTGGTAAAGGTTGGCTATCAGAGGGTAAGAATTCATAATTCATTTGAGAATTCATTGGCAAATAAAAAATTCATATATTAAAAATAAATAAGTTATAAAAAATGCAAAAAGCAGATTTTGGTCTACTAGGAAGATACAACAATAGAACCCCTATTAAATAAGGCAGCTTATGCTCTATGTATATATTATTAACTAAGATTGTTTATTCTGTTTTACATTTGTTATCTTTAACAATAAATGGCCTTAATTATTAATTGGGCTTAGTTGCGATTTTGTAAACTAATTGGTACTTGTTTCACAGTGAGGACTGGTTCAAAGACACCCCTGCCCCAGCAGACAAGAAACGTACAAGGAGGAGGCGATAGATACAAAAATCTCAACATCAAGACTGTTATCCGTCTTAAGTGAATTTATCATTCATTATATATATTTATGTAACTTTCATCAATGGCCGATGGCCAAGGATGCAAGAGTCCATAAATATGAACATTTAAAATAAATAACAGGTGTTAAATATTCAACAATGGTCAATATCGACCAAGAAAATCGTAAACTGAATACGAGAAATCCTAACAGTGTCATCATCTGTCAACATATGAAAATCACGGAATAAATTTCAAAATCACAAAAAAAAAAAATATAAAAATTATGACAAGTGCTCAAATTTTAGATTAACAAAAAATTATGTAAATGTCAAATGAATTTTAAAATTAAGTACATTGTGAATATCATTAAATTTATGTTCCATGCTTTGTATTATATATGAGTCTATTATGTTATAGATAATAGTTTGTATTTATTAATGTCCTAAAAGAATCCTAAGCTTTGTATATTTCAAAAAATAAAAATTATCGACTCATCAGTGTACAATCAATAAATGTAAACTTAAATGAATTCATAGTTGTAATAAAATATTATTTTTTAAAAAGTCTTTGTCCATTACTTTATTACAATCTTATATCAATTCTGGTCACAATAAAGATTTATAATTTACTTACAGAGCTGCGACTGGTGACATCGTTGACTTAAGTCTTAATGGGTATAGCCGGGTTGGGATAGTAAATCTGCCCCTGCGACTTTTTTTACTCAAGTTTGCCGGATCAACTTGGAGTCAAATAAAAATAATTCGGCTAAAGTTTAGGTTTTTAATTCAACCGGTTTTCGAAATTCATCAAAAAACAACTTTTTTTTATTTAATTTTTTTTTTTTTTATATTTCAGAAACAATTCTTTATTGAGTAATATTACAATCAGTCCAATTTAGGACATTTTTAATAGTGATAAATTACAACATTCACACGATATATAAAAAACAAAAAATTTATACAATAATAATACAATATACATATATACACAACAAAATCAATAAAAATATATACAAAAGTCACTCATACCTATATACAATTATCAAGCATACAGCACGTGAGTGGAGAATCTAGCCAATGCTAGAACTCAAATATACATATTACAAGAGGTCTCGAGGCCACTGCCGTTTCAACCTTCTAGGAGGATGGTAAGGATGTGTGGAGCTGGATAAGGATTGAGCTAAGGGATTAGGGTGATGGATAAGGTTCTGATGGAATTCAGAGAATTTTAATTGTATAAGGTCTAAAATAAATGGAATATTTAGGTCGCGGTGTAAGGTAAGGTTGGTGACATAATAAGGAGCATTGACTATGGTTCTGAGGACTTTGGATTGGAAGGATTGAATGCATTTGATGTTAGAAAATTTGGCTGTCCCCCACAGTTCAAGTCAGTAGGTCCAGATAATTATTTTTTTTAATAGAAAATTTAAAATTGATTAATAATAATTTTTTTCCTTATTCTTAGGAGTCAAAGACATGAAAAGTTATATGATCATGATTCTTAAACGAAAACCAATTTTTAGCGGAAGAAACAAAATAAAAATTTGTATATTTTTAACCTTCTCGAAAAGTATCACTCACCGATTCTATTCAGAAAATGTATTTTATACTCCTAAAAATAAGGAGGAAAAATCATTATTAATTAATTTAAATTTTTCTATTAAAAAAATATAATATAGAAAAAAGAGGTCCCTAAATAAATCTCTCTTCAAAACCGTTTTTATTAAAAATCTAAAAATTTAGGTGAATTCTTTTTCTTCGACACCAAATTGATCCCGCAAGTTCGAGTAAAAAAAGTCGTGGGGGCAGATTCACCATACTTTATTTTGCTAATTATTGAAGATTTACCATGACCGGCTATACACTTTAAAGCGACAATGCGTATAATACTAGTACCCACTTTTTTTATAATATAATTGTATCACTGGAAGACATTGGACGAATCTGTGAAGGCAACATTTCGGATTCGGTAAACCTATTATTTATTTATCAATGGAAGGAAGAATTATTATTTGATTAAATTCTGTTAATGGATGTACTTTTCTTTTTTTTTTTTTTCTAAACTCCTGCAATGCTGGTAAGTTCTCCTTTTTCTGCAATAGTGCATATGTACTTTTCGAAACAAAGTATTAATCTATATGAGCAGGCTACTTGTCTATGCGAGAAGCATGTTCTTCTAAGATCTAAATAATTGATCTTCTAAGATCTAAATAAATCTTTTATTAAGTCCACATAGTTGCCAGCAACGTTCCTGTGCTTTGTCGATGTCGATGATCATCACAAATGCAAGTCACATTGGAAACTGCTAAAGTTTAAATTCAAATAAGAACATTTAGATGCGTAGCAACAATACATCTCAGAATTATTTGCTTGTTACGTGAGTTAAAAAAATGATCTATGTTGAATATTGAGGATTTTATATGATTAAAAATAACGGCAGTGGCTGTAATATTAAATGCACGGGCACAATGTTATTTTAAAAAATACTCTTTCAAACAGGATTTTCGTTTTGTTAATTCGAACAATAATTCGCCTGAAAAATTACTCTTTCCAGGAGATGTAATGTAGAAAGAGGTTAGGTAATAACAATGTACAGTTACAAAAAACAATAACTATCATATACAATAAAGGTCCGTGATAACTATTTTATCAAACCTTTAAAATACAATACGTGTTCTCTGGAACGCTACACTCTTAAAAGAACGTAACATGTGTTGTTAAATTAATTTTGTTTACTTTAAGTTCTAAATTTTATATTTCAAATTATTTTATGTGTAGGTTTTTTGTATAATTTTTCCTACAATCGTAATATAATCTCTACTTAATTTTATCATAGGTTAGTCATTTAGGCTAATATATTATAATTACCAACAAAAAAAAATCAAAAATATTTTACTGATTGTAAGGATGACTCACATGAGTAGAATCATATTTTTAAATAAATATTTACGAAAAAAAAGCATTACGTATATTTAATTTAAATTAAGATTTATGGAACTTTTGTTTAAAAAAAATAGTATAATAATAACATTATTTCAAGGCTTTGCCTCATCTTCAGGTGCATTACTAAAACAATATTTTTGATAAGATATTTTTACTTATTAATCATTAAACTTTACGCAATTTCAGATAATAATTTATTAATTAATCAATGTTTGACCTGAGATAAATATTAAGGAAGAAATGGTTAGGATGGCGGTAAAAAAATATATCAGAATAGTGAAAAAAAAATTAAACATCCAACGTTTCGACCCACGTGGTGGGTCTTCATCAGGGCTAAAAGACAAGATATAGTGTAGGTGTCTGATAATAACATGAAAAATAATTAAATGTTGAGTAAAATTTATAACTAAAGAAAAATAAAATAAATACAAAATGAGTAAAATTAATAACTTAAAAACAGAAAAAGAAAGTAATAAAGAAGAGAAAAAAAATAGTTAATATATCAACATAGTTAAAAATTATATTAAAAAACTTTACTTATGTTGTTATTTTAACTATTTCTTTTTTTTTTTTCTCGTCTTTATTACTTTCTTTTTCTGTTTTTAAGTTATTAATTTTACTCATTTTTTATTTTATTATTTTTTTTTCTGTTATTATCAAACATCTATTCTGGGTCTTGTTTTTAGCCCTGATGAAGACACGCAAAGTGGGTCAAAACATTGGATATTGAATACTTGTTTTCACTATTTTCTTATATTTTTTTACCACCACCCGAACCATCTCTTCCTTGACATATTAATTTCTCAATCCGTTATACAGGATAAGCAATTGCTTTTATTTTATCTTCATTGTGAACGGTTCAAACTAAAAATAAATAAATTAAAAAAAAGAAAGAGAGACTTTATTTATATGCATTGCTTTACAACACAAAGCATTAAGAAAAAATAGAATTTATTTATAATATTTATATTCTAGTAAATAAAAAATTTTAAATAATCTGCTGAGCCTATCACAGAACCTACCAACTTTAAATAAATCTTAAACGTTTATGCTTAATTTCGTTAGAAAGGAAATGCTAAAAATTGTTAGCTGCAGCAATACTTAAGCGTCACTCTCCATTACTTTCTAGGTCATATATATGATAACATTGTCACTTAAAAGAAAATAAAACTTGAAGAAACATTTCTTTCTTTTTTCTAAGTTAATTATCGAATTATTTAATTGTTTATGATCATACATATAATATGTATTGTAATAACAATGAGATTACTAATTATTTCAAATAAGCAATATTAAAGGTACTCCAGAGGAAGAAAATTTAGTTTAATTCAATGAAAACCATTACCGTAAGTAAGATTTCAAATTCCACATAATTAAACACTGGTTAAACGGAATTGATTAAAATTATTGAATTATTTTAGAGGAAATGTAAAAAATGAATAAAATTGATAGTCTACAGAGGAACTTCTAGCCAGTCAATTTTAGAAAAGTAATTGTAACATCCCAGCTCATCTTAAATACATAATTTTACTTGTTAAAGTTATAGTTAGTTTTGAGCAAGATTTAACCAAAGAGTTAAACATTTCTGTGAGACTTCTTTTTTTTTGTACTCAAGGGTCAATATAACAAGTATTTCCGTTGAAGACTAGGATTCTAAATCTTTTACTAAAAATGAAATATTTCTTGAATAAACAAATGAAAGTGTGAGATCCTTCTAAAATCAAATTGCGACATATCGATATACGAAAGTGAAATTTAAATATTTGTGTTTTGATATATTAATATTTATGTATAAATAGTATTAATGTGTAAAATAATTTATAAAAAATTACATGAAAGTAAAATAAAGCATGCAATAGTACTCACATGGCTGTTTTATATGACGCTCATCGATGGTGCGTAACTCCCTCATAAGTGTACCTATCTTATGTCTGAAAAATCTGATTACTTAAGTAAATATACAATTGTTAATTATCCCAATCAATCAGTAATAAAATTATAAATTTATACAACTTTACTAATATTTAAATAATATAATTTAAATTTTAATTTTAATTTGTTTTATGAGAAACTAAATATTTCAAATGATAAAAAAATAACGTTTTGCAAATGAAAATAATATTTAAAATGATAGGAAATGATTATTCAAATATTTTGAACTAAAATATAATAAATATTAATGTATTCGAAATTATTTATAATTTATTTTTTAGCATACAATGAAACAAATTGTGTGTGTATGAGTGGAGTTCGCTGGTGCTGAATATAAAACCTGAAATCTGCCCCTCACATCTTATAAATTTCTATATATAAATCAAACAAAAAAAAATTATTTAATGAAATAATCATACTGAATTTTGTTAAATGAATTATTCAAAGCAATTAATTTAATAAACTAAGCTTTAATATTGATGCAACATCTATGCAAGCAAATTTTATAAATATTTAATCCTATGAAAATAATTTAATTAGCCAACTAATAATACTGATGTATTTATTTTTGAGAGGAGGCAGCCACATTTGACAAGTAAAAATAAATGACATGCGCCAACTATTATACATGCAACCAACACTTCTAATAAATAAATAAAGAAACATGCATTCTACAAACTGGGCACGTACTATGGTTTAACTAAAAGACAATTATGTGCAGTTTTCTTTGAATAACACAAGAATTTCTTTAAGTATATACATAAATCTTTTGGCCGTAATGCTCAAGCAGAAACTTCAAAGAATACATTATTTTTTTTTTTTTTATTACTTTGACAAGATAGTTTGCAAGTGCAAAAAATGCAGCTGCTATCAAAAATTAAAAAAAGAAAGTTTCTAAATCTTAAAATGTGCTAATTTTTGTCTCGTTTTATTGCAACAATTATAACGTGAGATACTATTGCAAGACCTATAAAGCAAAATAAAACCTAGTTTTCTTGAAAATAAGTCTCTTTTTACCACTTAATTTCATGTTGTTTTTTAAAAAACGAAACACAATTAATCAATAGATTTTCTTAAATCCTTATAAATTGACTTATATATGTAGGATTATTTAACGATTCAAAGGTTGCGAAGAACACAAAACAAAAGTTCAATATCTCTTTTTCCCTTATGACTACTAAATGTTATACCGCTCTTAAAACATTTACATTTATTTTAAATATTTGTAATACTATTTATTATAACTTAATAATGTTTGAGTGAAGGACCATAGTACGTGCTAAGAAATAGTCCCACTTACCTTCTCTACTTCGAACCTGAAACACAAAAAAACACATTATTATCATTTTAATGGTAATTATAGCTTTAAATAAATATATGTACATATGTTATAGCATATAGTAATTATATATGAAAATTAGAATAAGAAATAATTCTATTCATTAAAGACTCAATCTTAAGGAATCTAAAGGTGATTAAATTATAATATCAATGATTCTTTCATCATATCATAATAATCAATAAGTAATTACGTAATGCACAATATTATAATTGTCATATTTGTTTTTGTTTTTTATAATGATTATAGTCTAAGTTTTACATTGTAAATTTCATCATTTATTATAGTGTAAATCAAAATTATTTTGTGTATTTATTTTTTAATATTAACATGTTTTGATTTATTCAGCTCTTCTCAATATAAATGTTGAACAATGGACAACAGATTCCCTTTTAAAATTAAAGACTTTTTTATTTTATTTTAAATTAAATGAAAAAGTTAATACAATTGTATTAGTATCTAAGGGAGATTTTTAAAACCAAAGATCATGAAGAAGAGAGAAAAACCCCGGAGCAATAATTTTAAAATAATTTTTCTACCCCTAGTAATTACTATAGTTCTCCCACTTTAGAATAATATCATCTCGAATAAAATATATTTTTTTGGTTCGTAATCTTGTAATTTAATTCATTTAAATTAATTCTTTCCCTTATAGAGACCTTGTTACTTACCATGAGGCAGGAGGAGAGGGATATAGCAATGTTAATACGTAAAACGCTAAGTAGAGTGTAGTATTTTAAGTTTGTTTGTTTGTTTAGGTTTTAAGGCGTAAAACCCTAAGATCATCAACGCCTAGACACTATATGCATACTCAACCTTTACAAGAAAGAACTATTAGGTAATGGGTGATTGAGAGAAAGAAAGAAAAAAAATAAATAAATAATAAATAAATAAAAAAAAATAAAATAAAGAAAGAAAAAAAAATATTTTTATGTAAACTATAGTTTAAAAAGCTAATACTAGTAATGCTAACTGACTAGAAATGGTCTTTATAATTTCGATAATAATGACTGCTCCTTAAGAAAATCAAAAACTAATTTAATGGTTTTCTCTCTATCACCCAGCACCGCTGAAATATTCGGGCTTAGTCCAATTTTAGTCAGGTGTGATGAGTAATAAGGGCATTCTTGAGAAATATGCCGAATGGTAAGGGTTCCATCACAGTGCCGGCATCGGGGCACCGGCTGCCTAGCAAAAAGATAAGAGTGCGTCAGCCGCGAGTGTCCTATCCTTAGCCGGGTCAACGCGACCCGTATTTAATATTAGTATTTTAAGTAGTATTAAGTAGTATTTTAAGTAGTATTAAGTAGTATTTTAAGTATTTAATATTAATAGTATTAATAATAGTAGTATTTTAAGTATTCAATAAATAGACAAAATAATTGTTTTTAAAATACTTTAGCTACGAATTTTACAATCTAAAAAACTATTTCTGATGCTTCTGAAAAGTCCTTTTATTTTACTGGAGTTATAATATAATTGTTCTTATTTTATTTAAATCAACTGTTAAAAATTTAAATGAAAGCAACTGCATGTTTAGAGTATTCAATAATGCATTGCATAAAATCATTGCCTAACTATGAATCATGTATTTTAAAGTATAACACTTGAAAATAAATCCAAGGGATATTGTGATTATTATGACCAGCAATTTCTATGAATTAAATATTGAGTTTGATTTATATGGGACCTAAATCACAAGCAAACCAGGTATTAATCGGAATGTAACTAATTAAAGTCATTAGGCCATTTCCTTGTTTGACTGGATCCAGGTGAAAGACAAGACATTATATAACTCTGTCCGGCAAACAAATTGGTTATTGTCTCATTTAGAATTTCTCGTACATAATATTCCATTATGGCAATGTTGTGAAACTTTACTCACACAGGATATCAAATATGTTTTTTAAATAAGAAAAAAAAAAGAAAGGATTAGGTGAAAGTATGTGGTTCTCAACAGAATGTGCCTAAGTAACAAACCAAATCGTGAAACTTTCGTTTCCGATTTAGCTATGTATATGAGATGTAGAATTAAACTTATACCCTATTAACCTAGTAATAATTAATTACTGAACCTGTCTCTTTACGTCATAAGTCGACTAACACACTTATCAACTACGCTTACAGTTTATTATTGAATCTAAGCTCCGTATATTAGCGTTTATTTTTTCTCTACAGATGATCAGGCAATATTTTTTTTTTTCACGTCTCATTATGCTTTTACGTTCTTTAAGCCCTAAAAAAGATTTTTATTATTTCCAATCATACTAACCTCGAGGTTAAAGCGTCTCAAACTACCCTAAAAGAGCACAAGCTAAGGTGGTTCGGACATCTTGAGATAGGCCAAGAGAAAAGGTCTAGAGGAAGGTCGCGCATCTTCTGGGAAGCAAGTGCTCAAGAGCCGTTTAGGAAGATAGGTATGGATTGAGGCAGAAGAAGAAAGTTGGTTCAAGAACACAGCACGCTCTAAAGACTGTAGCCCACACTGTACTGCGGTATTTGGGATAACGAATATGATGATAATGATGAAATTCCGATCAGCTAACCTCTATTTTGTAAAGCACTGAAAGTTCTTTTTGACTTCTGGTCGTCATAGACGCATACAACCAGTTTAAAAAACAAAAAGGATTATGATCAGATCTTTTCACAGAGCGCTTTTATAATAAACTAATTTAAATTATTAAAATATATACATATATTATTAATATTTAATTATTGCTTACCATTTACTAATACTTTTGCTGTAATATCTTTTCTTTTTTTTTTTTTTTTTTTGTAAACATTTTAATTGGAAAAATATCGCAGTCATAAATCACAGCGTAAAAACTTTAAGATCATTCCCATTCCGCAATGAAAATTTTTAAATACACTATGACTGAATTTCAAAAAAGGAAATCCAAGAGAAAGGAAATTCCATTTGGATCTGCTGCTCAACTTCGCTGAGTTGCTATAGTACACAATATACCGCATCAATCCTTTAGACAATTTTCAAAGAACAAATAGAGGGAGATACTGCCAATTTAGAAATACATTTCGCTCATGTACGTATATAAATTCAGCCAAGCCTCAATATACACGTATATGGTGATGCAGGATTCCCAGAGAGTCCAGGATTATGGTCTCCGCCACGTTTTGCAACTGTTTTCTTTCTAGTCCATACCTCTCCAAAAATGATCCAGTATCTACTGGGGATGGCCCCCCTGCTTCCGAACCAAATTCCCGTGACCGTAAATTTTCATTCGCCAAACTTCTCGCGAAATTTTTCTTGTAGGCATGGAATACATTTCGTATCAATGCTTTCCTCCTCCTCCTGAATTTCTTGCCTTGTTCCCGGTCATTTGTTTCGTATCTGATGGCCAAGATGTCAACAAATCTAGTTGATCCCTCGGTATCAAGGCAAAACACCTCTTTGAAACATTTGTATTTTTTCTTTTCCAATAGTCTGGCTATCTCCTTCTTTATGCGGTTGTGCCGGCGGGTAACGAGAAGCATGTTATGTGGACATTTACCCAACACATGTGCAGGGGTTTCTGACTCTTGACCGCATCTGCGGAAGAAAGGTCTAACCGCTTCATTAACCTAGCACCTCGATCCCGGGATTCCACGAAGTTTTTAAAGTTGTTTAAGGTTTTTGATGCTCAGCCGATACAGATATTGCATTAAAAAAAAAATTTCTATAAATTTTTTGTACCATAAATGAAGCAAACAATTTTTACATAAAATTCTATTCTTCGAAAAACGGTCTTACAATAATCCAAAAATCATAAACGTAAAAGAAAAAGAACACACAAAAAACAATAACATAATTGGTTATACCTAATGTCCTCGTGTCAGTTTAATTTGGGAGAAATATTAGCTGATTTGATCTGTTAATAGATGCCTATTTCCAATTAAATTATAGTTAATATAATTATTTAAACATTTTTACTAGAAATCGAGGAATAACAGTGATTGATGATTAACTTTTCTTTCTTTTTTCAAAAGATTCATATTCCTAATGTATCATCAATATTCTATTATTCCGGAGATTTTGAAGGAAATAAAGAATGGTGATGGTGAAGAACCTTTGGGAGCGACGACTACTAAGGCAAGGTAACTAACCCCTTTCAAGGAAGTCGCTGTTGGACCTCGATATCTTTACAATGCTATCGGCATGGTAAATATAAACCAACTGCCGATGCAGGGAGTGAATGAACGACGAAGACAGCCGGCCCAACCTGAGCTGAAGACCTGGCGGTGGCTCACGTAGCGGCGAGCAGGTCCCACGGCGTGCGGGGACTCTCCAACGTAAGTCTTCGGCTTCCCAGCACGTACTGTCGGTCGTCGCCACTTCTATCGTCATCCACTTCCTTGCACCTAGCCAGCCAGCTTCGGCGTCTTTTGTAGCAGCTGTCGGGGGTGCAAGCAGCACTCAATCCCCACTCAATGTCGTAACTAAATCTCACAGGTTCAAAACGTTGAATAGTTCATTTATGAGTTGAGAAATCGGAATCATAAATATTCAAATATATTACTAAAGTTTCATAATGAAATCACTTTTTGGCTCTTTTAAAGAACTATATGTTTTCCTTTTTTTTTGCATATGAAAACCCATATGTTTCTTATTCACACTATCATTCGATGTTACAACTTTTGAAATTGAACTAAAAGAATCGATTTTTCTTAACTCTATGAACAAATCCTCCATGTCGTTTATCGCTTCTATTATTTTTTAATTACTTGTTACATTATGTCTATTACACCCAGACTCGTACCGTTTCAACCATTCAATTGGATTCTGTGTCTTGTCAAATGGATCTAAAACAAACTTTTTCTCTACTTCGTGCAACTTTAAATAAAAAAATTGTCTTCATCATTCCTTGATACGCTATTCATATCTAAAGTAGATTTAAGCTGTTCCAAAGTAATATTTTTGAAACACAGATTCTCGCCATCGTCAAAATATTCCCCTTTTATGTTAGGACCTAACCTAACACCTACTTTTCGGTATTTACCAATTGGTCTAATTGCTGAAACTGCATTTTTTATGACTCGTTGGGCTAATAATATTGCATGTACCTTAAAATCTTGATATTCATCTGGTAAAATATACTATAGCAGATCTGGTAAAATATACCATAGCAGATCTGGTAAAATATACCATAGCAGATCTGGTAAAATATACCATAGCAGCAGATCTGGTAAAATATACCATCTTCGAAAAGTCCTGCCAACTGATATTCGTTGGAATCCCTTTTGACTATATGGACATATAATTTTGACTCCATACTCTAAGTTTGTAAGTTGGTTTTAACATATTTTATTATATCACAAGAATAATTAAATTACAAGTTAATAACCTATAACTGTACATCAAAAAATCTTTTAAACAAGGATATTTAACTTCTAGAAACTTGTACTTTTTCTAGGTCAATACGGAAAAGAAGTGGTTTGACCGAGATAAAGCCATTTTTCTCCGATTTAGGGTACCCACTTCATAAAAGCTGGGTGTGTCCCAGGAGGGTCCCCTTACCCTAAGGTCACCAAAGGCTGTTATTAAAAAATAAATAATTACTTTGCCACAACCTAGGTTGGGACCCGGAGAACAGTTATCTAGTGCACTTTCCACTAGACCAGTGATTCCCAACATGTGGTCCTCGGACCCCTAGGGATTCGCCACAATGTCTGAGGGGTCCGCGAGATATCATTGGGAAATAATGATAAATTACCTTAACGCAATATGTTTATGAAGGCTTGGCTTTTAATAAGAATCATAAATAGTGTAATTCAATTAGGTCAATATTATTTCAGGTGAAAGTCAAAGGCTAAATATAAAATTGGAGGCTGGTAATTAACTTCACCACTGTTTTATTTTATTATAAAGCACTAAGTTTCGGGTATAACGTCATCTTCTGGTGCAAATAACGATGTTTATCTTAAGGTGAGTGGGTACTAACACCCACAAGCATCATTTAGGTTCTTTAACATTATAAGCAATGTAATTGCTAGTGATCACTGACAAGTTGTCTCCTGCTCTATCACGACCATGAAATTAGTCATTTTATATCAGTTTAAAAATGTGAGATGTAACTTCACATCAATGATAAGAAAAAAATAATAATAAGTATTTTAATTAATACCTATCTTGTATTAGTTTCAAATTTGAGTAATTCAATTTTGTGCAGATTTAAGGAAACTCCTTGATCCTGATTCTTATTTCTTCTTAACTATTTCCTCTACTAGGTAATTTCTGGCTAACTGAGTTTTGATAACCATTCCGCATAATATATATTGTATATAATTTAAAAAACACAGTAAATTAAGTAAAATGAAAAAAAAAGCTGAGGGCGCATATCAAAAGAGATTTGCGGAGGAAATGGTGGTTTTCGTGGACCAGATGATGTTTCACCAGAAAGATGTTGCAGTTGGGAACTCCTATTCTCTTACCTGGTCCTAATAAGAAAACCTCCTGAAAAAGACAAATTCCTCAATTGCTAGCCAAAAAATTGAATTTATGGCTAATGTCGGTAACTATTGGGTTTTCACGCGTCACTGGAATTATGAACCATTTTAAAGTTTTAATTATCAGTATTGCACACACTTATTACAGACCAAAACCTTAAGAAGTGTTTACATATGTTCTTTGCCTAGAAGGTTCTAAAAAAAAATGGATAGTAGTGGTTAATTTAAAATAATCAACAACATGGAAATGAATGGTTGTTGATGAAAAAATGTTAATTAGGTAAGAAGTTTCAAAATGAGATAAGCCAATTGCATTGTTTTGTTAATAGGATAGGCACGCGTTGGAATATCTCGCAAGTGTGAGAAAGACGTACTTTTAATGACAATGGTGGAAAGTGGATATTTTCTCAAGCGAATTATGGCCTCTTGGCACAGATATCTTTCGTGGAATAGAGAATGTCAAAAACATACATTATAACGAGAACAATTTTTTATTTTTTTTATTTTGAAAATATCCGTAAGCTAGAAGCAAATAAAATACATGTGTATACTTAAAACAGTAATATTTCTTCGTTTCCTATACTCAGTTTCATGATTTCATAATCATTTTTACAACACATGCTTATTTTAAAAAACGATGTACGTTTTATTTAACCTCATAAACCAAAGTAATGGACCCAATGATTCTACAATGGTAAGGAACAATGTAGGCTAATTCCATTCAACAAACCAAACACACTGCAAAAGTCACCTTAAAATACTTCGGCAATTTTCTTAAAAATCACGGAGCTAAGCTCACGATTCAAATTCAAAGAGTGACTAAAAAAATAAAAATCTGATGCGCGAAACACACGACTTTCACTTACCTCCGTTATTAAAATCAATTTGAACAGTTTTTCAGAATTTTTAAGTTCACTTACAGATAAATATATACAAGAATGTTAAAAGGACCAAAATTGAATATGGTGTTCAGATCTACGGAACGGGCAACAAGTCAGCTCTTAAGATGCTGGACTCTATACACAATACAGCTCTCCGAATTTGCACTGGAGCTTTTAGAACTTCCCCGGTGGAAAGCATTTATATTGAGTCCGGAGAACCCACCTTAAAAATGCGCAGGGAATACTTGCTCTTAAAATATATCTCTAAATTAAAATCACGCTCCCATCACCCTCTAAATACACGTTTGTTCACGGAAAATACAGAAAACCGAGGCCTTAAAAATATACAAAACTGTGCATTTAGTCTTACAGTACACGCATCTTTGTGTAACGTAAATATGAAAATAAACAAGATAAAACTCATCCCAGACATGGAAATACCTCTATGGAAGGAATGTCACCCCACCAAATATAGAACAATGAAAAGATACTCAAAAGGACATCCATTGGAAATACGAAATTCGTTCTTAGAACTACTAGAACTATATAACACTTTCAAGATGATACACACTGACGCTTCTAAAATGGAAAACAGTGTGAGCTGCGCCGTGATTATAAACCACCACAAACTACTGTTTAATCTGTCAGAGGAATGCTCCGTCTACACAGAAGAAACTACAGCTATCTTGAAGGCTCTTCATTGGGTAAAAAGTTCCGAAGCAAAAAATTGGGTCATTGCCACAGACTCAAAGAGCGTTCTAGAAGCCATAGACAGTCCATATCGTATTAACTCCATAATACGGGAAATATTAAACACATGGTGGGAAGTGAAACAGAAAGGAGTGAAGGTAGTCTTCGCCTGGGTCCCAGCTCACTGCGGAATTTCTGGCAATGAAGAAGCGGATAGAGCAGCTAACATAGCAAGGCAAAGAGAAATACCAGAAATAACGGAGGTAGAAGAAATCTCAACGGAAGACTGGACAAACCATCTAAAGACGGTTATCTTCCAGAACTGGGAGAGAGAGTGGAGCCTAAGCCAGTCAAAATTGTTTGAAATCAAACAAGATTGTAAAAGTTGGACCACCAGTTCAAGAAAGTTAAGAAAAGAAGAAACCATAATATGCCGACTTCGAATAGGTCGTCACTGTGAATTCACTCATGGCTATCTCCTCAGAGGCCTGGAGGCTCCAACATGTGAACATTGCAACAATACGTTACAATCAGTGAAACATGTCCTACTGGAGTGTCCCCTATTTGAAACAAGTAGACGAAAATTAAACTTACCGGAGACTATAGCGAAACTTTTAGAGGACAAAGAGGAATGAGCTATGAAACTGTTCAAGTTCCTCAAAGAAACTAAATATTATAATAGAGTGTAATTTTCAAAACTTGCCAATGAACCTCTGGGATAGAGGCAAATGAAACCAATAAAAAAAAAAAGAAAAAAAAATTGCTAAAGAATTAAATACATTGAATTTCAATAGAAACATGTGTTTTATTAAATAATTCATTATATTATTATCTAAGACAATCAGTTAGTTTTATCGGCTTTCAGCACTCTCCATAACTTTTAGAATTTTGTGAGTAAGATAATAATTTTATAAAAATCTTTAGCTTTCCAACGGTGTATTATATGTCTATCTTACTGTTATTGTGTTCAAAAACGTAAAAATTGCATTAAAAAAATATTTTTGTTTTTTTCTCTTTTAGTTTAATATTCATTCAAATTATATATTTATCTTTTTTTTTATCAAAACTAAATAGGTGATACAGTTATTTTATAGATTCTACAAAATTAAAGGTACTTTAGAGGAAGAAAATTTAAAATATCGGCAATTTAGCAGTGTCAGTCTATTTCAATCAGAATAAAACCTACATGATACTAAAGCCCATTAAATTTTACATGTTAACAGGGAGTTGAATTAAAATCATTAGAGCCGTTTTTGATAAAATCCTAAAAAGGTGATAAAAGCATGGTATAAAGTGGCTCTTCTGGTTAGCTGATTTTGATGAAAAAGTTGGTGTAACATCTCGGGCGTATAGTTGTCTTAAGGTAAGTGAAAGTAATAAATAACATTAAAATTGTGAAACTGACCGTTTCATACGGCATTTCTTGAGTTTGCTTGGGTATAATTTTCATTAATGTCTAATTACTTGCAATAAGTGCAATGGTGCAAATGTAACAGCTAATAAACTGTTGAGACTAGCTCGCCTTATTAAATTTTAAATATAAAATATGTTTCGTTCTTGAGTGTATTGATTATCGTTACTGTCATAAATCTATACAAAGTGTCCCATAAATGTATCGTCATAATGTGAAACCATAAGAGGAACTAAAACAGTTAGAGAGGAAAATTAAATCTCAAGTTTTCCAGTTATCAATGGTTTTCATCATAAAAAACTGAAATATATCTACTTGATGAGCACGCTTAGAAAAACGAGTGTTATCAAAGGAAAGAAGAGAAAATTCAAACTCTTAAGAATAAAAAAGTAAGTGTCGAACTACGTCATGCAGAAAATTTAATTTTAATATTTCTAAGAATCCTAACACAAGACTGAAACGACAAGAAACTGCTCGAAGAAACCGATTACTACAACACTTACTAGGCAAACGTTCAAAACGTCCAATATATTACAAAAGACTCATTTACCTCACTATTATCAGACCTTTTTAGACATATGGAATAGAGCTTTAGGGCTCTACTAAACCATCTAATTACTCCAGCATCCAATTCTTAGTATCCAAAATCCTGAATGCCCCTTATTTTGTCAAAAATCAACACCTCTATAATGACCTAGAAATCCCATTTGTAGCAGACATAGCCCGTGATAGATACACCTCTTTTTATTCTAAACTCCCTGCTCACAAAAATCCATTTGTCCCTAATTTATCTTCCTTAGATTCCTGATAAACTTCCGAGGCGATTGAAAAGAATGGGGCCTCGGGATTTACTGCCTTAAAATAGTTAGTGAATTGCTACCACTGGGTAGTTCTTTCTCAATACATTTTCATGAATTTTCTTTACTCTGCATATTTACTCCTTGTGTTATATAATACAGTTGTAAATTACAATAAATAAAAAAATATTTCCAAGCGAATTCGGAAATTTCACGAAGGTAACTCTTCTTTGTCAAGTATTAAATTTTGCGGATTTCAGAATAACTACTTCATTTAATTAGTTTTAAAATAGTCCAAAACAAACCCACCTTTATTGCCCAATCAAGGTTGCGAGGAGGCAAGAATAAAAAAGAAAAATGGACCAAAAAGAAAATATGTGCTCATTATGTGTCCCATAAATCTCAAGTCATATTTTGGGAGTCGAAAATAGAACTCATGAGAAACAAAAGTTTATATGTTAAAATTTAAAACCTAATAAAAAAAGAGGAATAGCTCCTTAAAATGTCACAATTTTCTTAGAAATATTAAAATTTTATTTTCTGCAAGACGCTGTGCGGCACTAACTTTCTTATTTGGAGAGTTTGACTTCTCAGCCTTCTGGGAAATTTCCTCTTATTTGATATGGGACCACTTGTTTTTCTGTGAGTAAACATAAAGTAGATATATTTGAGTCTTTTCTGATGAAAACCATCGATATCAGCAAAAAAGTGAAGACTTCACAAACAAGTGTAATAGCTTCAGAAAAAGTCCGAATAATCTTAGAAATATTAAAACTTAATTTTCTACATGACATTGTTTGACATTTACTTTCTTATTTTAAGAGTTTGAATTTTTTCTTATTTGCTTTAGTACCACTCGTTTTCGTTTTTCTGAGCGTGCTCATCAAGTAGATAGATATATATTTGAGTTGTTCTGATGAAAACCACGAATAACAGGAAAAACTTGAAATTTAATTTTCCTCCCTAACTATTGAGGATCGAACTATAACTCAATGTCAAGTATCTACTCTCTCAATATGAAAAGACATTTATATTTATGAGTGTATATTTTGGATAAAACACCCTCAAGGCTTTGTCCGAAGAACTTACCTGGTGCCTATTCATTCTAAGGTACTTCGAGCGTTTTATTCTGGATATTTTACATCAAGAGTGATAAATCAATAAAATATTGCGTTAGTGAAAACAAACAATCCTTTATTTATTCAAGATTTCACAGTCAATATTGATTCTGATTTATATCAATGATCCAATGATGGTATTAGTTTTTTCCAGGGAGATTTATTGTGATTTTACAATTGATTTGAATTGGGACCTCACGATCTACTTATTCCAAGAGCTGCACGAATAGTAGAGCACGACATTCTTAAAGATATTCTGCAAGCATTTTGTTACGACATTATAATAAAAACGGATTAAGTGATTTTTATTATAATCCTTCCATAATGCCTATCGATATTAAGCTATAAAATAAAGGATCGTTGCTTTTATAACTTTATTAAGAGCTGGATTATAAACTTGAAGGTTTTCAATGAGACCTCTCCAATTTCTATTGTACATCAACGGGTTCATAGAAGAAGGTTGTCGGCTAAGTCAATATAAATATGCGTGGCCCAGGGTTCAAGTATATCTCCTCTCCTTATTAATTCCTATATCAATGATCTTCCCAATTTTTATCCATCACTGCTCCCACCACTTACACGCTGATGATTTCCAGATCTCTTTATCCTTTCCTCCCTCCGAGTCTCTAATAGCATTTGCCAATATTTAGAAAGACCTGGATAGAATCTGTGCCTGGGCAACCCTGAATAAACTAAGGCTAAATGCTATGAAACCTCAGGCGATTGTTATAGGTTCCAATTCCTTCCTCAGATCCCATACTACATTTCCAAGTCAAACCCTAAATGATCGCCTAATCACCTTGAATTCCTCTGTCAAAAACCTAGGTATTACCATTGACCAAACCCTTTCCTGAAAACCCCATATTGTCTAAATCTCCCAAAAAAGATTTACAAGATTTTCCAAAGTACCCTCAATTTTTTCCATCGCTCCAACCATCTTCTTCCACTATCTACCCGTAAGCTCCTTGTTTCCTCACTTATTTTCCCCTACTTGACTATTGCTGCATGGAGCTAAAGGGACTCCTTCCCTCTATTCGCAGACAATATTTCCTAGGATAATATCTTTACCATTAACTCCAAGCTACCTAAATATATCCACCCACTTCTGCATTTTAAATCGTCGGTTTACTCCCTCCAAACAACATCGCGCCATTCTTACCTTTATATTCCTACTCACCGAACAACAACTTTTGATCATTCCTTTCTTGTCCGCTCTTATAGTCTGGAATTTCCTACCTACTCATATCCACCATGCTTCTTACCTACCATCATTTAAATTCCAGCTGTTCCCGTACCTACTGCCATTTATGCTACTGAAAATTTATTATTGTTTATATTTTACTTTGTTAATAGATCAATTATTATCAATAAGTTTCAATGTTTAATTTTGTTCGGCGCATTAATCTATATGAGAATTATTGAAGGAATTAGTCCGGGTGGCAGTCATTAAATGAAACAACTGAATAGTTTCAACTATTTTATTGTTTGCCAACGTTTCGACCCCCATTGTGGTTGATAATAAATTCATTAATCTATCTACATACAGAAACCTAATCTCTTATAATTCCTTACCCCCACGTCTGTATGGCCTTCCGAAAATTCACAAACCCGGTAATCCACTCCGTCCCATTATTTCAAACATCAATGCACCTTCCTCCAAACTCAGTAAATTTCTTCTACCGCCACTAAAAATACTCAGCCGTACAAACTCCTACGACATTACAAACTCTCTTTACCTCCGACAACAATTATTATCACTTCAAATCCCCCCTAACTACATTTTAAACATCTTTTGACGCCGAAAGCTTATTCACTAATATTCCCATTGACAAAGTTCTCCATTTAGTTAAAAAACACTGGACCATTATCGAACCTCACACCACGCTAAATCCTTCTACTTACTTACAATCACTGGAACTTTGCTGCAAAACAGGATACCTCACTTTTAAGGGAAAATTTTACAATCAGGTCTCTGGACTAGCAATGGGAAACTGCCTAGCTCCGGATCTCTCTAATATTGTTCTCAATGACCTCCTGGATTTCATAACGAAAATTTATAAAGACGATATCTTTTTCATTAAGAAATATGTTGACGACCTCCTCCTAATAATAAACCCTGAAAAAATCCCAGATATCCTTAAATCCTTTAATTCCTACGATCCACGCCTCCGTTTTACAGTAGAAAAAGAAAACAACTCAACAATTCCCTTTCTAGACTTACTGATAATAAGAAATACGGACGGTTCTATTTCCACTGATTGGTACACAAAATCCACCTATTCCGGTAGACTCCTCAATTTCTTCTCCCAGCACCCATACCATCAAAAAATTAATGTTGCCCAAAATCTCGTCCACCGTTGCCTCTCCTTGTCTGATCCACAGTACCATCCTACCAATATCCAGCGCATTAAAAAGATCCTTACCCTAAACAGCTTCCCACTTAATATCATTAAAAAACTCATTAACTCATACAACAACTTAAAAACGACCATTACTCACCCTACAATACAAGACCAAAATTCACCCACAATATTTCAATATAGATCCCTACCGTATATTCCACACCTGTCTGAAAATATTAAAAAATCCTTTAAATCTTCCTTACCCTCCCTAAAGCTAGGATTAAAGACCCAGAACAAACTTTCCCACCTTTTCACTAATACTAAAGACCCGATAAATCCTCTCTACCGCTCAAATATTGTTTATAAAATACCTTGTTTAGATTGCGATGTGTCCTATGTGGGTGAAACAAAAAACTACTTAAAAACCCGCATATCTCAACATAAATCCTCCATATCCTCTCGAAACCTTCTAGCCTCAAAACTCTCCGAACACTCCATAACTTTTAATCATTCATTTAACTTTCAAGATTGTTCCATTTTAGATTCTGTTCCCAACCGTAAAAAAAGACTCATCGCTGAATCCGTCCACATCCATCTCCAATCTAATCCTGTCAACCATAAAACTGATAAGCAATGCATCTCCTCCACCTACAGCCATATATTAAATTCTCTTAAGTAGTACAGCTTCCCATGTCCATCCCACTGTATACACTTTGTTTATTTATTGGTTTATTTTTTACTTATGTATGTATACATTTATTTTATATATGTATCTATTTCATTTGTTTCTACACTTAATAAATTCTTAATGGTTTTACAATTCAATTTATTCCTATTTGTAATTATTTTACTATTTTGTATCAACTATATGATCTGTCAATGATTGTTACTTATTATTATTTTTTGTCATAATATTTTCACTTGGTTAATTTTAATGTCTTAATATATGTACAATAATTATTAAAACGTTGGTTGGGAGGTAGTCAGTTTTACTATATATAGTTTATACATTATTATTCTTACTATTGTATTATATTGTTGTTACTTCAACAATCTTGTTAAAACATCTTCTAATACCGTTGTGATGTTATTAATATTGTAGGTTTAATCTGAACACTTCCTTTTATGTTAATATTACAATTTTACTCATTGTTGTCAGATCCCGTCTAGAAATATGGTACGTATTTTCCATTTTACCCAACCTTTTGTACGTACTTTCCTATCTACCTGCCTATATTCCATATTACCAAAATGTACCCAGTTTCCACTCACCTACCAGACGGTACGTATCTCCACTGTACTCCATTTTTTAATGTTTTGTATTTCATGTAATTTTTTCTTATATATTTGTACATTATCTTTAGTATACCTTTATCATTGTAATTTAATTAATTGATTTCTATACACATCTATTTCCTTTTATGTTATAATATTGACATTGTTAATTTTTTAAAAATAGTATTTGTAATCTTATTTTAAATGTATCCTTTTTGTATCTTTTTAGCCCTGATGATGACCCACAATGGGGGTCGAAACGTTGGCAAACAATAAAATAGTTGAAACTATTCAGTTGTTTCATTTAATGACTGCCACCCGGACTAATTCCTTCAATAATTCTCAACGGTCAACTAATTATATCCACTATATGAGAATTATATAGTATAAATACATTAAATATGAGAAGTTATTTATTTATTGTACTCTTTTGTTTTATTGTATACTTTAATCGATTCTTTTCTTCTTATATCATTGTGAATAAGAATTAATTGTAATCCTTTGGTCTTGTGGCCAGACACATTGTATATCTTAATTGTACATGTCAATTGTCCTAGAATATTTTTTTTTTGTCTATTCTATTTCTATTCTAAATAAACTATAATGTTTTCTCATCATCACCTAATTTATCTTTTGGAGTAATAATTGTAAGACATATTTTTTTACCAATCCCAACAAAAATTAATGTTACTTCATAATTCACTTACTTTTATTTAATAATTTTTTTTTTTTTAACAACGTATAAAACAGGTTGACATAAACTAAAGATAAACTTAAAAATCCTAAAACTAAAAGCAATTTAAAAAACAAACAAATATTTTAATAAGACAATAGAAAATTTAAGAAAAAGGAAGGAGCATTCCAATAAAATAAAATATATTAAAATGGAAAGCAAAGTAGACTAACTGTACGGTCAGTTGAAAATGGTCTCAATCTATTCTATTTACTGGCACAATCTATAAGTGATGTGTGAAAATGCAAGCGGCCGAATCATTGATCCATAAGTATCTATCTATAAACCGTACAAGATGGCTGATGAGTAGTAGAAAAAATAAAACCAACGTCACTGCTGATAAAGCGGTGAAACATCGTACATGGAATAATTAGGGACGATAGACACTTGAGGATGGAGCTTGAGGCTGAAGCGTTGTAAATTATGAAATAAAATTAATTTCTTTTGAGATTGGCCAAAAATAGATTTTATAATTTAAAATAGTTCATTACTCAAGTTTGTTTTGAACATATACACATAATATTTTTAGAACTTAATAGGTGTGTGTAACTATACATACCTATAAAAGATAGTATATAAATATAAGAGGTGTTTTCTTGAACGTATCTGAACCCGAAAAAATTACATCAAGCTAGCTTATAAGAATACGAATGTTATTTAATTACAGAAGAGAATAGATACAGTGATTATAAACTATCTTCGTTTTTATAGCTTCTTTGTATTAATTTAAAAAAAGGTGTTCAACTAATTAAATTAAAAGAACATCTTAAATGAAAATTAACGATTTATTTCCGCGGTCACCTATAGTGTAGTGGCTAGCATGACAGCCTTCGTGAGTTCAAATCTCTCAGATGGCGCTAAGAGTTATTAAATGGAGTAAGAAAAATCCGTGACTTCTTCCGAAGAGGACGTAAAATAGTTTTCAAAAGCCTGTGCTCTGCTTATTTTAATCAAACCTCAAATAAATTTAAAACTTCCAGTGTAGCACCTTCCAATTAGCTGCAGCAGTATTAAGTGGCGTTTAATGGATAAAAAACTAGTTATTCCCTTGAAATTAGATGATAGATTTTAAGTGAAATAAAGGAATATAGATTATTTTATAAGATGGAAAAGTGAAGCCTAATATAACTGAAAAGGGGATGTTTTTGTATTGAATATATCTTTCAATTAGTATTTTCCAGAGTTTTACTTAAGCCATTATTTCAATTCTTGTCCGATCTAAGTTTATTTTTCTTTAATTTTGAAATTATTATATAGTAGATTTGCAAAAGAAAAAAAAGTTATATCTGATTTTTTATCCTATATCGTCATTAAAAGATTTTATAACTTACTTAGAGTCAAGTAGACAAGAGTAAATTCGTTTTACAATTGATTACAATTTCTATATACAAGTGAGTATAGCTCTTGAACTTCTGACCGATTTTAATAAGAGAAAATGGGAATAGAATTAGCATCAGTGTAATATACGATTTATTCATTGAAAAAAAACTAATGACCAAGTCATGTATCTTGATATATTTGATATTGAGAAATTCATAAAAAAACGCTGTAAACTATTACACAATGGCTTATTATTCCCAAATAATTATATTAGGGTATAACAATCTACATAGCTGTTTAGGCAATTAACTTATACGTATAGCGATAAATTAATCAAAGAGCTACGAAACAGCAGCACTATCAATGAATTTATATTCAAAGAAAATTGCCAATAATCACTGTCAAGGACTTTAATTTTCTATTGACTCGTACTTTGTGTTAATAAGCATACATTTATTTTCTTTTTTGTTCGTCGCTGTGATCCTAGAACTATACATACTTGAACTGTGATACGATGAACTGTGCAATACGATTTGTATTCGGGATCACCAGAGACACGCATATAACCCAGTATTATACCGAGTTAAGGTGGCTTTATCCTCGTTACATATGCCAGAATTTCCTAGCTTCCCTTCATCTAACGAGGTTGTCAGAACTCAGCGTTCCAGCTATATTTTCCAATCCCTTCAACTTAAACCATCAATTCAGTCCTGTCAACCAACTACCAGATCCCGCCATTCTGACCTCTACCCTCTTCCTCACCGCACTGCTGCCTTTGACAAGTCCTTTCTAGCCAAAGTAACCTCTCTTTGGAATTCTATCTCTCCTGAGATCCGTCATGCAAGAACTGCTTTCTCCTTTAAATCGCTCCTTTTCAACCACCTTATCCTCCCCCAGTCAAACAAACATTAAACTCAAACTGCAGATGCTAGAAAATATTAATTTTGTTATGTTTATATTATTTTAATTATCACTAATGAAGCAGTCATTTATGTTTATTTATTTCACTCGAAGAGTGTGATTTGAAAAATAAACATATTTTATAATCTCAAATAATTATTTTAGTTAAGCTATTTGTTGCTTAAAACTATGACCACATTGTTCCGGTCATCAAATCTTTATTTTTATTTTATTCTTAAGGGACCTTGGTCCCAGGATTTCATTTTATACTTTTTCATTTCATTTTATACTTTTTTTCTATCTTAAAAATTAACTGGGTTGTATGCGTATAATGGTATAAGTGAAATTTCAATTTTTTTTTTTTAATGAATTCGCGGTGTTCTAATCAGAAATATGACGGCAGACGGAAGGATTTTTTTAACGTCCGTTATTCGGGTTCTAAATATCTTAAAATGTAAGACCACAAACGATAAATCTTTTTTTTTCCCCTGATCGATGACAGAGATTCATTATTAAAAATAATAAACTAAAATATAATTTTACGAATATACCTTAAAAGTTTAAACTAAGACTGTATATAACGAATTACGCCTTATGTTATGAAGACTTTTTACAATTATCAATGAACCAAGTGAAATGAAACAACGGAAATTAGAATAAACACACCATGACAAATACTTATTAATGAAAAAAATAAAATAGGTACCATCTCAAACGATATCCAGATTTTTATTTTATTTTTTTGTAATGCCTGTGTAACTCTATCATAGTCGGGCATTTGTTGTCCGTGGTGTTGTCTTGCAATTCAACCAAGTTCAATCTTGACCAGCTCGCCTTGAGGCTTGAATCATTAAAATATAATAAATAGTATAAAAGATGTACTATCCAGAGGAACTCTTTAGAATACTTTCGCGTGCTGAGTGCACAGTAGCGAACAACAACCTCAGCGATCACCGCTTGAATAGTAACGGTTCTCTGAGTCATATATTTCACTGAACTCTGCCTAGGGTTCATCGAGTCGCTTTTTGTTCATGCAAACTGCGTACAGTTGTTTCTTCCTCGAATTAATGATAATGAAATAATTCCAGTGTTTAAAAACGGGCGCATAACATCTAAGAAATCCTCAATTACTTTAATTATTGTTTCGGATAATTAACATTGTTACAGCACAGCAAAAAAGGTTTTCGTAATGGTTCCTAGGAAAGTTTCTCCGAATAAAATTGTTTTTAAAAAAGTTCACCGGTTTATTTTGAACCAGCGAGTTGCCCAAAGTTTCTGAACGAAACAGCAAAACAATGACAGAGAAGACTAAAAACAAATTTCCCCTTGACTCATCATTTTTTATCGCTAAACTAAACGAGCCTGATAATTTTAAGCAGCAATAATTTTCTACATTTAATGACTCAGGAGACCCTAAAACGTGTATTTCCGTCGAAAACTGGAATTCGATAATTTTCACGACCGCAATACTTCCCTTACTATATATTCCATATAAAGGTAAGTGAAAGTAAAAATTGAAAATTTTCACTAGGGAGATACCAGAAAATTATAAAGGTTTAGGTTAAACAAAAAAAAAATTCAAAAAGAGGTTAGACCGATCTTCAAAGGCTTTATTTCATCCATATTTGTCTTCAAAACTTTTTTTTTTATAGAAAAATTTAAATAAATTAGTTTATAGAAATATGTTTTATAAATTAATTTCAAGCTTAAGCATCAAAATGAACCGGAATTACATTTTAAGCTATGCGAACCAACGCCATAACCACTAAGCCCGGCCTCACTTTAGGAACATCGAATCTTAAGTTTAGCAGGATCAAATCCGACCCGAAATATCTGATACTTTTTAATTAGCTGGGCTATTATTGTGAAAAAAAAAGTTACTCACTGTAAGTATAATGAAATCAGTAATCTCTATTAGGTAGCTACATTATCATTTACAATCAACAATGCCCATGACATCAACATTTTCCTACCCACAAACCAAGGATTGACGGGATTGCACAAGATATATTAAAATTTATGAAGGAAAACAATTTGAAATTAAGATTCTAATTGTTAAAATAGAAGTAGGTGGCTATTCTATTAGAGATGGTAATGTTTGTTTACAACTGACCATGACCAATAAATCAGTTATTTTACCGTTTCTCGTAACAATATTTTGTTTAAGATATAAATTAAGGAATAGTTAATGTTCGTTAATAATAGTTATTATGTTCATATAGTAGTAACCAAGCAACTTTATATTCATAAAATCACTCTATTTTTATTTATAAGAGATCTGAAAAATTCTGTTTCATCGTCTTGGTTGTTTCTTCTTTCTAAATAATTACTGGTCTCACCTCTGAACAGTTTTTGATAAAATCTCAGTAAATGTGATGTCCATAAGAATTTCAAGGAAGTCGCACTAAAAAACAGAGGTGAGTAGAACACTTCAATTCAAGAATACGCAGCCGAACTTATCATTGTGCATTAAATTTCCACACACACACACAGCTAATTTATAATTTTATAAGACAATTTACTAGACCTTATAGAAAATATATAATTCAATTCCCAATCCGTTTTATGAAATAATTAAATCTTATATAAAACCTTAAAGAAACCGACAGGATTTATGATAACACGTTGGTAAAGAAATTGATGTATTGGTCGCAACCAGAAAACGACTATAAAAACAGTAAATATACCTTTTTTACTCCTCAGGTCTTGAAATAATAATAATTAAAAACATTTTTAAATTTGTTTAAAATATAAAAAAAAAAAAATTGGGCAAGTTGTCACAGGGGTAGATTGGCACAAGAACTGTTTCCCTAGTTAAGGAACAGGAGTTGTCTTGTTTGTTAGAGAAGTAGAGCAAGTACAGTGCCCTGTAAAATGTTAATCAGAGAGAGATTAAGAGTAGTTAGAAAACGAGTAACTCTGCACTAGTTAGTGTCTGCAGGCCAGATCAGAAGTTGAATTTTACATTTAAATCATCAATTTTCAACTTTTTCTGCTTTCTATATACCTCATTTTGGTATGTAATGTAATTTATATTGTTTAAAGTTTTCAGTGTTAGTCTGTTCCGTAAATCAATATTCCTACCTGACCCTAAAGACTATTCAAAACGAAATTGGTGAAGAGGGAATTGAATGAGGTTCGAACTTTGTGACTACGTCCTTGTTACAACTTTCTAAGTAACAATCTGTAGTTTGTAAATTTAATAAACTGAAAATAACATATTAGCCGTTATTTCATTAGAAGAAAAATTATGCGAAATTACAAACCATCTACCATACCAATGGTATGGGTTGTATGACGAGATTTCTGAATTGTGCGACCTCTCAAATGTCTTGTCCAACCAAACTTGATATTTTATTTTTTTAAACATTTTATTGATATTTACAACTGTAATTATAATACATACACTAAGTAAATGGGCTAATTTCAAGGGCTTGAAAATTTCTTGTAAAAAACTACTCAGTGGTACAACTTCAATGTCAATTTAATTTAGTAGGTCTCGAGGCCATCGTCTTTTCAATCGCCTCGGAGGGGTGTCAGGAATAGATGGGAATGATAAATTGTGTACAGAGGATTTGTGTGTGTCGGGAGTTTGGAACTAAAAGAGGGATATCTGTTTTGGGATATTTCTGCTACAAATGGAATATTAAGGTCATTATGAACGATTTTATTCGTAATGAAATAAGGACCATTTAGGATTTTGCGAAGGATTTTGGATTTAAAGGATTGAATGCGAGAGAAGTTAGATAGTTTAGTAGAGCCCCAAAGCTCGATTCCATATTTCCAGATGGGTCTGATGATGGTTATATAAATGAGCTTTTAGTAATAAATTAGAAGTTTCGAATGTTTTTTGAGTATGCGTTGTTGTAGTATATATCTACGGGCAGTTTCTTGTCGTTTAAGTCTCGTAAGAGGATTCCATGTAAGACGTTTGTCAAGATGGAGGTATCGGATAAGTTCAACAGGCATGAGTGGGGTATTATTAAAGGATACAATGGGGCAGGAAGTCATTGATTTGCGACGAAGGGTTAAGGTAATTTTGTGGGATTTTTTAATATTTATTCTAATCCTCCATTTATGACACCATTCCTCGATGGCTGTGATGTGGGACTGAAGGGTTTGGGAAGCAGCGGTTGGATCAAACTTGAAATAAAAAAATCATAGAAAAGACTCCACTTCTTTAATTAAATTTTAATCATTTCTCCCAAATCATTGAGGTGGTTAGCTAGTCATAAGTCGGAGTGTCAAACATTATAAAATGAAATAGTTGAATTTACGACAACGTCTTTTCTCCCTTACGAACAAAGTTTTGAGAAAACCAAGGCTAAAAACTCTAGAATCATTTGCCATATTTAACGTAGCATGAGCTTAAAATCCTTATAAAAACTAGGTAATATTATTTATGATATATTTATTGCGTATTTATGTTGGTAAATGAAATCTTTAAGGCGTTTGTATAACAAACTTAAATTACGGAACAATCAAAATTAATCATCACAACTTTTGAAAGTGTTTATTGGTAATACAAAATAAAATCTTACATTTTAACGTTTCATCTACCTATATTTTGACTAACAAATAACCAGAGAAGATTTTACAGGAGTGTCTAATAGCTTGTTTTTGTTTTTTTTATTTTCTCATTTCTATTCAAAATAAATCTAAATATATGTTTACAGGAACAACTATTGACAAGTGAGGAAAATGTTGTTAAAAACAAGGTGTAATATCCTTAAATGGGAGCGTGTACTGGTCACTGGAGGTCATTTTGGGCGGTACCGTTAATATCTTGACATTGGTAACTGTCTCATTCCAATGTTTTCTTTAACCTTCTAGGCGTCCCTGACTGAATACCTGAGTAATTAACTTTCCAGGTTGAAGAACACTTACCGAGATTTCACCCGTGACTATCACAAGTGATAAGGGCTTCGACGGTTGTATAAGTTCGTGAGGAGTGCTTGATATCTATCTATGGAGGGTGCTTCATTACATTTCATTCGCTTTAAGGAAGTGATATCTAAAAGACTTTCAAAGAGAAGGTTTTTACAGCACACAATTCGAAAACATTAAGAGTGCAATGTATTAAATCTGAAGTTAAAGTTAGTGAATGTATTACATGTATCGAATTAGATAAGTATTACTGTGGTTGGCCTATTAGAAGAAAATGTGCTCTTGAATAAGCTATAAACTGAAGATGAGCAAATCGCTGGAATATTGTTTGTTGCAATGTGAATGCAATATACAATGAAAACATGTTACATTCACGCTTCGATGACAATCCTGCCCTTCAGTTCACTTTAACTCCAATCCACTCCCTTCCTCAAGCACAGACTAACTTCGCTTTTTCTTGACAAAAGAATTACTCTGAATAGAAGTCTCAAGCGACAAGAACTTTACCGACAGATTTATCCAATTACACATAATATGAAACAGAAACGCTCCAGTTTAAATTAAAAACAAATCGCTAATTTACAAGACAGTACTGGAGCCTATTGGACCTATGGACTTGAACTTTTGGGGGCACCCATATTATCTAACATCAAACGCATTAAATCCTTTCAATCCATAGTCCTCCGAACAATAGTTAATGCTCCTTACCATGTTACCAACCATACCTCACACCACGACCTAAATATTCCATTTATTTAATATATAATTCCATCTAAAATATCTGAATTCCACCAGAACCTCAATCCTCTAGCTCAATCCCATTCCAGCTCCACATATACCACCCCCCCAAAGTTTAAAACGGCAGTGACTCCGAGACCTCTTCTAAACATTCATACTAGTACTGGCTAGAATCATTCCCTAAACTTTGTATGTTTGTGGCTTGTATATATAGGCATTCATGCTTTTTAGAACTTCATTTACCTTGCAAATTTTGCACATATTATATTGATTTCTTATTGTCTATCGTTTGTATTGTATAAATGTTATAAGTTAGTACTATTACTTATGTCCTAATTAGAATGCATTGTAATATTACAGAATAAAATTGTTTGTTTGAATAAAAAAAATAGAGGACGAAGAACAAATTCTCCATTTGAAACAAAGTCTTGAACATCTTCATATCTGATTCAAATTTGCCTTAATGACAACATACCATCAGTTTCGTACAACTTTTTGCGAGGCTTGTTTATTGTTTATTTAACAAGTTGAAGCATTAAACACATATGTTAGCGTGAATAATACTTTGTTAAGTACCTTCGCCAATAGCAGCAATGTAGCACAAAATCCCAATAGCTGTTGAAAACAAGAAGGTCACGAGGCTGCCTTCTTTTCATACGCCACGGAGGATTACCGAGAATAGAACTAGAAACAAGGTCAAGAATAAGTGGGTTGGCATGAGAATGGTGGAGTTGGGATAGATGTGTATCAGTTCCCGACTATATTTATAGCATTATCATTAACTATAAAGATCTTAAAGGATCAATAATAAATCCCTGCAATATTTATTATTATTATTTTTTTTTTTTAGATATTCATAAGCAATATTTATTCTCATAAGCATTTCACAAACAATACTAATCTTAACATGGTAGTTCACCCAGACGTTTAGGAATAGGCAACAACTAACATTAATTCACTCAGGAAGAGGAAACATCCCAAATACATACCCTCTCCATGTCAATTACATATTCACAGTAATCCGATATTCGACGATATTTCTTAAAAGTTGGTTTTAGGGTAAATCCTGATAGATGAAACCATTAAACCGCCAAGTCTATTCTAACAGGACAGGGTCCCTTTTGTCATATATTTCTTGAATATGTCTTTCAGCTCATCGTAATTCTATTTAACGGATTTAAAAATTATAAATCCTTAATTTAAATTTAAACAAGTAATATTGTAAATGCAGGTCCAGAGGATAGAGCACTAGGCTATTGTTCTCCAGGCCAAATTCCCCGCTGTGACAGAATTGTCATTTCAGCCGTGGGGCGACCCTCCTGGGCCATACCAAGCCTTTATAAATTGGGTACTCGAAAATAAGGCAAAACCTTTCGGCTGATTGTGGTCTCGGTCTGACCATCTCATTGCATGGCTGTTGGGCTAGAAACAGTATGAATCTTTATATATACTATACCCAAAACCCTTGACAGGTTTTTTAATCCCTAATTATTTTACTTAATTAATTTATACCTCAATAATTTCTGTGAATGAAAATGTTTAAGTTTTTTTTTATTACAATAACCTCTACAATTTTAATTTTGTTTTTAACTCTTAAAAATATTACAATATATATATATATATATATATATATATATATATATATATATATATATATATGTTTTTTTATTACATCACATAAAATATTATATACAAATAGTTGTAAAGAAAAAAATTAATTAATAATAAGAAAAAAATTTATATATATATATATATATATATATATATGTGTGTGTGTGTGTGTGTGTGTGTGTGTGTGTGTGTGTGTGTGTGTGTGTGTGTGTGTGTGTGTGTATGTATATATATGATATTGAGAACAAAATAAATATAAATAATAATAATATAAATAATAGTAGTGCCGAGAAAAAATAAATTGAAAATTGGTAATGGTTTAAAAAAAAATTAAATTGTATATAACTCAGCTTAGTTCTAAATATTTTTATTATCATTGAAATGATAATTTTTTGTTTGTAAATATGGAATTCAGTAAAAAGGGCGTACAGGATTCAAAATGTCTTTGGCTCAAAAACCCATATAATCCAAGTTAAAGTAAAACCTTTCCATCGGATTTCGAAGTCAACTTTGCACACAATATTGCACTTATAGAATAAAGGAGAGATACAGCTTTTTCCAATTGAAATATATAAATATACGGTTATGAAAGAAAATAAATTTCCTTCCCGAAAGAAAATATCAATATAGACCTCAGCTATCTCAGGGTCGCTTTCCCATGACCTTTACCGACAGTTCCTATTTCAATAGATGAATGCACCCTCTGTGGTTGGCGAATGAGAGCAGGGACATGAGGAAGACGGTGCAGTAGCGGATAAGGAAGGAAAAACGGAAGGAGTGATAAAGAGGGTGAGAAAAGAACCAGAGATTGGAGGGGCGGTGGAGGGGAGGTGAAGAGCTTGCGGTACCACGTTAAGTCCACTATCGGCGGCAGACATGTACACAACACTGGTCCTTCTAGCGCTTACATCTGGTGAGTTAGGCTATATCACTATATATCTATATATCATACATATATTTCATTTCGTTTTATATATGTTCAATACAATGGAAGCAGAGAATTTTAGATACATTAGAAATGTATACAGAATAGTGATCCAGTTTAAGAGGATTTCTTCCAAAACCATGAAATCCTTTCTCTGATTTGATTCATAAAGCAAACAGTAGAAACAGGAGCATATTTTTAATTATTTTTCAATCTTTAACTCTATATAATTTAGCTTAAATATAACAGTATTTTTGAGATCGGCATATTCATTTTTAATGTACATGTACTTGGTAATTTTATCTAATCTACTTGTTAGGCGACACACGCATTTCGCCAGTACGTATAACGCAAGATCACACGACGTGTGAATAAACTCCAATCTGCATTACAAATCAGTCTTTCACAGCTCCTGTGACGAATCGTAAATGCAAAATTCTTTATGAAACAGATTAGCACTGACAAGATCTTTAAATTGCATGATCTTCCCACGATTGCGTTTTTACTTAATTTAAGCAATATAATAATGAAATTTTCTAAAATGGGGATTAAATACTGTAAGATATAGGTGGGCTGAATGTTTTTGGCTATTTAAATCTAAAAATATTTATTTAAAATGCAATTTTAAATCAATTCACATCCAGAAACGTTTTGAATAATCGATGCAAAATAGGATCTAAACGATTCCAATATGATTCGTCATGAGGTTATACTTAGAGATTATGCAACGATTCATCATTCTCTGCATGTTGAATGTCAACTTCCAATACAGCAACTCTAGGTCAATTAAAAATAATAAAAATAAAATGAGTTACATGAGTGGCTTGTCAATATTCACGAGCAAGATTAAACAAAAAAAAATAATAATAATAGTTGATCAGCAAAACCCAAAGCACTTTCTAATAATTTTTCACGTGGTTTCATAAGATAATTTATAACGGAACAAAAAGAGAATAACTACTATTATTATTTCTTTTCATAGCAAGTACCAATCCTTTCTCTAGCAGCTTATCTCTCCCACTCTCTCTTTCGCCCTTTAATCTGTTATCCTCATTCTTACGTTTTTCCCTTATTTGATCAACTCCTCGGATTCCATAACAGACCCTCTTCTCATTATCGGTTGTGTCACGATGGAGGTAATGCCCGATTAAACAGTTATCTAAAAATAATTCGTTCGTAAAACCTTTTTTAAACGAATTAGGAGCATTCAGCTGGAATCAGACAAATAGCTCCAGACCAAATAAATGACTAAACCATAAAAATCTATTTTCCAAACAATTAAGCTGAAAAACAATTTTTATGAACTTATTTGTTAATTTTTGTTTTCAAATTGTTACATATTTATAAAGCAATCAATAACATTTCTAAGGAATTACTGAGATGATTCCTTATTATGTCAGATATTAATAGCTACCTAGTTAGCTTAAAAGTAATTTCAACTTATACATAGAAGATAAGGAGGGCTAAACAAAGCACCTTGTAATAAAGAAAAGAACCCAGAACTATTATTAACTGGTTCATTATACAACAGCTCGTCTTCTGAGAAAGTTACCTCAGGATTCTTTATTTTTCCTTTTTTAGCCAAAGGAGAAACGACCCTATAAACAATCGAGAACTTATTTACACATAGGAAAAACCCAATTAGAGGCCTTTTGTTACAAACAATAGAAGTTTTTAAAGTTAGCAGCTGAATTAGGAAGAAAGTAACATTTAACTTTTGAATTAACGCTATGTAATGAAGTTAATAATCAAGCGAAAAAAGAAAAAGAGCGAATATGGTGAATTTTCAACCATTATGATACTCTACAACTAATAATATCCAGACTAATGTGAAATACAATAACAAAAAAAAATACTCTATTCAAACATAGAGAAGAAGAAAAAATTACTCTATTTAAAAACTATAAATAAGAAAATTAATTTTACTAATTTATAAGAATATAATTTGTTTTGATTGACTATTAACGATAGTAATAATTTATAAAACATCTTTAGGATTGCACAATAAGGCAGTTAAAATCGAACACGCCGTCTCGACGTAGGCAAATGTCAAATTTAAATTCTTGCTGAGGCGACCTCTTTCAAAATGACCTTTATAATTCTAAAGGAGACAAAAAAATAAAATAAAATCATTGTTTTTTTTCTTTGCCGTCAACACAGTTATGAATTATTTTTTAGCTATTCAACTTTTTTTTTTTTTCTTTTCAATGACTATAAGTTGTATAAAGATCAAATAATCTTTATATAGGCATGATGACAGAAATAGACGATATGCTACTAGATCAAGGTCGTGAACTGTAGTCAGACTTATCTAGAAAGTAATAAATCGTAAACGTTCAAGGTATATTGAACAGGACATCGCAAAAGAAACCAGATCTATCAGTTGTTTTAAATATAAATATATATTAGTTTAAGTATAAACCATGTAAAATCAATGTGATAGAGAAACATAGGTGCCTGGCTTCAATTTCCAAAGAAATTAGTCGCATATATTTAGAAAACCTATACGTTTCGAACTCTTTTTTTCAATATTCTCAATATTTTTTACTAAATTTTATACTCAGCATCGAATTATGATTTTGCGAATTTCGAATGAAATGAAATTATATTTCGCTGACTTATACGTTTTTGAAATAATGTATTAGCCTAGATGTTGTAAACTTGATTAGACAATCACAGATTTTATGCAATGCAGGAATGCACTTGGAAGTATAAATTCAATTCCAGGAAGCATAGAAGAAAAAACCAGGCCACCTTGCTAAAGGTCAGATAATAATAATTGTCGTATAACTGTGACGATAAACGTGGATTCGATTGTATTGCGCGTTATCAACGCTTAAGAATGTTTCTTTGGTCGTTTTACAGATCACAGTAATAATAGTGGAAAAAAGAGTTAAAATTTCATATTGCGTATTTTTTAAATCATTTTATAAGCTATAAAATAAGTTAATAGTATTTCGTTTTGTTAATAAGTCTAAATTACTATTTATTTATTAATTATTAAATAGTAATAAGTTTAAACATAGAATTCAAAGATTTTTTTAGAGTTGTACTGTGAGAACTAGCATCGAATGAACAATTTGACAGTCATATGGCTTTATTTCTTATGATATAGTGTTTCAAATGGTGTCACACACCTATCTTGTTTATCATCCAATAGGTAACTGCACTATTAATAGGTAACTATGATGTTGTTATACTTCTAATTGAAAAACCATTTTCAATTGTCGCATAAGTTTCCTTTTTACTTTATTTTTAAGGTAAAAAATGTGTATATATATATATATATATAATATATATATATATATATATATATATATATATATATATATATATATATATAAATAGTTTTTCATGTAAATATACATTATCTAATAACTGATATATAAAATTTTAAATATATATAATTCAATGAAAATTTCCTATGTTGATATTAGGCTGCTTGGCGCAGTCAGGATTCAAATGCCCCAACAACAAGAACGGTTACTACCCGGACGCGGTGCAGTGCGACCTCTACTACCACTGCGAGAACGGGCAGGCGGAGGAGAAGCTGTGTCCGGACGGACTCCTCTTCGACGACTCAAACAGCTCCAAAGAACGATGCGACACTCCAGTTAACGTCGACTGTGGCGACAGGACCGAACTCCGTGAGTTATGATAATGGAATGTAGCACCAGTACGAGAAACTAGAAATGTTTTCGACAATCTTTTTAGTATGGTTGGTTTTTTAAATACTTTTTTGCTAACTGAATGTTGATAACGATGAGCCCGCTACATCTGGCAGCTGGTAGATGCCTATAATACTGCGCTTACTTTTTGTAATCACAAAAATATTACATTTTTGTAAAGCGGTATAGTTGTTTTTATAGGGGAGAAGTTAGTTAATGCAGTCAAATAAACGGTTAATTAGGTGTTTATTTGACTGCACTCTCAACTAACTTCTCCCCTACATATACGCATCGAACATTCTCACATCACGGTATAATTTTTTCCATTTTCCTTCCCGCAATTACTAGTAAAACTGTACATTTCGTTGATGGGAAAAAGTAAAGACAACTGGTTTTTAGAGGATTTTCGTGAAACTCTAAGGAACTTATGAAAAGTTAAGAAACAAATTCTGTAATTATGGTTCTCTATAATTTTTATTTTCTCGTTCAGACAAATGGATATTTGAGCCATAAAATTAAGGAATTTTTCGCTCTCACTAAAAAGGCTCAATACATCATAAATTCTGATTGAGTTTAATTATTCATAAAATATTTAGCGATTGTTTTGAAACTCAGTGTAGATCTTTAGCATCTCAGTTTAATAACCTTTGGAGCATCTTTACTGAAAGTTGGGAAACGTTATATTTTATATCTGAAATATCTCCGTATTCATAATAGTAATATGTCTGAGCGAAAAAAAAAGTATAGAATGATTATGATATAATGTAAGTACTTTAACATTGTTTATTACAATGAGAAACACATCATATTTTTGAGATATCGAAGAAAAGTCTTTAGGAAATCTGATGTCTTTACCTTCCCTTTCTCACAAAACAAGATACGGGAAATTCATGAGATTTTTATCAGTTATTATGAGAAGTATAATGAATAATTTATAATAAGTGTTAGCTTACTTTTTTAAAATGTATAATAAAATGTGAAAATGCAATATATAAGGAATGAAATGGTAAAAGCAACGGCTGACGGCTGCCCTCATCAGCATTCAATAAGTAAAGAAATATTTTTAAAAAACAACCAAACTAAAATGAGTTTTTTTTCGAAACTATGCTAGCTATCGTACTAAATTGTTTAAGTAACGGACATTGCTCATTTGGCAAGAGGTATTTAATTAAAAAAATAAAATTAATTCCATGAAATGATTAATGTAAATATATTCCTGCCGGTCATTGCAGACAAGGCTGGTCGGAAACTTAAACGATACTTCCTTGGACGTATATGTGGCGGAAGGCAGGGGTCGATTGGTCCTTGTGACCCGTGGCTTATGGTGTGGGTGTGGCAAGGGCGACCACTGCAGGCTGGCCAAGGGCGGTGAAAGCGGGCACAGCCCAAACCCTGTCGCTTAATTAATAAACCATAATAATATACCAAAATCCCTGTTCGCTAACTTAACCAGGTGATTGCTCATTTTATGAACCACTTTTTCATCTATAAGATCAAACGTTAAAATTATCTCGGTCAAGCAGATAAAGATTGGATTGATGTTCTCTATATAACTACATAAAGATTTTTTAACATCCCATCAGCTGATATAGGTCATTATTAATGCGAATCAAAAACTGAAAAAAACTTTATTCTGAATTGTTAAGCTTTCGAAAAGTACTAGTTCCACTATAAGCCGATTTAGTTCTGATTAATAAGTAAAGCCATAATTCTAAAAAAAAAAAAAATTTAATTTTGTATTTCTTAAATTTTAAAAACCTAAAAATGCAACAAAGATAAAATAAGAGGGATATAAATTTCACAAAAAAAAAAAGAGTTTGTGGAAAAACAAGCCTATAAATAACATACCTAATAAGTATTAAAAATCTAAATAAATGTTTTCCATATTTTTTAGTTTTAATATTGTAATATTTTAAAATGATAATAATTTATTGGTCATATTTTAAATAGTAATTTTAAATATCTTATTGTGTAGAATTATTAAAAGGAACCTTGCTGTGGACCTAAGAAATGTTTATAGTTAATATTATAAAGTGTCCACAAATTTTATTTATACTTTTTATTAACGTCTTAAATGTATGTGACAAGTACTATTATTGATGTATATAATTTGAAAATAACTAGTCATACCAGTCCTTTAACGCAACCAGGTTATTCTCTATTATATGAACTACTTTTTCATCTCTAAGATCAAAGGTTAAAATTATCTCTGTAAAGTATATAAAACAGGATAGATTTTCTCTAAATAACTGCATACTGATTTTTTAGCAACCCATTAGCTGAAATCGTACATTAGCAAGGTGAATAAAAAAAGACACTTGTTCTGAAATGTTAAGCTTTTGAAAATTACAAATTCTATTATGAGTCAATTCACCTCTGATTGAAAAGTAATCCCATCCCTAGAACCGTAATTTTAAAGGAAAAATATTTTTTTAAATTTTGTATTTTATAAGTTTTAAAAACCTTAAAATGCAACAGAGATAAAATAAGAAGGACATAAATTGCAGAAACAATAGCGTTGTTAGAGAAACAAGCCATGAGGTAACATGTTCGTAAATGGGTATACTATATATCATAAAAAAAAAAAAAAACAACTACAAAAACATACCGAATATGTATTAATTAAAAATTAAAATAAATTCTGTCCATATTATTATTTTTTTTAGTTTTATAATTTTCATGAATATGTTATTTAAAAAAAATAATAATAAATTATTGGCTATTTTTTAAATATTAATTTTTGTAAAAGGATTAAAATTAAGCTGGCTGTGAATTATAGTAAAGTTTGTAGTTGATATTATCAACTTACTAAAAATATTTATTATTTCTTTTTATTTGCCTTTAAAATTTAAAGGACTACTATTATTATTAATATGCATAATGAAAATAACTAGTTATAAGGTCCGAAACGTAATATTCTGACGACAATTAATAGTAATTTAATAATGTTACATGAATAAATACACACACACACATATATATATTTATAATGGGATAAAGTGATCTTTTTGATTAATCATAATAAGGTTAACAATTAAATTAACATACCAAGTAATAAGACTGTATAGAATGTATTAACGGAAATTAATCATGATTTAATGATGTTGCATAAATTAATATAAATGGGATAAAGTTTTTTTAAATAATAATTCATAATAAGATTAGCAATTAAATTAACATACCCTGTAATAAGACTGTACAGTCCCCGACAGTTTTCTAAGTATATACTTCAATTTTACAAGCCTAAAATATTTACAAATCGTAGTCTTATTATATATTAGAATTCCTTGTTAAGAAAAGAATTTATTTGATTATTTTATGAAAAAACATATACACAACATACAATTTTCAAAATTTAAAGTACTTCTTTTTCTTCCATTATTTTTACTGATGTATGTTAATCATCAGCTAATAAGCATTTAAGTTTGAGCTTTGGTGAATCCAAATTCAAATCCATAATTTAATTATAACGGGCTTATTCAGACTAAAATAGTTTTGTAGGTATACTACATTCCTTTAAGAGCGAGTTACTCCGTTACTTATATGAGGAACAGAAAGGAGTTAAACCTAATAGACAAACAAGGTGAACATAAGTTTATATAAAAAACCTACAAGCGACCGGTCTTGGAAAGGGGTCCTCTCATTTGCCAATATGAATAAGATATAAGTTCCTGCTTATGCATTTTCTCCTTTCGCGAATACTAGATTGTTACGATAACAGAGTAAAAAGTGGGTTAGGCGAAGAAATGAATGGGGCAGGTTGTGCGAACTGGTATGCTGCCAAAGGGAAAAGAGGTATAATTAACCATTATGTAGTTTAATAAAAAAAAAATTGGGCAATTTTCATTTTAGGAAACCTGTAAGTAAGTTATGATAACGGTTATTTAAATAACAACAAAGGTTAATCATTATTGAATACACTTATTAACAAGAAATATAGCAACAAAAAAAAAAAGCGCAGCAAAAAAGGGATCACTTGTAGCTAGGTGGCTACAATAACAGCCTCCTATGCCAAAGGTCAGGGGTTCAAACACGCAAGTGGTCCTAGGATTTTTTCTTGGGAGTAAAAATTCCTAAGTTATGCCGTCCTTCGGAGGGGACGTTAAAAGGTGGTCCCGAGCCTGTGCAATGTCAGGTTCTCGTTAAAGATCCCTACCCTAATAAAACCTGGATAGGCAAAATTTAGGACTCCCACTAAAGCATCGTCCGATTAGCCATAGTAGCATAAAGTGACGTAAAATAAATAAACGAATAAACTTTATACAACAACTCACACAGCGATAATAACCTTTAGAGAATTACAAATATGAAATAATATGATTTTATCTGATACAGATAAATCACTAAGTTAACATAACTTAGTAACAGATTGCCTAAAATTAAAAAAACCCAAAATTTATATAATGTATATGTTCCTTAATTTTTTAAACAATGTTGTCTAAAAAAAAAAAATGTGGCTTGCATAATGCTTAATTTGTACCTAAACCGTTAAAATATGCACGTTTAACCTTCAAAAGAAAACTGCAGTCTTCCTTGAAACTTAACTACCTTATTAACAAAATTAATGTATATTCTAATAGCTTGTTGTTTTCTACTTTCCATTAGAAAAAAACATTTGATCCGTAAAATTATAATATATGGCAGACGTGAGTAGGATTCTATTTTAAGGATTTCAATTTATTTGTATGAATAATCTGAAAATATAAATATAAAATGTGTAATAACTATCATAAATGTCCGGATTATTAATTAAACAGAAAGACCAACTAAAAAAGATGGATTTAAGAAATGAATTCAGTTATTTTTAATGGGAAATTCCTATATAAGGCAATGAATAAACCTCATAAATTACATTTCTGTATGAAAATTATTAATATCGAAGTTGCCCATATTAAAATTAACTTAGTTCTTAGAAAGTAAACTGGCATTATATATACGTCAGCCATTAAAATTAGTATATATTTGGTCCATAATCCAAAGAGTAAGTTATCTAGGTGGATTTTACGATACATAAATCTAATGTATAAATTAATAGAGCATCAACACCAGATTTCTGTTCTTATTTTTTTTATAGAATGAAAAAGGCTTAATCACATTATTCTGGAATACTATTAATGAGATTTATTATGACAGAAGTAGGAAAAAGATACGCTCATGGAAGAAAAAATAAATAAATAAATAAAAAAAAAATGCATGTAGGACTAAATGATTTGAGTGGCGGTCATAAAATGATTGAAAACAGTAAAAACCAAAAACTACTTATAATCCAAAGTTTCGGCCAACGTTGCGAGTCTTCAACCCTAATGAAGATCCGAAACGGTGGTCGAAACGTCGGACAGTAAATAGTTGTTTACTATTTTATGACCGCCATCCAAACCATCTCATCTTTCATATTCATTTCACTGTCAAACATTTAATGCAAAAAAAAATAATTGGGGAAACATTTTATTGTGTACCGAAGTTTTAGTTTTGCTTTTAGGACATCATCAGTGTTGATTGCAGCAGCTATAGAGGATCAACCAAAGGGAGTAGTAGATCAGAGCATCTGAACTTATTTTTTAAATAAATCTTTTTTTTCCTTATGATTTTTTCTCATCAGGACATTCCAGCTACATTTTTTGTTTTTTTAATCTACATTATTATTTTATATCTTGGAATTGATTTTATATCTGTCATTCCATAAAACAAAAACTTCCGATCATTCCTTTCTTTTTTACTACTCTCTAGAATTCCTTGCCTACTTAAATCCGCCATGCTTCTTCTCTATCATCCCACTAGTTCCAACGGCTTCCCTAACAGACGCTCAACAATGCTGATATTACAAATTAAATATCAGACATTAAATTTATTCTTCATGGTTTATATTTAACTTGTTAGTTAATCAATTCGTTTTTAGTTTTAGATTATTTAAAGATATTTAACATTGATCTATCAGAATTTATTTATTTATTTTACTCTTTTGTTTATTGTAAAAAACAAAACAATTCTCTTATATTATAGTAAATAAGAGTTAATAATGATCCTTTGGTCTTTTTGCAGGATACATTGTACATCTTAATTTTGCATATCTATTGTTTTTAAGAGGTCCTGTCCTAGAATACATATTATTTTCTATTCTATTCATCTATGTTCATTATAAATTATTTTATTATATTTTATCGATATAAAATAATTGGTATCGTTTAAGCTTTACATTCACGCACTCAAGTGCACCACCACCCTAACCGTACCCCTGTTGCAGAGGAGCCCCAGAGGACAGAAGGCTGTCCCCGTGCTAACGGCTTCTTCAGGCACCCAGACCCAGGTGTGTGCGACAAGTTCGTCAACTGCATCGACGGCGTCCCCAACGAGACCCCTGCCCACCCGGCCTCATCTACGACGATGACACCAGCAGCTGCTCCTGGCCGGCCGACTCCACCAGGAAGGACTGCATCCAGACTAAGAAAGGTGAGTACGGCTGGGGATTATCCATTCATGATTTTAAAGTCGGAAGGCACAACTGGGGGTAGAAAATTATTAGGATAACAGTTGCACCATAGAAATAAAATAAAAAGATTTTGAATATCCAACAAAACCCTATATACGGACTTGAAACAACCAACTGTTGACTATCTCTCTATTTTCGTTTTCACAGTTAACTGCACGGACACGACAATAAACTGATTAACATGTCAATAACTGAAATGACAGTCAGAAGAAGGCTAAACAGAAGCTGGATAATAGACCTCTTCTACTAAATTAAAGCCTAGAAAGGGGTGCTGCTGGGCACTTTTCTTCTTCATGCCTACCATGTCTGATCTAACTTTTTATACAGCACATTTGCTGATTGTCCAATTGCTTCTGACAGGTAAAATATAAAGAAAAAAAATATATAGATAGGAATATATAAAAAGAAAATCGTCACCGAACAGATTCGGGCCCTCTACAAAGGTTTTACAACTTACACGGAATTACCAAAACATTCTCTACATCATGCCAAAATTTCATAACATATCGTTAACTGTCAACACTGACTGACAGGTGTGAATAAAAAATATTAAGATTAAAAAAATATATGTACACTTCATACAGACTTGCGTATTCCAACTACAACAAACCACGTGCGATTGACTTACAAACGATTTCACGACAAACTAAATCGACAAAGAAATAAACTTGTGCAAAACATGGCTAAAACTGACATACCATACATAACTCGGCGTAAGATGAAAAGGAGTTGGATGAGGGACCTTCTAGCCTGGAAAATAGTTCCTTCTTAATCTAACTTTTACATGACTTTCAGTGAGTCCTGATCATCATCATATTTTGGGGAAGGACCCCAAAACGTTTAAATAGAAATAGAACCCGTTAGCTTATTGAATATATTTTACATGTGCAAATAAAAGGATTTAGTTACTATAAATAAATATATATATATATATACCAAGACCAATTTCATAACTTTATGTGCTATTAGGCAAAAATTCTATATCGACTTTATATAACTGATAACACCGACTATTATATCACAGATGTTTGTACAACAGGGCTTCAGTCATTTATGAAAATGAGGTTCCAATGTTTTAAAATAAATAATTGTTTGTATTTTACTATAAAGAATAGCCCCTTATGAGATAATATAGTGGTTCATGAATAAAGAAATAAAAGAATAAAATGATTTACCCTATTGCCTAAACATCAATGATGCATAATAGATACCGCATCTATCTTATATTTAAAAAATCACAGTCGAAATCACAGATTATGTTACTAAGTAACGTTACCTATTTTGTTCCCGTCCGTTCGTTCTCTTGTCTTGTATACAAATCCATGAAATATGAAAAATATAATTCAAATTCAAGTTAAATTTTTAGGGATAGAGAGGGTTGGTATTTTGAAGAGCCCATTTTAATTGTGCCTAATTTCATCTGCTTCCTTGTAATAGTGAGTTTTTTTTGTTTTTTTTGCTACAACTCAAGGCTAAACATATATGGGTCATTATTTCCATATGATATATATTTATTTAGTGATTTGAAGTGATATTTAGCCTAAAAAATGACCATAAATTAACGTTTTAGTTAAATTTATACAACCACGCCTATAAAAGAACGAAACAGAGCTTTGATAAACAACATCGTTTATTAATAACGATAAACAACATCGATTATTAATTGAATAGTTTATAGAAACTTATGTATAAAATGGTGTCTCATTGAATGCCTTTAAAAGTTAAGGGAATATTAATTTCTATTGTTTTAAAACATTCCGTTATGTACTACAAAAACACATTAACAACTTACTAAATAACTAAGAAAAAAAAATCCATCAAAATTTCATTATTTGTTTGCAATGAATGGTATAATATTAACAAATAACAAATTAAAATAAAACAAATTCTATCTAATGTTTCGTGCGAATTTTCTCGATTGGTTATATAGTTCCCTTGTAAATCAATTCTCATAACATTTTAATTAGCACTTCTTTTGTATTTCGAACTGATTTTATGGATCTATTAATATCTCGAGTCGAAAAAATAACTAAAAATTGAAGGTATTGAACGCATAGATATGAAGAAATTTCGTTCTATTGCTCAAGACTTAAAAAAAATTAAACCTATAATACATTTTGTTGAAATTCGTAAGAGCAAGGGAAAAATACCTCCATTTAAATTTATCATTTTTGTAAATATAAATAAATTTTCTAATTTTTTTAAATATTTTTTTTATCACGAATAATTTGATAGAACCCTACTTTAATGATATTAATAGTCAGATCAATACATAACGAACGTTCATTATCAGTTCATGAAAAAATAAATAAAAGATACTTGAGCCATGTATTCTTTCTTTTTGATTTTTATAATTTGTTTTTTGTTGTTGTGGTTAATAAGATGTTGTATTTATAAAAAATTTTACCTAATATATTATACTTCAAGAGATTTAAAATTTAACAGAAACAAATTTATGTTTACGATATATTTAGAATTTATTTAGAATGAAATATAATCTCACATAAATATTTCAAAAAATAATATTTTTCGACATCTGTAGGATATTTTCGTAATATGATTATCTGATTGACTAGTTAAGTATGCTTTAAACAAAATGAAATTTATTAACATAGCCTGTCGAAGATTACATCATTTCAGTACGACCGGTTAAGCACGATCCGAAAAGTCCATAGTCATGAATATATTTGATATAAAGCTTATTTCATAATCACTAAACAATATTTACTAAGCAAATTACTAACGTGATGGCGCGGTTAAATTGTATTCATGCCTAAATGTATTCAAATTGATAAATGAGTTTTCATATTATTTAGTATGTACTTATTTTTAATTTTATTTTTTAAGAGTTTGGTGGCGATTGTGATCTCGGACTAAACACCACCTTGAATGGCCGTTGGGCCTATTGTATATAAATGACAATTAACAATAAACTATAATGTGGCTTATAGAAAATATTATGTATATTTGATCATAATTCGCTTTATATAATGATATAACCATATAAATAATATAATATAACCAAAATACGTTCCGCAGAAAACAATAGCAAAATTATAAATAAAATTAAAGCAATACCCCAAAAAAATGTATCAAGAATAGCAAACATCAGGATAAATAAATATATTTTTGTTAAGTATCAAAAATGCCAATATAAAATCTGGTGCGGGCAACACACGACTTTCACTTACCTCGTGAAAATCGATTAAAGAATTTTCAAATAAAGTTAGAGATAAAAATTAGTGAAACTATTAAAGAATTAATTAAATTGATTTCCAAGAGAAACATGTGTTTTATTAAAAAATATATCATATTATAATCTAAAATAATCAGTTAGTTTTATCTTTTTTTCATCACTCTCGATTAAATTTTAAAACTTGAGTATAAGATAATAATGTTTCTAAAATCTTTAGCATTCCAACGGTATATCATACATGTATATACTGTTCTTATGTTCAAAACAAAAAAATGGATTAAAAAAATATTTTTTCAGTTTTCTCCTTTAGTTGCTTTTCAAATTCGTTCAACTTGCATATTTAGCTGTTTTTCATCAGTGGTAACAAGATAATATAGTTATTTTTATAGAATCAACAAAATTAAAGGTACTTTAGAGGAAGAAAATTAAATATCGGCATTCAAGCCGTGTCAGACCATTTTAATCAGAATGAAACCTACATGATATTAAAGCTTATTAAATTTTACATCGATATAGCGAGTTTAATCAAAATCATTGGAACCGTTTTAAAGAAAATCGAAAAAAGGTGCAAAATGCATGGTATAAAGTGGCTCTTCTGGTAAGCTCATTTTGATGAAAAAGATTTTGTAACGTCTCTGGCGTATATTTGTCTTAAATATGAAATTTCAGTTTCATAGGACTTACCGTTTCCACCCGGGAGTTACCACACACACACACATAGACCATTTTGCGGGACTTGGTTATTTGGACTCAGGGGACCCTAAAATGTGTATTTCCGTTGAAAACTGGAATTCGAAAATTTTCGCGATCGCAATATTTTCCCTTACTATCTATAGTAAGTGAAAGTAAAAAATGTAATGCGGGTTTCACACAACTTCCCTTTTCATTTTAAACTACATTTAATTTCAGTAAAATTCGCTGAAGTTTCAATGGAAACATATTTTCATGAAATAATCTTTAAGTAAATCTTATTAAAAATAACATATGTTAATAGGTATGAGGCACTATCCATTCACTTCTACGTCTTGATTTGTAACGTTATATTTTTTCAATATCTTGAGCTTTCCAACGATTTTGTACACATTTTCAGTAAAGGTTAGAAAAATATTTAATTATAACTGCATAACCATGAAAAAATCAGTTACAAAAACCAATCAAAATTAATTTCATTACGTTTTTAATTTTACGTAGTTAAACCAACAATAAACCGTTCCTCGAATTAAGCCTGATTGCTTTAAAAGTTTAAACAGAACAATTATGATTATCGACTAAAACATTATGTTAGGTAAGAATAATCTCACTGATCAACCGTATTATATAAGCGGAATGTCATATCGTTCATGTAACAGTTATTTAACCAAAAGGTAAACATTTCGGCCAACGCCTGAGAATTGGAAAGTAGCTAAGGCCAAAAATAAACATTCATGCCATATCCAACTGAAAACCTGTATTGGCCATTAATGAATCAACATTTTGCATGCATTGCTAGAAACGTAATCTACTTGTTTGTGCAAGACTTTTATGACACAGAAACTTAGAAAAATTAATAAATAGTGGATACAATTCACTTCTTTATTTTAAAAAATTACTTTCTTACTTACAATCATGATCAATCAGGTACAAATGCTAGTTATACCTCCTCTTTAACTTGACCCGAGAGTAAAGTCAGAAGATGTGAGATTTTAGTTGGGAGAACAAAATGGCAACGCAAAAAAAACAATACTTGAGTTCTCTAGTTATATGAACGCCACATAACAAGCATATCTGCTACGAAAGCGAAATTTCTTACCTACGAGCAACACAAATATTTGAGTTTAGTTAACGAGAAAAAAATAAATAAAAACCTAATATATAGATACAAATAGCCGCTCAAGATTAATATTGGAAAATGTACTTCTGTGAGCGTCACTCGATTTAAGTATTTTTTCTCTCAGATGAACTCAGATATCATAAAATATTAAATAAAAAAACGTAAAGGCTTTTGGTTGCAAAAAATCAAAAGCTATTTCGAACTTTTTTCATCAATTAAAAATTCTCACTAAGTACCAGGAACAGAAACAGCTGAGATAAGAACGATAATTCTTAGGAGAATATCTAGAGTTACCCATACATTGATAATTAATAATGGTAATTCATATCACCTCCATTGATCATTCATGGAAGCAGCGAAGCGAAAGGCTTCATTACGAAGAAATTAACGTGCGTTTTAAAATTAAATGAATTTTCCGTTTCGAACATATAATAAGAAGGAATCTCCCAAAATTTATTACATGAAATACTATTAAACAAGAAAAACAGTAAGACTAAGTTTTTTTTTGTTTTTTTAACATAATTTATTGAAATTTACAACTGTACTTCAAGGTACAACAAGTAAATGTAACAAAAGATAAATGACGTGAAACAAACTTGAAGAAGAACTACCCAATGCCAGCACTCTCGTAACTTTTCTAAACTAGAAGGTCTCGAGGCCATCTTCTTTTCAGACGCCTCGGAGGATCGTCAGGAATTGAAGAGGAAGAAAGTATTGAAACAAGAGGATTAGGGTGGGAATGGAATTTGTCATGAAAGGAATGGTATCTAGATGGGGCCAAAACAGCAACATACGGGACGTTGAGGTCTTTATGGATAAGTTTGTTCGTGACAAAGTAAGCAGCATTGAGAATTTTACGAAGGATTTTGGATTGTAGAGATTGGATACGGGAAGAATTCGATGTTTTAGTAGAGCCGCAAAGCTCCACTCCGTAAGTCCATATCGGCCTTATGATAGTCATGTAGATGAGTTTTTTGTAGTTAAGTGGAAGATTAGAACGTTTGTCTAGTAAGTGTTGAAGAAGTCGAAAACGTCGTGCAGTTCCTTGTCGTTTCAGTCTTGTGTGAGGGTTCAGGTCAAGGTGCAGTCCTAGATATCAGATCTGTTCAACCGGTATAAGAGGAGTATTATTGAAGGAGACAGTAGGGCAGGATGTCATAGGTTTACGACGAAGGGTAAAGGTAATTTGGTTAGATTTGTTGGCATTAATTTTAATTCTCCAGTTCTGATACCATACCTCAAGGTCTGTGAGGTGGGATTGGAGAGTTTGAGAGGCAATAGTTGGATCAGTATTGACTGATAACACACAAGTGTCATCAGCTTAGGTAGAAAGGAAAGTGTTAGAATGGGAAGGGATATCAGCTGTATAAACTGTGTAAAGAATGGTTCCTAGGATACTGCCTTGAGGAACACCAGCAAACTGACTAAAAATAGATGAATGGGAATTATTATGATTGACTTTGAAGGATCGGTCAGTGAGGTAGGAATGGATAATAAGGAAGTATGTTGGTGGGAGGAATTTGCGGAGGTTGTAAAGCAACCCTGGGTGCCAGACTCGGTCAAAGGCCTGTTCCACGTCGAGGAAGGCTCCCGTTCAATACAAGCCGCGCTCCAATGTAGACGATACAACGTCCACCACACGATGACATTGCTGGATAGTGGAGTGGGACGTTCTGAATCCAAACTGATGATGAGGAATTATGGAATTAGTATCTAAGACTAAGTTTAAAATGAAGATTTCGCTAATACCAGGTCAAAGGAGTCCTTCATACTTTACTTCATAAGCTATGATAATGAAATCCCTCAACCTTGGGCAAGATTACATACAGCTATTTTATTATTTAATTCTGATGATTTATTATTTGAACAACATTTTTAAAAATAGAGGAAAATATTACTGTTCCAATGCAAAGCCTTATGTCTTTGAAATACTAGTAAGTACCAAACGTATCTCAAAAATAACAACATGTTGTTGCGAGATGTGCGATCTCTGCGTATATATTTTTTGGTCTGGCTGATGTTATTATTATATATTTATTTTATTGATATTTACGACTGCACATAGTATAATACAACGGGTAAAAGAGCATACAAGAATTATAGGCATTGAAGAGTATCGTAAAGAGAAACAATCTAGCGGTGGTACTTCAATGTTCATTTAATTTAGGAGACCCCGTGGCAATCGTATTTTCAGATAAATCGAAGGCTCATCGGGTAGAGATAAAAAAGAGGGTACGAAGAAGTGGGTTTAAGTCGGCTGGTAGTTCGGAATTAAAGGAGGTATAACTATTCCGAGCCAAGTCTGAAACCAATGGGATTTTTTGGTCTTTAAAAGTCAAAGGAGCTCTTAGGATTTTGGAATGCAAGGATTGGATGCGGGAGGATTTTGTGGAACCTAATAACTCAGTTCATAAAGGGCTGATGACGGTAATGTAAATTTGATTTTTGTAGCTTGTGGGCGGGAGCGGCGTGGTCTAGTGGGTAGAGCGCTATTTTACTGTGCTCCAGGTCCTGGGTTAGAATCCCGGCTGTGGCGGAATATTATTTATTCTGTTATTTCAGCCGAGGGGCGATCCTAGAGCATGGAGACCCTCCTGGGGCACACCCAGCCTCTATAAAGTGGTTACCCAAAAAAGGGGAAAAAACCTGGCGGCTGAGCGTGATCTTGGCCGAAGCACGTCATTGCACGGCCGTTGGCATAGAAACAGTACGAATATATACACGTACTGAGCTCAAAACTCTTAATGGATTGTAGTGGTACAGGTTTTTTAGTTTGAGAGAAGTTTTGAACGATTGTAAAGCAAATTTTGTAGTAATCGGTACGTGTTATATTTCAGTTGAATAAACTTTATTTAAGAGATCTAATGGAGTACTGCGGAATCATCAAAAAATGTCTCATTAAACGGGAGTTAAATGATGCTGATGAAATAGTTCCTTGCCTTTGAATGAATATGTAGCCATGCTATTATAGGCGAAATACACTTTTCCATCCAATGCCTCTAGTTATTAGAAGAAAGTGAATAATGCTAATGCACCGGATTGACCTATGATGACGGCAGGACAGCTCAACCAAGGACGAAGATGGCTATCTATATGCAAGAGAGCTAGTTGGAGATTCGAGAAAGTGGATCTGCTCTAAGAAGGAGAGGAGATGGATACAGAGGAGACCACGCCTAACGGTGCCCCCGGGAACAGTTAGCGGCCACCTCCCTCCTATTGTGACATCATTGCGTCACTCCGTCTCTCAGTACTTACATCATTTACCTCCATATCATTTATCAGCTCCTTATCTTCAAGGCGTACCGATCTGTAGCAAATCACTTACTAAGGCAGGCAGCAACCTTTGTAGAGATTTATGGAACGGTAGGAATAATTTAAAAAAAGTCATATCACCAATGCGAAAGGGGTTAGTGATATAAATTAAATACGATAAGCATAGTCTATAACACCTAACGTGGCCTGCGTAAACCAACCAGGTTTTAATATTGAGAATTGTTACTTTCAAATACATTTATACAACGATCGCGAAATATTCGAATTCGAGTTTTCAATGGAAATACACTTTTTAGGGACCTCTGAGTCTTAATGACGAAGTATCGCAAAAATAGGTCAGCGTATGAATCTGGTAAATACACCTCTGTGACAAATAGTCGTATGAAAATGAAATTTTATACTTATTATAATACTGTGCCTTAGACCATACTGCAACTTTTATACCAAGTCAACATTTCAGAAGTGCCACTGTATACAATGCATTTTTAAGATTTTTTTTTTTACAGAAACATCTCTAATTAAATTAAACTCAAAATGGACTCTTAATTCCATGCAGGTTTTATTATGATTGAAATGGTTATACAGGGAGAAAATTTTGATATTTCTTGCTTTAAAGTATACCTCTGCGGGTCAGCATGGATAAACTATAACTTTGAAATATAAAATAATTCCGAAACCAATTGTTTTCTTCCAATTTAAACAATGGGATTGGCCTTGAATGCCTAATGAGTATCTTTAATTTTGTTAATGAGAAAAATGTTTCAGCGGGTAAGCAGCGATAAAAAATGAGCGAAAATGAAAAATGAGAGAATTTGATAACTAGCTGAAAGAGGAAAAAGTTATACCATTATAGTACAAACTTAAGTAACTGTTCTATTGCACGCACTAGATTTTTTTATGCTTGAAAAGCAATTATTATAAATAAGAGAATTATTAGAAAAAGTAATTTATTTAGCACCATAGCATTTCTTCTCTTTATCATTGTTTTAAGTGACCTGTTGCAGGATGAAAAGTTCCAACATCGGTTTTAAATATTAAATGAATATATTTTTAAGTTGTTAACTTGATTATACCACAAGTAGTTCATGGTTTTCTTCCCTTTTTATCAGTAACAAAAATTTAATTAAAGTTTTATGAAACTTTCGTTACTCTAGAATAAAAAATGAACGCATGAAAGAGACATCATATTAATTTTTCTTAGTAAGTTTCTCATGTGGTAAGTATCAATGCAACACTAAAGAGGAAAATCATTGTTTTAAGGGTTTCATTGTGGTTTTATTCAATTAATAAAAATATTAACTATAAAATATTAATTAATAATTAAAAAAATATACATGTGAAAAGTTATTGCACGAATCTACAAAGGATAATCAGTTGAATTTCCGAAGATAGTCGCACCACCTTATGTTCGCAAACAATAGGTTTCTCCATCCAGTTATCATTTGTTTTCAAACTGAAGTCAAGCGCAGGGCATTGGGCTAAAGTCAAGCCAAAACTAAAGTTAAGAGTTGACGTGGAGTTCAAACCTAGAAAGTTCCAATTTTATTTCAATGTTCACTTAATAAACCAACCCCTTTCCACATGTAACTTTTCGTAGATATATCTTTACTACTGAAGCTTTAAGCTAAAGATAATTTATCATCTTGTCCTAATGCGAATTAAAATTAATAAGTTAGTGAAAAAACTTCCTTCAATCATAAAACCATTTCTATGGTTACAGTTCTTACTAGAATATTAATTTGTTTTTCTAAAACGTGCCAAATGCTTATCAAATATCGCTAACCATTATCTTTTGCAGATGCTCTGGACGACGGATTCTCTTGCCCTGAAGGAGATGTGGTAGGACACAACGGTAGGACACTTCCTCACCCTACCTTCCCACACCCTGACGACTGCCAAAAATTCTACATCTGCAGAAACGGAGTGACACCCCAACACGGAGCTTGCTCTGCTGGACAAGTTTACAACGAGGAGACCTTCATGTGCGACGAACCAGAGAATGTTCCTGGATGGTAAATTATAATATTATTTAATTAAAGTTTACCTTAAATAGCAACCGAATAGTTAATTTTAAAACTAACAGTCTAGACTAACTAAGTGTTTTCTAACCTGCTTACAAGTACTATTCACATTCTTTCACGTATATGAACTTCAATAACCGAGTCAACATTAACACCTGGTATAGGAATACACCGTACCCTCCATTCGTCCATACTACCCTTCATCAACTGATCCATGTGTTGTCCACGTACCAAAATCAACTAATCTCTTGAACAAAATTCCGCTTTATAAACCAATCGTAATGTTTATACGTGTAATTTTATCTAAAAACTTATTGAAGTATCTAAATTTATTCATTCGTAAAAAAATAAGCAAGAAAGTTTATTGAAATGCGAAATGCAAACAAATTAACGATGTTAAACACCAAGTTCATAATATACGGATGTACTCATAATAATCTGCATAGTCTCAAAACTGTTGCACTATCGGACTAAACATTGTTCTGCATTCACTTACTCTGATTTTATTTTCTATCACTTATTCTTTCCATATTATAAAAAGGTTAGGGAACCTTCTCTGTACGATTAGAACTACCGTCCAGTATATTCGATCATGGTCAAATTTTTTATCGTATCGGTTACATATATACATATAACAATTCATATTTAACAACGTCACTTAATGCTACTGTAGCTATTCGGTCGAAGCTACATTAGAAGTCCTAAATTTCGTCCATCCAGATATGATTAGGATAGTGATCTTTAAGGAGAACTTGCTAACTATTCTGTTAACAACGACAGTCTTGAGACCACCATTTTACGTCACCTCTAAAACACGACATAATCAAGAATTGTTTACCACCTTTGCAAAATTTTATTGCCATCTGCAGGGTTCAAACCCGCGACATTGGGCATAAAGGCTATTATTCTAATCACTACACCACAGGTAACTCCTATTCTTTAAGTCCATATTAATAGAAAGTATAAATTTTTTCAACCATAAATTATTTCTCATACCGAACTTAATTAACTTATAGTTATGGTATTTTAGAAATATTGAGCACCTTTGAAAACAAAAATAAACATGTTTTTATATTTTCTGATGTTGTTTACAGTGAAAACTGGTTCAAGGATGAGGAGAAGAGGAAACCTTAAGAGATTTGCACCGTTAAAGAAGACATCGTCCTTCCAAGCCGGCTCATTATAAATTTTGCAACTGCTACTTTTTCAACAGAGGGTAGCAACTCTAAGACTCATCTCGTGATCGAACATTGATCAAAATGTTAATTGCCAAAATTGCATAGTTATTGTTAGACTTAATTTATAATACTCCTTTAAGTTATTCATCAATGTGTATTAACTATGTGTTGATATAAGTAATTGTTGTGGTATGTGAAAGAACACTGAAGGTAAACAATTCGGACTGTTACTCGTTGTGGTTGCTTTTATAATATAAACATTTTATAATTTTACAAAATAAATAAGTAAAATTTTAAGGAAGACTTACTTTTTTTGAGATTATCAAATAATTTTGTATTAAATGTCTTATAGTATCCCTTTAAACCCTTCACAAAAATTATAACTATACATTTTAAAATAAGAAACAAGAGTTCTTTTTTTAAACGAAATCTTATGAATATTAATAATTTCAGCTATATTAGAAATGCAGTTACCTATTGTCTATTCTGATACCTTAAAAACAGTTTGGTATACAGTATACAAGTCAGGATCTCGATTTAAAACCCGTCGTTGTTTTTTAGAACACATTTTTTTAAAAATAATAACTGCTCTATTTAAAAGAAAGAATTACTATCTAAAAAAAAATAATAAAAAAAATAAAAATAAAAAAATTCATGTATAATTGAGACAATTTAAGATCTAGATATGATTTCTTTCAAGGTCTTCATCACAAAATAAATATTTCTCTTTAAGAAAAAATATTATAATGATGCCATAATTTTAGATCTGATATTATTATTTATTTTTGTAATCACTTAAAGTTATCGGTGGATGAATTAGGATTTCAAAATCAGAATTGAAATACATAAACCAGTCAGTTATTACTGCCAAATTTATTTTAATATATAATTGAAGCTATTTAATAGTATCAAATTCCGCAAAGCATTGTTTAATTTAATTCCCAAAATATGATAATAAGTTAGATACTAATTGCAAAGATGGTGGTTCATTTTACTTATGTATTTACCATATTAATTTTATTAGTCTCTTTGATTTTATAAATTTGTTTATCTTATATCATATTAAGGAACGCTATTTGACAGTTGATTTGATGGGCGCAAATTCGAGAACGGCTGTAGTAAGATAATAATTGGTTCTGTTAACTTAGGGTGTACGCACCCATATATTTAAAGTGGGTACCCAAAGTTGGGGGGAAAATATGAAGTTTGAGCATTGTCATCTGAGCATTATCAGCTTCTTGCACAGGCATAGGCCTAGAAACAGTTCAACATTACTATGAATTGAACTCAAGACCTTAGTTGTTAATTTTTTTTTTTTAACATACTAATTATTTTTAAAAATGTTTCAAAAATATAGAGTATAAGAAATAATATTCTTATAACCGGGAATCACATTAAAATGTAGGCATTTTTTAAGAGAAAGATACACTTTATTTATAAACAAAACAAAATAATGCTGCCTAACTTAATAGGGTTGCTATAACACAGCATACCAACTTTTTCCTATGGGACTATTTTCAACATTATAATTTCAAAACCTTAATTATGAATACAATAATATTTTTAATTAAAATATTTTAGTAGAAACATTAACCGGCTTAAAAATTAAATTAAATTTTAAACAAATTAAAAGCATGACATTAGAAATGAAATAACCGCAATATTTAAAGGATTTTTTTTTTTTACTAATATTTACGGAACTACTCTAAATAAAATAAAATAAAATAAATGACAGATCATTAGATAACTTATCTAACCATCCTTAGATTTAAAAAAAATAATCTTTTGAATTTATTTAATAATAATTACTCTAAAACGTAATTACAGCCTGTTAGAAATCGTTATTTCTGGTCAAAAACCTACTCAATTGCGAAAAATGCATTTAAGGCATTCCACTAAAAATATCAGGATTGAATGCATTTTACAGGTTTTTTAGATGAGCAGTCAAGTTCTTCTTGAGAAAGCTATATGTGTCTTCAAAAAATATTTTGCATTATAAATAATTTATTGAAATACAATAAAATTAAACTAGATAAAATAAAAAAATAACTAATAGAGAAAAGTTAACCTATGTATAAATCAATTTTTAAGCGTACCTTAAGTTGTTCAGCAGTAAAGTAACATATTTTACTGGTCATTAATATTATCAGATCTTCATATAACTAAAAAAAAAAAAAAAAAAATATATATATATATATATATATATATATATATATATATATATATATATATATATATCAACATTGGATCTATAAATTATCATTAAAAACACAAAACTAAGATATTAAAATTCAAGAGGAGTACAGGATCAGAAGTTCATATAGGGATCACGGCTGCTGCAACACTGCAAGGGTAGGATTCATCTTGTAGATTTTTGTATCATCATTATTCATCAAATTTGTATCTTCAAGAAAAGATCAACTTAGACTGACATATTGTAATTAATATATCTTCTTTATTTTTAAACCTACTTAAATACCCATCAAGATGTTGATTTTAAAATTTAAAAAACACTGCATAATGTCACATCTATAAATTCTAATGAAATCAATGGCCGGTATTATTAGGCAATTTAAATGGTAAATGATACTTATTATATTTATTTTCTAGAATAAAAATTAAGTTCACTCATTCATTTATTAAACAATTATACTATGAAGGTTTATCATTTACTGTTGATGTTATTACAAAAAGAATAATAAGTGAAATTTGATGTAATAACAATTTTATTTAAATAAAATAACTCGTACCATTAATAATATTTGGAACTTCTTAAAACATTAAAAAATATATTTCTTCAAAACATATGATATAGGTAATTAAACAAAATTATTTATATGTCCATTTCATTTGAAAGTTGACACATAGAAAGTATTTTGCCGGAGGTTATTTCCACTTAAAAAAAGTAAGCTTAAACAAAAATTGATTTTTAAGAAATTTTCTATTTCTTCTATCGCAACCTCACCATGCTGAAAAGTCAAGCCGAACACAAGATTTTGAATTAGTTTTAATTGTTAATAGAGAGCTAGTGGGTATAGCAATAGTCTACTGCTCTCCGGGTCCTGGGTTCGAATCCCGGCTGGGGCAGAATATCATTTATTCTTTTAATTCAGTCGGGGAGAAAACCTAGGATATGGAGACCCACCTAGGGCAGTCTATAAGGCGGTACCCAAAATTATTGGGGAAAAACCTGGCGGCTGAACGTGATCAAGGCACAATCCCCTCATTGCACGGCCGTTGGCCTGGAAACAGTCCCAATCTCTATATGCACTGAGCTTAAGACCCTATATAGATTAAAGTAGATTTTTTTTTTTTTTTAGTTGTTAATACAGGCTCGTTAGAGAAAACAATAAGTTTATCAATGACATTTGCAGAATTAAAAATGGATAGCATCAAGGCTTACCGAAATGGTATAATTCATATTAGATGAAATATAGTGAACAATGATTTTATATTTATATATATATATATATATATATATATATATATAATATATATACTTTTTTTTTTAATAAGACTAAATTAAAATATTTCATAAAAATGATTATTAATTAGTTTAAAAAATTTATTATTGCCTTTCCTAAGCATAAAAAGATATTACCTAAATAAAACAAATATTAAAAAATTATAATATTAACCTAATTAATCAACACCAAAATAAAATTAATTGTTACACATTCTTTATTTTATTTCTGACATTTCGGCTCAGGTTAACTTCAAAATTCCACAAACTAACTTTAAATATTAGTTTTTGCAAGTTAAATTTTCAATATAAATGAGAGCAGACAAGATGCAGAAACTGGTTGGCCTTTTTTTTCGCCTCCTGAAGATGACCCTAAGAAAAAACTGAAACAGGAGAAGACGGCTTTAGCCAAGTGACATTTAGCAAGCCTATATCAAGTCAAGGTCTTCCACCTTATTTCTTCGTCGCTCTATGTCTAAGACCCGATCGGTATTATGTATCGAAACCATGTCTTCTGAAATGGAACATTCTTGGAGGAGATGCCATCTAGCGGAGGTAAACTAAAACTTCTCCCCACTTCTTCCAGTGGTCTTGCTTGTCAGACAACTTGATTATTTATTATTAATGTTAAGACAAGAAAAAATAAAATTTATTCGGATGAATAAAGTGACGTTTCAATATACGACTGATATTTACTAAATATCAATTCGTAAATATAGGAATTATTGAGAATTTTGATCATTTTCGATCAAAATTGAACGTTTGATCAAAACTTTCCTTTATCACAGAGACATGTTTGTTAATATAACATTATATTTCGATTGATTATCAATATTAATAGAATAAAAATTAATCCGTCTTTTATCTCTGAAACTGATGGGCCAAATATATATATGTATTTTTTTTTTTTTTTTGAATAACCACCAATATCACAGGACACTCTAAAATGACCAAAGTTCGGCGTTAACATCAGCCGTTTTCATAATAGCGGCCGAGTATGTATGTTAAATACATTTAGGATTAAAAATAAATCGTTAAAGAATTAATTTTTTTTTTTACATATTTATTGATATTTACTACTGTTTTTAAATAATAACTACTCTATTTAAAAGAAAGAATTACTATCTAAAATAAAAAAAATAAAAAATTCATATATAATTGAGACAATTTAAGACCTATATATGATTTGTTTCAAGATCTTTATCACAAAATAAATATTTCTCTTTAAGAAAAATTATTATAATGTTGCCATAATTTTAGATCTAATACTATTATTATTTTTTTAATTACTTTAAGTTATCGGTGGATGAATTAGGATTTCAAAATCAGAATTGAAATACATAAACCAGTCAGTTTTACTGCCAAATTTATTTTAATATATAATTGAGGCTACTTAATAGTAAAAAATTCCGCAAAGCATAATACTACAGACATACGCAATCTACTCGGTTATTTTTATTGTAACAAAAATATTTAATATTGAGTGTTTTGGAACCAGTGAACGATTAAATTTAAAAAAAAATCTGGTGCACACATTTAGTTTTACATTTAGGAATAAAAATAAATCGTTAAAGAATTAATTTTTTTTCAACATATTTATTGATATTTACAACTGTATTAAATAAAAATATATCTAGTAAATGAGATGGTAATATATATGAAACTGTCATTAAATACATGTAGAGACACTACCCAGTGGCAGCACTCTAAAAATATTCTAAACTAGAAGGTCCCGGGGCCATTTCCTTTTCAGGCGCCTCGGAGGATTATCCGGAATTGAAGAGGAAGAAAGGATTAAAAATTAGTGTTTTAGAGTAAAAATGGAGTTTGTCATGAAAGGATTGATACCTGGTCCGGGCCAAATCGGTAACATAGGGAACATTAAGGTCTTTATGAATAAGTTTATTCGTGACAAAGTATGGAGCGTTGAGGATTTTGCGAAGGATTTCGGATTGTAAGGATTGGATGCGGGAAGAATTTGATGGTTTAGTAGAGTCCCAAAGCTCTACTCCGTAAGTCCAGATTGGTCTTATAATAGTCATGTAGATGAGCCTTTTGTAGTTCAGAGGAAGGTTTGAACATTTGTCTATTAAGTGTTGAAGTAGCCTAATCGGCAAGAAGAATTAATTTAAATTTAATTTCAATAGAAACATGTGTTTTATTAAATAATATATTATATTTTTATTTAAAACAATCAGTTAGTTTTATCGGTTTTTTAACACTCCTTATTAACCTTTAAAACTCCCTGTGTTAGATATTTTTCTAAAATATTTAGCTATCCAACGGTATATTTTACATCTATATTACTATTTAAGTGTTCAAAAACCCAATAATTGCATAAACAAATATTTTTGCACGTTTCTCCTTTCGTTGTTTATCGAATTAGTTCAACTTGCATATTTAACGGTTATTTATGCTAATAAGATGATGTGCCTATTTTTTTAAAAATCTACAAAGGTACTTTAGAGAAAGAAAATTTAAAATATCGGCATTTAAGCCCTGTCAGACTATTTCAATAAGAATGAAACATACATCATATTAAATCCCATTAAACTGTACATCCATACAGCAAGTTTAATAAAAATAGTTAGATCAAAATGCATGGTATAATAAAGTAGCTGTTCTGATGATTTTGATGATAAAGTTGTAACATCTCAGGCGTATCGATGTCTTAGATATAACATTTCAGTTTCGTTCGGCTTTAATTTTTTGCTGTAGACTTACAACACACACACAGACACGCGCACACATCCATAGACCTTTTTGCAGGACTAGATCATTTGGACTCAGGGGACCCTAAAACGTGTATTTCAGGTGAAAACTGGAATTCAAAAAATTTTCACGATCGCTATACTTTCCCTTACTACATATTTCATATATAGGTAAGTGAAAGTAATATTTATAAAGGTATACAAATAAAAAAAGAAAATAGAGGATAGAGATTTTTTTTCTTACTTTTTTATTATTTTCTCCTATTAAGATTTACAAATCATTTTATGTTTTTTCTTCAATAAACGCAACTTTATGTTACTGTGGACGATGATACAGTTCTAAATTTGGCCAACCTAAGTTTAGTTAGGATAGAGATATTTAACGACTACGTAAGATAGTACCGGTTCGAGACCACCATTATAAGTCCCCTCCGAAGAAAAACTTAAAAAAAGGGTATTTTACTTTCTTCGAAAAAATCCCAAGGCCATCTACTGGGTTCGAACACTCGAACTTGACCATAGAAAACTGCTATCCTAGGTAGCCACTGAACCACAGATCACCATACAAATCATTTTAGTAGTTAACAATTAATTAAAGCAATTCGAACGCTTCTTAATTGGGATTGAATTTTATTTTATCCATAGCTCCACTATACAAGTGTAATCAATTTGGTTTTAAAGTTTTTTTCATTTTACATCTTTGAATTTATGTATGTCAAATATGAGCGTGGCATTATTGAGAAATTTCCAGTCCCTAGTCTGGACTTACCACCTTGTTCTTTCAAGAATGCAAGTTGAATTTAAATGTCTACCTATTAATTTGTGCCAATCAATTAGAAATTCTTTACGTCGCAAACTACGATAATGAATTATGCAGAAGTTCAATTACTCCGTCACGGTCGGGGTAATACAGAGCGGGTAGAGAACATATAACAATGAACCAATGGTCCACGATCTGGGGTGGTAGTTGACGCAAGCACCGTCTCAGCCTTTCATAAGAAGTGGTTCTGCTTTCCCCACGCTCACGCAGGATACTAGAGCAGGGAGTCATAATACTCATTCATAAATATGATACCCAATAATATTAAGTTAAACTATCATAAAAACAATTTTAATGTAGTAAAGATAAGAGTAGAAAATAAAATTATACGAAGATTAGACAAAAAAAGAAATAAATACTAGTTTTTTGCCTTTAGTTTTTGTTGGCCTAGAAACAGTATTTCAGTATCTAAACAGTGTATATGTACTGAGCTCAAGACCCTTCGTGGGTCGTAGAGGAACAGATTTTTATTTTATTTTTTTTTTACAAAAGCAAACATGAAATGATACGATCATCCTACATTTCAGTGTTGTTCTCCATATATTTAACCAGATTATGAAATATTGACAAATATATGTATATTTATATTAGCTCAAAATTGTTGAATTAGATTTCGGATTTCTGGTATACTTCACCTGCTATCTTTGTTTTCAGGATTCAAGCTTGTCCAAAATAGTCTATGGATTTTGTTGCTAACTTTCAGCCCTCAAAATACATACTAAGCAGTTTTTCTGTATACATCTGCATTTTCCATGTCTGAAGTGATAAGTGTTCAGGCATCAGTGAGCTCTTCAGCAATCTTCATTTTACACACATTTCTCACAAATCCTGTTATTTTCTAGTCTATATGCCCTTTCCAGCCCCTAAGTGTTATTGTAGATATGGTGGATTTTTTTATAAGTAGTCCTGCTATAAATATTGTTATTCAAAAATTAGCTTATTCAAAAAAGTTATAAGAAAATAAAATGTACATCTGTAGAAACTAAAACAAAATATAAATTCTTCAAAATGCCCCACTATTTCCTTGACACAGGCATTAAATCTCCGTAGCCAGTCATCAATAGTCAATAACAGCACGCATCTTTTCTTCAGGAAAGCGCTCAACTGCTCGGACCAGAGATTGTTAGAGACTTTCCAAGTTAGGTTGTCATCTGTGACATTCCATCCTCTTTAATTACAACCAAAGCCGGCAATCTAGTGGGTTCAGATCAGGGCTTCCTGAGGGTCAATCCGAGGCAGGAATGAACGCTAGAATGTTTATTTGCAATCTCTACTGAGTTGACCTGGTCTTGCGAGCTGAAAATGAGATGAATCCTGCTGTAAAACCCAATGAATTCCAACTAACAGGATATCATATAGAGTCTTGACAACTGGTTCCAAAATATCGTCCGGATAGTTTTGAGCGTTTTTCACAAAAATGTAGCTTTGAGTTTGCAATCAAAGCAAACTTCTCACCAAACCATCACTGAGAAAGAGTAGTGATATATTTCGGCTCTTCAAATGATTTCCTATGCTTCTTTAGAGCTGTGTCAGTACAGAAGGTTCTTTTGATGATTAATTATTTGTTGGATTGTAAATATTTTCCCATCGCTAAACCAAATCTTTCGATTGGTGTAATAGTCAAGGAGCACTTTGCATTTAGGCAATCTAGTTTCTGAAAATGATTAGCCTTTGTCCCGACATCCTTTAAAAGTCTAAGGCATCTTTTTATTATAAGAGACAGTGATCTGACAGAGATTCCCATTTCCTGAAACATGATATTATTGTTTTCATAGAGGATTTCTTTTGATTTGAGCAGTTACTGCTTTTTGCCGTTCTCACATTGCAAGGAAGACCCGGTCGAAGTCAATCATATACAGATAGAGTCTCATTATATCAAATATATGGCTGATACCGAAAGATTTCGAAATGTTGAAAATCTCTAACTTATTTAGGTATATCAACTTTATTAAGAAGTCCACAGCTTCGGTTTTCTTTATCACTCCAATCCATGTTAAATGAGCGAAATAAAAATACAAACTGATTCGGAATATTACCTTGGCATGCAATGAAAATAATCAGAGGTGAGGATTGTCTGAATAATACCAAATGAACTGGGTATATAGCAGCATCATCGGATTTTTAATGCTTTATCAAATAATTGTCATATGATAATAGTTAATAATTGAGACGTTGATTTCCAAAAGGTACTAAAGGACATTTTTTACGAAATTGATTTTTTTACATATTTATATTCTCCTCATTTAGTTTTATCTAAATCTTAAATTTGATTGTATCTAATGAACACTCATGTCCTTTAATAACGTGATTTAGAAATGCTATTAATTTCTTAAGATACTAATTACACATTTAGTTTCATTTTAAATCATAAAAGAACATTTCATTTCATAACATTTAATATGGTTTTATTAATATAGTAAAAAAATAATTATAAATTTTAAGACAAAAAGACCCAAATTAGGTGGTTTAATAATATAATAATGAGAGATTTTCGCGCTTCCTGTTAAATTCCCCAGAATGGATATAGTACCTTTTGGAAATCAACGCCTCAATTATCTATTCATCTATATATAAAAGTTAGATCCATTTGAACCGTACTCGTTGTTCGAGAATCGGGTTTGCTTATCCTTTTCCAGTCTCTACATCATTATTTTATCATTATCCAGTTTACATTTTTACCTCGATAGGCCTTTATTTACTTTTAAAATTAGGGCATAGTAGATGACTTTATTCATCCGATATTTTTTTAGTTTTGAACCATTTATTTTTCAAAGAGGAAAATTATATAAATAAACTTTGCTGTTCATGGTAGTGACCTTTTTCTCATTTATCACCTTAGTCGAGTTTTGTCTGATTCTTTTTAAATAATCATTTGTTACTTTTCGGTTTTAGCAATTTTAAGATCTTATGAAATCTAATTCTAGTTCATGCTTTATTCTTTATATCAGTGGTTGCCAAGAAGTGGTTCGCGGACTTAATTTATACTTTATAATTATAGTTAGTAAATTAAAGTATCTAGTCTTTAAGACAACTTTTATTATGAAATTAAGTTTGCAAGAGTAAAAACACAGTAACATTATTTTTTTATTGACTGAAGGTATTGCTGTTATTTATAGTGTTACCACAAATACCTATCTTGTATTAGTTTTAAATTCAATGTTATGAAGATTGAAGTAAACTCCTAGAGCCTTGTTCTTTTTTCTTCATTGTCATTTCCCCTACTTGGTCATTTCTGGCATACTGAAATTGGGAAGCAGTGGTATTTCGCATTCGATGTACGTGATAAGGTGTATACCTCTTAAAATCTTAATATATGTCTAATATTTAGGATTTTGGAAGTCCTTGTCATTAAAATTGAATGAAGGGTTCCGCAAGAAATTTTTCTTTTTGGTAACTACTTTAAGTTTTACTATATATATTTTCTAAATGTTGATTGAACTTATATAATAGAAGAATAAAGTCCAGGAGCGGAAATCATGTTTGAAGATTGGACCTATCCCAGTATTCACTGATGCTTAACAAACCGCATGGTTTGAAACTACGTGCTTGCAAAGCATTCCTTTTCAATTAGATAATTGCGATTTAAGAAGACTGGACACAAATCTGAACATCTCGGGAGCATATTTAAAAGAACTAGAAGAAGCAGATCTTCGTAAAGAAAATAGGCGCACCAATAATAATAATAATGGAGTAGATTCAGATGTTGGAGCGATCCATGACGTCCACTTAGCAGCACTAGCTAAGTGGAGCTAAGGTAGCAGCTCTTCTCGGAGACAGCAGGTTGTTGAAATTAAAAGAGATCCCGAGTCGTGCCAATAGATCAAACGAATTTAGTATTCCCTTTTATTTTACAGAAGATGTAATGGTTGTTTGTAAGTCTTTTCATTACTTGCTTATTAATTTTCCAAATAAGTTTCATCAGATTTCTTAGTCTAGTACAGTGCAGAAAGGGAAGGTGGGGTAAGACGAGATAGCGAAGTAAGATGTTGACCATGCTAAAACAGATTATACGATGATTATAGAAACGTTATTTTAAAGCTATCTGTCGGTATTTAGCAGAAATCGTTAGTTTTACAAAAAGGTAAGAACTTTGTTTTTTTAATTTTTAGTGGTTTTATCTATTTTTTGAGTTAGATAAGTGCGTGACTGTTCATAATGTATATTACACATGATATGGCACATAATTTTTCGTGGATATTTGTTTATTTAACTATTCTAAATTCAATATTCTTATTCTTATTACCTGTTTTAATCAATATTATTATTTAATATTGAAAAAAAAAATATTTGTCTAAATTAATTTTCTAAAATGAGCGTATCCGACACTATTTATGAGTGTATTATTTGTAAATTATGTATTATCTGTATATATGTATTCATGTATTATGGATGTATTACTTATTATGTATATAATTATTGTCTATTATGTATTATTATTTGTTCATAATGTATTCGTTCATTTTGTATTATTATTAATTGTTTTTAGTGTATTATTATTTAGTGTATTATTATCGTTTGTTATATTGGTTCATTATTTATTTTAATTAATATTATTATTTAATATTTCAACTAAAACCATAATTGTCTGTTTTTAAAAAAACGTGTATCTTATAGTGAGTTAGGTATTATATATCTAAGTGTATCTTATAGTGAGTGTATCTGGCACTGATGACCAAGATGTTTTGTGCCAATAAATAAATCAAAAACCAAACTTATAAAAGATCTAAAAGAATCAAGAAAGCTGACGAAGAAGCTCCGACATATGACGACGAAGATACAGAACATGTATGTATGTACATGTATTCCGAGCTTACTAAAGGATGGATGACTTGCAGTAAGTGGGCGCATTATGGTGCAGGAGTGGAAGGTAAAGATGAAGAATATACATCCTCATCTGCCCGAATTGTGAAGATTAAATATTCAATTAAATACGACTAAAGATTTTATACCCCATCTTACCTTGTATATGGGGCAAGATGGGAAAATATGTCTTGTTTTTTAAAGTTCAAATTCTATTAGAATAATATTATTTGTTTGATTTGACTGATCATAAAGGGAGATATACTGATCATTTTTTAAATAAAAGTTTCCACATTGTGCAATAAAAAAAGGAGCATATAGACATGAAATATCTTAAAGCCCCATCTCACAACACCTGCCAAAAAATGTTTTTCCAGTATTTTTATGTATGTATTTTTATAGCAACTATAACTTGAAAGAAAATTTCAATAGCGCATTTCTTCTGATGAATCTGGAGATAAAATCTCCGAAGTATGTGAAGGAAGATGGTTATTTCAACTTTATACCTACAACAAGTAAAAATAATCGATCAATATTTGATCTATACCAATCGCAAAAATTACTTTGGATATGCACATAAATTAATTACCTCACAAAAATTGAGGATTCATATTCAATACTCTTGGCAGATACATAACTTCATTTTCATTATTTCAGTTACACTTTTGACAATTGAATAGTGAGTATTGTTACAACAGTAGGTGCTTTCTTCCGACTGCTGGAGGCTCGACCAACCATTGGTGGGAGGAACCACGTGACACTTGCGGTCGCGCTACCTTTTCCCCCTGCGGCCTTTCACTTGTAATTTTCTTTCATATTTTCACTGTTTATTGAAATATGATAAGGACTGACCACCCCCCGTTATATTGGTGGGGCTGACGCAACTCCTTATCGGAGTGGGAGTGCTCTAGTTTTCCAGGGGAGGGCAGCACCGGCGGGGTAGGTAGCCCACAGACCCACATTGTGCAAGTAGCCATGCTCCCACACGCTCTCTGCATCCTCTTGGGACTCGCACACTACGGTAAGTCTATATCATAAAACTATATCTAATATTAATTATGTTTATGATACTAATAAAAATAATTATAAGATATGATATGATATAAATACTTTCAAACTAATATATCTTTAGTGATTTCAGCATTAAAGTCTCTACACATAAGGCGTTAAAGTCTCTTAACTTCACCAAATTCATTGGTTCCCAAATTAAAATTTGAATCAGATAATTAAGTGCTTCAATTTAATAATTATTTTTGTCCGTTTATTTATTTTTACAGCTGTCATAATTCAAGTTTCTAAATAATTAAAGCACATAAAAAAGAGAATTTTCTTATATCACAACTGATGGAATACTCTGATCATTTTCACTATTAAAATAAGAAAACATTATAAAATAATTCAGTAACTATTAAGATCTGTTTACAATACGAAACCATAAGAGAAAGCCAAATAGATTTGACACTTTCCCTGTCATATACCCCGCAACAAAGCGTCACCTTTGGAGAACTGACAAAAGACCTTCCGTAGTAAGTTATGTAATTATATGGAAAAATTCCTTTCAATAACTAAACACCAAGCCCCTGGTTTATTTTTGGGTTCCATACTATTTCTTCACCCTAACAAAGATTTCAATGAAGGTGGAAATAATGCATTGTTGGATAAGAGTCCTTTGATAAAAATTGTTAGGATGACTGGATTGTTTATAACATTTAGAATGGTTTTGGTTTGAGTATATTGCATGAATATTGAACATGTTGAAATCAATGAAAAAAATACAATATAAAATGTAATAACGATAAGGAAACAAAAACTTTTAGCACCACTTATCGACATTAAATGAGAATACAAATCTTGAAAAGCCATTTGTTACAAATAGGAAAGGTCACGTAACAGCAAAATTTCTGGTTCCTGACTATCTCAAGGTTGAAAAGAGAACAACGGTGTCCAAGGTGATAGATAGTAAGATAGTATCCATAATAGTCCATGAACTTAAGTAATAAAAAGAAGTTAACAAATAACAGCTATTTAAAAATAATAACACAGCACATTTAAAATTATTTAGGACTTTATCTGTAATTAAAAATATAAACGAAAAATCAGTTTCGTGTATATTCTTCAAACAAACAATTCAATCCAACAGTTTGGCATTGTAACTTCAGATATTTTTTAGATTATCCAGTAATATTTTATACTCTAAAACCTGCATGATTCAGGACTAATATTTTTTTTTTATTATTATTATCATTTACAAAATTAGTCCTTCTAATAACATTGACTTGATCAGTACTTACATACTTTTTATTACTTCGTGCTATCGGTTTTAAAACTAAGGGTTGTATACAAAAATCTCTACTTGAACCGTCCATGAAGGATTAATAAGGTAATGCTTACTTGGAGAACGGACTGTTTAGCATCATGTATAAATTCCCAAAATTATTATGTTTAGTAGGTTTTGGAAATGAAAATAGTTTTTCACTCTTATTTACACCGTTTTATTCGAAAATAATTACAGCATGGATATATTTAAAACGGTAAAACACCACCTCCAAAAAAAAAAAAAAAAAAAAAAAAAATTAGTCACTCTCGTCTGAGAATACAAATCTTTTTTTACTTCTATTCCTTTCCAATTAACATTCTTTTTTAACTTTCAAGAATTGGTAGAGCAAGTTTTTGAAAAACACGGATAGAAATTTAAAAAAAAAATGATGATTTTGATATTTTCATTTTTCCAAAAATGTAAAAAGTATATTTACGTATGGACTAGATTTTACTGGAGTATTTATTATTATTTCTCAGCCAAAGCTAAGACAAGAATTATTAAAATGTAAATAATACATAATGTATAATTTAAAGCCAGACCAAAAAAAATAAAAAGGAATAAATATTACATCCTGTTGTAGGACATATTGAAAGCTAAATAATAGGTAGATTTAATATGCACGTTCATGCTATTAATCGTAATTGTTTAATAATAGACATCTAAGCAAGATTTACTCGGTTGCAAGAGGATAAACGGGTATGGTCGTTTTAAGAAATAGCAACTTAAAAATCTCGAAAACGGTTGTATTACGTAAGCATTGCACATGATATAAATCAACAACTCCATGAGTGAAAAATAGCTTTGCAAAGTTTATGTATACATATACTAGAAATTATACTTATGAAAAATTGGAGAACGCAAAAAGAGCAAACACGAAATCGTAATATCGAAAGAAAATGTTTAAAAAGTTTATCAGACGTGAGTGAATAAATTAAAAGGGATCGTAAAAATAGGATTTTTACTCAAAATACTTCTCAGTGATATTTCAGTGAACAGATAGTTAAATCACTTTTTTCTAAGACTAGTCCTCTAAGAAGCTTCGCTCTTATGTTTCTATAGTAAATAGGATTACTAAAATCAATTGTGTAATTATCAAGGAATATATTTAAAATTGTCAAGTAGTTTGTAATTTAACCTACAAATTAAATTTATTCAGCAGAGCAAAAAAAATGTGAAACAAATAAAAAAGATTCGTAACTTCGTCTCCTAAAAACAAAAACCTTTTATGTCAATGTCCGACTGACGTTATATGCTGATAAATAGCCCTTGGAGACTTCCTTTCATGTTTTTATTTACAATCAACTCATAGCCGTAGTCGGGAGAGAGAAGAAATATGAAGAAATAATTCTCTTCTGTTACAATTTTAAATTAAATTGAAAGATCGTAGTCAATCATCACAAAAAGTTTGTTGAAAATAAATTATTTAAAATCATATTTTACTACACGAATATTTCTGAAAAATCGTTGTAATGCACTGTAGACAACACTTTTTTTTAGTTTGATACGTCCAATTATGAGCCTAAAACTAAGTTTTCCAATATGAATATCACACTTTTATAATAAAGATCTTAATGCAAATAAGATTCGGTCCCAAATAAGGCCCATCGGACATTTTTATTTTTTTTTTTTTAAATGTCTTTCTTCATAGTCTGCAGGGAAGAGGACTGGATGTAATTCATAATCTGAGAGGAATAATATCATGGGGAAATATTTTTCTTTATTATATATATATATATATATATATATATATATATATATATATATATATATATCTTTGGTGCCTTAGATATGTCTTTTAATGCAAATTGGGTATCTAAACGCTACTAGACAATAGCATTGAGAAATATTAATTTAGTTAAATAATTTAATCTAAGGAGAAAAATGCTTTATTCAACACCATGCAGCCTAAACTTTTAAAATAAATAAATTTTTATTTATGCACAATTATTTTTTTTTTTACTAAAAATTATTTCAAACTTCAATCTAACTTATAAAATAATGCCTGATCATCATTCATGAGGTTATTTTATATTTATTATTTTTACTTCTCTCTCAAGAAAAGAAAAATGAATTGGCTGCTAACCACAAATGTGGCGATCGATGATTCTAAGGGAATCCAGGATTACATTTCCGTCCAAAATCGCGACATCCTTTGTGCTATCACCTAAGTCTTCTAGGAAACTCCTTGTTGCCTTCATGATCGTCCATGAGACCCAAATCATGGACTTCTCACAAAGAAAAGTAGCAAATAGTATTCGAGTTATGAACATTGCTGCCTGTAATATTTTCCCTGAACTTATTAAAAGTAATATAAAGCAATACTAATTGCAGAGAGAAGATTATTTCTGTATATGCTAGTAATCACTAAAATATTAAATTGTGTTATGGAATGGAAATTTTCCGATTGTCTTTGGTTTTACTCAAACGATTATTTGAGGTATTTGATAGTCATTTATTTTGTTTATGCACCATGGATATTATCTAAGCTAAGTATTTTGATAATTTAAAATAGAAAATGAAACGATTTCCTTCATTGCTATTGTATGAGGAAACAAACGTGTCCCTAAATCGAGAAAAAAAATCCGAAGAGAATGTAGATATTGACCAAGACAGATATAGAAAACAGCTGTTTTAGGGAGATATGACACGTTTAATTGCAGCAATTGACAGCCAGCCGGGGTTAGGGTAATGTAGGTCATAACGTAATATAGAAAGGTAGCCCGGCCGGTCCGTAATTGCTGAAGGTTCGGCCATGGGGGCTCACCCTCCGCATTAGGAGTTCTACGGGAATATCTTAAAGTATCCGCCACCTGGGTCCATTGCAAAAGTTATTAGCCAATTTCAAACAAAAAAAAAAACCATAACTGCCTATTCCTTTCACGCAACTGCTGCAACACTCCCTCCTCAACCCGTTCACTGTCAAATTTGAAAGTGTGTGTGAATGAGAAAATTTGATCCTGTCAGACTTCCTTATTAAATCTCTTGTCGAAAAGTATGCATTTTTGTTTTAATTAATTCTCATTTAATTTCACGTTTACGACTACTTCAACACTCAATAGACAAACTCTCAAAACTTCAACTTACTACAAAACGCTCAATTGTATGACTATAAGGAATTAAACTTTAGAGCACCATCAAACCATCGAATTATTCCTTAATCCAAAATCCTACGTAAAATCCTTAATGTTCCTTATTATTTCATGAATAAACCATCCATAATGCCCTTAATGTTCCATTTGTTCTGATTTTAAACGAAACAGGTACCATTCCTTTTATGACAAACGCCATTCCCTCTCTAACTCACTAGTTTCTATCCTTGCTTCTTTTTGAAGATGGCTTTTGAAAAGGAGATGGCCGCGAACCTTATAATTTAAATAATTTTGGAAGCCTGCACATTGTTAGATCTCAACTGTATATCATGCCGCCGTATATCATAACAGCTTCATCGAATTCAGTAGTTTCAATAAATATATTTTTAAAACAACAAAAAATACAATCATACAATTTAATGTACAGACAAAATGAACAACCACTCTAAAATCAAGAAATCGTGTGATCATGCAATTAAGAAATCAAGCGATTCTGGTATAGATCAATTCCGTTAGTTCTTCCACACATTTCCAGTATTTTTCATTTCATTTTATTAAAATTCCCATTGTTCTGATGTTCTGATTTAGTAAAAAAAAAAAAAACTGACACTTGATCCAAGTAAGTTTACTTTGTCCGAATTCATCATCTATTGTCTAAATTCTGTAGAGCAGCCAATTCGAAACACTATTATCACTATGGATAAGGTTTATTCAATGAAATTTTCTCTAATTTAAAACAATAAGAGAATCCATTCCAAGGGAAGAACGTGGCTGAATGGCTAGCGCGTCTCTTAGTCTCTCGTGCTAAAGGTTGTGAGTTCGAATCCCAGTCCCGGCGGGACTTTTATAAGGATGTGATTAAATAGGGATTCACTCACGGCCTCTCCCTCGGGTATGTGAAACCCGTCAGCCAAATGTTGGCCACTCATAAAATTAGGCATAGAGAGTGATGACTCTACTCTACAAAATGCATCGAGAAACTTGAGTATAATCTCCCACGTGATTACACCACGAGGCCCAGGGCCAACACGGCCTGTCGCGCCAATGGAAGAAGAAGAAGAGAATCCATTTAAATCTCAATTTGGGACTAATGGGATAGCTTACTATACCTGAACTAGAGTAAGTGCGTAGATTGGATCATTAAATAATTACAAAACAAAAAAATTATGAATCAAAAATACAATCCATTGACTACTTGATTTTGATTATTGTACTGTTTCTTCTTTGCATTTAATGATTTGACTGCCCTAGGGTTGAGCGTACCTCTCTTGGACGCCCCAGGATGCCCGGAGCAGTACGGTGTCCAGACATACCACCATCCTGAAGCCTGCGACCAGTTCTTCCTCTGCACCAACGGAACCCTCACACTAGAAACATGCGAGAACGGTCTCCTCTACGACGGCAAGGGAGCTGTACATAACCACTGCAACTACCACTGGGCTGTAGACTGCGGACCAAGGAAGGCAGTCCGTAAGTGAAGATAAAAATTAATAGCTTTTTTTTCATTATTTAACATTTATTATTTTTTTTTTTAGAATGTTATTAAGGAACATAATTACATTACTGATAGAAACTCTCTTTTTTCCCAACTCATATTATTATTAAATCTACGGTCAATGAGATGGCAAATCGGAATGGTCCTCCTGAGTTATTTGTATTGCAATAATCTCCCAAGCCAAGTACAAGGTTACTAAAATAAAAGTATAATTTCAGTAATGATTTAAAGCTGAGTGAGCGAAAATTCTTCGCGGTTAGTAAAATGCTTAGATAGGAAGATAAAGCACCTAACTCAAGACGAGTTTTCTTTAACTTACCTACTAACTCCTGTGATCATAGATAGGATGTTAGTTGTATTTCAGCAGTTACAACCGTATTTTAAACTGAGGGTTTTTGATCCGTTTCTTTAATAACCCATAATTTATTTTTTATTTTAATAACTTAGTTTTATATCGAGCGGCGTGGTCTAGTGGATAGAGCGCTGGTCTACTGTGCTCCGGGTCCTGGGTTCGAATCCCGGTTGTGACGGAATATTATTTATTCTGTTATTTCGGCCGGGGGGCGATCCTGGGGTATGGAGACTCTCCTAGGGTCTAGTGGCAGACCATCCACCATAAAGTGGGTACCCAAAATTGGAGAAAAACCTGGCGGCTGAGCGTGATTTCGGCTGGATTCGGCCGGGCCGTTGGCTTAGAAACAGTACGAATCTTAATATTTACTGAGTCCAACAGCCAAAGTTGTAGTGGTAGAGAGTTTTTTTTTTTTTATTTCATTATTTTTTTCTTTTACTATTGCTAGTATTAATTAGGGAACTAACCTGATAAGTTGGATTTTAGGCCTTACGTACTGAGCCCAAGACTCTTCATGGGTTGTAGTAGCACAGGTTTTTTTCCCTTAGTTTTATGCATATATTTACAAGGCAAAAAAAAAAAAAAAAATATTGCACCAGCATTTAATGAATGAAAATCATGAATTCATACGTAAACTATATTTGATTATTTAGATATATATAATTCGATGGAGAAATATGATTCTACAGACTATTTTATACATACAATGATGAAATGACCCATCGTACGTATCATCATGTGGAAAATACAGCTGATATCACAGTATGAAAGTTGAATAGCCATCAATAATTATTGTTTTATATAATCAGTTTTGTATTCCTTTGTTTCTAATAGATTGAAAGAATAATATTCACCATTTTCTGAATTTAAACTCCCAATAAACTTCAAGATATGCTATAGACCCTTTAGTAATTGTCAAAATGTGTGTGTTAACGGTCGAAATCAATATTTGCTGGTTAATAGTGATCTCCCAGTATGAGAGTATACTATGAGGTGATACCATCACAATCAAAGAGTGACTCAAAAATATATTTGTATTTAATTATTTGATTCCTCACAAATATCAAATAATTCCGATACATTTTTGACATATAAGTAGTTATACATATGCAAAGAAATGACATAAATATGCGAGAATTTCGAGATCGCATCTTCTTTAAAATAATGTGTTCTTCCATAAGGTCAAAAAAACAAAATTTATACGGCATTTTCGAGACCTTAAAGTAACAGCCGATAAAGGAGACAGCAGTTAATTTAAAACTCTGGCTGTTGACGTCCTTGAAATGTACTGGTATCTTTTGATACCTTCCCTCGTCGCATGGAACTGGTAGTTACTAAAACTGGGAGGGGAATATGAAAGTTGTACCCAGTGAAAATGTCATGAGCTTACTTCCTTTCACAGACTCGAAATTTTGAATTATAGTCGAAACAATGATTTTAGTAATAAATATTTTTTGATTGATTAAAATCAAAGATAAGCAGGAAACAGGGAGAAGACGGAGAAAGAATATGTTCTAGAGAGGTTTGAATATCAAACCGGAGAGATATAGCAACATGTGAACGAGCAGGTTCAAGTAATCTGAGAATAGAGAAGGATATTAACAATAATTACGGTTAGGTTAAAAAAATACAAAATATTAAAATTTTAGATTCATTAAAAAACAGACCATGTATTGTTATGGGTGTGTTAAATATAAATAAATTCTTTGTCCAGAGTGCAATAAAACAAGCATATTCTGATAAAAAAGACATAGCAACCATATCCAATAAAATTATACATTTTTTTTTTATTCTTACCCACCAGATTTAACTGACATCAGCAAATATGCTAGAGAAAACTTCAGCAGCAGACATGATAGACATAGGCAATGAAAGTGCCCAGCAACACCCCTTCGTAGGGTATCTAATATTTTGAATATAATGTTTAATGATTAAACAAGAATGTTTACTGATTAATATCGAAACTAAACCAAGTCCTGATTCAAAACAAAAAATATCATGATCAGTTAATGCTAAAATACTTAAACGATGAAAAACTTCTAGTAATATGTATTATTTTGTTCAGTTTCTGATTTGAGGAAGCTTGAGAATTTTACTCTAAATCTAAAAGCTCGAGACCCGAGCACTGTAATCAGTCAAGAAAAATTAAAAAGCAAATTATTTATTGTTTTACTAATAATCGTTTCTTAAAATTCATTCTTCAAAATTGGTAACAAAATATCTTAAAATTATATATTTTTGTAAATAGGAATGTCCTAAAATAAGCAAATCGCTAAAGGATAATTAGCTACATTAAATAATTATTTTAAAAAATAAAAAAAATAATGAATTTGTTCATACAGTAGATATTTTTTTAAAAATATTTGTGCTCCTTTTCAAAATTGCACCAAAAATTTAAGAATAGCTTGACAAAGGTTTTATTTAGCGCTAAAAGAAGAATATGTCGATTTAAATATTTATTGAAATAGTAATATAAATATCTAAATAATATATGTTTATATAAATATTGAGTGCAAACTTTTTAAAATTATTTTTCGTGTGTTTTTGTAGCCGAGGGTACAATATCAAACATTCAAGAATGTAATGATAAAAGTATTAATAAATCTAAGAAGCTATGTGTGCACAGGGTGTGTGCTGTAAGTCCTTGACTGTCTTCTGGTGAGAGTGGCACATTCAAGTTCCGCATTAAACCCACTAACATTTTTACAGTTACTTATGATTATCCTCCTTTTATTTCATATCAACCTCAAATATTTTAAAGATTTTTAGGTAAAAACTACTACACTTCTCAACTAATTATTTAATGAAAATATATATCTAAGCCTGAAACTAAAAAAAAATAAACCCAGCAATTCAGAAATTACACAAGGACTTGTATTAAACTATTAGCTTCATTGTACTAACTAGAACGTAATTAATTCATTAAAATAATATCCCAAAATAATTTTTGTGTTCCAAATAAAAAGGACAAAATTCATATCAGTTAGTATAAGAAGGATTTTAATTAAACTCCTAAAGATGAGGATGAATGGACATCTAGAGATTTATTGGTTAATATAAATTAATAAGAATTGGTTAGAAAGTGAAATATAGTAAAACAGAAGTATGTATGTTAGAGTATGTACTTAAATATACTTTCTGAAATTCTTTGGGAGCAAGTCAACAAATTACACCAAATCTATAAATATGAAGCATATTTTGTAGTTATTAGTTCATTATTTAGTTTAATATTCTTGTGTTATTCAAATAGTTTTTTTTGTTTAATATAATGTATTTATTTATTAAATAGATATTCCGAGAATATTAATAAGTCAATTGTTTCCAGTTGTCCCCCTCAGCTCCCCAGGCTGTGAGTTCAGGTACGGAATCTACCCAGAAGGTCCCCACTGCTCCACCAACTACGTCAAGTGCGCCGATGGTGTCCCATACATCAACCACTGCGACCCAGGTTTGGCCTACGATGACAAAACTCACTCATGCAACTGGCCAGATCTTCTCCGTGATCACTGCAACCCAGAGGGTATGTTTAACGAAGTAATGGTATTACTAAAATCAAAGGAAGGTATAATCCAACAATATTTGTTTCACGAATTCTCAAAGCTAGAAGATTTAAAATATTCATTTGTAATTGTTATTTATGATTAGCTACTTAAAAACTTATAAGGTCTATTTCAGTAATTATAAAAGATAACTCAATATCCAGTTCACTGACGTTCATTTTGGAGCTGAAATACATTTTATCCAGCATGTAGAAGGGATGTATTGCTTACATGGGTTTTAAGATTACCTAATACGGTTATTCTATTATATAATTAATCATAATGTACCAGTCTTTCGTTGGTACAAATATTATTCCCTTCTATCATTATACCGTCAATATGACACGTATAAGAAAAATTCCGAATGAATCTATTGTTTCTCTGACAACACAAAATAATGGTTTCACCAATGAAACCACATTCAATATTGAGGTAGTAATTACACATTTAGTTTCGTTCTAAATTATACTGAAACATTCCATTGCATAACTTTAATATGATGTTATTAATATAGTAAAAAAACAATTCTAGATTTTTTTGAGATAAGAATCAAATTGGTTGGTTTAATAATATAGTAATAAGTGATTTTTGCGTCTCCTCTACAATTTTCTAGAATGGATATAGCAACTTTTGAAAATCAACGCCAACGCCTCAATTGTGACCTACAAAAACTATTCCAATGATTACTGAAAAAAAAAAAACAACAAAAAAACCCCGACAATTCACACTACAGTCTAGATTACAACAAAATGATTACTTAAATCAATAATTGGGAGGCTGCCAATGGGTAGTATCCCTACATGTGAATCATGACATTTGTATTTTGTATTTCATTTACAAGATGTATATCATTATACAGTTGTAAAAAGCAATAATTTTTTTTAAATCAATAAATTAAAAGATCCATTTTAATACATGTTTTTCAATTTTCTTCAAGAATACCTAACCCCTAAATATCGTGCATTACTGAGTACACTTTACCAACTTTTCTGAAGTTTTCGAACTCTTCCGTTAGTATATCTATTTACTTATTCATTGATGTTACAATATGTCTCAAAAAATACAATGATAATGAAGCCTATCCCTAAAGAAAAAGACTCTAAACAATTCAATTCCTATGAAATAAAAAATGAGACGATCGAATGTACATAAATGTACTAGGCAGTTGGCCTAGAAACAGTACGGATCTCTACATTAACTGAGCCTAAGAGTACCCAAGGTTGTAGTGGTACTAATTGATTTTATTTTCATTTTTTTTGTTTGTTTTTTTACTATAATTATAGAACTAACCTGATAAGTGGGATTTTTGGCCTTTTTTCGAATACCACAGACTTCTTGCCGCCCTATTTTAACCATAGCGGATGTCAAGATTCATTTAATGATGCAGAAGAAAATAATATCCCCTAAGTATCGAACCCATGTCGGTTCCAGCTAAACACTTTAGGACCCTGGCCTTTTGTGTTACATTTATTAAATACCGTAAACCACAATAGTTTAACTTAATATTATTCCAATATTTATAATGGGAATTTTTTTTTATTATTGAATGTTCATTTATAACAGTAACCAAGCGTTCATACAGACGGATAGACTGATGAATAGATCGATATTGTAATTATTGAACTAAACACATTAAAAATATGATATGATTTTTTAAAATAATTTTCACTATTTTGTTTTTATACTAACCAAATCAGAATATATTAGAGAAGTAAAAGGTCAATTGTCAGATAAATGCATTTGTACAGAAGAAGAAAAGTGTATTTTTTTAATTGAATTGTTTACCTGCTTCCACTCAACAATTCATTTTTAGAATTACTGCCTTTTATAACTGAACTAATTTTATTTCTTGAAGTCTAAAGTATGCCCTTTGAAGTACTAAATTTCATTCTGTGACCGACCAAACTATAATTTCATTATAAAAATAACTAACTACATGACCCTAATATATGTTAAAATATTTTTCCTTATGTTGTTAGTACTTATTATAGTTGTTTATTTTACGATGTTTTATGCAGTTATTATTATTAAACTAAAACCTATGTTTTTCCTACAGCTGTGGTAGGATTCAAGTGCCCAGACAAGGTAGACCCCAACTCCATCTCAGCCAAGTTCCACCCATACCCAAGGTACGCCATCCCCGGAGACTGCGACCACTTGGTGACCTGCGTCGATGGATTCCCCAGGCTGATCGCCTGCGGAGAAGGTAAAGTTCTCGATGAGAACACCCTCACCTGCGAAGAACCAGAGCACGTACCTTCATGGTAAGTGGTACTTAGACTACCTCTTGTGGTAGAACTCCAGGCTGTAACGCCTTGTTAGAGTTTATTATCAACTACAATACGACTAGCGAACACCTTGGGGAAAGGCAGATTTCTAATACCCTTTCGCTGATTTTCAGTCATTTCATACTTTCTAATTACCTGGAGAAAAGAAAGAACTAAAATTCACTAATAACAAGACGTTTGATAATTAAATCAAGGTTCCAATGGACGGTTATTCATAACGAGGAAGGTAGCGAGTATAAACGTTAATAAGTTACACATGATTCCAGATATTTACTTCCGGAACAATAATATTTAACCAATACTATTTGCCACTCATCTGACGAACCTTATTTTTTATTCACAATAAAAATGTAATAATCTTCATATGCCATAAAAGAGTTTAATGCATATTTCAATATATATTGCAGGCTTAAATGTCTTTCCTACCAGACAGAAAATGATCATGATTATCTTATATTTGATTATCTGAAGATGATGATCATAATGTCCGAATTCTTCCAAAATTTGAGACGAATTATAAACCATTTTCTGCTTACAATAGATACCAATAGCTGATTGTCAAAAGTTCAGGAGGAAATCAGTCCGGGTGCCGATTAGTGAAAGAAAACAATAAAATAGTTTTAACTATTTATTATCTTGGTAATGTTTCGACCCACATTGTAGGTCATCATCAGGGCTTCGTTTGGTATGACAGCTAGGACAACACCTTTAGTATTTCTAAATGTAGCATTTTGTACCGACAGGAGTAGGTCGAAACGTTAGCAAGACAATAGTTAGAACTATTAAACACAAAAGACAGGATTTATAATATTCTATTAGACAGCTAAAGTTATACACAAATTATGGAATAGAGGCCTAAATAATAATTCAATAGATTTTTCTGAAGTTAATAAAACCAACAGTAATCGTTGTAATGACCAAAACAGCACAGAAAAAACTCATAAATATAAATAGAAGATTTATCACACATTATTTTCGAGATAAATAACAGTTACCTTACCAACAACGCAGATAGTGACATTACCACCAATAAAACAAACAAACCCAAATATTATTCACTTACAAACATTTATAATTTGACAGATATGGTAATACAAACCATCATTCACTGACCGTCACCCGGACTAATTTGCTCCAGCATTTTTAGCTCATTATTTCGTTCTATTGCATCCGAGCAATGTCGTCAATTAAGCAAGTATAAATTCGTAATCACTATTCATTTTGCTGAAACTGGTTAAGGAAAACTTTTTGAAAATGATGATCAAGTGAAAAGTGCGTTTTCAGATTTTGCTTCACTTCAAAGCTCAGAGTTTTTCAGTTCGGGGATAAAAAAGTTGGTGTCACGTTGGGAAAAATGTGTAGAAAAAGAAGGTAAATACTTCGAATTATCTTGTTTTCATATCGTATTTTTAATAAAAATCCTTTACCTTGAAAACGGACATTTCATGTGACACAACCCAATAAAAGCGTCTAATTCTCAAACTACATAATATGATTTATTCTCTTCTTGACCGTCTGAATAATAATGCCTTCATTAATGATTTTTGCAGTCAATTTTAGATTTACTTTGACTGTTTCTTATTCCTGTTTTTCTCCCAGTTAGAGTTGCAACTAAACTCAGTATTTATAAGGATGAAAGCGGCTAAATAGTTAATTTTAAATAAATATAAATTTACAATAATAATGTAATTGGTATGGAAGAGATAGCCCCAACTAGGATGGCACTGATCCAAACTTCCTTTAGAAAGATGCGTTCACCAATTCTTCGGATTCATCGCATTCCAATGTCTCAAGGCGAAACAACAGTTCTTTTCTTTTTGTGTATTATGTATAGAATTGAGATGACACTTTGAGGTTGAGTAAAAAAACAAAAGCCATTTCACATTCCTTAATTCAAAAACAGTTTTTATTTATTACGATTTCAGTCACTAAATACCGTAGTTGAAATCTTGAACTACACCATAATTTTTCTTCTAAAAAATTAAGTAATCTAACTTTCACTGAGCTGTAATATTATACAACAAATTGTATGTTTCATGAAAATTAAAATTTTAGGAAAATTGACATGTTGAAAAAAATTACAGAATCATGAGAATATATGACAAATATTAAAAATTCAAAATTTTAACGTTTTAAGGATCATGAATAAAAAAAAAAAATATAGTTTACGATTTTTTAGAGGTTTTAAATTATGAATATTTACAACATGAGCCCTTATATTGACAAACTATATAAAATACTTTTAGTATGCTAAATGAGGTATAATTTTGAGTAAAGTAATCACCCTCTTTATCAGAGTATTTTGAAAATGTGGTTTAGAATATAATAAAACCATAACTCTATCCATCTGAACCAAACATTGGCTCTAAAGGAGTTATTTATAATGTAATACTATCATTACTAATAACTATAGTAATAATGTAAGCATTGGGTCAGTTTTGTATACTCGTAATTACATTAAACATAATTATGTGTCTATCATTCTAATACTGTTTAAAATCTAAGGATTCCATTTATATTCCTCTGGCTAAATACCAAAGGTGGAGGCGAACATGTAACTAACCGAACCTCTTTCAGTCACGAATTGTTGCCCAACATCTGCCTTCCGTCTGGCTCCCTTCCCTTATACTTCGTGTGTAAAGGATATGCATTAGACATAAAGATTCATTAAAGTAAATGAGCATGGTAAAAATGGCACAGCAACAGAAAACTATTATGGGAATTAAGACTTCAATACAATCAATAGAAAATTATATCATAAGGATGGAATAAATCATTTCTTGATAAAAGTCTATGCCAAACTTTAAAAAAAAAAAAAAAAAAAAAATCATTTATACAATTTAAAGTCTATTTTGTTTTCAAATAATAATGTACTTTATTCTATGAGCCAGCAGGAATAAATTAATTCACTTTATTTAATATGTCAATAAGTATAGGAATTATTAAAGTTGAAAAAATCAATCTCTGATTGATCTATTTAGAAGGAATATATATATATATATATATATATATATATATATATATATATATATATATATATATATATACATGTTTACAAGTTTTAAGGTACAAAGCCATCGACTTACTCAAAAATTGTTTAAGAATGGTTAAAATATACAAAACGTATTTAAGCTATAGTTCATATTTTCGATTATGCCCACTCTACATCAGAAATCTCAACCAAAAAGCTTTCCTGAGAAATTAATACAAGATCGATACAGTGATAAATCTTCTCTAGTAACTATACGAGTATAGTTACAATTAAATTTATGAATTGGCTTTTTATTTTATCTATATAACTACTTTTATCCTTTTTTTTTTTAAATTAGATTAACATTATATATTTATGCATTGCCTTTTTTATTTTATCTATATTACTACTTGTATCCTTTTTTAAAAAATAATATTAACATATATATATATAATATATATATATATATATATATATATATATATATTAGATGCATCTGGCACTGTTGAACTATATGTTTTCTGCCAAACAGATCAAAAAATAGCATACTATTGACACTTAAATGTTATTAATTATTTTATTAAAATAATTTACACCTCTTAATACGATTTTATAAGCCACAAACATGTACTGAATATAAAAACTAAAAAAATATAATTAAATCATAAATATAGAAAATACACAAATTATCTTTCGAAAGTTTAGCTTAAGTCATAACTAAAAATTAAAAGATTAATTTTTATTATTAACCTAAACATCATATTAAAAGCTAACAAAACATTGTATAGAGTTTTTTATACTTTAATAGTTAAATACTCGTCAAGATTAACTAATCTTGAGTATTGGAATTATAACACCAAATATGTTCCTTTAGCGTGACAAATGTTTCTGAACTTTTATCTACAATATTTAACTGCTCTGCACTTTTTCATTCAGTATACCACGGTTTTACTGTGATTTAAAAAAAAAAAAATGTTTGATTCATTTAGCGTTACTTTATGCTTCTGTACATACAATCGTCCGATGCTACAGTGGGATTCCTAAATTTAGTTGTAAACTGATGTTAAGCCACTATACCACTGGTGACCCTCTTTAATTTTTTTTATTATAGGCAAACCGTAGCAAAGGTGATGTTATAACAGTTCATAGTTTATGAATGGAAGTCATTTCAGATTTATAAGTGTTTTTAATCGAAAACCTTCTGAAAATTGTATTGGTTTTGTTCTCTTGAGTTAACTGTGTCAAATATTTTAAAATTTACATTATTCTATAATGATTGTATAGTTAATAATTATAATTAATTAATAACTAATTCACAATTTGCTTTTCTATTGCAGTCACCTGAAGAAGAAGAAGTAAGAAGAGGACGTGGAGAGGAGGGCAGCCGCACACACACTGTAATATAATCCCCCAAAACCTTTCGAGAAGTGCCCTTCTCATCATTCAAAATCATCCCTATCTTAACAATGTAAAAGTATGTAAAGAAAATTATGTTATTTGTTGTTTTATGAGTAATTAAATATTGATTTTGGAATTTGCTGTGTACTATGTTCAATATCTATATCCTCTCAGACTCGTTCCGGACCCATATCGTTTCAGACTTGTTATGACACAAGCAATCCTGTTCAACCTGTTTTCGAATTGAGGTGGTACCAATATTGTAAAAGGCCGATTATGGGTCTGTCTCGAAAAACTCGTTTTTGGAATGATTATGCTGGGAATTATTGCCAATACATAGTAGCAGGTCTATTACAGAAACACAAATCGGAAGATTTTATTTGTTGATTGATTAGTTGATATTTATTGCTTTTTTGGAAAGTATCTAATTAAATTTTTAATCAGGCTAAAAGTCGAATAACAAGATTTATTCATAATAATTTCTGTTCATCGTTTGAATTAAAGTTTTAGGTCATTGGAAGTATTTCAATATTAACGGATGTTATAAGACATACGTTTTGGACATTCTTTAATGATTCCTCCGGAAACAATGGTAGTCCATTAACCAAATGAATACAACCTATATTTTCTGAGTTACTAGATTCTATATTGAAATTTTATTTAATCATTGTATTTCTTTTAACCAAGATTTATTTTTGTAGGAAGCTTTGTTATGTCAATATAAATGATACCATAAAACTATTTGCATCTGGCCCTAAGTTCTTATTATTTAGCCTTTTTTGGAGGTGCAATTGGAAGGAAAGAATATTTTTTATTTAAAGAAAAATCAGAAGAAAGAAAATTACTCTAAAATCGGCAGCAGTTACAAAATCCTATCTGTCTATTTATAATATATATGTAGTATATGAGATTCGTATATAAAATTTATGAACAGTATATACACTGAATTAATTTCATGGAATAATGTTTGATATTTAAATTAATTAAATCAGCACACAAGAGGATGGGATAAAATTGAATCAAATTTCAATACCAATCTCAATGTTATTTTAAGAGTTCAAGCAATTCATTCTTATTTTTCAATACAGAAACCACAGTAACTTATATAGTATTGGTCGTATTCATGCGATTTATAGTATTAAAAATACATACAAAGCGACACCCCCTTTGTTGAGATATCTGAATCTAGTTTTCTCCTCCCCTCCCATAGCCTAACTACAACCCCCTTTAACAGAAGGGTATACTTGTCTGGTACTTTTTATAAGCACAGAGCATACAATAAAATAAAAAATAAAATTATTCCGTTTGGATTAATAACGTACTCCTATTGTAATGTCTACATATAATGATGAGCATGCAACATTAACTCCTTCTAACATAATACTAAAATAAATTAGTTTTTTATCTTATAGCTACAACATAATTTTCTCACGGATAAGAATTTGGTTCTGTGTCGGTATGAATATATTATTTTATCATTAAAATTAACCATAAAACAAACACTTTTCAATCCCTTTGGTTAAAAACAAGATCCCAAAAAAGTAACACACCAATACGAGGATCTTAAGGACATAAAAAGTTATATCATGTAGACTTCGAATTATAAACTGAACTTTTACTCATGCTTATTTTCTTTATGCGCAAATCTTGGGGACAACTGTTAATATTGTGGCAATGTTTAATAAAAGATGATAACTGAAGTTATCAGAAACCCTTAAAGGTATTTTAGAGTAGTAGGCTGAAATAAAATGCAGTTAAAGTAATCAATTATTTAAAGGAAACAAACTTTTACAAATAATATAATACCCCTTAGTTGCAATGTTCTTCTAGAATGGAGACCTTAGTAGAAAGTAAAATAAAAAAAAAAATTAAAGTAAGTAACTCTCAGATTGTTTAACCATCTATAATTTATAAGTTTTTTGCAAGCTGATAGCCAGAAAACCATTTGAGAACAAATTAAGGACATAAATGTATTACTTCTGAGTGAAGAGAAATCTTCAAATTTTGTTTCTTTGAAATTACATTTGTCCTAACAATTCCGGGGCATATACTTAATATCTATATAAAATATTAGTTCTTATTAAAATAAACTTTCAGAATTACTCTTTTTCTATTATTAGCAAGAAAAGTCCTATTTAACTCTTGATTCAGTAAGTTTTATTAGTTTAATTTAAGTTAAATTAATTTTTAATCATACGATACTATTAGAAGATACTTCTATGAAGCAATGAAAGAATAAAAATAATTTATTTATTTAAATAATAAAAACTTTGGTAATAGATATCTTTATATTTATTAACGAAAATAGTTTAACTGTTGCATGAATATACATACTTATTCAATGTTTTAAAGATTAAAAAACAGTATATATACTAGGAAAGGTCAACTCCAGAATGAAGAAGTAAAGTGCAGAAGTATTTATTGACAGCTATAAAAAGAAAACTCATCAGTTATAACTGTAATATTATAAATGTAATATACAGTTATTGCAGAATCGTAAGTTATATTTGTTATGTGTTAATTAACTTCATATATTAGAAGCGCATATGTCGGAGATGTTACATCTACTTTTTTAATCAAAATCGGCATACCAAAGGAGCTACTTTATACCATGCATTTTGCACCTTTTTACGATTTTCTCAAAAGCGGCACTAAAGATTTTGATTATAGTCTGTGTACCGATGTAAAAATTAATAGGCTTTATTATTATGTCGGTTTTGTTTGAGTGAATAGTCTGACAGGGCTGAAATGTCGATAGTTTAAATTGTCTTCCTCTAAAGTACCTTGATTTTACAGATTCTATAAAGATAAACTAATCCTCTTTTTTGCATTGATAAAAATGGGATAACTATATATTAAACAAATTTGATATACAACTAAAAGAGTACAGAGGAAAACTACTTTTTAATGCAATTTTTGTGTCTTTTTAAACATAAAAAAATTAATATAGTCGTATAATACACAGTTGGAAAGCTAAAGATTTCAGAAAACATATTATGTTATCGATGTAAAATTTTATGGGCTTTCTTATGATGTAGATTTTGTTCGCATGAAATTGTCTGACAGGGCTTATATCTCGACTATATGAATTTTCTTTCTCTAAAGTACGTTTCATTTTGTATATTCCGAAAAATTAACCATATCATCATATTAACATTGATGAAAAGCGGTTAAATATACAAGTTGAACGAAGATGATAATCAACGAAAGGAAAAAAGAGCAAACATATTTTTGTATTGTAATTTTAGGCTTTTGATATTAGGAACAGAAATATAGACGTAGATAAAAATTAACTTATTACTGATTTAATTAATTACTGATTTAGCAATTTAATTTTGTTATATTATTCAATCCAAACAATATGTCTCTAACAAAACTACATATATTTTTTACTTAAATTAACTAAGAACTTTTATAAACTTTAATTTTATTCAATAGTTCTTAAGTAGATTTTAAATGTGTAAGTCGTATGTGGAAGTCGTGGTGTTACCCGCGTCAGATTTTTTTTATTATTACAATGGAGTGAGGGAGAAACAGAATAACTTTTTATGAGTAAAAAGTAAGGAATTTAAAAATAAAATAGAACTTAATGTCTTAGCGATAATGAATCCGGGCTCATTTGCGTCAGCAGAAAGCTTATTTAACTTAAAACTTATTTTTTAGGTATATTTTTTTTCTCCTAACATAAGAAAAGTTGTATAATATACCGTTGGAAAGCTAAAGATTTAAGAAAAAAAGTTATCTTATATACTGAGTTGTGGAATTTAATGTAAAATGACGAATACGATATAAAATATGTTTCCAGCGAAACTGAACATAATTCATTTATATTTTTTCAACTTTAGCTTTATTTAATAGTTCCCTCTTTACAAATGCGAAGAGAATATTTGATCCTAAAGTATGTAGCAAATTTGAAATCACGCCCTCTTCATCCTCTAAATTCAAATTGCTTGCAGAAAATCAAGAAAACCGTGGCCTAAAAAATATAGAAAATAGTGCATTCAAACAGCTAATCCTCGCATCGCTAAGGACTTTAAAAATGAATTTAAAGTCAATAAAATCTTCCCTGGTCATGGAAATACCTTGATGGAAGAGTAACAGACCAATCGTTGACAAGACAATGTCAAGATACTCAAAGAAATGTCCACTAGAAGTATATAGCATTTCCAAGTCAAATTCAACCTTTTCCAAGTCAAATTCAACCTTTTCCATTTCAAATTCAACCTTTTTCGATTTCAATAAAATAATAAAAATCAAATTAACATGATTTTATGTTTTTATGGTTATTTTAATTACACAATATGTTTTTAATCCTTGTGGCTTGTTAAATGTTCCCAGGGGCCTTTTAACATATAATTAGTCACGATTATAATAATAAGTATAACCGATACTTTAATTTTTAGGCATTTTCGAGACAAGATCTGGTAGTCGGATTAGCGGGGTTTCGTTTTATTTTAGTTTTATAATCGCGGGCGAAAATATTATGAATATAGGTTTATTTTAACATTTTCGTATTTATTGGATAGTAGACTCAGTAGCTGCGTTCCCAAAGGTTCGTTACCGATTACACTATTCATTTTAATCGCGCTCGCTCAAATATGGGTTTATTATAACTTTTTTGTATTTATTGGATACTAGGCTAAACCCATAATCTTCGAGCGCGATTAAAATTAATAGTGTAATCGGTAACGAACCTTTGGGAACGCAGCTACTCAGCCTAGTATCCAATAAATACGAAAAAGTTATAATAAACCCATATTTGAGCGAGCGCGATCAAAATTAATAGTTTAATCGGTAACGAACCTTTGGGAACGCAGCTACTCAGCCTAGTATCCAATAAATACGAAAAAGTTATAATAAACCCATATTTGAGCGAGCGCGATCAAAATTAATAGTTTAATCGGTAACGAACCTTTGGGAACGCAGCTACTCAGCCTAGTATCCAATAAATACGAAAAAGTTATAATAAACCCATATTTAAGCGAGCGCGATCAAAATTAATAGTTTAATCGGTAACGAACCTTTGGGAACGCAGCTACTGAGCCTACTATCCAATAAATACGAAAAAGTTAAAATAAACCTATATTGATAATATTTTCGCCCGCGATTATAAAACTAAAATAAAACGAAACCCCGGTAATCCGACTACCAGACCTTGTATCGAAAATGTCTAAAAATTAAAGTATCGGTTATACTTATTATTATAATCGTGACTAATTATATGTAAAAAGGCCCCTGGGAACATTTAACAAGCCACAAGGGTTAAAAACATAATGTGTAATTAAAATAACCATAAAAACATAAAATCATGTTAATTTGATTTTTATTATTTTATTGAAATCGAAAAAGGTTGAATTTGAAATGGAAAAGGTTGAATTTGTCTTGGAAAAGGTTGAATTTGACTTGGAAAAGGTTGAATTTGACTTGGAAAAGGTTGAATTTGACTTGGAAATGCTATATAATTGTTTCCTGGAACTGTTAGAGTTATAACAACTTCTCTGTAATATACACCGACGCCTCGAAAAGGGAAAATAGTGTAGGTTGTGCAGTAAAAATAAAACAGCGACAACTCCTTTTCAGCTTACCAGAAGAGTGTTTTGTTTTCAGTGGAGAAGGGACAGCCATCCTAAAGGCTCTCCAATGGCTTACTGGATCAGAAACAAAAAACTGGATCATTGCTGCAGACTCTAGGAGTGTATTGGAAGCCCTTGGAAATACGTCGTGGCCCACTAATTCCATCATCAGGGAAATATTGAACGCTTGGTGGGAAGTTAAAAATAAAGACATAATTGTAATCTTTATCTGGGTTCCAGCACATTGTGGTATTCCAGGCAAAGAAGAAGCAGACAGAGCCGCCAGCTTGGCCAGACAAGGCAACACATCTGAAAGCACGGTACTGTAAGAACTCACAGTAGAAGACAGGATCAAACAATTGAAGAAAAATCTTTTTAAAACCTGGGAAACAACGTGGATAACAGGACAATATAAACTGTTGGATGTAAAGAGAGACACCAAAAAATGGATCACGAGCACGGGGATTTCTAGAAAAGAGGAAATCATTTTATGCCGGCTCCGTATAGGACATTGTCAGTTTACCCACGGTTACCTTTTGAGAAATCTGCATGCACCTTCCCCCCCCCCCCTGCGAAGATTGCGATAATGTTCCAAAAGCTATTCAGCATCTATTATTAGAGTGTTCCCTTTTCGAAACATCGAGACTCAATATTAAACTATCAGGAACCCTAAAAGATATATTGAATGATGATGAAGACAAGGTGAAAAAGTTACTGAGTTATTTAAAAGAAATCATGTAATACAACTAAATATAGAAAACGACAGTTGCCAATGACCCTGTAGGGTAGAGGCAAATAAAAAATAGTTCCTAAATTGATCTAAATTACTGAGGTAAGAAAAAGTCGTGTGTTTTCCACACTAGATTTTTTAAATAATATAAATGTAAAGAGCATTTTTTAAAATATCAACTTCCTCAATGTCAACAATAATAAAAAATAAAATTAAAAAAAACATTACTTTGCAATGACCTCATCTCAAGAATAAAAATATATACTGCTGCCAAGTTTAAAGGATGCCTTATCCTGCCAACAACGAAGGTCTTTCAGGAATTAAACAATCATTATGAAACTAAAATCAAGGAATGCTAGGTGATAAATGTTATATACTGTTAATTTAATTCTAATGTTTCTCATATTAGAATGTTCTATATATTGTAATGTTAATTTTATTTTCTAATTGAACCTCACTTAAAGGGCATATTAAAATGAAATGCCACAGTGCATAACAATGCAATATCATTACAATGCTCTGAGTATGCAGAACATGCAAAAACAACAGGATTTCCTTTGTTCTTTGCAAGGTCAACATGGAATCGTCAAGTTGCACAACATTAGTTCAAGAATTAATTTGAACAAATTGTTAAATCTACGATTTTAAGAATGACAGAAAAGGTACTAAGCTAATTATTTATTCATGTTTTTAATAATCTACTATTTACGATAAACATATAAAATATATTAACTGAAAACTGAATCATTGGAAATGTCCAATAATTATCTTAAGTATAGTCCATTGTTAGCTACCCTCATTAAATAATTGCTCAATCTCACTCTGATACCATTCTTTAAAATGTCTGACAAAGAACTTTTGGATCGCAATTTAAACTTTCGCATAATTGTCCAGTTTTGTTTTCCTTTGAATCGAAACAAATGTGATCGCATATTGCGAGGTAAAATCTTGTTGCAATAAAACTTCTTTTCAGTTGATCGAAGCAGGATAACGCTCTGATTATGAATTGGCGTACAATCTTTACAGTTCTTCTCAGGAAAGTTTAGAATTTATAGAGCATGCATCAGAAACAAATTAGTTATGAATAACATCTTCATAATCCAATAAACACAAAGCGTGGGTTTTTATTTTTCATATTAGGGGTACTCACTACGTTTGCTATAGCATGCTATTTGTGTTATTTTGCAAATTATAATCCTTGTGGCTTGTTAAATGTTCCCAGGGGCCTTTTAACATATAATTAGTCACGATTATAATAATAAGTATAACCGATACTTTAATTTTTAGGCATTTTCGAGACAAGATCTGGTAGTCGGATTAGCGGGGTTTCGTTTTATTTTAGTTTTATAATCGCGGGCGAAAATATTATGAATATAGGTTTATTTTAACTTTTTCGTATTTATTGGATACTAGGCTGAGTAGCTGCGTTCCCAAAGGTTCGTTACCGATTAAACTATTAATTTTGATCGCGCTCGCTCAAATATGGGTTTATTATAACTTTTTCGTATTTATTGGGTACTAGGCTGAGTAGCTGCGTTCCCAAAGGTTCGTTACCGATTACACTATTAATTTTAATCGCGCTCGAAGATTATGGGTTTAGCCTAGTATCCAATAAATACAAAAAAGTTATAATAAACCCATATTTGAGCGAGCGCGATTAAAATGAATAGTGTAATCGGTAACGAACCTTTGGGAACGCAGCTACTGAGTCTACTATCCAATAAATACGAAAAAGTTAAAATAAACCTATATTCATAATATTTTCGCCCGCGATTATAAAACTAAAATAAAACGAAACCCCGCTAATCCGACTACCAGATCTTGTCTCGAAAATGCCTAAAAATTAAAGTATCGGTTATACTTATTATTATAATCGTGACTAATTATATGTTAAAAGGCCCCTGGGAACATTTAACAAGCCACAAGGATTAAAAACATATTGTGTAATTAAAATAACCATAAAAACATAAAATCATGTTAATTTGATTTTTATTATTTTATTGAAATCGAAAAAGGTTGAATTTGAAATGGAAAAGGTTGAATTTGACTTGGAAAAGGTTGAATTTGACTTGGAAATGCTATATACTTCTAGTGGACATTTCTTTGAGTATCTTGACATTGTCTTGTCAACGATTGGTCTGTTACTCTTCCATCAAGGTATTTCCATGACCAGGGAAGATTTTATTGACTTTAAATTCATTTTTAAAGTCCTTAGCGATGCGAGGACTAGCTGTTTGAATGCACTATTTTCTATATTTTTTAGGCCACGGTTTTCTTGATTTTCTGCAAGCAATTTGAATTTAGAGGATGAAGAGGGCGTGATTTCAAATTTGCTACATACTTTAGGATCAAATATTCTCTTCGCATTTGTAAAGAGGGAACTATTAAATAAAGCTAAAGTTGAAAAAATATAAATGAATTATGTTCAGTTTCGCTGGAAACATATTTTATATCGTATTCGTCATTTTACATTAAATTCCACAACTCAGTATATAAGATAACTTTTTTTCTTAAATCTTTAGCTTTCCAACGGTATATTATACAACTTTTCTTATGTTAGGAGAAAAAAAATATACCTAAAAAATAAGTTTTAAGTTAAATAAGCTTTCTGCTGACGCAAATGAGCCCAGATTCATTATCGCTAAGACATTAAGTTCTATTTTATTTTTAAATTCCTTACTTTTTACTCATAAAAAGTTATTCTGTTTCTCCCTCACTCCATTGTAATAATAAAAAAAATCTGACGCGGGTAACACCACGACTTCCACATACGACTTACACATTTAAAATCTACTTAAGAACTATTGAATAAAATTAAAGTTTATAAAAGTTCTTAGTTAATTTAAGTAAAAAATATATGTAGTTTTGTTAGAGACATATTGTTTGGATTGAATAATATAACAAAATTAAATTGCTAAATCAGTAATTAATTAAATCAGTAATAAGTTAATTTTTATCTACGTCTATATTTCTGTTCCTAATATCAAAAGCCTAAAATTACAATACAAAAATATGTTTGCTCTTTTTTCCTTTCGTTGATTATCAACTTCGTTCAACTTGTATATTTAACCGCTTTTCATCAATGTTAATATGATGATATGGTTAATTTTTCGGAATATACAAAATGAAACGTACTTTAGAGAAAGAAAATTCATATAGTCGAGATATAAGCCCTGTCAGACAATTTCATGCGAACAAAATCTACATCATAAGAAAGCCCATAAAATTTTACATCGATAACATAATATGTTTTCTGAAATCTTTAGCTTTCCAACTGTGTATTATACGACTATATTAATTTTTTTATGTTTAAAAAGACACAAAAATTGCATTAAAAAGTAGTTTTCCTCTGTACTCTTTTAGTTGTATATCAAATTTGTTTAATATATAGTTATCCCATTTTTATCAATGCAAAAAAGAGGATTAGTTTATCTTTATAGAATCTGTAAAAAATACTTCAAATTTGATACAGCACCTTTAATTCCAAAGTACCAGTCCACACAAACCCGCTTGTCTGTAAACTCTCATCTCCATCACTTCCTGATAATCCTCCGAGGCGCCTAAAAAGCCGTTGGCCAGACCTGTTAATAAAATAATCATTACAGTGTTACCTAAAAGAATGATTAAAAGTGCTACCACTTGGTAGCCTCTTCACAAGACTATTCATGCCATATTTGTAATTTTAGCCCTTTTACTTCTTTTTTTTTCTGGTTGGCGCGACAGGCCTTGGAGGACCTTTGCCGAGCGGTATGGTTTATATTGCACACTGCGATACTCGATGACATTTTATAGGTTAGGGTCATCACTCCCTACGCCTATTTTTGTGGGTGGCTATCAATTAGCTGACGGTTCTCACATACCCGGATGAGATTGTGAGTGAATCCCCATTTATTTGTATGCTTAAAAAAAGTCCTCCCGGGACTGGGATTCGAACTCACAACTTCAGCGTGGCTGGCTAACGCGCTAACCACTCAGCCACGGGCTCTCCTATATACAGTTGTAAAAATCAATAAAAATATATTTTTTAAAAATGCAAAAACTATGTAAGGCACTGTCATATTTCTTCTTTGAAAAAAATAACTGAATTGAAGAAGTAGAATGGGAGTAAACAAGCTTAGCGAATATTCTAAAGGTGTTATTAAGTATTGATAAGCATTAAAATATCGAAAGTTCTTGAATTCGAAATCTTGAATTTGAAATAACAGTCATTTTTTTTACACCTGATTACTTTACTTGTTTGTTCTTTGTATAGTGTTTTCTAGAAAAGTAAAAGGTATAGCTGACCTTTTAAATACTAAAAACGTATTACAATTAATAAAATGATTCTTTAGTGGGTGTGTAGGGACCTTCCAGTGACGGAGACTTGTGGTCCGCACCTAGAAAGGAGAAAGTGTATTTGGATAGAGGACTCTACCGGAGCTTTCACGGCTGCAGGAGCCTCTCAAAGCTTTGTTACCTCGCATTCTTCAATCTAATGCAATCTTACTGTCCACATGGCACATCCCTATTACTTTTAAAGTAATCCATTAATTGTACTTTCTATCTCAATTCAGCATACCCAAGGAGAAACTGCAGCAAGAAACGACGTCGGGGACTATTGAGTAAGCACCAAGGCGAAATAAAATAAAAAATAACACTAATCGATTTTTCTATTAATTAATCTAATGAATAGATTTCATCAAGAATTTTTTTATAATTAATTCTTTACTAGTCTCATAAGTTGTGAATTATTATAAGATCTGGATGACACAGTAGTTATATTAGGCATGATGGATGCAAGTATGGAGTGGTTACTATCCTAAACATAAAATCTAAGATATTTTTAATCACATTTTGGATATAGTCATCGAATTAAATAATTAATTTTTAGGTTAATTTTAAATAAAAAATTATCCATATTTTACACTCAACAATCCTTTTATTTTTTCTATCCTACGTTTTAGCCTCTGGCCATTTTCAAGGATCCTTCAATCTGTCCTTTCAATTGCATATATAAAAATATGTATATTGTCACATTATAATAAAATATATATATATATATATTTTTTTTCCAGATCCCCAATTAATAATATGAAATTTAATTAATAATTTATGTAGTTAAACATCTTGTACTGTAACTATGTTACATTTTAAGATTGTGTAAGGATGTTATGTTACTGTGTTGTTTACAAAATAGTAGTTCAATTGAAATTAGATTAGAGCTGATGGGGCTCACCCATTTTTTGTGTTCATGAAAGACTTATGACTAACTTATTACTAACTTAACTAACTTATTTCTAACTAAAGTCCTAAACAAAACTAACATTTATTTATGTGGTGTTTTGCCATCGTACTGGAGCCGGTGCTGGAGTCATCGTGTTGAATAGTGGGTTAGTTAATGTTTTTAAAGAATCAAAAACATGGCGTTGCCTAATATTTTTATTAATTTTTTTTTTTTTTTTCTTACCCTCTGGTTTTATTTTCGAACAAAATACAAATACAAATGTAATATGTATAGCTGTCAGATTTGTCCTTCTGTTACCCGGAGGTATTCTAAAGAGGATTGCTATATGCGCTGGATGCACTAGTAATCTTTCAAGGGCTTCTTCTAAGCCTTTATTTATCCATAAAAAAAGGCTTAGAAGAATATAAAATATAATATAAAACGCAATAAACATAAATCCAGCTAAAAGTAAAATTATGTGTGTGGGAAGAGAAAATCTGGAGCCAAGGATATTTATTATGTGGTGGTGAAACCCTAGAAACGACGAATGCCTACACATATCTTGGAACAGTTATAAGCGATGATGGTAAGATAGACCAGGAGGTTCTAAATCGGGTGATGAAGGCCAATGGACTGTATTACCAGATATCCAAAACGATTATAGGAAAACATGAAGTTAGCAGAGATGCTAAAATTAGGATTTTTAAATCTGTTTTCCTTCCAGTACTCTTATATGGATCTGAAAGCTGGACAACCCTTGATAAACATGCTAGCAGGATGACAGCGGCTGAGATGAGATTTCTCCGAAGAATACTTGGAAAGACCAGAAGGGACCATATAAGAAAAGATAGGATTCGCGAGGATTTGGGAGTACGATCAGTGCGTGACATCCTGAAAAAGCGGCAATTGAATTGGTTTGGGCATGTCTGCCGAATGAATGATACCCGAAAGGCCAAGTGGTTTTTTGAAGCCAGACCGGAAGGAAGACGTCCTCGTGGCAGACCCAGATGTATTTATTCAGACTACATTGGGAAATTGGGTGCAGCAAGAGGACTAACCATCCCAGAGATGAAAAGAATAGCTAGGGACAGAGACCAGTGGGCTCGATGGACCGAGGCGGCAACTCCACGCTTAGCGGCACACAGAAGTTAGAGGAAGAAGAAGAAGAAGAAAAACGCAATATAAATGACAAATTGAAGTAGGATTCTTAAAAATGGCCAAAGGCTGAAACGTACAAGAGAAAAAATAAAAGGATTTTTAAGTGAAAAATATGGATAATTTTTGTATTTAAAAAGAACCTAAAAATAAATGTGTTCACTCAAATAAATTAATATTATAATGGAAAATTATTATATAATTAATTTACTCAACTTATGTATGCGCAATTGGGCCCAAGTCCCATCTATGGTGTAATTGTCTCAAACTGTACGTGCGTGTTGCCCGTCGAATTCATATGCAATGAACACTGTATCTATTGACGACTACAGTTGACGAGTTTTATAATGCAATTAGACTTTTTTTTTTTTTTTAATTTTTTTTTTTTTTTTTTTTTTTTTTTTTTTAAAGGTGACAGTCACCAGGGTTCATGTTCGCATTTACACCGTTTAAAACAGGTTATGTGATTATAGAAGTACAGAAAAAGTATAGGTTAGATCTGGGTATAAAGGTTGTGTGACAACTGAATGCGAATAATGTGAGGTATATGAGGTGAGGAATCGGAGAGGAAGAGAGACAGATCGGTAGGGAGGTTAAATAGAGTACGTGAAGCAGTATATAGTAGGTGTTCTGTGAGAATGTGAAGTATTGAGGGACTAAACTACTTTTATATCTACAAATTTACAAAAGTGTAAACTATATATCAGAATAATTAATAATTATATTTTAAAAACGATACAAATTTATAACAATTAAAATCTTACAGCCAAATTTCAATTTTAATCGGGTTCTCAAAACCACAATATTAGACATTATAGCTATATCTATTATAGCTTATATCTTTTTAAACACAACTTAAACCGAAGGTATAAGCAAGACTGACGAATATCGCTGCGTTTCATTAGGATAAAGTTAACTAATATGAGGTTCTGCAGAAAATAATGCAGGATTTTAGGTTTTCCATTAAATACCTCTCAGCACAATAAATTGTTAACATTTGTTTTAGGGATCACTTGTAGCTGGGTGGCTAGCATAACAGCTTCCTATGCCAAAGGTCACGGGTTCAAACCCGCAGGTGGTCCTAGGATTTTTTAATATGAGTAAAAAATCCTTAGTTCTGCCGTCCATCGCAGGGGACGTTAAAAGGTGGTCCCGAGCCTGTGCTATTTCAGATACTCGTTAAAGATCCTTATCCTAATTAAACTTGAATAGGCAAAATTTAGGACTCCCACTGTAGCATCGTCCGATTAGCCCATAGTAGCATAAAGTGACGTTAAATAAATAAACAATAACAACATTTGTTTTATTATTCATTTATATAAATGTCAAAACTCACTAATTCTCTTCTAAACTAAAATGTTCGTTTACCTCTGTGGCATTTAGTGCAGAATTAGAAATAATTCAGTTTTTACTAAGACGACAGAGCGTAATTTTCGAATGATTTTAATTTACGGGTTTAAATTCAGCAGGAACCACCAGCAACATCAACAAAGTTTGCGGCAAGGGTAGAACTAATGAGTGCACCGTTCAACTGTTTACGTTTTTTCACCAGCTTGATAGGAAGACTTCGAACTGGAGTACAAAGGATGTCGTGGAAGGACTACTTCTCTCGATAAGTATTTTCTAAAAGCTTTAGTAGAGGAAAATTCCATAACAACTGTTCTAAAGCTTTCAGGGAAACTCGATATAAGCCAATCGACCGTCGATAACCACCCTAAGGGGATTGGAAAGGTAAAAACTCGAAGGTGGTTCCCCACTCATTAAGTGACAAGCTAAAAAAAAAAAATCAAAGATAAAATCTATTTTTATCTATATGAAGATCTATTTTTTTTTACACCCGCTCTATTCCCTTAATCTTCTTTTGACGATTAAAATTTATTTATAGAAATAAGGTTCTCATAAAAATTATTCTACCGCAATCCAACCGTACTGTAAAGAATGTCAGGAGACATCGCTGTTGAGGTAACGTAATACATTCTAAATACCATCAGCTTTGCAAAAGACATCTCAGTACAAACAAAGCGAGAAAGAGCTCGTTCCGAACACATTCGGAAATTGAGACATTGTCAACAAGCTCACAGAATGAAGTAACAAGGTGAAAGTTTCAAAAATATTTCTTCTGGAGCCCACGCGGAAGTAGTACTCTCCTTGTCGAAGATAAAGAATGGCCATATCCCTCTTCAACCTTTGATGAAAGGTGGGTTGTTCATTGAACTCAATTTGCAGAAGTACCTCTACAAACATTAGTACAGTATGATCCAAATATAGGGGTTAAAATAGAGTAAAAACATTATAAAAATACTTACCCTAATCAATTTTAAATAAAATTTAAAAAAATTTACATTGTACATCACTTATTTTAATAAAGATTTTAATAGTTTCATGAAATAAGATATTTATAAGTTGGAAGACTGAATATTACATATTATAGGGTTACAAAACAATCTATAAATTCCTACATTATGAAACAATCAGTGGTATTTTTTTAAATTACTCATGCATATAAATCAAACAAAGGATTTTATATTCTACAGGTTTGTCGATATCGGGAATTCTATTATACAATACTTATTGGATGTACAATAACTTATTTCTATTTTATTTCATACCAACAATGTTTTAAAATTGTTCTTTTTAGAATTCTTTTTATTAATATTTTTATTAAAAAATCTGGTGCGCGGAACACACGGCTTTCACTTACCTCCGTTACTTATAAATTTAAGAATTTTTAAACAAATTTAGAAACGAAAATAAATTGTTAAAGAATTATTTACAATGGATTTTATTAGATGCATGTGTTTTATTTAATAATCTATTATATTCTTATCTACGACAATCAGTTTGTTTTATCGGCTTTTCATCAATCTCCGTTAACGTTTACGATAGAATGTATAAGATAATATTTTTTTCTAAAATCTTTAGCTATCCAACGGTATATTATACATCCATACTACTATTCTTGTGCTTAAAAAAACAAAAATTGCATTAAAAATATTTTTACCCTTTTCTTCTTTAGTTGTTTATCAAATTCCCTCAACTTGCATATTTAGCTGTTATTTATGCTCACAAGTTGATGTGCCTAATTTTTTTAAATCTATAAAATTAAAGGTACTACAGTTGAAGAAAATTTAAAATATTGGCATTTAAGCCCTGTCAGGCTATTTTAATCAGAATAAAGCCCACATCATATTAAAGCTTATCAAAGTTTACATCGATATAGCGAGTTTAATGAAAGTTGTTAGAGCCGTTTTTGAGAAAATCGTAAAACGGTGCAAAATGCATGGTATAAAGTGGCTCTTCTAGTTAGCCGATTTTGATAAAAAAAAGTTTCTGTAACATCTCAGGCGTATTGTTGTCTTAAATATGAAATTTCAGTTTCATAGGACTTTTCGTTTACGCGAGAGAGTTACTACACACACACACACACAGACCTTCTTGCGGGACTTGGTCATTTGGACTCAGAAGACCCTAAAACGTGTATTTCCATTGAAAACTAGAATTCGAAAATTTTCACGATCGCAATCCCCCCTTACTATATATTTCATATAAAGGTAAGTGGAAGTAAAAATAAATAAATATAAAAAAAAACATTCACCTCTTCAACCCATTCAGGGTCATGGGTTAAGCACATTTATAAATCTGTACTAGTTTTAAGCCAATGGCAGTGCAATAAGGTGTTAAGGCAGAGAACACGCTCAGCCATCAGACATATCACCGATTCTACGGTACCCACTTTATAGAGTCTAGGTGTGCCCTAGGATGGTCTCCATCCTCATGGTCAACACACGGCTGAAATAACAGGATAATTGATTACCCTGAGTTTATCATCATGCAGAATACTGTCCATAATCCTTCTTATGGCGACTTCATGTTCGTGAACGCAAGCTAAACACAGATTTACATAAAGTACACAAACTTTATTAGATCAAAATAAGATTAGCAATGATTTACTAAACTGAGTTAATTAATATTTTAAATTTAATAATCTAAACATTCTTGTTATTACTATATGAATTTTTATTATATTTAAATATGTTTTTAACTATAATTTACGGTAATATTTTTACAATATTTTATTAAAATGAAATGGAACAATTACATTTTTGATAAATTACTATTGATATAAAATGTACTTGGAACGATCTTCCAGTTACACACTCATAAATTTAGAAAAATATAATTTACTGCCTTATGGAGTATTACTGCAGATATAATTTTATTGTCCATCGAAAATACAAAGATATTGTAAACGAAATCAATAGAAATATTAAAATAAACAACAACGTTTACAGGGTCGTTAATGTTGTTATTAATTATCATTTAGGATCTTGAGGTTCAGTCATCAGATTTATTACACCTACTTCCAAAAGTTTTAAAACAAAAATCAAAGAGTCGAATAATTATATATATATTTTTTTATGTAATGTAATGTATTGTAATTGAAAGGATATGAAATCAAAGTCTCCAAAAAAATAAATTGTGTATTTATTTACTTACCTTAAAATAACCAACAAAAAAAATAAAGAAAATCATAAACTATATGATTTTGTAAAACGAGTGTTTGGTATGTTAAAAAAAAAAGATATATATATGTAATTTATATGTTTTATATATATATATATATATATATATATATATATATATATAAAAACATATAAATTAAACTGTAAGTAATATATAACACCATATAAAATGTGTGCCAGAACAAAAGAAAGTTGATGACTGAAATCAATTGGTTAAGGACTATTTAACCACCATAATCTAGAATTTAATTTGTAATACCAGCTATTAGAGAAAAAGTGCTAAAAATAATACTTATGGAAATTGAAATCATGATGCCAAAAAATCTTAAAAAATACATATTCACATCTGAATACTCTACTGAAGAAAATAACCTCAACAAAAGAAACTGGAAACCGATAGTTGGCATTTTTTTTTCGTTTTAACTTATCCTTGAAAACAGCACTCCTTGTCTCAAATTTATGAACTCGACTTAAAAGAACAAAACATTCCTCCTCATTGTCCTGAGTTTCCTTTTGATTCAATATTTGTAAAATATAAATTTGGCCGTTTCCAAAAGAAGTTTATGGATTTATTTCACTATCACACCTTACAACGTTTCGGCCTCTAGAGCCATTTTCAGATACCTATAACAATTCAATTTGTATAGGGCAATAGGGCATATCTATACTTCATGCATACTATACTCCAACAAAACATTCCTTAAGAATTTCTTTTAAACACATCATGAATAAGGTATAAAATTATTGAGATAATATTACTGAGCTAATGAAAAAATATTAAATCTAGCAATTTACAAAATATCGCTATCGATATAATAATTTTAATGATTATCATGATCGTTACGGTCATTGAAAAATATCGTATTCAAAGAAATCATTTTTATAGTACAGAAATCGTTGCATATCATTATAGTAGATTCATTAAGCATCAAACTCTTCTCTCCTCTGACACCTAAAGTTGCAAATTTTATTTATTATTTTATTGATTATTTTTTTGCAACGTGCAGTTAAAATAATTGGAAATGTAACGGAAAGTAAGAGGTAGATGATTGTAGAAACGCTAAGGCAGTTAGATAATTACAGAAGAGCCAATACATACTCGGCTATTTTTAGTACAGCTATGAATTATTCACTAGATAAGAAGACAAATTAGGCATCTTATCTATCACTCTATTATATAATATCAAGTATTTATTTCCTACATTCGTCATACTAGAAACCGGAATCATTGTTAAAAAAAGAATAATCATTACAGAAGGGGCATTTATTTTATAGGGTTCGATACGAATATGAACCTTCATAAGTTTAAAGTAAAAAAAATTAGAAAAATCCATCGATATCGCCACGTTTTTTTCTCAACGGACCAATGATAATTATTCTACAATAATATTTTTCAAGAGATATCACAATGAAACTGCAAGAATCTTTTCAAGAACCTTAAGAATATAACCTGAATTAGAAACCACTGGTCTGTTTCTTTCGTCATCAAACATTTTAAATTAGTAAATAACTTTAAAACAAAAAAAAAACAAAAAAAAAAACAGGAAAACCACGTATACCGCATTAATCTTTGGATACCAATAATTTTATTATTCAAAATTTATAACGATGGATCAAGTATCGAAAGTCTTTTCAAAGAAATAAATAAATATGGGCCAACTATTTGAAATTGTCTAATTTTATTTATTTTATCTAGTTTAATGATATTTTTATCAATTGTTCTCCATCCGTTCCTGAATTCCAAAAAAAAATTCGGACTGATACTGATATTCAGGCAGCCATTTTGAGTCAGCATCGCGGATGAAAACGTGTAAAAAATCTTTTGATTCTGGTAATTTTGTAGAATCAATTCAAAACAAAACCCAGTAATATCATAAGGTTCTGCTGTGCATTTTTTTCATTACAATACTTTACCTTAATGGGGAAGATATGGTATAAAAAATTCTCAAAATTTAATAAAAAAAAAAACTTTCAACAAGTTAAAAGTTTATAAAGGAAGAGATAGATAGACCTTTGATTAATAGGTTGTTGTTTTGTTTTGTTTTGTTTTTTTATTTATTACTATTGTATATATGAATTTATTTATTTTCTACTTTATGTAATTTGACTATTATTATTATTTTCTGTATATATAGTATGAATGTGTTCTCATATCAATATTATTATTGTTCATTTTGTAACAAATTGTAATAGATCTCAATAAAAAAAATCTGGTGCGGGCAACACACGACTTTCACTTACCTCCATTTTTAAAATCAATGAAAGAATTTTCAAATACAGTTAGAGATAAAAATACGTGAAATTATTAAGGAATTAATTAAATTAAATTTCTATAGAAACATGTGTTTGATTCAAAAATCAATTATATTATTATCTAAAATAATCAGTTATTTTTATGTTCATTTCATCACTCTCTATTAACTTTTAAAAGCTTGTGTATGAGATGATAATTTTTCTAAAATCTTTAGCTTTCCAACGGTATATCATACATGTATATTACTGATCTGATGTTCAAAAACGAAAAATTGCATTAAAAAAATATTTTTTCTGTTTTCTCCTTTAGTTGGGTATCGAATTTATTCAATTTATATATTTACCAGTTTTTCATCAGCGTTAACAAGATAATCTAGTTATTATTATTGAATCTACAAAATTAAAGGTACTTTAGGGGAAGAAAATTTAAAATATCGGCATTTAAGCCCTGTCAGACCATTTTTATCTAAATAAAACCTACATGATATTAAAGCCCATTAAATTTTACATCGATATAGCGAGTTTAATCAAAATCGCCGGAACCGTTTTTGAGAAAATCGAAAAAAGGTGCAAAATGCATGGTATAAAGTGCCTCTTCTGGTAGGCTCATTTTGATGAAAAAAGTTTTGTCACGTCTCGGGCGTATAGTTGTCTTAAATATGAAATTTCAGTTTCATAGGACTTACCGTTTCCGCCCGGGAGTTACCACACACACACACACACACACACAGACCTTTTTGCGGGACTTGGTTATTTGGACTCAGGGGACCCTAAAACGTGTATTTCCGTTGAAAACTGGAATTCGAAAATTTTCACGATCGCAATACTTCCCCTTACTATATATAGTAAGTGAAAGTAAAAATAAATAAAAGACCTTTGATTATTTTTTTCCTAAGTAGATGTCCAATTTGTTCTTAAGTCAATGGTCCTCCTTTAATGTAAAAATTTCGATGTTGAGAACAAAGTCTTTTCTGTTATATGAATTTCAAAAATAGCAAGAAATTTGTTTTCGCGATATTTACTTGTGAATATCTCAAAAGGAACTGAGTGAAAAATTATGAAACTATTTCAGATTACACATACATCTGATTTTTCATTCAGTCTATTTTGAGATATTTAAGTGTAAATATCCCGAAAACTAAATTTTTGCTATTTTTAAAAATTCATATAAATAAATGTTGCATATTAAAAAAATCTGGTGCGGACAACACAAGACTTTCACTTACATCCATTTTTAAAATCAATGAAAGAATTTACAAATACAGTTAGAGATAAAATAATTAGAAATTATTAAAGAATTAATTAAATTGAATTTATATAGAACCATGTGTTTTATTATAAAATCTATTATATTATTATTTAAAATAATCAGTTAGTTTTATTTTATTTTCATCACTCTCTATTAACTTTTAAAAACTTGAGTATAAGATAATATTTTTTCTAAAATCTTTAGCTTTCCAACGGTATATCATGTATATTACTGTTCTTATGTTCAAAAACCAAAAATTGCATTAAAATTTTTTTTTTTCAGTTTTCTCCTTAAGTTGCTTTTCAAATTCGCTCAACTTGTATATTTGGCTGTCAGTGGTAACAAGAAAATATAGTTATTTTTATAGAATCAACAAAATTAAAGGTACTTTAGAGAAAGAAAATTTAAAATATCGGCATTTAAGCCCTGTCAGACCATTTTAATCAGAATGAAACCTACATGATATTAAGGTTAGCCTTAAAATCAACAATTTAGGATATTTGTTCCAAACACTAATTTAGCATGCAGTTGAATGTAATTCTAATAGTAGCAATGATTAAAAACAAAAAAAGGAAAGCTGAATTTACGAAAATGAATAAATAAAATACAATGAAATGAAATGATAATAATAATAATTAAGTTATGTTATGAATTAAGCAAATTAATAAAGTAAGATAATAGTCATAAGGCAGTAAATACAAATGTTTTAAACTATATAGTTTAATTTATTATTCATATAAATGTTTTGTCCGTTTATGTACGTAACGTTTAAGGGAGCATTTATTGTAATTGCCAAACTGTTTTATTAGTCGGTTCAGAGAGCCTGCATTTTTCTGAAGTATGTCTCGTTTTGAGATAAAACTAGATATTTTATTAAGGGAAGTTTCAAGTTTGCAATAATTGTGGATATGTTTGTGTGACGAGGTTTATTGTTAAATATTCTCGTGCAAAATTATTGGACTCTCTAGAGTATTTTAAAGTTAATTAGATAGATGGAACTTCACATGGTTGAATGAAGCATAAGTAAGCATTAAGCATAAGCATAACCTGTAATCGTATAACTGATTTACAGAGAGTGAGTTTATTTTTTTGAGCTGAGTTTAAACCTAACGAAGTTGTAAAGTTGAAGGACTCTTGTGAACACAATTAGTTCACTACTGATGAACCTCAGAATGTCATCTGCTCCAGAAACTATAAGGGTAAACAGTAAACAAAAATAAAATAAATCAATTTTTAAAAAAAAATAATAAAAAAAGGAAAGAAAAAAAAACAAGAAAAAAATTGTTTAAAAAAAGTGGAATAAATCAATTTTTAAACAATAGATAAATAAAAATTTGTGTGTTTTACTATTTTAAACTTGTTGAAAAAAACTGTTAATATAAATATTTTCGGTGCTAATAACCAAGAAGTCGAGCATCTATTTCAATACCCTAACCCTAACCTGAAGTTCTTAACAGAAACATATATTAAAATGATCCAAATTTCTTTTAACTCTTTCACCAAAACAAACACTACCTACTGTGAGCATATTTTTGTCAATTACGTCAAATTTACGTATAGACATGTCATTATTTTTCCGATAGCCTTCAGATTTTAACAACACAGTTTTTACGTTTCATTAAAAAACTCTTTAAATTATCGTCGATTGTTGCTTTTTACACACATAACAATTATTGAATATGAGATAACCATAAAAAGAAAAATAGCATGTTATTGGTTGGACGACAGTTGATCTTTGCTTTTGGAATTTGGAGTGAAGTTAAAAAAGTGAAATTATGCTAAATTATCAGTGTTAATGTTTTTTAAAGAAAACGTTATACAAACAATGAAGAGAATTTTATAACCCGAGAAGCAGCTGAGTCTCAGACACCAAATTCGTGTCACTTATATTCATCATATTTTGTATGATCTGTAATAGTTTCATATTTTTTCACCAAGTCCCTTTTGTTTACATGTAATTATCACAAAGAGTGAATTTTTTAATATTCATAGGACAAAAAGGACTATGTTCTCTAGATCGAAATTGTTACAACAAATAGGACTATGATTACATTATTAGGGACAAATAATCAAAGGCAAGTCTCCTTTCCTTTATAAACGATTAACTCGCTAAATCTCTCGTTTTTGATTAACTGTCGAGAATTTTTAAACCATTTTCTTCATTATTTATGTAAGGTCTTGTGATAAAAAATTATGTTAAGTAGATCCTTATCATATTGCCGGTCTTATTTTTATTTCATATCTATAAAATTAGAGAAATTTTACCAACATATGTTTTCAGCCGCAATGCTGGCTTAGAATAGCAGTCAATATATATATATATTTTTTTTTTTTTTTTTTTTTTTTTCTTCTATCACGCCTTCAAGCTACATATTTTCCAACTTCGTAACAATCGCATCCACGTTCAGCTTGTGAGAAGTTCGCGTTGTAAATGTTATGAAATATCAAAACCGCTATTGTTTCATCACTACCACAATCCACCGTGCTACAATATTACAGAAAAAAATGAGGATGATGATACCTTCATAAAATTTACATAGAAGGAAGGTTTAAAAAAAATAGACCATCAGGTAATGTGTTCAGCCGCAGAAATGGTTTCATCAAATCGAGAAGCCCGCACTCCTTAAAATTACCAATAACGCACGTCGACGCTTGTATGACATTTAAATCCTGAAAAGGCTGGTTGATGGATCCAGTCAGGATTTTAACATGAACATGTAATGTTTTTAATGACGTTTGAAATTCCATATGTAAAGTTTTCTATTGCTTCTATTATATTGGATTGTTTTGATACAATAAGTAACTATAATTACAGTGTAGATTTTTTTTTTCCAGATAGTTATTAAACATGCTAAGAAACCATGTCTGCTTCCATATGTAATTCAGATAATCATTAAACGTTTTTTTTTGGCATTTTCGTTTATTAAGCTGTTTGAACTTATATAGATCGATTTTGTTGTACTGTTGGTCAATAAAACACTCTAACGCTGTACTTTTCTTACCGGTGAAAATACAAACTAATTCTCAAATCTTATAGTTTTTTACAACTTTATTAATGTCGAACAGTTAAGCTTTAATATCAGATAACTAATTTTTAAATAATTAAAAACTATCCAACAAATTTACGAATAGATGAAAAAGGGCTCCAAGACCAGTCGGTTTCTTTACAAATTCTAGCACTTTACAAATTCATAGGCACGGGTGCATCAGGGATATGAAAATAATTTACATTTATAAAATATTAAATTAGAATGGGATTTATTGAATATTTCAAAGTTGATTGTGTTTGATATGACTTTATGAAGGAAAGTTTGTTTTCGTTATTATTGTTCACTAAAATTTACAAGTATACCAATTAGTACAGTAAATTGGCTTTTCGAGTTGGCGATTTAAAGTTGTTTATATATTTGTCTTTGTTTCTGCCGTGGGCGATAAGCATACTCAATGTTGAACCACGTTATTAGTACAAGATCTGTCCTAAATATGTTGTATTATAATTTTTTAATGTTAAAAAGGTTTAAGGTGAATGATTCGGGCGGGATCTAAATTCTAACATTAGCCTAATCAGAACACAATAAATGATTTTGAATATCATAAAGTCTGCTCCCAATAATTTTCTGTTAAATGCATTTTATAAAAAGTTAAATTTGAATTAAAGGCGACTTTGGGGAGTTACTGCCGAGGAATTCTGGTTTATAGAATTAATTATTAACCTGTGCTTTTCTTTTTTGAATTAGTTAAAATACTTTATGAATACGCATATTTTAGTGTGTTATTTTTTTTTCACTCCGAGTTCCAAACTCAAAGATCATCTATCGTCCAAACAATAACATGCTACTTTTCTTTTCATGGTTATCTCATATTCAATAATTGTTATATGTATAAAAAGCAACAATCGACGATAATTTAATGAGATTTTTAACGAAACGTAACAACTGTGTGTTAAAATCTGCAGGCTATCGGAAAAATAATTACATGTCTATACGTAAATTTGACGTAATTGTCAAAAATATGCCCACAGTAGGTTGTGTTTGTTTTGGTGAAAGAGTTAAAAGAAATTTGGATCATTTTAATATATGTTTCTGTTAACAAGTTCAGGTTAGGGTTAGGGTATTGAAATAGGTGCTCGACTTCTTGGTTATTAGCACCGAAAATATTTATAATAACAGTTTTTTTCAACAAGTTTAAAATAGTAAAACACACAAAATTTTTATTTATCTATTGTTTAAAAATTGATTTATTCCACTTTTTTTAAATAATTTTTTTCTTGTTTTTTTTCTTTCCTTTTTTTATTATTTTTTTTTTAAATTGATTTATTTTATTTTTGTTTACTGTTTACCCTTATAGTTTCTGGAGCAGATGACTTTCTGAGGTTCATCAGTAGTGAACTAATTGTTTCACAAGAGTCCTTCAACTTAACAACTTCAGTTAGTTCTAAACTCAGCTCAAAAAAACAAACTCACTCTCTGTAAATCAGTTATAAGATCACAGGTTATGCTTATGCTTAGTGCTTACTTATGCTTCATTCAACCAAGTGAAGTTCCATCTGCCTAATTAACTTTAAAATACTCTAGAGAATCCAAAAATGTTGCATGACAATATCCACAATGATTGCAGACTTGTAACTTGCCTTAATAAAAGATCTAGTTTTATCTCAAAACGAGACATACTTTAGAAAAATGCAGGCAGGCTCTCTGAACCCACTAATAAAACAGATTGGCAATTACAATAATTGTTCCCTTAAAACGTTACGTACATAAACGGACAAAACATTTATTTTTAAGTTAATAGTGGGTATTAACCTTTTTTAAATGAATAATAAATTTTATTTTAAACATATTGTAAGCATATATATATATATATATATATATATATATATATATATATATATATATATATATATATATATATAGTTTAAAATATTTTTACTTACTGCCCTTATGACGACGACTATCTTACTTTATTAATTTGCTTAATCCATAACATAACTTAATTATTATTATTATCATTTCATTTCATTGTATTTTATTTTATTTATTCATTTTCGTCTTTTCAGCTTTTCTTTTTTTTTCTTTTTAATCGTTGCTACTATTAGAATTACATTCAACTGCATGTTAAATTAGTGTTTGGAACAAATATCCTAAATTGTTGATTTTAAGGCTAATCGAAATCGTTAAAAATATAATTAAAAAATGGTTGTAAATTGTAAATATGTAAATATCAGTTTTCTTTCTTCTCCGGTTAGCTCGAGATGAACATGTAAGGAGGTAAATCCGATTGTTCACCGTTTTATTTTAAGCAGGTGTCAGTGGTCATCACGCTGAAGAGTGGTGCTGTTGAGCACACAATCGAGAAGTTTATTTCCAAAAGGTACTATATCCATTTTAAGAAATTTTACAGGAAGCGCTAAAATCTCTTATTATTTTATTATTAAACCAACTTATATAATTCTTTTCACATTAAAATCTTGAATTGTTTTGAACTATACTAATAACACTATATTAAAGTTAGGTAATGTAATGTTTTAGTAAGATTTGGAACGAACCTAAAAATAATCACATTTCTAAATCACTTTTTTAAAGGACTTGAGAGTTCATTAGATAAAATCAAATAGAAGATTTAGACAAAGCTAAATGAAAAGAATGCAAAAATGTCAAAATATCAATTTCCTAATAAATGTCTTTTAGTAACTTTTTGGGAATCAGTGTCTCAATTAAGGAAGAGAATTCTTTATGTTAGTAATGTGTATTCATTTTTGCGAAGAACTACTTCAAGAAAAAACGTATTTGGACTTGGAAGATATGTTTACGTTAACAGCATTATGGTCGGATGAGTGTCATGAAGGACAAGGTGAAGGCTACAACAAGTCTCCAAAATAATAGCAAACTAACAAAGAAAAAACGAGGAGAAAAGAAACTGAAAGGAAAACCTCATCATGACAGAAGAAAAATAAAAGACAGTTGAGGTGGGAGTACTTTCGCCTCCCCTCCTCTTCGGTTCGCAGGGACGGTCCTTACAGTCTAACGATGGCGTTCCAATGGGCAGTCTCCTTCGCCCTACTTGCCTTGGGTAAGTCACTATACAACTAGAACTTAGTCTAGAATTCCTACTTAATGCTAAACATAAATTAATAAAATTGGATTATAATAAAGGAAATAGCACTCACAGATGATTTTTATAAATTGTATCAATAAATTAAAATATTAATAGGACTAAGAATATAAGGAATAGATTGTTATAGTATTATTATATTATTTATAACATTATTTCTCGTTAAATAAATGAACTAAAACTAACATATTCAATGAAAAAAAACAATTATATTTTATAGTCACTATTAATGCCTATATTGTGCTTTATTAGAAATATACCATCATTTATTTATTAGAACACAAAATGGAAGTAACAACCATATCGCTTTTCTTTTTTTTTTTTCAAATTATTGATGTAGGTTATACATAGAATCTGATGGACTATTTCCTTAAACATCCAATATTGTAGGCTGTTATTTCTCTATTAGACAGCATAACCCCTTATGTAATTTGATATATTAAGAAAGAAAGCAGACGAACCACCAGTAGGGACCAGCTTTCTTCGAAAATCAAGATTGCATTGCATAATATTTTATAATACCTTACGACCGTCAGTGTTATAAAATATCAATTAGCAACAGGTTCTCGATCGGGAATCTATTAAAGTCGAAGTTTCCGGACAGTGAGCGTCTTCGGCATTCATACCGCGACATTTAACGGTTTGATGAGGTACAACGCCGCAACAAGAGAAATAATACATGTTATTCGAGGTTGCGGGAGCTAATGGATTCTAATGGATAACAGTTGCAAGAGAAACCTCACTTCGCCGGGCAAACATTCTTGAGCACTTACTGTAACACAAGGGCAACACGGCTTGTTTCACTTTTGCTTTTCACGTTCCTTGCTTCTTCCATTTTTGGAGATGGGCAAAGTGGATTCATGATTAATTAAATTAAATTTATTATCATTATATTGAAGACAGATTTAGATTCATTGTTCGAAGCAAAAATATTATACATATAATATTAAAATATATATATATATATATATATATATATATATATATATATAAACATTTTTATCGATATTTACAACTATATTAAAAAAAATAAATCAAGTAAATGTGATATTTATATAATACAATGGCATGAAATACATGAAGAGAATCTTCACATTGTAAGAATTCTGTTTGTTTATTTATTTCACGTCACTTTATGCTACTATAGCTAATCGGACGATGCTACCCTGGGAGTCCTAAATTTCGCCTATCCAGGTTTTATTAGGATAGAGATCTTTAACGAGTACCTGACATCGCACAGGCTCGGAACCACCTTTTAATAACCCCTCCGAAGGACGGCATAACTAAGAATTTTTTACTCCCATTAAAAAATCCTAGGACCACCTGCGGGTTTGAATCCGTGACCTTTGGCATAGGAGGCTGTTATGCTAACCACCCAGCTACAAGTGATCGAAAAAAGAATTCTAAAAATATTTTGAACTAGAAGGTCCCAGGGCCATCTCCTTTTAAGGCACCTCGGAGGATTATCAAGAATTGAAGAGAAAGAAAGGATTGGAACTAGTGGGTTGGAATGGAGTTTGTCATGAAAGAATTGATACCTGGTCCGGGACAAATCAGTAACATAGGGAGTATTAAGGTCTTTAAGGAGCGACAAAGTAAGGAGCGTTGAGGATTTTACGAAGGATTTTGGATTATTAGGACTGGATGCGGAAAGAATTTGATAGTTTAGTGGAGCACCATAGCTGTACTCCGTAAATCCAGATTGGTCTTATAATAGTCATGTAGGTGAGCCTTTTTTAGTTAAGAGGAAAATTTGACCGTTTGTTTAGTAAGTGTTGAAGTAGCATAAAACCGCAAGCAAGTTTATATTTATGAGAATAGTATTTGAATCAGGTGCATGTCGTGAGGTAAACCTTGTTAGTCGCAGATAAACAGTTCTTTTTATAATAAGTATTTTGCGAAAATAAAGATTCCAAAACCGGAAAATTTAGCGAAACAACCACAACGATACAAAATTAAACTTTCAGTAATCAATCAGACCTCAAAATTGATGCAAAAGTTTCAAAAAATTTTGCAAATATTTGCCCTTTTAAATCATATCAACTTGATTTCAAAATAAAAGAAACCCGGAGTATTTACCAACATAGATTCGTATCAAACTTATTCAGGACTAACCGCGTACTATCCTACTTGAAGAGCTGAACCTGAAGGAGGAAGCGTGAATCTTATGCAACGCACATTACCATGTAAATGCTGTGGTAATCGAGGTGGAAGAGTATTGCGATATTAAAAAGTGTTTGCAATAACGGCATTATAGATGGTTACCATATAATAAAGCGAGGCGAACCATGCATGCCAATCTAATATCTTCACATTCATACTCCACTATCTTATGATTCCTTAATTACGTTGAAGCTGAAGAGTACTACATTAACAAAAAAGAAAAACCTCCAGAAATGATAGGCATATGACCTTGAATTGGATCCTCCGTTGTAATTCATAACCAATAAGTCAAAGACAGGTCTGAAGATTTAATTGAAACAGCCCTGACATTTTTGAGAGGGTACTTGATCAACATCATAACCTAGTACTTAGGATATTAATAGTTCATCGTGGTCTACACTTGATGCCATTTAGCGAATCCATATTACACTTTAAACCAAATTTCAGACAGATAAACATACGTTAAAATTAGTTTCTAATTATTATAGTTCAGTTAACATATTGTGGCTTCAAAACTAAAGCTTGAGTCGGTTAATATTTTAGATGCAGTTATCAACGGGCATATATTAGAAAACGAATCTGATAGCATTTTCAACTTTTTTAAACTGGGAGATCTTATAATGATACAGATAAAGATTAAATGTACAATACTTAAACCAAAATACTTTGATTTCAATGAAAGCGCATCCATTATTTATGAAATCATTTAATAAATAATGGGTGCACTTCAGACCAAACATTTTTAATTTCCTCTCCTACTGCTAACCATATCCAACCACAATGGAACTAAATTCAGGAATCTCTGTCTTCACCTTTCGGGTTACTTCTTCCTCTTCAGAGGTTACTTATTCCACCATTCCATGTCTTCATCTCGGTCAATGTTCTTCTGCCTTTGATTCATTTGTGACCCTTCCCTCTGTATTTTCCCATTCTAGAAACACGATCAAACCACTACAGCTGATATTTTTCAAAACAACCCCAACTGGCTAAGGCTCCAGACTTCATCACATGGTCGATCTATTTTTCCATTACCTCCATACTTTTAAGATCAGAATCAAAATAGTAAAATAAATATTCATTAAAATTTGCTAATGACCACATATAGGAACTCTCTAGAGATCACATTCTTGAAAGCTTACACATTTGACCCTTTTGAATGCATTACGCAATAAATGCAATGGCTCAGTTAAATCGCTGATATGGTAAATTAAAGAAGTCCGAATTGCATAAGTGACTAATTCATTTAACTGTTTTTTGCTAGGGAAGACAATGGGAGACCTGAAACAGAACCAGCGATGAGCAAAGATAAGCAGATCTACCATTGTCCTCTTTATCAGCCCCTTTTCTCTACCATCAGGAGGGTGCCCGTCCATTAATTTCTCTGTGGGAAATCTCCACATAGTCCCTGTACCGCTAGTTGCTTTCTGTTGACGTAAGAAAGTGTGAACACGCTGGGTGAGCATCGATGGTTCGCTGATGTACTCAACGACTGGAAAAACAATGGCTCACTTCTTTTCTGCAAGTACTTATGCAAGCTTTTATACATTAGTGAATCTTTTCTGATGCTGTTCATACAAAATAAATTTATTTTAATGACGAAAATCATACACGCAATAACCCATGAAGGACCAAACTGAAGGGATCTGGAAATCTCCGATTACTCGAACTTACAATATAGTCTGTACATTCGAATCACACCAACCGTCTGGTTTGTCATCTAAATATTATCAATTACTCATCGGGATTACGATATATGGCACGTAGTGAAATAACCACGGGTTCGTGGTACATTTTACCATCAAAAACATAATAATATAACATCATGAACATTCGTTCAAGTATCAAACAGTGACAAGTTACAAGATTTTGGGATTAAATGATTATTCAACAAAAGGATGTAAAAAAACAAAACAACGAATGATAAGTTATGGAATGATTGATGTACGGTGGAGATATTGGCGAATCCAATAGGTTAAGTACGGTTCCTTAGCGCCGAATGGGTGGGAACTGTCAAAGATACATTTCTTCTATAGTGGAACGCGAAGATAGAAGAAATCCCCATCCATCAAGGCATGTCATTCCGATTCGCTACGTTCAGTACCAACGAAGAGTTTATTACTCAGTATATTTCCGTATTGGATAGAATAGGATAAATTCTCGTAACTATAATTTACATAATAAAATGGTCTAGATGGCTTAATCTGTTATCAACATTAAACAAAAAAAATCTGGTGCGCGTATCACACGACTTTCACTTACCTCGGTTGTTAATATCAATTTAAGAATTTTTAAATACAGGTGTATTGTATGAAGGTACAAATAAATTGTTAAAGAATTAATTATTTTTAATTTCAATAGAAACATGTGTTTTATTAAATCTGTGGCGGTCGTGAATAAGTGGTTAAGTCAAAATCATTCATTTTACAGGTGAGCGACTTAAACTTTACCTAATACCCAAAATAGAGTTACAACATACAGCTTTCTTTCCACCTGAAATTTCTTCCACCAAAAAATTTCTTAAGCCAATTTAACACGACGTGGGAGACGGTCTGAGGGAGCGATACGTGAAGTTAACTCATCTTTTATATAACTCGAGTTATCCAGTTTTCACGACCACCACATAAATAATCTATTATATTTTTATCTACAACAATCAGTTAGTTTTATCGGTTTTTCATCACTCTCCAAAATCCTTTAAAATACCGTGAGTTAGATAATATTTTTCCTAAAATCTTTAGCTATCCAACGGTATACTATACATCTATATTACTACTCTTGTGTTCAAAAACACGAAAATTGCATAAAAAAATATGTTTAAACTTATCTCCTTTAGTTGTTTATCAAATTCCCTCAACATATTTACATGTTATTTATCAATGCTAATAAGATAATGTACCTTTTTTTTTTTTAATCTACAAAATTAAAGGTACTTTAGAGGAAGAAAATTTAAAATATCATTATTTAAGCCCTGTCAGACTATTTCAATCAGAATGAAACCTACATGATACTAAAGCCCATTAAATTTTACATCGATATAATGAGTTTAATCAAAATCGATTGAGCCGTTTTTTGAGAAAATCGTAAAAAGGTGCAAAATGCATGGTATAAAGTCGCTCTACTGGTAAGCTGATTTTGGTTTAAAAAAAAAGTTACTGTAACATCTCGTGCGTATAGCTGTCTTACAAATGAAATTTTAATTTCATAGGACTTTTCGTTTTTTCCCGGGAGTTACCACACACACACACACACACACAGACCTTTTTGCGGTTATTTGGACTCAGGGAACTCTAAAACGTGTATTTCCGTTGAAAACTGGAATGCGAATATTTCATATATAGGTAAGTGAAAGTAAAACATAAAAAAACATATTCCAAGATCAGATGAAACTAATAATAAGCAAAGAAAATCTACCAAGTAACATAATTCACTTTCATAAGTTTGTAAAAATGAGTCAAAACAAGATAAACAAGGCAGAGTACCCCATGTTAGCAGAGAACACACAGAGGAGGATTCATGAAGGATGATCACCTTAACTTTATCCAGGACTCAAGGAAGTTATGGAGGGAGCAGGGTTGTGTAAGACACGTCTGTTACACGGTTTAAGAATACTGAACGCTAGCTTTCACGATCCAGCATCCCCTCATGTCATTCTAAATACTTTTCTCACGGCAAATATCATCCTAAACAATGTTATGCCTATTAAGATGTATTCCATTTTTTGAAAACGCAGAATATAGGTTAATTATTTTCTAGTACATGTATAATCTATAATCTACATGTATATGACAATATAATTCTTGTAATTATTGTCCGCTCTACTGCCCTCTGGAACTCTCTACCAACCTATACCCGCCATGCTTCTTTTCAATCCTCTTTCAAACCCCAAATTGTCCAATATCTTTTGTCACCCGATACAGACCGTCAGCAAGTGTGATATTTCAATTCTAAATATAAAATCTTGAATAAAAACAAATAATTGATTAACAAAATTTTAATTTGACCAGGAAACAATTAATTTATTTTTCATTTTGTTTAACACCATTGTCTCCAGATTTTTTTTTTTATTTTCTGTTGTAAAATATTTCCTCTAAGTTCTTCTCTTACCATTGTTAATAATGATTAACTATGTTCCTCCTGTCTGTAGGTCAGATATATTATATATTTCAGTTGCACATATCTCTTATTATTAAGGGACCGAGTTCCTATTCTGTTCTAAATGTGAGTCTATTTTTCTGTTCTAAAATATATTATAATATATTAATATATATATAATATATATATATGTGTGTGTGTGTGTGTGTAACATTAGGGAAAATCAGTTTAGTAAATAAAATAATAAGTACGATGTATGCATATTTCAACAAAGAGCCCAAGCTCTTAAAAACGCGACAAACGTGGAAGAAGAAAACCTTTTCGAAGGCGAAAATAACAGCTGCATCAAATCCAAATTAAAAAGTAGAAAGTATCGATCAGCAGAATGACACGTAACTATTCTTACTTATAGGAGGAATTTTAAAGTATTTCAAAGAATTTTTACTTGGTACATTTCACAGTGTTTATCCTTTTTCCAAAGAATTTATTTTGAAATAAATAGTTTTCTATGACAAACCTAAGTAATCCGCTACTCTGAAGAATCAGAACTGGACTACTGTACTTTCTTGCAGAACTGATTTAACGGTAAACATGAGTTACTCAGATCACCAGCATGTATTGAATAAGATGTTTATAATTGGAATAACGACAAATTCAGAGAGTTTACAATCCAAAGTTCATAAAATTGTTTAAATTCTCATTGTGTAAAGTTACACTCACTTTCACTGATCGTTCAAATCAAGACTTCAAGAAGATATTTCATTGCCGATTACCAAAACAAATATTTTAAGAAAAGCATTTCAGATGGATAAATACAGCCCTAACATTGAAGTACAGCATCAAAATACTAAGTGAGAGTCATTATAACGGGTTTTAGGTCAAAAGAAATGACCTTCCTCTCTAAAGTAACTGCAGCTTAAGGACTAGTGAGAACCAGCGAAACGGTCACTCAAGGACGCGAACGTGATGGGAAAGAAGTGAAGCCGGGAAATCAATGGAATCTGTTTGCTTATTGCTTCTCTAATCGATAAAATAGAGAGACTTTAATGTTCAAAGCGTATTTCATCCATTCATTATATTTCACAATAACAATAGAGTAACACGAAAAATTAAATTTAGTGCTTATAAGAGAAACAATTAATGGGAAATCAGTCAATGAATTTTTGTACTATCGAATACTTTAAGGCCCAAACTTATTATTTTTTTGTATGAAATCGATTTAACTTTTAGCCTTGATCTTAAGACTTGAGTTTCCATGAAGACATTCTTCTTCATTCTCTTAGGTCCGGAATTAAAACTGTGAACTCGATGGTGTTCCTGAGATCGACCAGAACACCGTAGAGCTTGGTCGCCGAATCGGTAGGTTTGACCAGATCTGCTTCCTGGCGTCTTCCGGATGAGGGCCTTGCCTACAATAATGCACTCTGTGGTCAGGTTCCAATGTTCTGCATTCACAGAGAACGCATTCTCTAATTTCAACCTTTTATAGAGATTTTCGCTCATCTTATCTTGACCCAAGTTAGCATTCAGCTGCCATTAAATAATGTAACAATAAGGCTACTTATGAGTAATTTAAAAGAAGGAGTTTTCTTGATTTAAAAGTTATCAATAAGTTGCCGTAAACTCAAATATGCTATTTCAGTTCCGCAAAAAACTTATTTTTTGAGCTAAACCTTAAGAGCACACACCACTTTGTTAGACCTAATTTTTTGGAGCTCGGTGGTCTAAAATGTCTATTTTCGCTGAACTAGGAGATTCAATTTTATCTTTAGCGATATTCTAAATTTTATAACCTCTCCCTCTTACTAATAATTCATAGGTATTGACAACTAAACAGTAATATTAATATTAACGTTTAATTTTTGTTGTTTTTTTTAATTATTTTTTTTTCAAAAATGAACCTTTTTAATGGACCAAGAAATAATAAAACACCCCTCTCCACTCATATAATGAATACAATTCCGTCAGGGGGTTACCTGTAGCATGGTGGTTAGCATAACAGCCTCCTATGCCCAAAGTCACAGGAGGCTCTAGGATTTTTCAATTGGAGTTAAAAGGTGGTCCTGATCCTGTGCGATGTCAGGTACTCATTAAAGATCCCTTGATAGACATTTTCCACAGCAGCATAAAGAGACGTTAAAATAAATAAACAAACAAATCCTTCTGTCTGCGTCAAGTTACAAGTTAGGAGACATTTAATTTTACCATAAATCAGTTATTATTCAAGGTAGAGAAAAATGAAAAGTGTTGCTGGTTCGTCTCTCTTAAGCTCTTTGATTAATTTATTGCTCTACGTATAAGATAATTGTCTGCACAGCTACATAAAGTGTCATACGGTAATATAATTATTTAGATATAATGAACAATTGCGCATGTTACCTTCTCCTCATTTTTTTTATTTTTATTTATTTTTTTTTTATAAGGATAAAATGTGCAGGGACAGAACTGACATTGGCCAAACAATTTTTAAAAATTGCCTAGCAGCAATGATTCGGAATAATTAGGAATGTTTTTCCTTGAAGTGGCTAAAACAATGTTCTTCGAAATACAAATACCCAGGGACGTATTTAATTCAGGTCAAGGAATGCAGCCTACCATATATTTAAACAAGTAAATCACTGAACTGGGTCATAGCATGCTTGAGTAAATTGGTTCCTAAATTGAGATCCTTCATATTTTGACAGAATCTTATATATCGAAAAGCTTATTAAATTGGATGAAATTGCTATTATCTTGCAGCTATTGAAGGTGAACTGTTAGATATGTCAACGTTAACGGTATACAGCTCTCAGTTTTGGTATAGATAATTTATTATTCCCCTCATAACCTGTATTAGTATTCGGGTGGGAACCAAAAACCAAGACCTGGTCTCTACGTTCGATTTTGTTCACGCACTCTTAAGCAATAGATAACATTATATAATTTAGGAATGCCGTTGCGATGATTCTTATGTATGTTTTGAAATAGGTTAAAGGTTAAAACTCCATCATTCCAGGGAATTATTAATTTAGTAATATCCGCCCAAGTAATATACAAACTATGTGCCTGCTGGCAAGTCTTATTGAGAAAACAGTTATTGTACTAATTGATGAGTCATTATTATATGCATTTATTCCTTGTAAAAAGTTAATAGCTTATATTTATTTACACATTCTCTTTGAAGTTGATTGAAACTTATTAAACTTAAATGAAGCTTCCTTAAATCGGTAGCAAACCAACAGCATCGAATATTTTATTCTTCATACTTCACAATTTTATCGAGATTCTAGTTTATGATCCATCATAACTAAGTATTTAATGCTCATTTCCTAATAGTATGTAATTTGTACAACTACAAATAAGATTATTGAGTGAAAAAAAATGATGCATTAGAATTGAGAATAGTAGAAGATGAAAATAGAGGAAGTTGCTAACACAAACATGAATCACATTGGTATCTGAACCAGAACCAAAACTTTTGACTCTAACCCTTAACTTTGGGGCTCTACTGAACCATCCAATTCTTCTCGAATCCAATCCTTACAATCCAAAATCCTCCATAAAATCCTGAACGCTCCTTCCTTTGTAACGAATAAAATCATTCATAAAGACCTCCATGTTCCATTAGTAGCTGATTTGGCCCGTACCAGATATCATTCCTTCCATGACAAACTTCATTTCTACTCTAATCCATTAGTTTCAATCCTTGCTTCTTCTTCAATTCCTGGTAATCCACCGAGGTGATGAGAAGAAGATGGCCTTCTCGTTAAGATTTACGACTGCTAGAGTGCTGCCAATGGGCAGTTTCTCTTCATGTTTTTCATGTACACTATCTTTTAGCTGCATACTTGTTGTATTATAATATACAGTTGTAAATTTTAATAAAATATTTTTTTTTTTTAAATTTAACTTATGTCAAGTAATCATTTAAAAGGAAAGTGGACCAAGGAAATGTCTGTCAAATCACGGATTGCGTTCCGAATAACCTCGAGGCCTTCTTCCCATACAGTGATGTTTGGGTATAAGACTAACTTTTAAAATGCTCCTTGAAGAAAATACAATAATTTACTATATCTTACTCTGGGTTAATAAGTTGCTATATATATTTTTCTTTTTGAAAAATGAAATTCATAATAATGGATTTATATTCTGTCATCCCCTATTGTCCTCTCTCATACCCACACTCTTTGACTATGGATACCTTGATTATAGAAGGCTCTCTGGGATAAACGAGATGAAGCTGAAGGAATTGAGAAATTCGCGTTATAAGATTTATTAACGACCTCTCCAAACAATCTCAAATTTCTCACTCGTATTCTAGTCAAGGGTGGCTTTATCCTGCTTCCTGAAGAAAGTATCCGCATATTATCTTTTTATTCCAATCCTTGAGAGCCAGAAAACTTTAATACATTTGATTTGACCTCACTCCTCGCTCTTCCATACTTACCATAAATACAAGACCTCAACCAGCCGATTTATATATACCCTCTCACAGAGCTGATTTTTCCGTGTTATCATACTTTAGTACTCATGACCCATCTCCCCTGTCTATTTTTTTCCTAGGCGTGACATTGGACAGACATCTTACCTTCTCCGGCCACGTTCGGGAGAGATTGAAATTGGCTCGATTAAAGACGCATAGGCTATTATTATCTCTTGACGTTGCCGCAGCTCTCTTTACGTCTGAAACTTCAGATTTATAAGGCTATTATCAGGCCTATCCTGCTCTATGGAGCACCATTGTTACGCTATCTTTATAGGTACACGACTCTTCAGAGGTTGCAGAGCTATCAGAACTCCGTCCTCCGGCGGATCGCCCGTGGCACTTCGCTCCACGCTCAAGGGCAAGAAATAGCCACATCCACGAGGAGCTCCAGCTAACCACAGTGTCTGAGCATATAGGCCGGAGGCATATTAAGTTCTTGGATGGGCTAAAAGTCTGTTCCGACCCTCTCTTTAGAGCTATTGCACCACTATGCAGGCCTGGGAGATGGGAAAGCACTGTCCCTTAGTTTGACGTTCTCGCTAAGGGAAGGGGTCTGGACTCTGCAGACTGAATACATTATATTTTCAAAAGCCTGGAAGATCCCATCCAGTAATCCTGAAACGAAAGCCAGCAGTTAAAACCACCACATACAGTGGACTTGAGAATGTTCGACTTGAAATACCTCGAAGGTAGTATAAGTTCTGAGAGGCCTGTACTGTTGCATTATTTGTTTTTGCAATATCGTGTTATTTGTTACTGGATTGTTGAATAATAAAGGAGATAAGAAAAAAAATCGCCCATGATAAAGTATCATCCTTAACAACCATCTAATATTTATTTCTCCACCTCCTAAAAGATCAATCTTCCACACAGCTGTAAACTATTTTGACTTAATTATGCGCAACTAAATACATTAAGTTTCCATTTGTTTTTATTTATTTTCAATTGTATACAGTTCATGGTTATTAGCTGGCTAGGTAATTATGTATCTAAATGAAGTAGACAAACTGGATCTTTACTGGGCATTATTCTTAGAAGACAAAATTTCCCAGAATAAAAATTATTTTTCATTTCATTTTAATAAGAATTCTTGTACAATTTAGTAAATAACTCTATTTTCATTGATTTATTACAATTTAAAACTATAAATATTAAATGATTTTTATGATTATAAGACAAATGATTACCTATTGGTAGCACTCCTACTTGTTTCGTAAGACGTATTCGTTTCTTTTATAAACTTACCAGATTATAGGAGTAAGGTTTTCATTGCCTACTACCGACAACTTCTTAATATTCATACATGATTTATAGCCAGCGAGTAGCCCACGAGAGCTGCCTATACTTAGGCAATTACCCGGGCCCTTTCGACCTTCCTCTTGATCTTCGATTATGGTAATCGTCACTGACAGTTCCTACATAGTAACTTCGGATCCAGAAGATTCTCGAAATCATTTACGTAAAGGGTAAGAGGTTACACAACCGAGTTCCTCTGGATTGTTACATCAGCTTCTTCCAGGGACCAGTCAGTCAGTATTCCGACTAAACACACACACACAACAGGTTCTTTCATGTTCACCATGTTGACTATCGTTTATCACATCTCAACTCCATTAACTAAAGTTCAACGTGATAAATTACGATCCACTGGCTAGTAGCATATAGGTAGCTATCAATAAAATATTTATAGTGCGATATTCATAATAAAAATAAAAAATAGTTGAGTGTGTAAATAGTATTTATTTAAATCGCTCCGAAATTAATGGATTATAATTTGAATGTTAAATAAAAAACAAACAACAACAAAAAATTGTTTTTGTTACTCTATAGTTAATTATCAACTTTAATATTCAATTCAGCTAACTCTCAAACGCCCAAATATACAAAGCATTTTGAGCATACGCCTTGGCCTCATGACAGTCGGTGGCACGGTACCATTTTCCAAGGTGAACCGCATGCAAATATAAGTTGGTATATATGGACAAAGGCAGCTAATATATGGAGCAAATGAGAGAGGAACAAGCAAAAGAATTTTTAGAGACATTAGTAATAAAATACGATTTGCCGATAGCTAAAAACAATGTACTAAAGCATATTTTAATTTTTAAAAAGTTACAATAGGCCTCCTTAAGTTAAGATATTTGTTCAAACTTTGTTTTATCTGTTATATTTTACGCTGTATATTAAAGCGGGGCAATAAAGACTTAACGTTATTTTATTATTATTATTACGGTAAAGCTAATTCAACTACTACTCTAGTTTAAAAAAATAAAAGATAATATCAATATTAAAATTAAAGTAAACTGAAGTTCAACAGCTGTTTCAATAGTTGACTACGCATTCATGACCAGTTACATAAGACAGATTATACACAATCCTGATTCAGACTCTTCTCTACTTCCTTGAAATTTCTGCAACCCCCGACGATGCCGGCCGGTCGATTGGGACAAAGACAATGGTGCGGCCTTGCTCCAGTTGCGATGACACTGAGAGTGATACAATAAGAAGAGCGGTTACACAACACAGTCACCGGGAACGGCTCGGGCCGGTCGGCCACGCCTCACTTTCTCCGTTCTAGAAAGTGTCGGCTCGACTCGCAGAGACCTGTGATCTCTCCGGTACCGGAGCCCAGAACAGCGGGGGTTTTTGTTCAGAACCTTCACTTTTTGTTCTAGGGGAGGAAGCGACAACAATAACAACAACATACTATTTAACACTAAGGGTAAAGGAGAAGTTGACTGGGGGTGCAATCATTAAAAAACTTATTAAGCAGAAACTTAATTTATTTGTGCCTATCTTCAGAGCTATAAAATAAGATAACAACCAGTTGTTGAGTTGTTTAATAATATTTTAACAAAAATATTTTAGAGATCATAAAGATAAATTTTAAATATTAAATAATGGGAGAGAAACAATTAAAGAGGTGATATGTAAAATAGGTTAATGAAAATAATAAAATTAAAAGATTATTGTAAAATATTATCTTATTTTACATACTTCATCTCTGTAATTTTCTCTCCTATTTCTTAAAATTTAGAATTTCTCTTTATTATGTCTAATTTTTTTTTCTTTATATAATGTTTTCTACATCTGGTTTTATCTTTTGTTTTATAGCCTTGATGATGGCCTAAACGTAGGCTGAATTTTAATAAATTAAGTTTCAACTTAATTAAGTGCTTTGCTTAATTGAAGTGCTGCTGCGTCCCCAATCAACTTCTCAATTCTGCACACAGCCAACCATTCTCACATCAGTATGGGTTAAGATTCAATTAATTGTAATGTACCATTTTAAGTGTGTTGCAATACCTTATTTATAGACATCACTCAGAAATAAATGGAGTACATAAAACATATCTTCAAATACTAAAAGAACCTAAATTACTCTGATTAATAACTGAGTTTTCCCAAACCTTGGAGATTACCTATAATCCTTTGTTTATAAGTGACTTAAAGTTATTACATACTCCAACTCAGTCCGAAGGAGCGATTTACTTTACAGATAAACTATTCGATTTTTTTTCTGAAACTAGTATTACTTTTATATGCAGAATCATCTTAAAAATACCAATATCTCTCCCATTTTGATTTTAAGAAGGATCCAACCGAATTATTATTAAAAGGAGTTAAACATTTGTAAAATGTATAAAATTCATCATTCAGACTACACTTATTTATATTTTATGAGCAGCTGTAGTCAATTTGTGGTTCAGGTAAGGTTAATAAGAACACAGCGGTCTTTTATAGTCAGCAAAATTAAGAAGCCGCTCTCAGCGAGAGCGAATATCTTCAAATTTTCATGTTTAATGTTCCAGTAATAATTGTAATGGTGACTGTTACAAACCGCCCAGATTCGGATTAGTCCAGGCAACACCTTAACTTCCTCAGCCACCACGACCTCAACAATCTTTGACAACCAACTAACAATAAATTATGTTCCAGGTAATTGCTTAAAAGATGTACAAGAAGACCCGTGTAAGACTAAGTCTAGGATAGTCCCCGATGCGACGTACTGCGACCGATATTGGGAATGCCAGGACGGGCAGCCAGAACTGTACGACTGCCCCAACGGCCTGGTCTACGCCGGCAAGAACAGGGGGGTTACCGAAGGTTGTGACTACCCATGGAGGGCCAACTACTGCGAGGGAAAGACACAAGCCAGTGAGTATCCTATTTTATTTATTTATAGGTAACAGTAACAATAACTTTAAGGAACAACTATATATAAAGCAGTATAAAAGTCGGACAGCTGATTTCTCCTTTATGTAAAGCTCCTTAGAGTCGGTTTTTCTAGAATTTTTTTTTTTTTACTTTTTGGGATGACATTCGATTATATTTAGAAGGAGGCATTATGCCATAAGTGTTTCTCTTTTAGTTTATGAGTAAACAACTCTACCATGTATTCACAAATAAAACACGTTCTAAGCATATACGAAAGGACACTCTAGGATGTGAAAAACTCTCATTCCTAAAGATAGTGACTTATACAATTTTGCCATCAGAACATAGATTTATTTCGGCTTTCAAGTTAAGAGTAGACATTTTTCATAATGATTGAAATATGAGACTAATTATATATCGTTCTTTCAAATAATTGAAAGATAGATATTGGTAAATTTTTAGTCAAACCTATAAACTTAACTGCTAGTATGTTGTACATTACTAATTAGTATGAATTTCAATTATTATTATTATTTTAAATAATATAGTGTAATGTAATTTTTTTTTATTGGTCTTGGTCTGTTGGTGGATGATGTAAAATAAAAAAAGTCAGAGAAATATTACATTTCAACAGCTAAATATACCTAAAAAACTAAAAAACTTCTAGTTGCATTAATAATAATCTGACAACTTTTGTTATAAAACTTTTCATAGGCAATATTAAACAAAATCTAGTCCAAAAACTGAGTTCAATCACTAATCGCTAAATACATAGTCTTGAAGACATATTAGTACCGAAATGTAGTGCCATTCTTTGAAGTAGAACAAATAAAGTCATTATTGGTTTATTATAGCTAATTTTAAGTTATTAATCAGAATTATCTCTTCCTTAATAATTATTAATATCATGTACAGAATTACAAGGATACACTGCATGTTTTAAAATAAAGTATTAATTAAGCAAAATCACATTAAAAAAAAAGTTGTACAGAAAAAAAAAATAACAGAGAAAACAAAAACTTTAGGTAAAGAACTATTGATTATACAGATTTATACTATTGATCGTGTAATAAATGTCATTCATTCATATTCATCAGTTTTACAAAAAAAAAAAGAGTATGAGAGATTACGTCTTAAACATATTTTTATAATTAAATGTAATACAAAGCAATACATTTCAAATTATATGTTGGCACACGATTCCGGCAGGTAGACATGAGTAATATATCAGGACATAATTAAAAGCTTTTAGAAAATTAATACACCATTTCCTTTTAATGGCATGGAAAGGAATCGAAGCCTGACCAGTAAAAGTTACCAATATAAAAGGAGATAGTTACAGGTTAACTAACTACAGGAAATTAGCCAACGCACAGAAAAAGTGGATTATCCTGAGCGAAGTTTACACTAAGCCTAGATTCATTTTTTAAAGTACACAATAAAGCTTTATTTGGGAAAACGTAATTTATTCAATGTGTGCAAGTAATTATGGGTAATAAAATAGGTAAATCTTATTTTTTTAATACAGGTTGACAGCAAAAAAAAAATTTATTTATCACAAAAAGTAAAAACTTTACTTCTATTGAGACAATTGAACTGAACAACTAAATTATTAAAAAATTATTTGATCTTAGAGAAACCTTTGGATAGCATTAAACAGGAAGTCAGAAAGCAACTCTCAGGACAAATAGAATCAAAATCACAGTTATATATTTTGGTTATTGGTGCGAATAAATCACCAGAATATCCCAGTAAAGAGAGAGAGAGAGAGAGAGAGAGAGAGAGAGAGAGAGAGAGAATTGATTTTTATTGTCTTAGGGCCAGAGGCCCTTTCTTACAGACAAAATTATAAACTTTTCGCCGTGTGCCATTTACAGTTGAATTAAATTACTTATCTAATACTTTTACAATGTTAAATACATAACAGAAAAATTGTTACATTTTTTTTCAAATTTTAGAAAAATATAAAATATATCATAGGCAATATGCTGAATGAAGAAAAAAAGAAAACGAATGATTATAACAATAAAGGATAATGAGAGAGAGAGAAGAGAAAGGGAGTGAGAGAGGTAATTGTGTCTTTTTTTTATTATAAGAATAGCATTAGCTGAAACAGAAGGCATCTAAGAAATGATATCCAAAAAGACATAAACATTCCACAGAAGTAAACCACGTATATAAATACAAAACCTCAAGCAAGGATTCAACACCAGCCAATACCTATTCAAAACTAATAAACTTCCAGATAAATCGTTATTACAGTTTAGTTACCGCTGGCAAAATAACCAAAGTTACTCAGTCTCAATCATCTTACGATCAAAGCATTGTTTGGTAAATTTTTTTTAATATATTATTGAATAATTTATTTTCGAACAACTTACAACATAGATTTGTTTACTTGATTGATAAGTGAACTGTAGAAAATATCGGTAGATTGGAAATTACAGGTTCGGGATAATACCGTGACAGTAATAAAGTAAGCACAAGTTTGAAAAATACTAGATTGCCAATATAACATTTATTAGTTTAATCGGATCCTCGATTGAGTATACAATGTAATCCACGAATCATGATGATCCTTCATGATTGAATACTTAATAAAAAGGAACAGGAAGACCTTCGAATGTCGATGACAAACACGAATGATGTCGCAAAAACATCCTGCTATACTGGACTCAGAGCAAAAGTCAAGGATTTTTGTATCATTCAAATGGAATTCGGTAGGAATAAAAATAATTTGAGAAGGTAAACTAATAAATCGTTATGTATAGTGTTCGTAAGGGTTTCTAGGCGATAATCTTAAAAAAAAAAAAACAGGTATTTCAGATCTCTAATAATACATAATAACGACTGATATCATGAAAAAATTTTAATCATGTTTGAAAAATTGTAGTATGCGCATTACAGAACTTTACCTTAGCTCTCTTCTTAAAATTTTTCATTTAAAAAACCGTACATTTAACTCATTAAAATTGCCATATCCATCGACATTGAGAAACTTTTGATATAGTTTGGAAGCAATAATAATTATCGGCTTGGAAAGCCCAAGGACACTACTTAATTCATCATTATTTGTTTATCTTACCGACAATTTAAAGTAGGAATAGGAACATCCCTTTCTCAAAAAGTATTAAATCAACGTAGTACCGCAAAGGTGCGTCTAAGGCACAGTTCTTTTGAAATGGTTAGTGACGAAATAACAAACTATATCTCTGAAGCTAAAGCTCTGTTATCTTACGAATTAAAAAAGTTTAAATTTAATTTTCTTTAAAATTCCATTTATTTTATCGCAGAAATAATCTATAATTAAAAATTCTTAATAATAGTAAGATTTTGTCACGCTTCATTCGCTTGTACGAATTAATTAGTTGCATGATATTTTTTTTTTAAATATTGAGCTTTCTTCAGTAGTATATCATATGTTATCTCTATTATTTCTAGAAAAAACATTTATCCTATATTTGATTATCAAATTCATTCATAAGTTATACTTGCATATATACAGTGATTACAATGTTAGACTATTATTTTAAATTAAAACAAAATAATTAAATAAACTTTAGAGGAAGAAATTATTATTGTTATTTTAGGAAATTTCAATGAAAACAAAAGCTTCCTGATATTATCCCTTTGAACACGGCACAGTTACCTACCAGCAACTCGAAATCATTATTTTGCAAACATGTACATACATTGTATAGTAAAACTTTAGAACCAAGTAAGGCATTGGAATGAAATTTAGTTAATATGTATTAATTAGCGTTGAAGAACACACTGAAAATAATATAAAAGATCATTTTGTATAAGTTCTTACAGCATGGTAAATTCTGAAGCAATTCCTATTATGCATAACACCTTAATGTGCGCATGTTCAACAATTAAATTAAGAGATTTTCAAATATTGGTGGAGAATTGTTTTATTTAGCAACATCTGCCCTCTTGATATGTCTTCCACGGGGATGTTTTCTTTCACACTACTTTTACTGCTATGACTAACTACTAAATTTATCTATTTTTTCGTTGGTTAGATAAAATCACCCTCACTATCATTACTTCTGCTTGAATTTTTTTTTTTTTTAATTGTGTCTGTACAAATGTCAATCTGAAACTCGTCTAACTTCAAGGGACTTATTATTGGATGGTTATTTTGCCATCCTTTATAAAATAATAGTAATGATTACAAAATGAAATAAAAGGGTAAAGAAGTGGTTTGGAAATCAACAATAGCAAATTACGAAATCACAACTCTTTTCTCAGTTTTCGGATTTCTTTATTTATTGTCTTATCAAGTTTCCCTATATCACTTAACCATACTTGTGTACCTTTGTACCACTAATTATACATATTGCTCAAAGGATTAGAGAAGGTACTTTTCGTACATTCTATCATAATATAACCATAATTTGAGCAGTTTTTTGTGTGCTAATTTAATACAAAACTGTAAGACATCATGCATTTCTTAAGAAGCGGTGAAATAAAGACATTCTCCGTAATCACTAATAAATTTTCATGGGCCCCAGAGAGGCAAAGGGTTAAACAACCGAGTGCAAAGGGTTAAAGAGCATTTTATGGTAAATTGGTAAAACTGGCCCTAAAATATTAATTTCCGTTGGAATCTCCAATCCGAAAATTTTTAGGAGTGCAAAATCATCCCCTTTATTTACTTTGCCTATCTATACTAATATTATAAAGCTGAAGAGTTTGTTTGTTTGTTTTAACGCGCTAATCTCAGGAACTACTGGTTTGACTAGAAAATTATTTGTTTGTGGGATAGTAAATTTATCGAGAAAGGCTATAGGCTATAACATCACATTGCGACCAATAGGAGCGAAAAATCGGAAAATGCGGGACAAAACGAGGGAAATTAACCTCGCATCCCAATGATTCTAAATTATTTACCTTTTAATTTTAAAATTATTCAATTTCCCGTTAATTTATCTTTTGCCGTAACTATTGATAATCACAGGGACAAACATTTAAACACGTAGGAATCGATTTACTTCAAGATCGGGTTGCGGAGAAAATCAGTATGTTCTTCTGCCACAAGAAAATAAAACACAAAATACCATTTACGCAGAAGTACTTTAAAATATATTCTTTTAAAAACATCTTAATAGCGATCATAATAACAGAAATTTACGCAGACGAAGTCGCGGGCAACAGCTAGTATTTCATATAAATCATGAATATTACATTAAATATAAATTATAAGTTGAAAGGAATACAATATTAGAAAAATTAACTTATTAATTTAAAAAAAAGGATTGTCTTTGAAATATTATACAAGAGACCGCATTTACCTAGAACAAAACAAGGCAAAGTGTGCCCCACCCTCATTGCTTCATACCCTGTCCCCACGCTAGGGCTTAATGCATATGTATGTCATCGATGTCAAAACTGCATATAAAGTACATGTATCCCCTCCTCATACACATAACGGCTACACAAAAGTAGTAACAATTTTAAGACAAACGTTTAAAAAGGTCGGCCTTAAACGACTATTGTTGATGATCACGCAAGTAATTTTACATTCATCTTTTCGGAGAATAGCCTTGCGGAACAATAGATTTCTTAATTCCTTCACCTACTTTTCATCTAAAGTTCATTTGCAGTTTACTCTTGGTATAATAAAATGCAGCTGAATGAATTTTTAATGAACACCATCTGATGGCATATAGAGTCTATGTTGTAAAGCAAGAAATTTAGTCTAAGTTGGGCACCATATATTTTTTATTTTTCAAGCTGAAATCAAAATTCTCCATCTAGTTCTGATGGATAGTAATAATGAATAATGAACCTTTGTAACCGACAAGAAAAAAAAATTCCCTTTCCCCCATCAAAATTTGAGAGCTTACGTTTCAAGGTGCGTAGAATCCGAATATCGAATTTTAAAAAATCCGTTTCCCCTAATTAATAAATAAATACCAACAATTATTATAGTACCATTTGATAGAAAAATAAATGTTCGACAAAATGAAAAAAGAATCATTGAAATTGGTTAACAAAGAGCCTAGACGTTGCTTTTTGAAATCAGCGGTAGTGATATGATATTATCCTTTGAATTATTGCTTTTCATATTACTTAATTGCCTATCAACAGCTATATAAACAGTTGTACCCTAATATTGGTATTTGGAAATAATAAACCATTATGTAATAATTTGCAGCGTTTTTAATAACAGAAACCATATGCTTTAATAAGAATTGTCTATGCTTGTATAGTGAGATAGATCACATTGCGAAAGTAATAGCAGAGAAGTTTTCATACAATAGGGGTACTCACTACGTTTGCTATAGCATGCTATTTGTGTTATTTTGCTAAACCCGTCGAGTTTCTACAGTTATTTCCTGTATAAAATTGATGGGTTTAGCAGAATAGCACAAATAGCATGCAATAGCAAACGTAGTGAGTACCCCTAATAAAACATTTACTTTGATGTCAGTACAATGACAGTAAATGTTAACGAAAATTCTTGAAAGTGTAAAGGTTGATCACCGAGCTTAGAAAGCGGAACGTTACATGTAGCAGAATCATTAATGAAAACCTGTTAATTAATGGATATTAGTACTGTTACTGATTTATCTATGTTTAAAGATCTCTCTAGAATATCAAAAGGATATGTCCAGAGGGGAAGGGCAGAAATAAAATGCTAAGTTATCCCACGATTGCCAAAATAAAAAAGGATCAGTATAATATTTCCAAATCAATAAAATTAAAGTACTTTAAAGAGAGAAAATATGGACACTTAAGCCCTGTAAAAACTATTTCAATCAAAATGAAACCTCCATGATATTAAAACCGAATGAAATTTTACATTGATATGGCGTGTTTAATCAAAATCGTTTATGCCTTTTATTTCTTATTTTTAATAAGAAAATCGTAAAAAGGTACAAAATGTATAATCAAATGTAGCAATTTCAGTTAGCCGATTTATATGAAAAAGAAGTTGTAACATCATGGGCCTATATGGAATAATAAATATGAAATTTCAGTTTCGTACGACTTTTCGTTTTCGTTTCTTACCAAACACACAAACGAAGACACACAGACTATATATATTTTTTTCTTACAATATATTTCATTAATAGGTAAGCAAAGTAAAATATATCTCTTCAAAGCTTAATTTAATTAATATTAAGGAGTTAAGCATAGATTCCATTAAAAAAAAAAAAAAATAGCGTGCATTTAAGCTGTCATCACCTAATTTCAACTCACCAATACACTATGAAAGGTTTTAGAAGTATTAGCCATTTTATAAGTCTGGATTATATAACAGCTCTGTAGGAAGTGTAAGGAATTTCTTTGCACCCACGACTGAACGTCTATAAACATCAGTAACGTCAATGTATTATTAGAAGTCTAAACATATTTAATTAAATAAAATTGGAGGCTGATTTCTACTTAACCACTCTTTTATTGAAAATAATTGCACTAAATTTCGGCTACAATGCCATCTTCTGGTGCAATGGAACTAATTTGATCTAAAAGTACAAAATATTGTCACAATCACAAATAATCATCTTACAATTTATCATGAAATTATATAACAATGTTAAAATATATTATAAAAAAAATAATAAAACAGATAAATATATATACATACATACACACACAATATACATACCGTTAAAATTATTAATAATCATATTAAGATTAACGTTAAAATTCTTGAAATTCTCTCAAAACAATTTAAATTTGTTTAAGAAATTACAACTGAACATGAAAAAACATGAGCAATGAAAATCATTCCACTATACAAATTACATATATAGTTCCATTGCACCAGAAGATGGTATTGTAGCCGAAACGTAGTGCAATTATTTTCAATAAAAGAGTGGTGAAGTAGAAATCAGCCTCTAATTTTATTTACAGAAATTGACTTTCACCTAAAAGAATCTACACCTTCCATAAAATATTTAATATTTTTTTTAAAGATGGACCGATCGGAAGAGAGCACTGTGATTGGCTGTACGGTATCTTCGGACACGAAACTTCATGTACCAGGTACTGGACCTGTTGGAACGGTACGGCCACCGAGCAGCTCTGCATAGGAGGCCTTCTCTACAACGAGAACACGCACTCCTGCGACTGGCCCGAGAACGTCGATGGCTGCCAGAAACATCGTGAGTATTAATTTTTTTTCTTTTTTAAACATTTTATTGATATTTACAACTGTACTTAAAATAATAAAATAAGTAAATGGGCTAATTTACAATTATGGGCTTGAAAATGTCTTGTGAAGAACTACCCAGTGGTAGCACTTCAAGAGTATTAAATCAAAATAAAATTATAATAATTTATAATATAAATTAACTAGCGACTCACCCTTGTTTCGCACGGGTGCAATTTAAATGTGGTGTAATTTATGCTTAAAAAACTTCAGTTTGACCAATTAAATGTTTTTCACTTTGGGATTAGGAATTCATCTTAACGATAAGTGCACTTAGCAAGAAATTATTATGTTTATCAAATAACGTCTATTAATTTTTATACTTAATCATCTGCAGAAATTAGAAACATAAATTGGTCAAAAATTGGTTTAGTTTATTTAGTATTTATTTGTTTATGTTTAACGGTTCCTATTTTATTCGGATTATTACAATTGTAAATTTCATTAGAACTTTTTCTAAATACATTTTAATGTATTAAAGTTAATTTAGTTTCCATATGAGTCCCGTTTAGTTTACAGTGGAACTACTATTTTTTCTTAAATGATCTAAAAGTAGAAATAATAATTAACAGTATTAGTTCATAACAACTTTTCTTTTATTTTAGCAACTTAGTACGATTTGGTACATAATATTTTTTTCTAAAACCTTGACTACTGTGTGGAAGTATGTAACCTGTAAGATCACCACGAATCAACACAACCTCCCTAATCCACCACATTGCAAATAACCTTTGTGCATAAATGTATGCGCTTATAACATCTTTCTATTTAATTACCTGACTTACTTTATTGCATATTAACATTTCTAAAACCTTGCGCTTTCCAACGATGTATTATACGTCTATGTTACTACTTACATTTCGGGAATGATTTTTGTATGACTTGGTTACAGAACATTTATTTTTCCTGTTCAAAGAAAAGCTAAATTGCAATGGATTTTACTTATTAACCTTCAGGAAACAAGTGCCTTCAGAAAATAATGATGGTGAAAACCGTATGAAAATCCATCCAGTGGTTTAGAAGGAGTTAGCGGAAACCGTTATCATTATATATATATATATATATATATATATATATATATATATATATATATATATATATATAAGATTGCACCATTTTAACGGGGTTTTTCATTCGACAACCATATTTTAAAGACGAGACTATTATAAATTGTCTATAACAATTGTCCACAATCTGGCTTACGATTTAACCGACAAAAGACAGACATTAGAACAAATTAATCCAGTATAAAAGAAAGACAATTCTCTCGATTCAGTGAAAGTACATACAAAGGTTGTAGAGGAATAAACATCCTAGAGAAAGTTGATGAAAGTAATAAGCTTGTGTTGTGAAATTTTCGCACTACTCTATAAATATCAACTTTTATCACGGATAATGTTTTCAAAGTGTAACCTATAAAGAACGGTTTCTCTTTTGCCTAAGACACAGTCATGTAGTGCCAGAAAGACAACTTAAACCGATCATTATTTAACTTAGGTTATAACACTGCCTAATACATATATATATATGTATGTATGTAGAAACATAAATGAATGATGTTTTTCTATAATTTATATGAAAAATAAATGGCATTTGTTTAATATAGAAACTTATTTTATTAATCACGTCATACCTCCGTTGTTAAAATAAATTTAAGAACTTTTAAATATAGTTAGAGTTGAAAAAAGTTCAGATGAAAACATAAGTTTTAGATCAGCTTAATCTAACAATAGAAATTATTATATAAGATTACTTAGTTTTATCCCCGTATCATCACTCTTTATCACCTTATATAATTTATAAATAAGAAGCATTTTTTCCTAAAATCTTAAGCTTTACAACGGTATATTATACATCTCTATTACTATTCTTATTTTCCGAAAAAAAAATTCTGCCCATTTTCTCCTTCAGTTGGTTTTAATTCGTGTATTTACCAGTTTTTTATCAAAGCTAACAACATGTAATGGTAAATTTTTTCCGAATTAATAAAATTAAAAGTACTTTAAAGGAAAAAAAATTGAAATATCGATAGTCAATTCCTGTCAGACTATTTCAATCAAAATGAAACTTACATGATATTAAATCCCATTATATTTTACAGCGGTATAGCGAGTTTAATCAAAATCGTTTGAGCCGTTTTCGAGAAAATCTCAAAAAGGTACAAAATGCATGGTATAAAGTAGCACTTCCGGTCAGGAGGTTCGGATTTCGGAGAAAAAGTTGGTACAATATGTTGAGCGTATCTTAATATTATAATAATAGGCTTACCGAACCAGAAGGTTCGATGCCGATACCACCAAACTTCGCCTGCACAGACTCGTCCAATGTTCACCAGTCAAGCCCAAGCCCCGAGATCAGCCTTAATGCAATCCTCCCGTCGACGCTTCGGCCTACCTTTCGGACGCCTACCAGTCGGTTCAGCGAATACTAACTTTCTCGGAATCCGTTCCTCACTAAGCCCAACAACTTTACGCGCCCATTTGAGTCTCCGCGATGCTATCAACTCAATTATATTCTCAGGGTACAAACTCCGCAATTCCGCGTTGTGCAACCTTCTAAACTCCCCAGTGGCCTCATCTCTCTTCGGACCAAATATTTTACGCAGTACCTTATTCTCGAAAACCTTAAGCCGTTGTTCATCCTTCAAAGTAAGCGGCCACGTTTCGCATCCGTAAAGAACCGTTGGAAGAATAATAGTTTTATAAATTCTAACCTTTAAGTTTTTAGACAGAAGCCGCGAGCTAAGTAATTTAGCAACTGAATAATAACACGCATTTCCCACCTTTAACCGGGACTTTATTTCTTCCTGGATTTCATTTTTTCTTGTTATCATTGAACCTAAATACTTGAATTTCTCTACGTGTTCAAAAGTATGACCTGAAATATTAATATCATCAAGATCGCTACCATTTCTGCAACTAATCATATATTTCGTCTTATCGGTATTTAATTCGAGACCTATTTCTTTACCGGTTTTTATTAACACACTTGTGAATCTTAATATTACGTCTCAGATATTAAATTTCGGTTTCGTGGGTCTTTTCTTTTTCATACCACTTACCTTTTTGTTCGACTTGGTTATTTAGACTCAGGGAACCCTAAAACGTGTATTTCCGTAGAAAACTGTCATTCGAAAATTTTCACGATCGCAATACTTTATATTTCATATTTATGAAAGTGAAAATAATTGAGTAAATTGAACACGGAAATTCGTCTAAGTGGGGAAAAAAATTACATTACCAGCACATTTTGATTAAGGTCAAAAGAAATAATCATTTAAATCTAGTAGATGAATGACACTACTTTCACTCAAGATTGGAAAGGAATGTGAAACTAGACTAATTTCTGTTTTTTTTTTCTTCTTTTTTTTATGACTCATGAACTTAATCCACTTTAAATTAAACCGGCTTAAAGGTTGCCGGTTGAATTGAAAATAGACCTCATAACTATTCAAAATGTTTCAAACTAACGCAGAGAGTATGGTCGGATGTTATCTATAAATCAAATCAAATTAAACTAATTTAATTAGAATACCTGACTTCGCAAAGGTTGTCTTGAGCCTATGCGATTTCAGGTACTCGTTAAAGATCCCTATCCTATAATCCTTAGTGGGCAAAATTTAGGACTCCCACTGTAGCATCATCCGATTAGCCACAGTAGCATAAAGGGACGTTAAATAAATAAACAAACAAACTAATTTAATACTACAACAAAAATAAAATTCATAATAAAAATAAAACAATGCATCATCTTTACTTGCCTCATACTTTTTATTAACCAAGCAGAAACACAGCTCACAGCTACTTAAGTATATCGTCCAACAGTGAGGCATTGTGTAATCAGTAATTATGGAAAGATATTTAGGGGATGATGTGGGGAGAAGTTGACTAAAAAAAAAATTGTGTAATGACCAGGATTTGGGCCTATCATGGAGATTATTTTAGCCAATAATACAGCACTCCGCGATTATATATAATTCCCCTTTCATTATATCTCAAACGCGTTAAAGTTTTTTAGCATTTCATAAGAATATTTCATTAATTCCGTAATCTTATATTGTGGGTTTCCAGATAAAATTTATGTAATGTCCGTTATAAGAGACGCCCATCAGCAAGAAGTTTTTTTTTCTCTTTATCCCAATAAAATAAAAAACATTTTACCAACAACGATTCTACTCTAGTATACACCTCAAACACTAATTCTTAGAGTTAGTGTTTAAAGGTTCTTTATGAAAATCTAATAGTAATCCCAATTTGGTTAAAATTGGGAGAGTGCCGAGATTAGAAAAGTTAATTTTAGCAATCTAGCTGGAGAAATTTTGAAAATCGGAAAGAAAGATTGGAGGTTTTTTTTTTAACTAAAAAATATAAACCTTTTTTTTCTATTTAAATTATTCCTGCTACCTCTCATTTATGTTTTTAATGAGTTGTAATACTGTAACATAACAGTTGGGGGCTAATATAACTTCTAGTCTGGAAGGTTATGGAGTTGATATATTATGAACACTTGCCAAGAGGCTCTCCAGTCTTATTTCTTAATTCCATATGATACATGAAATGATATATTTCTAATTGTTTTAGATTAGAAGTTTGAATTAACAGAATACCTGATCTTTTACTCTTCTCCAAAGCACCAAGTTTAATTTACATTTTGTGATCCATGAAATTGTAAATTTGAATATTATCAAATGGTTTAGAAAGCAGTGAGCTATACATTAATATTATGATGGATTATTATAATTATCTTTATATTTACTTAATAGTACGATAAAATAAAATAATTAATTTTTGAGCTACTTTAGCTTATTTCATAATTCACAAATGAACATAACATACCTAAAGAAATATAAAATACTTGTTATTAAATTTTGTTCATGTTAATAGTTCCAAATTCAAATAATAATGGTATTCCAGTATTACTAATTATGATATTTAAACAAAGCCTTTGTTGCTCTAATCTAACTAAGATCAGGATTAATTATTTAAAGTATTATAAGCATCACATTATCATTAGCCATGATACTATTTCTTGAATTCATAAATATTCACATAAACAAAATTAATTAAAAAATATTTGTATTTCTTATTTTCACTAGTAAACTGTAAATTAAACAAGAGTAGACTGATTAATTTATTTATTTTATCATACTCTACATTAATATATAGTACAGATAATAACAATAATGTATAAATCGCACGGCTGTTGTCCTAGAAATGGTGCGAAACTCTTTATGTACTGTGCCCAAGACCCCCTTCATGGGTTGTATAGGTACAGGTTTTTTTTTTTTTTTATGAACTTTACATTTTACTTTCTTTCCCAAACCAGACACCATTTCTTTCATGACAAACTCCATTCCTACTAGGGCGTTTTAAAAGAAGATGATCCCGAGACATCCTAGTTTAGAATATTTTTGGAGTGCTTCAGATAGGTCATTTCAATACATTTGTATCATGCTTTTTTATAGTTAGACTCACTTTTACTTGATGTTGTTATTAATACAGTTGCAAATTGCAATATTTTTTTTTTTTTTTAATTTACTTTTAACTTCTACATTGCAAATAATGTATTTATCCATGAGTTTTTTTTACTATCTGGATATAGATAACTTATCCAAATATTTTTTTCTTTCATACATATATATCACTTTATCAGTTCCAAATTTATCTTGCTTTTTTTAAACAAATATATTTTATGTGAAACTAGTACAACTTTCTTTGAATTCATTTAAAAACTCACTAATAGTTCATGACTAAATATGATGACAGCAGTTGGCATACACCAACAGTTGTGTAACATTAACTGGACTCTTGCAACATTAACTGCATTTTTTATATTTTTAGTGGGAACTTTTTTCCCCTCATTTCCTCTTTCATAATCTTGAGAAGTATATGAAAAAATAATTAGGCCTTTTTTTCTGAAAAAGAAAATTGTAGTTGTCCCTTTCTCCTGGACACAATTCATAATTAGCATTACAATGCATATATTATAGTATTGTGAATTAACACTGGCTTTCTAGTTTATTGTAATACTTAGTTGAAACTCCTACTTCGCACAGGGTTATTTGAATGTGGCATCATTTCATTGAAAAAAAGCTCTTTTGATCGATTAGAGTGAATAGCTATGGAGTTAGAAGTTCATCGAAACGGAAACTGCTTAGCAACAAATCAAAACAACAAATGTGCACTTAGCAAGAAAATATGTTGATTTTATATCTTCTATTCATTGCTATATTTAATCATGGGAAGAAATGAGAAACCAGATCAAATCAGTTCAGTCTATTCATTTGTTATTTTAAGTGAAGCATATATTATAGAAAATTAAATTTTTCCATCTAAAGAAAACTTCATTGCAATGTATGTTTTCAAAAACTATATAAATAACAAAGATAACTATCCTATTTGCTTTATGACTAATTTATATTTCATATGAAGTATTTAAAATACATACAATAAAAAAATACAGTTTTTGGATTCAAAACAACTTTCCATTTATTTTAGCAACTTAAGATTTACTATCTAGTTTTTTCCTAAATACTTTGCACAGCATGGAAGAATATAACTTGTACGATACCCTACTCTGAATCTGTCCTGAATTTCCCTCACTACAAAAACATATGTTTATGGGCTTGTATGTACTTTATATTAACTTGTATGATTTATTTTACTCCTATTAACTTTTCTAAAACCTTACACAACGGTATATTTTACGTCATTATGAATATTGAACATCATTGATGAATATCTGAATTATAAATATTACTACTCATATTTCAGAAATAATTTTTTGATGACTTGATTATAGAAAATTAAATTTTCTTTTGAAAGAAAAACTTAATTACAATGTATTTTACTTATAAACCTTTCAGGAAAAAATGGCCTACAAGACGATGAAAACCATGTCAAAATCTGTCCAGTGGTTTACAAATTTGAGAAACCATGAATCGCATTATTATATTATATATATATATATATATATATATATATAGAGAAGAGAGAGAGAGAGAGAAGAGAGAGAGAGAGAGAGAGAGAGAAGAAGTGAGAGAATCAAGTATTAATCTGCTTATGTTTTATTTCAGCCTTGTGTAACTCCGAAGCAAATGGAAACGTCCCCTTGGGCAAGTCCTGTAACAGGTACTGGCAATGTCAAGGTGGATACCCAAGGCTTCAGAGATGTCCTGCAATGTTAGTATTTGACAAGAGGACTCTAAGATGTGTTGTGCCACCGACTGAGGACTGCGAGGTACCAACCACCATTCCTCCTCCACTAGAGGAAGCTGAAGAACCTAATGTGCCTCAACAGGTAATTTCACTCAAAAATTATAAAATAAAACTAGTTACTTACAAAAGAGTTGTTTAAAATTATTCTTAATATCATCAAACATTTAGACCTGATTTTTTTTTTTTTTTTTTGGTTCAATTGTCGATAGTTCAAAACAGCACCTTTTAATCTGTCGTTTAGTAAACTTCATTATGCAGTGGATTTACCATATTTCTTTAAACTAAGAGAAACACTAGAATTTTATCTAAGTGTACATAGCACATTAGTTTCATATAAATCAATATTATTCAATTGTTTTAATGAATAAACTCTTAATCTAATAAAAAAAAATTTTAATTCTGGCATACCGTCAAACTACTATTTCTTACAGTAAAATTGTAACATCAAGCAATTTTATCTAAACAATTTCAAGTATTTCTGTGACAAAAATGTAACAATCCAGAACTCCCATACTCTGTCAAAATTTAAATTCAAATCTGTTCAGCTACCTCCTTTCCATTCAATTTGCAAAGAATTGTTAGAAGATCTGCTCATTTATACAAAACATTCAAATAAAAGAGATTTAAAAGTTTATTTATTTATTTTCTTTTAATTTAATTCTGCACAATTGAATCATGAAGATTCTTGGGTACAGCTCTTTTAGAGATTTGTTCTGCTTCACCACCTACAACCTTACGAGGTGATTTGACCTAGATAATCACACTCAGCCTAAAAGTATTTTTTACCCGCTTTATAGAGGCTGGTTCTCCAGGAGAGTTTCCATACCGCAGGGTCACTCCATGGGTGAAAGAACAGAATAAATAATTCTGTCACAGCCAGGGGTTTCGAACCCAGGAATTGGAGAATTGAAGCTAGTACTCTATCCACTAGACCAGTGGTTCCCAACAAAATATTTTCGCAGATCTCTTTATTCATTCTCTTCAATGGCAAGGGCCTCTAAATACTAAAAATCATTAATATTTATGTATGTTTTTATACATCAGAATGGTATATGGCAGCACCAGCATAAATTTGTACAGCAGCTCTAAGGGCTACACCGTACACGTATCCTAGAAATGACCAACTAGGAGAAACGGAAATAAAGGAAAAAGAATCTGATTCTAAGAGCTTCCTTCAAACTGCAAAACATTGGAATTGTAAAATTTAAACCTTATATAAGCATATTTATTCAAATACTCTTTAAAAAAAAATCTAATATTGTCCATTACCTTATGCCAAATTAAATCTGTCTTTTAAGCTCATAATTTTCATAATGACCAATTTAATGATTGTGGTTGTGTATTAGCAGTTCAAATGTTGAATTTCTCCATATAAATTTGCTATTATTATTACAATCCAAGGCTTCACAAATATTTGCGTCTAGAAAATTTAAAATTATTTGTCAATAATTATACTAAATAAATAATTTGGAGCTTTCTCTCCTTTTTATATTTATTTATTACTATACTAATAAATCACTTATTATTCCTAAATGTTTCGAGGTCCGAAATTGCCTCATCTTTAGAATCAAAATTTTCCATATTGTATTAATATAGGTCATATTTTATCACATATCTTTATTTCTATAAGTCAACTCACAATAATTTGGTCAATATTTAGTTAAATTTAATTTTTTATCACCTATATCGACTTGTTTAAACATTTGCTACTTGCTAGTCCAAGCAGGACCTCCAAACATTAGGGATTAATAAATGATTTATTAATGTAATAATAAATAAATATAAAAAGAAGAGAATGTTTCAAATTATTTAATAATAATATCTCGCAGCCCACTAGACATCTTCAGTGGACCACTAGTTAGGAACTTTGCACTTCAACACACTGCTCCACGACACCAAATATTGTTTGCCATTATTAACTTTTAAGACTGTTAACCAAAGTTCATCTGTCAAGACATGAGATTAACTTATATATTATTTTTACCACTAATTTTCATAAGTATTGTAAATTTCTTCTAGTATCAAAACTACTATTATATTTTTTTGTACATTATTATCAGAAGTTTTCTTTTGAGTTATTTTATTGTTTCATTTTGATTGTTTATAGTTATTTCACTCTAACACTCTTAAAGTCCAGCTTTTATTTCCTGTAATACTATCCTAAAGAAATTTGTTCCAGCATAAATTAAGAATTATTATAATTATTTTTATTTAAACAGGGAGGAAGACCTCAGGGAAGGCCACAGGGAAGACCACAACAACATCAACCTCCTGCAAGAGATTACCAGCAACAACAACAGCAACAACCCACACAGCAACGTGAATACCAGCAACAATATCAACCACAACAACTGAGACCTCAGGAATTCCAAAGACCTCAGCAGCAGCAACAGCAGCAGCACTCCGGTGAAGAACAACTACCATTCAGCATACCTCCAGGAGCAATTCCTGTCAGAAGCAGGCAGAGGAATTAACTTGTTTGAAATCCATGTCTTATCACTGTAAAAATTAGAATTAGATACCAGAGAGTAATGTATGTGTAGACCCATCAAATTCACTTTGATACTGATTAAAAGCATCAGACAGGCAGATCAAAAGACACACTTCATACTGTTTTTTTAGATAACTTACAATAAATATGTCTTTGTATTATTAAATACAATTCGGATATAAAAGTATGTTAAGCAAATTAAATTATTTCCGTAAAGCACTTTACTTGTGATTACGATATATTCTGTCCATCCTAAACATTTAAAAGATTAAAAAATCACCTCCCTTTTTTTCTGAAAATAAAATAATAAGTACACACAACAGTAGACCTTAAGAGGAATCAAGAAATATTGTGATTGTGTTTCTATTTCTTATTACAAAGTGTTGATAAGACTGTGTGAGGAATCAATGTAAAGTACTAAGTTAATTTTAGTTTGTAAAAGACTTTGTAATGTATAGGTTTAAGTTTTTTTTACTAATATTTTTGAGCATTAAACACTCTTACAGTTATCTCCCATTACCCTTAAATTATGTAAAATAAATTCTATTGTACATTTAAAATGAAACATTGCCAGAGAGTATTGGGAGTAGATATATATCAAAATTTCATAGATATAAGATTACTTTGTATTATGAAATAAAATAAAATTGAAAACATGTTTTCTTTACTTCCTGATTTAATAGTTAGAAATATTTCCAGGCGATGCTCCTTTACTATTAGATAGTAATAGGGGTAAAGGATTGCTTATTTATTTAGCATCCCTTCCTTTATGCTGCTGTGGCTAATCGGACGATGCTATAGTGGGAGTCCTAAATTTTGCCTATCCAGGTTTAATTAGGATGGGGATCTTTAGCGAGAACCTGACATCGCACAGGCTCAGGGTCACCTTTAAATGTCCTCTACTAAGGACAGCATAACTAAGGATTTTTTACTCCCATTAAAAAATCCTAGGGCCACCAGTGGCTTCGAATCCAGAACCTTGGGCACAGGAGGCTGTTATGCTAACCACCATGCTACAGGTAACACCTGGGTAAAGTATGTTCATGCTGTAGAAAGCATAAATAGTTAAGCTTGATCATTAAAAAATGTATTCAGTAATACATGATTTTTATTTGATGATTTTTCACTCTCCTATTATTACAGAAAGATTTTATTTTATAAATAAATTATAGTTCAAATATTTAAAATATAACAAATAACACTCTTGAAGGAGATTAGTTCAACTTAATTATTATTTTAATGCATTAAAAATTTATAAAGTTTTTTTTTTTTTTTTTTTTTTTTTTGTGTCCTTAGTCAAAAAAATCAACTATTGAGGTGGTAGAAGAAAGAAAAAAAAAACTTTATTCTGGGGCAATGTCTCTTAAGAATAACAATTATGAACTAAATAATAAATTATAACTGGCCAAAAACAATATATAAATACAATTAAATAACACAAGAATGAGTACTTAAATTTCTTAAGATAATTATGAGATACTCGAATTAAAGAAATCCTTCTTTCAGCTAACTGGTTCTATTTTTATCTAAGTAACCATATTTTGAATGTGTGTCATCCAAATTGAGTTATCTTTAATAAACACTGATCAGAGAAACAGCCTGAAAATTTAACAATATTTAAAAAATGTAAATGCTTACTCACTGTTTTTTAGTGAAAAATTCTTCTTCGCAGCCTTGAAGATAAAAACCTATAACAGATAATAGTGAGATGATAAAAAAACTCTGAAATATTAAAAATTTTAGATGATTAAAGAGTTTCATATAAAAAAACATATTAAGATTAGAGCTCATCAATTGTTTAGGGCCCATCATTGAATTTTAGTTTGTCATTAATAACATTATAATCAGTACATTAGAAATAAGTTGATATATTTCCAAGAACTATCCTTAAACTTTATAAAATCTAATAGTGAATAATTTAGGTAATTATTTAATATTATGACAGATGAGAAAAGTGAGGAATTGTAGAACAGACCAGAGACACTAGATAAAAAGCCTTTGCTAACAGAGTATTCTGCCAAATATCCTAAACACATTTCAGCAATAGAAAGCTAAATGGAAAGACAAATATCAGATTATGATATCATCCTTTACTGCTTCATGGTTCATAAATCTGAGCAATTTTCAACTATCAGATAAATAAAATGTATGACGAAACAAAGCGTCAGGCAAAGTTAGAATGGATATCATGGAAACTGAAACTAAATAGAAAATGAAGCTTGGAGCATTGAAAGGAAACACATCAGAGTTAATACCGGACAAAGACCAACAGTTTTAATGGCTAATAACCTGTACCTCAAACACCCATGAAGGGACTTGGGTTCATGATATAAAAATGAATTTTATTCTGTAACGAATGCTCCCCTAAGACTTTGTATGGTTCAATTCGTCTGGTCTTTTTAAGACTTTAGCATTGAACTAAAACTAATTTGGTCGCAATGACTTGAATGAAAGAAAATATTGTTGACAGAAAGCAGGGTAGAGCCACTTTAATTTGGAATGGACATGGGAGCATCGGGGAAATCAGCATATCATTCTAATGAAATAGTTCAATGGTCTCTTAAGTCTCATGTCAAAGTATTCAGATAGCCCACTACATACAAGGCAAACATAGTGAAAATGAGAGAGAACAGTAGGAGCTGACGGATTATAGTTGCAATGGAATCGTAAAATCTTGAGAATAGGTTTAAGGATAGTGCTGGATTTGAGAAATATGTTTACTCCAGAAAAAGTGTTGTTGTTGATAAAAAATGATTAATGTTTCCTAATGCAGTGTGTAAGTGTATGGGAATGCTATTGATGTAAAGAAAGAGATAACACAGAAGAGAATTTAGAAGGTGCTTGGGACTGATAATGATGGCCTCGGTTTTTCCAGCTTTCAGCCTCAAAGCATTGGATGTAGTCCAAGCATTGATATTATTGATGTCCTGTTGAAGCTTTTGGATAGTCTCAAGCATTTTGGAAGCATACAAGGAAAATTAGATTTGCAGAATATCCGCATATCGTTGGTATTGTGAGTGATAGATGGAGTCAGAGATATTATTGATATAAATGGAGAAAAGAGTTGATGAAATTGAGTACTCTGGAGGAACACCACACATTAGTATTATTACATATAGGGATCTGTACTGTTTCTAGGCCAAGGGTCATGCGATTCGGTGATTAGTTCAAGATAACGATCAGCTGCCAGGTTGTTCTCTAACTTTTAGATACCCACTTAATAGAGACTCATGATGTCCTAGAAGGGTCTCCTTACTCAAGGGTATCAATAAATTATCCTGCCACAGCCCGAAATCACACTTGGGACTCAGGTAATAGTAGTCTAGAGCTCAATCCACTAGATCTTATTGCTCTTTACTTAATAGTGGTGGCTCTATTTCTATTCCTAAGCAGTACTTATCACTCAGTCTTTCCCCCGTGTAAGTGATGCCTTTTCTTCTAGGGCATTACAATGCATAGACAAGAGCTTACATGGCCTGTGGTTCCATCGCAAAAAAAAAAAAAAAAATCAGCACTACCGATATGAAAGAAAAAGAGTGATAGAAAAATAAATATAACAAAGCAAAAACTTCTACCGAAAGACAAACTAATTGTTTATATATAACTGTAACAAAGGCTTAAGTCCCAAATACCAGTAAAACAATTACCACATTCAACGTTTTACTGCTTCAGACATTCTTAGGACAAGCTAAAAATATTAAATCACATTAAAGATAGAACTTTGTGACATGACCTACAAACACATTATGTATATATTATATTTTAATTTTGTTTATGTCCCTCCATTATGTCATATGTCCATTATATGTCATAGAAAAGATGATGTGTACCAAGAAAGGTTTAAATATGGGTGAACAGATTCCGGTTTTGGGGTATGCCAGTGATTTAGTACTGCTAGGAGAAGACACGGAAACCATACAACTAAATACAAGTGTGTTACTAAAAATCAGTAAAGAAATAGGGCTCAAATTAATTACCGATAAGACGAAATATATGAATAGTAGCAGAAACAGTGGCGATCTTGTTGATATTAATATATCAGGGCATAATAATATATCAGCTTTTGAACACATAGAGAAATTCAAGTATTTAGGTTCAATGATAACAAGGAAATATGAAATCCAGGAAGAAATAAAGTCCCGGTTAAAGGTGGGAAATGCGTGTTATTATTCAGTTGCTAAGTTACTTAGTTCGCAGCTTCTATCTAAAAACTTAAAGGTTAGAATGTATAAAACTATTATTCTTCCATTCTTTACAGATATGAAACATGGCCGCTTATTTGAAGGAAGAACAACAGTTAAGGATTTCGAAAATAAGGTACTGCATAAAATATTTAGTCCGAAGAGGGATAAGGCCACTGGGGAGTTTAGAAGGTTGCACAACGTGGAATTGCGGAGCTTGTTCCCTGTGAATATAATTGAGTTGATAGCATCGCAGAGACTCAAATGGGGGAGTAAAGTTGTTAGGTTTGGTGAGGAACGGATTCTGAGAAAGGTGTTATTTGATTCGCCTGATTCGCTGATCCAACTGGTAGGCATCCGAAAGGTAGGCCGAAGCGTCGATGGGAGGAGTGCATTAAGGCTGATCTCGGGGGATTGGGCTTGAACGGTGAACATTGGACAATCTGTGTAGGTGGAGTTTGGTGGTATTGGCATCGAACCTTCGGGTTCGGTAAGTCTATTATTATTATGATGTCCCTCCGTTTAGCTTTCTATTGTATGGTGTTGAGAATGTTTAGTAGAATATTCGATAGGTCTTCAGGACTCTATTTATTATGCCTCGTCTTTTCTATTAATCCAGTAATGTTTATTTAAGAGAATTACAATTATAAAAAATATTACTTATAGACCAATAATATATTATTATACTGATAATATTATTATTACTATTATAGTCAGCTAAAACCCAGCAAAAAGTAGTGAATGAATGAAATGGTCTTGTTGTACCGTTTTTGACCCTTGCTATTATTGAAACTACTTCAATCCCTCTCTCTGTTACTATAAGTGTTTCATGCCCATATCTTGATTGACTTTTACAAATGTAAATAATTTTATTACGATTAATAAATATGGAAATTTGGAATAATTTGAGGAAAAACAGCACATCTTGACAGTTGGTATATTTCTATAGAATGATGTTTAGAATTCAATCAATAATTTGAGTCTTTACGGACAAGTTTATCTTTCTTTGTAAAATTGCAAACAGCCAACTTATGCAGCTAAAACAATAAAAACAAATAGAAATAACCAAATTAATAGCAAAAAGCATTTAGGCTTACACCCCTTCAGTAATATCAGCATTACAGAGCAATTAGACCAAACTACCTCATAGAAAGCTCCATATTCTTCTAGATAACTCAAAGGTTCAAGATGATGCCAACAGCCTAGAGTTCACCTATGGTCTCTCAAAAGCAAGAAGACAAACTTTCAAACCAAAACCAGCTCTATGTAAGTTATTAGTTTATAAGTATGAACATTCAATGATGTTTATATTCATAAACTAATGTAAATAACAAGTTTATAAACATCTAATACTGATAAAGCCGCCTTCAAATTACATGGCATCGGAAATCTAATCAATAAATAATTTATCTAATAATCATAATTAAGAAAAATTGAGACAGGTAAAAATTTCATAAATCTAGAATATATTACATACTTCATAAAAATGATTAAAATTAAACCAAAAAATATATAAATAATGTTACTATAATCTAGTGATACAGAAAAGCAGTTGCTGGTATTGCAAAACTTTCTATATCTGGCAAAGTATAAAAAAAAAAAAAAAAAAATCTTCAAAAATGAATAAATACAAATATTGAGACGATGGAGTTCAAAATATTTATTTATGCAATAACACAAAATAATCATCTTTAAGGAAAACTAAAAAAACTGAATAAAAAAGATAAATCAATGGAAAATATAAATTGAAATGTATAGTTTGTAAAATGTAAAATTTATAGTTGTTTTTAGGATTATATTTCAAGAAAATAGCCTACAACTAACATGAACCACTGGTGCTAATCTAAAGGTTTTCGTTAGGAAAAACCTCTATTAATTGACTCTCGAGAGAATCCAAAGCAACCCGAACAACTAAGAATCTTATAACTTTTAAATCCAGGCTACATTTCTATAAGCTTCGAAAAATAGGTTCATCACATCATATTGGCTAATGCCTACAAAATTGTTTTGGGACTGGAACATAATAGTAGTATTCTAGTAGCCTAAAGAGCATCATGAAACTGAATATAGAGAACTGTCCATCCTGTAGAGGATGGAATTCGGAATTATGTTAATTTCCCAAACAACATTAAAAGCTTCAAAATTTCAACAGCTTGTAATATGGCAATATGCATTAACTTACCTTTAAAATAACCAGTGCTATAAAATATATGGCTTAACCTTTTTTGCCTGTCATGCACAAACAGTACCCTCTCGATACATGCTTAATACAGCATTCAAACGGAAAAACTGTACTGTGCATGCCATGCGGGAACAGACCTTTTAAAAGTTTACATTTGTACCATTGATATTCTATTTAGTTGAAAACATCTATAATGATTGAATTAATTTCTAAAATCAGGAAATTTTTAACCAACAGAATTTTTGGGAGATTTGAAACATCAGATAGAATCCAACTAAGAAGAAATAATTTAAATAAATATTCAATAACTTTAGAGTTCAAAAAGTAGTGCTTGTCATAAGAAAATATTTTCAATTCTGTGTTGTTTCATTAAAATTATATGAAACCATTTTAATTAAATTTAAAGTTTTAAACAATGCGATTTAAATGAAACCAATTTTTATTTCTATAAATTCTATTTTTGTAGAGGGAAATAATACTTCAAAACATTTAGTATTAATAGTATTTAAGTAAGAAGACCCTTCAGTTACCCATTCTCCTTGTAGAAGTTACCAGAACAAACTGTAAAGGTTTTTTATTTATTTTTTTTTAATTTAGGTGATAATTATAGGGAGCGGCATAGTCTAGTGGATAGAGCACTAGTCTATTGTTTAGGAGCCTAAGTTCAAATCGCGGCTATAGCAGAATATTATTTATTCTGTTAATTCAATCGGGAGGCAACCCTAGGGCATGGAGACCCTCCTGGGGCAGACCCAGCCTCTATAAAGTGGGTACCTAAAATTATTGGGAAAAAACCTAGTGGCTGAGCGCGATTAAGGCCTAATCATCCATTGCACTGCTGTTGGCCTAGAAACAGGTTTTTTTTTTAGGTAATAAATATTTTTGAAGTATGAAATTGGGAAAAAGGGAGATGACTTTATACAGAGAAATGTAAAAGAGACTTGCTGAGCCTTTATTCTGTTCACCATGGTTTCACAATTTTTTACCTCCAGATATCATGTAAATACTCTTAAAAATTAATTTGTGCATGTAAATTTTTACTTTTTCTTTTACAGTTTCTGGTAATTCATTTATCCTAGAGAAAAGGGCTTTCATATGAACTTCAATATTACTAATTATATTATATTGTGTCGTGTCACATGAAATGTCCGTTTTCAAGGTAAAGGATTTTTATTAAAAATACATTATGAAAACAAGATAATTTTATTCGAAGTATTTACCTTCTTTTTCTACACATTTTTCCCAACATGACACCATCTTTTATATCCCCGAACTGAAAAACTCTGAGCTTTGAAGTGAAGCAAAATCTGAAAACGCACTTTTCACTTGATCATCATTTTCAAAAAGTTTTCCTTTGACAAAGTTGTCTAAATTCCTGAACAGGTGGTAATCTGTAGGAGACAAGTCGGGAGAATATGGTGGGTGCAGTGTATCGAGCTTTTTTACTTTCCCAATACACTTTAAATGTCTGGAAATGGTAGATGCACTTGCATTTAGTTGTGTTGAGAGTCCTTTAACTGTTTGGTAGGGGTTTCCTTCTACTGTATGTTTGAGGATATCGTTGTTTATTACGGACGGAGGTCTTCCTCAGGGCAAGTTTTCCAAGTCGGTATCCCCAGCTGAAAACTTAGCAAACCAACGGCGAATGGTCCGTTCATTGTCACTTCCTTTCCCAAACGCCTTGTAAATATTTCTAGCAGCCTCAGCTGCTGAATGGCTGAGTTTAAACTCGTACAAAAATATTATTCGAAAATCGCGTGTTTCCATGTTCATAATTGGAGATATACTAAAAAGTGGGTAATTGATTGGGAAGCTAATGTTTATGATACAAAGGTAGAGGATTAGTAACTGTTTACTTTACATATGTAAACATTCGGAAGAAAACAACAGAGACCTGCAAAATCCTTTATGTATTTCAGAAACAATAAAAACGGACATTTCATGTGAAACAACCCAATAATATTTGACTTTTTAACATGTGTATTAACTTTAAAATAGGTTTCTATAAGGCTCTGATCAGACCAATTTTATTGTGTGCATCAGGATTCTGGACAACCACCAAAACGATGGAGCAGTATCTCACCTTCTTTGAATGGAAAGTCCTACTTCGGATATTAGGAGGAAAGCACGTTGGAGGTTAGTGGTGAAGAAGTTGTACAGCATATATAACGAGCCTGATGAATGTGAGGCCAGAATGTAGAATAGTGATGTCCCAAAAAAAGCTCCTAAAAGAACCAATTTATGGAAAGAGACAGCGAGGATGGCCAAGATTAAGATGGATGGATGCAGTTGCAGCTGATGCTCAAATTACTCTAGCCGTCCACAAGACTGGATGGCACAAGACCGTGACTATTGGAGGAGGCTGTTACAAGAGGTAAAAACTCGGCAAGGAGTTGTAGTACAATACATATTTTTGTCCATTAAAAAATATATGTTTTAGTTCAAATTATCGAATCCTGTTGGATTTATTTATTTATTTTTTTTTTTTTGTGAATCCAAATAAATAGTAAAACAATCGCAATATCCTTTTCAAATAAATAAAAATGTAAATTAACACTAATAAAGACATGAATTAATAAGGTTATATAATACACATTATATTGAAAGATAAGGTAAGTAGAGTAAAGAAATATTTTTCTGCAGACTAACAGTGTTATACTACTATATTTCCCAGAAGTTCTCAAGGACCACGCAGGGTTGAAGGTGTAGATTTTTTTTTTTAATTTATCTTGTATTATATATATTGTAGTACATAATACAATACACTCAACATACAAAATGCTATACTAAAGAAGACCAGTCTCTCAAGTAACAGCATAACATAAACATAGAATATAAACACATTAACAAATGAAAGAAAAGAAAACTTGAATGTGTTAGGATAACAAATGATAAAATCCAATTCGTCCATTATAATACAATTACCTTATTCCTTCAGAAGATGGAGCATGAATCCATATTCTTTTCATAAAGGAGTAACAAACGAAACACTAACAAGTGGCAAAATACCGCACTGAAAATAAAAAAAAGTAATTATTCAAAATATAACTTAAAATAAAGTCTAAAAATATATGTTTAGTATTTCAAGCTTCATTTTAAATATATAATTCCCATTATCAAAAATTTTGAAAGATTACTTCCATCATACAAAATAAATATGAAATAAATCAGATCGTCCTGATATCATAAATCAATTTATTTAATTATGGTACATAACAATAGACAAAAAATTACTGGGACATAGTTTTGAACAATATAAAATATAATGTTGGAGTTATTGTTGATTGTTGAGAATATATGATGGAGAAATCGGATGAGGGTGCAGTCATAAAAAAAACAAAAAAAAAACACACTAATAAGACAAACTTATTTTATTTGTATGCCGATGTTTTGGCCTACATTGTGGGCTTCCTTCAGGGACAAAAGTGATACTCTTTCGGAGTCAGCACTGATGAAGGGCCACAATGTAGGCTGAAATGTCAGCTCACTATAAAATAATTTTATCTTTGTGTGTTCTTCTTGATTATCATTCCCTTAACCAACTTCTTCATAAATATAGATACTGTTTTTTTCATTTGATAAAGAAACATTAAAACAAAATCTACATATTACATGAATCCAAATATACATACTTTCGGGTATATTTAGATGTTGTAACCAATAAATTAAATTTGTTAAAATAAAAGGTTTGAGTATTTATTATCAATGAGGATTTATGAAGTAATTAATAACAATATGAATTATGCTAATTTTAACTATGTTAAATTATATATCATATGATATATATTTATATATCATATATATAAATCAAATCTTTGATTTTTTAAAAATATTATTGATACTATTCCAGTTTCACTAAACCACTTGCCACTTTGTGATAGCAAAACTGAACTACATAGAACCTCTAATTTAGATTTTTTTAACATATAGAACAATAGATCAAATAGTAATTATAGTTTAATTAAACATTAAATGAATTGGCCTGAGTACTTGTCCCGAAATGTCATAAAGTGTAATAAATTCAAGAAGTGTTTTTTTTTTACTAATTCCTAAATATGTAAAGACAAATAAAATAACATTCTATATCAGTAAGTATCTAACTTAAGTTAAGGTATATTAATATTCATAACTTATGTTTGAGTTCATCAAGATATTTTCCTATAATTGATGTTATGTACAATTCATTATTAGAACTTTACTAATTGTATAGTTTTGTTCATTATTTTACACAATATAATACTCCCCACCTATAAAAATGAAAGGAGGAAAGCTGGCAATACTACATTTGTTACATAAGAAACTATTAAAATGTTTCACAAATTCAATGCAGCCATTTTGATTATTGGAATGAAGCTTATAAGCAAATTTAAGAAATCTAGTTTTAAATTTTCTAACAATTACTTTATGATTTACTTTTCTTTGTACGTTAAAAAGGAACAAGCTCATATCATCCTTTAATAGAATTGAATAGAAACAACTTACAATATGAGAAAAAGTATTAAGATAAATTATATTAATATCTACCTCTATTAAAAGCCCAGACAATTGCCATTCTCTGACGAATTTTCAACAGAGTAGCCAAACTTGTCAAACAAAATATCTGTTACAAGATACCAATTAAAATGTGATTGAAAGAATAATATTGTAAGAAAAGTATTAAACGTTTAAAAAATATTCCGTTTGATAGTAAAAAGCGTTTCAATTTCATCATTCAAGAGAATAAGACTAAAAAGTAAATTTTATATTATTCTTATTATGTGATATTCCATTTGTTAAAATTTAGAGCTAGATAATATATAAGATATACTGAAACAAAATATTTAATATTTTACAGCACTTTTAATATTTTTTAAATTTTTGAAGCGTAACTGAAAATTAATGTTTTTGTATAGGTAATGTTAATATGAACGGTAATTGCGCGGGCCACTGGGACATGAATTATAACCGCGTATAAGTTCATTGCAGTGAATTACTTTGTTCTCTCTGTTGTCTAGATTCATCGGATTAACTTTTGTATGTGCGGTAAGTACCTAGATACTAATCATTAGTCAACTTTCCTTCCTTCTCGCTTTTCTTAGCGAGTTATCTCATCGTAACCTTAGTGTCTTTTGTGTTTTAATTTTTAATAGATAATTACTAATGTATTGAAGTAATTTGAGAGATGCTATGAAATCGATGATGTAATTATTAATAAATTTAGTTAAACAATAACCTCCAACCACCCATCTATAAAAAAAAAAAAAAAAATGAACTACTTTTATCAAGATAAATAATAAAAATGTATATTATGTAGAATATAGATAACAATAATTCTATTATTTATTTTCTTTTAATAGAATCATATAGTAATATTACGAAAAATGTATTTTTTTTTTCCATTTCTTTAACTTTCTATATAAAATGCATAGAGATAGCCAATTAAACGAAAAATCGTACGAAACTCAAATTTCGTATTTAAAACAACTGTAACGCTCGAGATGTTATAAAAACTTTTTCACCAAAATCGTGTGTCTATAAATGCTACTTTATACTATGCGTTTTGCACCTTTCTACGGGTTTTTTTTTATTAAACTCGCCAAACCGATGTAAAAGTTGATATGCTTTAATCATGTAAGTTTCATTCTGATTTAAATAGTATGATAGGGCTTAAATGAAGATTTTTTTAATTTTCTCCCTTCAAAGTACCTTAAATGAAGTAGATTCGATGAAATCACCCAAATCATCTTATTAGTATTGATAAAAAACGGTAAATTTATAAGTTGAGCGAATTTGATAATCAAGCGACAGTAATACAGATATAAAATATAATATTGGAAAGCTAAAGATTTTTGAAAAAATAAATGATACAGAAACTATGAAAATGAGATAAAAAGCGTTTTTTTAGTTTTTATCGAGTGTGATAAAAAGCGAATAAAACTAACTAATCGTCGTAGATAATAGTATAATATATAATTTAATAAAATATATTTTTCTATTAAAATCAATTTAATAAGTTTTAAACAATTTATTTTTATCTGTAAATGTATTTAAAAAATTTAAAATTGATTTTAACAACGGAGGTAAAAGAAAGTCATGTGTCGCGCGTACCAGATTTTTTATTTTAGTTATCACATTTCGTTTTGATGTTCTCTGAATTCCAAAATATGATTTTGGAAAAATGTCTTTACACCCTTATCGCTTCGTGTATCTAGTAACTTTCTTTATTTTTAACTGTTAATGTTTTCGATAATACTTTAGGGTAGGAAACTGTTATTTTCAAAAACGTCTCATATTCTATCTACACCACTCTTTTAAATCCAGAAAAGTAAATCTCTTTTATGATTAATTATTATGCCAATTTAATTTTAATTCAAATCAAGCCACGAATTAAGAACGTGAGGATATTACTGGTGCACTAGACTGAAATCCTTATCATGCTTCCGATTTGGAATAACTTTTCTCCGGGATCAGCAGACACACAAAATCTGCAAAACTAAGAAATATTCATCACTTGCAATAAATAATCAATTCGATTCTGTTTCAGAAACACAGGAAAATAATTCCATACCTAATTTAAGAGAAAAGGCATGTCCGGTGTTTTGCTCAGGCAAATAACGCAAGCAAGGACGTCGGGGAAATCTAAGGTAATGTTTATTATGTAAATTAAGAATAAGTTGTATATAAGCATGGGCGTGCGCAGAGAGCAGTGGGCTGCGCCTTCCCTCTCTCCTAAACATTCTTGGGGCAAGATAACGATAATTAATATACAATATTCAACTAACGAACATTAACAGTTCAAGTCGATTTGTACACTTAGTGCTGCTTCCACTACATTCCATGACTTTTTACTTTCACTTACTATATATAGTAAGGGAAAGTATTGCGATCGTGAAAATTTTCGAATTCCAGTTTTCAACGGAAATACACGTTTTAGGGTCCCCTGAGTCCAAATAACCAAGTCCCGCAAAAAGGTCTGTGTGTGTGTAGTAACTCCGGCGAAACGGTAAGTCCTATGAAACTGAAATTTCATATTTAAGACAACTATACGCCCGAGACGTGACAAAACTTTTTTCATCAAAATGAGCTTACCAGAAGATGCACTTTATACCATGCATTTTGCACCTTTTTTCGATTTTCTCGAAAACGGTTCCGACGATTTTGATTAAACTCGCTATATCGATGTAAAATTTAATGGGCTTTAATATCATGTAGGTTTTATTTGGATAAAAATGGTCTGACAGGGCTTAAATGCCGATATTTTAAATTTTCTTCCCCTAAAGTACCTTTAATTTTGTAGATTCAATAATAATAACTACATTATCTTGTTAACGCTGATGAAAAACAGGTAAATATATAAATTGAATAAATACGATACCCAACTAAAGGAGAAAACAAATTTTACTTAATGCAATTTTTCGTTTTTGAACATAAGAGCAGTAATATACATGTATGATATACCGTTGGAAAGCTAAAGATTTTAGAAAAATATCATCTCATGCACAAGCTTTTAGAAGTTAATGGAGAGTGATGAAAAGAAGATAAAACTAATGATTATTTAAGATAATAATATAATAGATTTTTTAATAAAACACATGTTTCTATATAAATTCAATTTGATTAATTCCATAACAATTTCACGTATTTTTATCTCTAACTGTATTTGACAATTCTTTCATTGATTTTAAAAATGGAGGTAAGTGAAAGTCGTGTGTTGCCCGCACCAGATTTTTATTTTTATTAAGGGACAGTATGTTCCCACATTAGACCAAAATGTTCCATTGTAAGTTATAATATTTATATAAAAGGGCTTAAGCCTCGGGAGAGCAGGAATGGAACCGTGACCCTCACAAAAGTTCTCAGGTCAAATAAAAATAAAATATAACTAACCAAAACAAGACAATGAGATAAAATGTATGCTTTTAGAATTGTTTTAATTCCTAGCATATATATTTTTTAAATTTTATGCATATAGACATTGTTTTAAAAATATAACTTAATTAAATTTTTAACTCACGTTGACTATGACGATTTGCAATTTGCTTGGTCCCCTTTGTAAAAATCCTTCCTATTCCTAAGTATGTGTATATTAAAATGTAATTATTAGATATATTCGAACCGATGTTTGCTTTGTAAAAGTTTTTAACATTTAAGGATTAGTTTTATTTTCGCTTATATGTGCTTTTGATAAAAATTCGTATAAGACTAGTAAGATATTAATAATTAATCTTCTTACAGATTCTAATTAAGCAGATAAAGCCTCGCTATGTTCCTTATTGATTTATTTTGGCCTTTAAGATAATTTTTCATATATGTTTCTACCATCTTGTACACTTTTTCAAACTCCATCTTTAGGACCTCAGGTAAACCTTATTCAATCAACTGTACGTATTATTGGAGTGGCTTTACTTTGTTACCTTCTTAATACTTCCTGGCATCCTTCCTTAACCAAGTTATCCAATACTTCCTTCTGTCGTACATCTCCGATCTCCGTAAATCCTCTCTTCATTTTCATAATGCCCACTCTTGGCCATCAAATTTATTTACCACGCTCCATCGAACCAAACCTTCTTACAGATCTTTACTAATCCGATCCTCGTCTGCATGATTAGTTCTTATATTGGTTCCTCCAATACCCTTCCGACCTTCAAATCCTATCTGTTCAATCACTTTCATTCAATCACATTCCCTAAAATCGTAAATAAATCTACTGGCCTTCAATCAAAAGTAGTTAATAGGAAAAGAGCTATAAACTTGTGATTATTTATTTTATTTTTTGTATTGTGCTTTACCAATCTAATACACAATTTTATTTTTGAATTGCCAATAACTTTTAAAATATATAAGTGATATCATTTAACAATTTATGTTATTTTTACTTTCACCTACCTGTATATAAAATATCTAGAAAGTATTCTGATTTCGAGAATTAGTGAAGTTTTTGACTAAAATACACGTTTTAGGATTTCTGAAGTCTAAATTACCAAGTCGCGCTAAAAGGTCTGTGTGTTGTAAGTCTAGAATGAAAACGAAAAGTCTTACTAAACTCAAATTTCGTATTTAAGACAACTATACGCTCGAGATGTTACAAAAATTGTTTCACCAAAATCGTGTAACTGGAAATGCTACTTTATACCATGCATTTTTCAACTTTTTACGATATTGTTTATTAAACTCACCATACCCATGTAAACTTTGATGGCCATTAATATCATTTAAGTTTCATTCTGATTGAAATAGTCTGATAGGGCTTAAATGGCAATATTTTAAATTTTCTCCCTTCAAAGAACTTTTAATTTTGTAGATTCCATAAAATTACCCAAATCACCTTGTTAGCATTGAAAAAAAACGGATAAATTTATAAGTTGAACGAATTTGATATTCAACTAAAGGAGAAAAAAGGAAACTTTTTTTTTTTAAATGTAATTTTTGTTTTGTTTTTTTAAATAAGAACAGTAATATAGATATAAAATATAATATTGGAAAGCAGTTGAAGATTTTAGGAAAAAATCATATACTATACACAACTTTGGAAAAGGTAATAAAGCGTGAAAAAAATGCGAATAAAACTAACTGATTGTTGTAGATAATAAAATAATGGATTACGGTTTTGCTCGCGAATATTTTATTTTATCTTTATTTAAATTTGCATAAATGCGTTTATGAGTAGTAGCTATAAAACAAATGTGATGGAGCAGTTGTTTGTGGATGTGGTCACAAAGAAACTACCAATAAAACAAATTTATTTTATTATTTACTTACTGGTGTGTTTTCTTGGTGGCTTCATCCTCAACCAACTTCTTTACCATATAGTCAAAACGGTTAACAACTACTCCATTATTATAAGACGTATAAATTTTCAAGAAATATGAATATTATATTTTTAACAATTACATTTATCAAAGTTGTTTTCAATTGAAAATATCCCCATTTGTTGGATCAATGTATATCAATCACATTTATGTTACAAACGTGACTATATATCAGCTAAAATATATCGAGTAATTTTGGCTATGCTTACTTCTACTGGATCGCTATTGTATATCTAACAGAATAAAATGACAACTTATTAGACTAAAGTTAGAATTACGGTTGATGAGGAAAGTGACTTCGAAACAACTTAACCTATTACTATAATTAATCTAATATAATTGTAAATATCTTGCTTCTAATATCGAGACACATTGAAAAAATAGAACAAAAACTACACTTCATTATCTTTGCGGTAGTCGAATTCAATTTAATAAATAAAACAATTTAAATTAAAATTACTACAAATTACGATAGATGTTGATAGTGACTATGTTGAATGAGGTGATATAAAAGAAATACAGGTGAATAGCAATGAGCTATTCTGTTTATGATAAATAAGAGATTATTATTTCGTGTCAGAGATGAATTTTATTTACTCTATTTTACAATAAGATACCAGTACCAAGTAGCCACATCCAAATTATTCAATAACATCGTTTTATCTTTTAAACATAACCGTTGTATATCATCATAACTCCTTTGCAACTCATAACTCATTGCAAGTCATTCAAATGAGTACTTATAATTTTTCTGGAAACGTATAGTAAAATGTATTTTATTATAACTGGAAACTTTAATGTGAATGTATATTTTATAAATAAGAACGCATAGAAACAATCAATACATACTTATATTTTAATTAATAATCACATATGTGAAGATATGGGAAGGTTTTCATGTTTAACCAGTGTTGCCACAGTTAAACAAATTTTGTTTTACGTTTTAGAAAAATATATTTTTCAACCATTTAGAATAGTAATAAAAACTATCCTATCATTCAAGTTGGACCAAATAACAGATACTTACGAAGTTTGATCAAAGTCGGTTCTGTAATTTCAGAGTTTATCGCGAACAAACATTGTGACACGAGATTTTTATATATATAGATTTAATGAAACACGTGTTGCTATCCAAACTCAATTAAATTAAAGAATTGTTTTCAAGTCTAACTTTTTTACTTTCACTTACTATATATAGTAAGGGGAAGTATTGCGATCGTTAAAATTTTCGAATTCCAGTTTTCAACGGAAATACACGTTTTAGGGTCCCCTGAGTCCAAATAACCAAGTCCCGCAAAAAGGTCTGTGTGTGTGTGTGTGTGTGTGTGTGTGTTTGTGTGTGTGTGTGTGTGTGGTAACTCCCGGGCGAAAACGGTGAGTCCTATGAAACTGAAATTTCATATTTAAGACAACTATACGCCCGAGACGTGACAAAACTTTTTTCATCAAAATCAGCTTACCAGAAGAGGCACTTTATATCATGCATTTTGCACCTTTTTTCGATTTTCTCGAAAACGGTTCCGACGATTTTGATTAAACTCGCTATATCGATGTAAAATTTAATGGGCTTTAATATCATGTAGGTTTTATTTGGATAAAAATGGTCTGTCAGGGCTTAAATGCCGATATTTTAAATTTTCTTCCCCTAAAGTACCTTTAATTTTGTAGATTCAATAATATTAACTAGATTATCTTGTTAATGCTGATGAAAAACAGGTAAATATGTAAATTGAATAAGTTCGATACCCAACTAAAGGAGAAAACAGAAAAATGCTTTTTTAATGCAATTTTTCGTTTTTGAACATAAGAGCAGTAATATACATGTGTGATATACCGTTGGAAAGCTAAAGATTTTAGAAAAAATATCATCTCATACACAAGCTTTTAGAAGTTGATAGAGAGTGATGAGAAGAAGATAAAACTAACTGATTATTTTAGATAATAATATAATAGATTTTTTAATGAAACACGTGTTTCTATAGAAATTCAATTTGATTAATTCCTTAATAGTTTTAGGTATTTTCATCTCTAACTGTATTTGAAAATTTTTTCATTGATTTTAAAAATCGAGGTAAGTGAAAGTCGTGTGTTGCCCGCACCAGATTTTTAAAAGTACTTTAACTGATTTTAACAACGAGGGTAAGTGAAATTCGTCTGTTGCGCACACAAGATTTTATGTTTAAATTATTAATTCTGTAATATTATTATTCATCATGTTTATTTTTTAGATTCATTGTTTTTGACCTTTTGCTCTGAGGATTTAATAAAGCTGTCTTTTAATTTTCCTGTAATATTGTTTTGAAAAGACTTGATATTATTTCACAATTAATTATTACACAATGGTTTATTATTTCCAAATAACAATATTAGTTTATAACTGTTTATCGAAAATCCTGTCCGCCAGTTTATTTCAACTCATTACCAATTCCTCCCTCAGATACAGTCCGGTATCTTGTCTTACTATTAGACAAAAGATTGACATGGAACCCACATACAAGACTTAAAAGACAAGAACTCAACCGACGATTAGGACAGTTATACCGACTACTCTACAGAAAATCTGAACTTACAGTTGACAACAAATTATTAATCTACAAGAAAATACTGAAGCCTATCTGGGCCTACGGACTTGAACTGGGGCAGCTAAACGTTCTAACATCAAACGCATTCAATCCTTTCAATCCAAAGTCCTCCGTACAATAGTAAATGCTCCTTATTGTGTCTCCAACTATACCTTGCATCACGACCTTAATGTTCCATTTATTCCAGACCTAATTCCATCCAAATTTTCCAAATTCCACCAGAACCTCATTCATCATCCCAATCCTCTAGCTCAATCCCTATCCAGCTCCACTCATCCATACAACCCACCTCGAAGGTTGAAACGGCAGTGGCCTCGCGACCTTTTGTAAATATATTGGAGTTCTAGCACTGGCTAGATTCTCCACTCAATGTGATATATGTATGAGTGTGTGTATGTGTATGTTGGTATGAGTGATTTGACTTTGTTGTATTGATTCATTATTGTATATATATTTTATTGTAATTTTATGCCGCGTAAATATTGTATGAATGTAGTATGTGTTATATCTGTCACCACTACTTTTGATGTCCAAATTGGGACAGATTGTAATTTTACTCAATAAAATTATTGTTGATTGAGTTTATAACTGTTTATAATAATAATAATAAAATAACTTTATTCTGGGACTATGTCCCTTAAGAATAACAAGTAAATATATACTTCAGTATATACATGTCTGGCCGAGAGACCAATAAACTAAACTAACAATATAGCTGTTGGAGAGCAATTAAGTTATATGAAAGCACTAATTCAAAGGATAATATCTCATCACTACTGCTGGTTTCATACGCTATATCGCAGCCAGTTGTTAAGCAATTTCAATTTTTGGTATTTATTTATTTATTAATTAAGAGAAACAGATATTTTTTTTTTTATTCGTTATTCGGATTCTACGCATCTTGCAACGTGTGTGTGTAAAATTAAAAAAAATTTCTTTTCTTTTTTGTACAATTATTTGTGGGTTTTTTTTTTTTTTTTTTTTTGTTAGAAAACATGGTTTAATTGTTTCTTTACCTTCAAAAATAACTGAGTTACTGAATTAAATCACGTTTGATCGACCGCCGTTTTTAAAATAACCAGCTGATATCAACGTCGAGGTGTTAGGATCATCGTTGCATGGACTAGTATTTTTGTAGCGAATTTCAATAAAATTGGTCCGGTAGTTTCGGAGATATGCCGTGGACGGCTGACAAACAGATTTTTTTTTTTTTTTTCGTTATTTCGATTCTACGCATCTTGAAACGTAAGCCCTCAAAATTTGGGGGGGGGAGAGTATTTTTTTTATATTATTTTTTGTCGATGACAAATGTTCATTATTGAAAATAATAAACCAAAATTATTTAGTGTTGCATAATTCTTTACGTTACTTTAGAATGATGAATTTGTATTTATTATTGAAATTTTTTTTTTTTTTTTTTTTTATACAATACTATAATGGTCCTGTAAATATGGATTGGACGCATTTTACAAGAGCTCTAGTTCACTGAGAGTGATAGTAAGTTGAGTTGGAAGAGTTCGTTCCGAGGATCTAAGATATATCTGGACTCCTTTCATTCCTTTCCCTCCAAGTGGCCGCTCTCCGAACTGCGATGATCCAATTTCTTGACAATTAGTTGGATAACTCTTAAGGATGAGAACTATGTAGGTAGTATATAGCCTTCGTGACCGCGACATAGTGGAATGCAGTTCTTGACCCGGTGATGCTGGTCTTCGGAGCTGGCCAAGGACGTTGGGATTCCGCAATCCGCACAGCCCCGCCTCACCGTTGGCTTTGTTGTAGCCAAGCTCCTCCCACCCAGTTCGCTCTCTTAGATCATGCGGTTCTTTGTATTCTTATCTCCAGTTTCGTGATTCGTATATTAATATATACAGGAATCAAATCTACCCTGTCATTAAATGTAGCAATGGAGGGTTATGATATTCTTTTATTTTACTTGCGATAGTGTATCATCATGGACATGCGTATTATCCTTTTTTATGGATTGCACAAATAATTGTAAAATCTTCTGTACTCCCTACTCAGGACGGGTATCTCGGGAATATTATTAACACCCTTGTTAATTATTTATTTTTTTTTTAAACGTACTTTTAACACTAAGAATAATATTAATGACTTTAAGGGGTGAGGTAGGTGGCTGATTAACGCGCGTGAACAGTCCGTGCCTTGCCCAGCGACCTGATGAACAAAAAAAAAAAATCTGTATCACTACAACCCATATAGATCTGGACTCAGTACATGTAGAGATTCGTACTGTTTCTAGGCCAACGGCCGTGCAATGAGATCACGCTCAGCCGCCAGGTTTTCTTCCCAATTTGGGTATCCACTTTATTGAGGCTGGGTCTGCCCCATAAGGGCCTCCATGCTCCCCCCGACTGAAATAATGGAATAAAACCAAACAAAAATATATGTTTTAATAGCTGGTAATAAATATATTTTTTTAAAGTTGTTAGTGTATTATTAGAATTAACTTTCGAACACAACAACAAACAACAGACAAGTGGGATATCGTTTTTTATTTATTTTTAACGCTGAATATAAATACACACAATACGCTAATGCTACTAAAATTTTAAAAGGGACCCACAAGAAAATTTAAAAAAATCTGAAAATGTAGCAATTTTTCTCTGAATAATTTTTTTTTTTTTTATCATTATTATATCATTGTAAATGAAGGTTGGAATTCATGATCATTTTAAAAGTAACTAATATATGTTATCAAAGTTTTCTGTATTACTTAAAATACGTTAATTTAAAATTGATATGGCAATCACATAATTTATTTTATTATAATCATTTCTGTATCAGTGAATTAATGAAATTCAAACAAAATTCAATAGTTGGAAGTTTGGAATTTTGTCAAAACAAATAAAGAAATGAACTCTTATGAAACGTGGTTAGATAACTCATATAATATCCGTTCTATTTTTTTTTTCCTTTGTTACTTCCTGGTTGTATTACATTAGTTATGGTCATTTTTATAATTATTTGAAAAGCTAATTAACAAAAGATACTGTAGGACACTTTTCTAATAAACAGATATTTTGAATTATCATCACTTAGTTTTATCGAAATTCGTCATTCGACATCATAAAAAATACATGCTAGTCCTTTATAAACGCTTTTGAAAATTACAGTTCTTTCTGAAAGTACTAAAAATAAGTACATACTTAACTTAGCAACAAATCATACTGCTTAAAAAACGTAAAAAAAAAGTTATGAAGATTGCAAAAGAAAATAAGATTCTAATATAAAAATAATTAAGTAAATTGATTCATTTGCAATTTTTTTTTTTTAGGAACAATTTTTTATTGAGTAATATTACCATCTGTCCAATTTAGGACATTTTTAATAGTGATAAAGTACTACATTCACACGATATATACAAAACAATAAACTTCTATAATAATAATACAATATACATATATACAAAACAAAATCAATAAAAATATATACAAAAGTCACTCATACCTATATACAATTCACAAGCATACAGCACGTGAGTGGAGAATCTAGCCAATGCTAGAACTCCAATATACATGTTACAAGAGGTCTCGAGGCCACTGCCGTTTCAACCTTCTAGGAGGATGGTAAGGATGTGTGGAGCTGGATAAGGATTGAGCTAGGGGATTAGGGTGATGGATAAGGTTCTGATGAAATTTAGAGAAGTTTAATGGTATAAGGTCTAAAATAAATGGAATATTTAGGTCGCGGTGTAAGGTATGGTTGGATACATAATAAGGGGCATTAACTATTGTTCGGAGGACTTTAGATTGGAAGGATTGAATGCGTTTGATGTTAGAAAATTTGGCTGTCCCCCACAGTTCAAGTCCGTAGGTCCAGATGGGTTTCAGTACTGTCTTGTATATAAATAGTTTGTTCTCGATAGATATTTTTAAATTTCTGTTCTGTAGTCTGTATAATTGTCCAAATTGTCGATTAAGTTCTTGTCGTTTAAGTCTAGTATGCGGGTTCCAAGTTAGTCTTTTGCCCAGAAGGAAGCCAAGATACCGGACTGTGTCGGAGAAAGGAAGTGGAACGGAGTTAAAGAGAACTGGAGGGCAGGATTGTCTTCGAAGGGTAAAGGTGACATGTTTGCATTTGGATTGATTGACTTTGATTCTCCAGTTGTTACACCAGTGTTCTATTTGAGAAATGGTTTTTGAGCTTAAAGAGTAATCCCGGGTGCCACACCCGGTCAAAGTTTGCAAATTAATGCGAGATTTTAGTGTTCCTTGTAATAATTGTCTATAAAATAATATTATATATATATATATATATATAAAACCTATTGGAAAATTATCACCTCAATTGTGCCATATTAATCATTATTATTAGCATTGAACTAAACAGGATAAATTAATTATCGTTTAATTGATTCCATATACCTTTTAAATAATGCGAAATGTGGAAACTATTTTAATGCGGAAACATTAGCATTGTCTAGGGCCATATTGAATATGCAATGTTGCTGACCTAATTTTCTACATTGTTTATTAACTTTCAAAGGTTTTTTTTTCGCTTTTGATATTTAAAAGGAAGCAATTAGTTTTCACACTATTGAATGTGGTAGGTTTTAAAATTCTAGCATAAAACATCTTTCTTGAATGGCATTATATCATTTATGCTTTTAGGCACATACGTGCATTTTTTATGTATTATTCACCTTAATATGCACTCAGACAAAAGAAGGAACTATTATCACATTTTGTCTATGTACATATTTTTTGTGTATGTTTTGTATGAAATATAAATGGAGGATGAGAAAAAAAAAAGGAAGGAACGATTTTATCAACGTATATGAAACTAACAAAATTTTACCCTTGTAGAGAGCAATCGATTCTATCTGTCACTCAATGTTTAAGACTCTTGTACTATTTTCATTCTTTTGAAATTATAAAATCAATTATTATATTACAAATGACCAAAACTGCCTGACTTTTTCGACTGCTTCAACACTTACTGAACAAACGCTCAAACCTTCAACTTAAGTACAAAGGGCTCATCTACATGACTATCATAAGACCGATATGGACGTACGGAGTAGAGATTTAGGCTCTACTAAAACCCCAAATCCTCGCAATCAAAAAATCTTCGAAAATCCTCAATGCTCCTCATTTTATCACAAATAAAATCATCCATAAATACCTTGATGTTCCCTATGTTGCTGACTTGGCGCGAACAGGTACACTGCCTTTTCATGACAAACTCCATTCCCATCTACCCCAATCACTTAAAAAACAACTAATTTCATCAAACGATTTAAAATTGTAAATACAAATACTAATTAAAATTCTACGTATTTTTTTTTCGGCTTGTCAAAATTATAAATTCCATCTTTTACCACACTAATTTAAATAGAATTATACTTAGCGTTTTTTTTTGCCTTAACATTTAAAATAAAAAAATCATAAGTTAAAATTTAAATTTTACATTAAAAAATACTTTTGAATAATGTAAAAGCTTAACTTTTTCTATTGCTGTTTTTTAAGCACTTTCATCTTGATAATTATCAACTGCTTGTTAATAGTCCACTTTATTTTTTCAATTAAAGGCAAAGGTTAGTTGAATAAGAATGGAAAGCCGGATAATGGCACTGGAAATTGAATTGTGGCTTAAACTGGCTTCACCTTGATGCAGTTGTTCTCGATCGGAAACACGAAGAAAGTGCACAATGCTCTTGATATTTCCTAAAGTTCATTGCTTTCTCCTAGTTCCTTTTCCGCATATAACAAATCGTGCTTTCCATAACCACATCTCTCCGAGCGCAAATAGACCTCTTGAATGTCACATTTTTACGAAATGCCAATGTTGAGGTAGATAACTATTCTGCAATGTAGAAAGTAAGGGAATGATGCTTTCACCAAAAAAAAATATAAAAATATATTATCTAATGAAAAGTATTTATCCTTACAAAAACCGGTCTTATGGTACACTATTATTAAAACTCGATTTGTTAAAATGTTACTTAATATCTTTCTCAAACGGAATGAATCAAAAAGACAGGTTATTTAAACCAATAAGATATCTAAAATTTAAACTTTCCACCGATTTTGTTTCTTTAAAAAATCCTGTACCTTTACTAGCCCTGAAAGTTGTTGTGCTCATTACACAGATTCGTACAGTTTCTAGTCCAACGGCCGTGTAATTAGGTGATTACTTCAAGATACGCTCTTAAAAGTTTTTCGTCATTTTGGGTACCCACTTTATACTGGCTGGATGTGCCCTCGTCTCCATACCTCAGAGTCGCCCAAGGCCTGAGATGACAGAATAAGTAATAGTAAAATAAAAGGCTGTCTTACTACCTACCAGTTTATTTAAAACTATACCACAATTCTATAATGAAACCTCATGTCTGAACTTCATTGTAGTTTACCTACACACAAAATACGTAAAGTGTTTGCAACCTGGATATGTCATATCAGTCGAAACTAGTGCAGATTTTACATAAATATGTTAGCCTTTTATTTCACTACTAAATCCTGACCTTCACCTTTATTTATCGACAATAAATCAGAATAAAGGGCCCGATTCTATCCTCTAGACCAAAGTTCTCAATTGGAAAATCCGCAGACAATGTCCATGGTAACGAGATTACATTGAAAAATTGTGTTGAATTAACTTATTAAAAATATTTGCGAAGCCTTCCTTGGCTTTAACAAGAATCACCACCAAATTTCCTGGACAAATAATGTTGCGAGTAATAACTGTTAGTAAATAGACACTTATGTTGTATATCTAAATTTCAGAAATTCAAAGAGAACGATGTTTTCCAGCTTGTAGTCCGTTCATAAAGCCTACGTCTAGCATATATTATCTTTAACAATTTAGTTTTATCGCGGTCCATTATTTATTTTTTTTAACATATTTATTGATATCTACAACTGCATTAAAAAAAAAAAATACATCAAGTAAATGTGATGGTTATTAAAACATAATACATGTAGAACCACTTCCCAGTGGCAGCACTCTAAAATATTCTAAACTAGAAGGTCTCGATGGCCATCTTTTTTTCAGAGCCTCGGAGGATTATCAGGGATCGATGAGGAAGAAAGGATTGAAACTAATGATTGTAGTGGGAATGGAGTTTGTCATGGAAGGAACAGTAGCTGGTTCGGGCTAAGTCAGCGACATATGGAATATTAAGGTCTTTATCGATGAGTTTATTTGTGACGAAATAAGGAGCATTGAGGATTTTACAAAGGGTTTTGGATTGTAAGGATTGGATACGAGATGAGTTCGATGGTTTAGTAGAGCCCATAGCTCTACTCCGTGTATGTATGTATATATAATATAATATAATACCGATTTTTTTAATATAGGGCGCCCTCGTCATTGTACTGATAGGATGAAGTGGTCCGCGAAATATTTTGTTGGGAACCACGCCGCTTCATTTTGTAAAAACATTTTGTCTAGAGGACTAAAATTGGACATATTTAAACATTTAGTACTCCAATATCTAGCTAGACATAGACAAAGACATCAAAACGCGTTGAGCTAAGCATCCATCTGTTACAAACTCCAGTTCCTAAATGACATAATTTTTTTTCTCATGATGGCTATTTATACCCGTTAACAAACGGTAAAGTAGCAATGGTCCACCTTATAGGCTTTTTCTTATTCTCATGTCAGAACTTGCTCATCATTGACCAAAAATTCTTGTTCTATGGGTAGAAATGTAAAGGTCAGAATTGCTAGACCTTGTTTCGAGGGAGTGGATTGGCGATCTAAACAATTATTCTTATAATGATATACAACAATTATCCACTTATAAGGATTTTCCAGTTTTGTAATACCCCTCAACTATGTCTTTCACATCCAGCCTGACGTCTTTGGTACTCTATCAACGACCGGGTGGGCGCCAGCTATCAGACTTATCATTACCGTTACTCTGAAAGTCTACCAAAAAATTGGGAGTGGATTTGGGATGAGTACATCTACTAATCAAGGAAGAGAAGTTTGTGTGAGCGGCATTCTTTAGTTGATAACAAAATAATGAATAAATAAATAAATAAAATTGTTGATTCTTGTTGAATTCAAAAACACTGGCATCGGGAACTAAAAGGAATAATAATGTATTGCAAAAATATTTTTGAAATATCCAAATTTAGATCAAATTAGCGTATGTTAAATATCTAGATTATAGTTGGTTATCTAAGAATTGTCTGTAAATTATCAAAGACCATATTTGTGAAAAGAAATATTAAATAAAAGGCAGTTATATATGAATAACTGATACAATTCCTGAGTGAAATTTCTATTTAGGAAGTGTGTGCTGTACAAGGCCCAAGGCCTTACTCTTTTCCTAGCCGCATTCCACAATCCATTCTCAGGGGCAAATTTTACGCTTGTTTTCTTGAGTCGACTTCAATAAAACATTAGAAAAAAGTAATAATCCAGTATCGTTACAATGACCTTTATTGCTATTCACTTTTTTGTTAGAATTCGTTCTGTCGCTCGTCTAACTTCTCTCTCAACAAAAGAAAACAAATATTAAACTTTAATTTATTATGTTTTATTAATTTATAGTCTACCTCAATAAAATTGGCTGAAAGTATTCTCTAAATCCAGGATAAGATGTTCAAACTACAAGGTACAGGTTGAACAGTGCCCACAATACTCAACTGTTGTGAGGGTTAAGCGGGCATAAGGAAGGACACTGTCGTACACTCCGAAAGTTTTTATTATCCTTAGTGTTTATGCTGTCACTAGGAGGAGTGTTCTCTTTTCTATTCATCCTCTTTGACTAGAAGATGTTCTTGAATTTTCTACTCCATGCTTGTAGAAGAACAAAGGAATATGACCAAGAAAAAAAAAATGCTATGTTCGCATCAAAGCTTTTAATTTTAAACGTAGTAAAAGAAATGAAAATGGAACTGTAAATAATAGAGATTAAATAATTAGAATAGGTTAAAATAAAAATTTAAAAAAAATGTGATACGGTAACACATGATTCTCGCTTACCTACCTCTGTCGTTGGGATCACTTGTAGCTGGGTGGCTAGCGTAACAGCCTCCCATGCCAAAGGTCACGGGTTCAAACCCGCAGATGGTCCTAGGATTTTTTAATGGGAGTGAAAAAACCTTAGTTACGCCGTCCTTCGGAGGGGACGTTAAAAGGTGGTCCCGAGCCTGTGCGATGTCAGTTACTCGTTAAAGATCCCTATCCTAATAAAACCTGGATAGGCAAAATTTAGGACTCCCACTGTAGCATCGTCCAATTAGCCATAGCAGCATAAAGTGACGTTATATAAATAAATACCTCCGTCGTTAAAATTGATTAAAAAATTTTCAAATACAGTAAGCGATGAAAATGAGTGAAACCAATGAATAATTAATTAAATTGAATTTCTATAGATACATGTGTTTTATTAAAAAATATATTATATTATTATCTAAAACAATCAATTAGTTTGATCGCCTTTTCATCACTCTTCATTAACTTTTCCAAGCTTATGTATAAGATCATATTTTTTTTCTAAAATCTTTAGCTTTCCACGTTAATACATGTATATTACTGTTCTTATGTTCAAAAACAAAAAATTGTTTTAAAACATATTTTTGCAGTTTTCTCTTTTTGTGCGATATTGAATTCGTTCAACTTATATATTTATCTGTTTTCTTTCAATGATAACAAGATGATATGGTTATTTGTACAGAATCTACAAAATTAAAGATACTTTAGAGGAACAAAATTAAAATATCGGCATTTAAATCCTGTCAAACTATTTCAATCAGAATTAAACTAACATAATATTAAAGCATATTAAATTTTACATCGATATAGGGAGTTTAAACAAAACCGTAAGGGCCGTTTTGAGAAAACCGTAAAGAAGTGCAAAATGCATAGGTATAAAGTATCACTTCCGGTCAGCGCATTTGTTGAAAATTTTTCTGTAACCTCTCGGGGGTATGGTTGTTTTAAATGTGTAATTTCAGTTTCGTACACCTTTTCGTTTTTGTGTTTGACTTACACACACAGACGTTTTTTTGGGACTTGGTTATTTGGACTCTGGGGACCCTAAAAAGATCACAATACTTTTCTTTACTATAGGCAAGTAAAAGTAAAAAGGACAATGTATGAGCTAAATGTCCAATAAGGGTTGATGAATTTGCTGTGTAACAAGCAACCCGATGTATTTGGGACACAAAGCAATGTATTTGGATGTATTTGGACAATAAAGCATTCCTCTCTTCCATTGTTCAATCATGAGGACATGAAGTAAAAAATAATGTTTTGCAACATGCAATGCACCTCTATACGCTAACAGCTGCCCGAGGAATATAATTAAGGAACGGCTACAAGTAAATAAATCAGTAGCAGAGTGGAGGTTATATAGGACTGTATATAGTTCAGGAGGCTATCTCGAAAAGCTGGACGGACCAGTTCCCACCGGGCTGCTCCGTCCAAACCGGCAATGCTGGTATTACTGCCGGAGTAATTGCACCAATTTTGTAACCATCCGGACAACGGCGTAGGTTACAGGTTCTAAACTTACTGTCTCAGCTCCTTAAGAAAAAAATAATGATCTGGTTTACTCAAAAAAATTTGGTTAGATATTTTCGAAGATTCTAAAAACATTAATTTTATTTTTAAATATTTTATTACCTGCAGTTCGATTTATTAGGGAAAAAATAGAATAAATAAAAACCTGGACTCTCTCTACTCGAAGGGTCTAAGATTCAGTAAATATGTTATAGATATTCCTATACTTCTGTTTCCAACGACCGTTCAAGAAGTTGATTAGGAGAGATCACGCTCAGTTGCCAGATATCCCGATTTTTCAGTATCCTCTTTATAGAGACCGGGTAAGCACACTATGATGTCCTTCCTAAGACTGGAACAACAGAATAATTATTAATCTGCCGCAGCCGGTGTTTGAACCCCAGCCCCGGAGAAATACTTTTAAATCTATTTTTTAACAAATATGGTGAGTTTATATTGAATAATTGTTTAAAATATATAAAATTAAGTTATATCCAAAATACAATTACTGGTTGTATTTCATAAGATTACCGGAAATGTTTTAAGTAGAAAAATCCCCAATAACCAAATAAGGGAAAGAGTGGGGGCCGAGCTCACCGTTCCCGAAGAAATTAGTAGAAGAAGGCTGATGTGGTATGGGCACGTTATGAGAATGGGTGAAGCACGTTGGCCTCTTCGATTGATTGAATACTGCCCACCCAAGAGGAGAAAACGTGGAAGACCTCGGAAAAGATGGTTAGAAGAGGTAATGGAGGATATGGCAGCCAGAGGTCTGACTGAGGACGACTGTAATGATCGAGATTATTGGAGAGACGGAGTGCTGAGGATCGGGATGTGACATCATTGCAGAACACCGAAGAGAAAAAAAAAGTTTTAACTAAATAATGGTTTTTAATGTTTAGAATGAACTCTTAGAGCTTCTTTATCATTTTGAATCATTTTACCTTATACTATAACCCATAATGGGTCTTTGGTTCTGTACATAAGGATTCATATTGTTTCTAGGTCAACGGCTTTGCAAGGTGATGCATCCGAAATCACTCTCAACTATAACGTTATATACCCAAATTCTGGGTTCCTACTTTACTGAGGTTGGATGAGCCCAAGGAGTCTCTTGATCCCAGGGTCGATCCACGATTAATATCAAATAATACTTAATTATCCTACCACTGCAGGGTTTGAACCCTAATTCTTGACGTTATTAGTCCATTATTTGTTTCATGTAACGTGTATTAAATTGAATTGACGAGACACTGCCCTGATATTCCAAATGCTACAACATTTAATTGAAAAACGCTCAAAAATTGTATTTTACAATACCATTATGAGGACTATTTGGGAATACAGAATTAAGATTTGAGGGAAAATATGAAATAAAAAAAAAAATTCATAAATACTCAATATTCTATTGGTTGGAGACTTATGCTGTAACTCCAAACATCCAACTTAACTTCTGGATAATCCATAATAATTTAACTGAGTTCTAATAATATAATGTTCTGTCAAACCAAATTAAATAAAAAATAAACATCAATTTTTTTATAAGATAATTTAACTGATATAATTCAACAGTTATTGTCCCCTTATTAAAATAACAAAGTTTTCTCAGAATTTACTTAGTTTTTTAAATATACTTTACATGTCAGGCATTTTCAAGCAATTTTAATCATATCGCTTCTAAAATTGGTGCCTTGAAGCTTCAGAAAATACGCAAGACTTATATAACTATTGTAATAAATTTTTCAATATGGAATATTTTGTTATAGGACCAAGATAAAAATAAATAAATACTGTACTAATTCGACTTTTTATGTTAATTTACGGGTTTTATGGAAAAAAAGAGGTTGCATCATTTTTTTAACAATTAATAAAGATCCATCGTTCTATTCCAGAGAGATCTAGATTTTACTAAATTTTAGATATGATGTAAAAATACCTAAAGAATTAAATTAAAAACATATTTCCAATTTTTTTTCTCTTAATATCTTTATTCACACCTGTTAGAAGCTATCTGACATTCAGCAAATGTGCTGTACAAATGTTAGATCAGACATGGTATTGTGGTATGGCATGGGGAAGGAAAGTGCCCAGCAGCACCCCTTTCTAGGCTTTAAATTAGCAGAGAAGGTCTATCATCCAGCTTCTCTTTAGCCATCTTCTGACTGGCATTTCAGCTATTGATTTGTCGTTAATCAGTCTATTATCGTGTCCTGTGTTTACTGTGAAAGCGGGAATAGAGTGTTCGTATATGTTGGTCAACTGTTGATTGTTGCTAATCCGTATGAAAGGTTCTGTTGTTTACATACCAAGGAGCTGTCGTTATTAGTCTTAAAATTTTGTATTGAAATGATCACAGTTTTTGTATGTGAGTCTTTTCTGCTGAAACAAAAATCTGTGAAGCGTATGACCATATTGGCTTAAGTAGGTATGTTTACGTATTCAGTATCTGCCTAATTTTTAATTTTGATGATTTAGATAAAAGAGAGTATAGTATTTTCAGTGGGCGGTTGAGAGTCTGTCTTTTCATCTTGACGTGTGGGCCCCAAGTCATCCTTCGATCGAGTGCCAGTCCTAGGTAATGTACAGAGTTTGCCTGAGGAATTTGGTTGTCGATAAAAATTGGTGGGCAAGTGTTTTGTCGTAGTGTGAACGTTACGTGTTTTGATGTGTCGTGATTTAAACTAATTTACCGAAAGTCGTGATTTAACTTTCCATATAACTCTCCTTTTTAACTTTTTTTTTACATGTCCAAAAACTTTAAATTGGGAACTGTAAAATGTAAATTTTTTTTTTCTCCGGCAATTCAAAAGTAAAAATGTTTTTTACAATTCGTGATTCTCAAAAATTGTATGATTTAATTATTTAATGAATTGAGAAAAATGGTAGACTTTAAATAAAAATGTTTTATTTCATTTTAGATTAAAAATTAAACTTACTGTTGATTTCTTCTTTGAGAATATAAAAGCAGGAATGGCCTGACCCAGATCCTTGTGCAATTGAGATAAATGTACATTTCCTTCGAGTCACTTTTTTTTTTTTTTTTTACCTCGAGTCTTCCACTTTGTCTGATGCTTCTTTAGTTTCAAATATCTCATGGATATTTTTAGGCGATATCCAAAATGAAATTGTAAATGTTCATTTGAAAAATTAACATCGAACACAAATATATTTAGAACTGCATCGATTACATAAAACGTGTGAGCCTGGCAATGAGAAATCAATATTTCCTATTTTGATATGAATTTCGAAAAAGAAAGTTGGAATTCCAATCCCCCACCACACTCCGCTGCCTGAATAATATCAATAAATTACATAACAAAACCGTCACAGGAGGCAACTTTACTGTTACTTGGTCCAGTGACAAACTTGTTTAAAACGAACCAGGAAAATGTTTAATTACTTAATACGATTCTGCTTGATGGTATTTCGCAATATATATTTTTTTTTTGTTAATAGCCTCAATAAAATATTCATTATGTTTTGTATATTAAAAAGAAGTAGTTTATAGGTTAATAGTTCTTAACTTACTTTCATATCAGCTCAAGCACTTTCTTTATCTACTTCTTATTCCTTCCTCGGAATAATCTCAGATTATTCAAGCATAATGTTATAATTATTGTTTATTCGTTATGTTTTGAGCAATTTTAATTAGGAAATGTTACCATTATAAGACCACATTCATACAAAAATTAAATCTGTACCTCTACACCTCATGAAGGGATTTGGGCTCAGTACATATAGAGATTCCTACGGTAGGACATACGAGGACAACGGCCATGCAATGAGGTGATTCGGCCAAGATCACGCTTACCCGTCTAGTTTTTCCCCATTTTCGGGTGTCCACTTCTTAGAGGCTGAGTTTGCCTGCCTTACAGCTGAAATAACAGAATAAATAATTCTGTCAAAGCCAGAGGATTCGAACCCAGGACCCAAATAACAGTAAACTAGTGAGTGTTCTATAATATCATAATACATACAATAAATTTGTAAATAAAAAAGGTACAAACATTTTAAAATATTTACAAGCTTTGGTGGGTTTGATAAAATATAATTTACAGGAATGAAGACCGCAAAAAAAAAATATGATTGGTTTTTTTCATGTAATATTTTATGCAGCATACGGGGTAAATTTAATAAAGTTGATAATATTGTGTAAATTTCATTTGAAGTATTAATTGTTTTGATATTTCTTGATCACATTTTACTTTCACTTACCTATTTATGGAATATATAGTAAGGAAAAGTATTGCGATCGTGAAAATTTTCGAATTCCAGTTTTCAACGGAAATATACGGTCCTCTGAGTCCAAATAATCAAGTCCCGCAAAAAGGTCTGTGTGTGTGTGTTTGTGTGGTAACTCCCGGGCGAAAACGAAAAGTCCTATAAAACTGAAATTTCATATGTAAACCAACTATACGCCCGAGATGTTACAGAAACTTTTTCATTAAAATCGGCTAACCAGAAGAGCCACTTTATACCATGTATTTTGCACCTTTTTACGGTTTTCTCAAAAACAGCTCCAACGATTTTGATTAAACTCTATATATCGATATAAAATTTGATGGAAATTAATATGATGTAGGTTTCATTTTGATTGGAATAGTATGAAAGGACTTAAATGCCGATATTTCAAAAAATTTGGAACATCATCTTCATTGATAAACAACGTTTAAATATGCAAGTTTGAAAAGTGCGAATTTGATGAACAACTAAAGGAGAAAAGTGCAAACATATTTTTTTATGCAGTTTTTGAACACAAGAATAGTAATATAGTTGTATAATATACCGTTGGATAGCTAAAGATTTTAGAAAAAATATTATCCAATACACGGAATTTCAAAGGTTAATGGAGAGTGATGAAAACCCGATCAAACTAACTGATTGTTGTAGATAAAAATATAAAAAATTCAAAATAATTAATTCTTTAACAATTTATTTGTATTTTAAAATTCTTAAATTGATTTTAACAGCGGAGGTATGTGAAAGTCGTGTGTTGCGCTCAACAGATTTTTTTTTTAATTCAGTGTTTAAGCTCTACAGCATATTCTAGATGTTTTATATATATTAATTAACCCATTTGTATGGGCTAGCCCGAAAACAAATAAAGAGATTTATTATTTTATATTTTATTATATATTAATTAATATTTTTTCGATTTATCTAATTATTTGTAAATGTTTAAACAAATAATTGTATTTAATTGACTATTGATATTGAAGGAATAAATGACTGCTTGAGGCTTGAACTTTCAGATATTGGCATTTCTGTCGTTGGAATAGGCGACCTTTGTTATTCGTTCTGCGCAATCCGATCCACGATCGCATTCTAACCATCTCATCCTAGGTTGAATTTTCATTAGAGTATGAATTCTTAAACATCAGATCTGAAGTAAATGAACTTTCTATAAAGTTAAGTCCCAAAAATCTGGAAAAAAAGTTCTTGTACAACTACAAAGTTAGAATTTGATAAGTTTTTAAGAAAGAACTTACTATCAAGCTACTACTGCTTACTTCTGGTAGGGGATGCATTTATAACACATTAATATGATTTTGTTTTGTTTTTGAAGTCATAAGAAATGGATGTATATTTTTTGCTAATTATTATTGTTTATTTTATTTTGTTTTTTTATTGTGGCTAAATTTATTTTTTATTATACTCATATATGACTATGTACATATATTTATTATTATTTTCTTTTCTTTAGTTTGTTACACCAAAAAGTTGAAAATTGTTTATAAAAATATGATTTATGTACACACTCCTATTGTATGGGGACATCCCCGATTGCAATAAAAGTATATTCTATTCTATTCTATTCTAATGCTGCTTACTTAAGAAGTATTTAATATGCTGTATTGAAAGGTGATAACCCCTAGGCGGAGTGTTCTTAACCTATAGGTCGCGACCTATGTTTTGCAACCGTATTCTGTGTGTCTCTAAGAAGAAAATTTTCTTCTGTAATAATATTTTGACATTTTTATATAAAACGTTTGGTAACTTAGGAGATAGAAAGGTGCTTAGAAATACTGAATAAATCACTTTTCTTAGAGACTCTGAGAACCTATATATATTTTGTAATCATTATTGTTTGATCATTACTTTGTACAGTACGGTTATCCTTAGCGAATTATCCACTTTCTGTTCTTAGTACAACTGTTTACGATTATAATACAATGTCTATCATTGTGTGTGTATGTATATATAAGTTAAGGACTGATACGGTAGACTATCAGTCTTAATTCCAAACCACCTCTTGTAAACAATATAAATGTATATATAGAGGATTAGAAGACCAAATAAAGTTAGTGTTTGAATAGCCATCAAGCGTGTTGTTTATGCCCCTTTCATTATTTTTTTTTGTTTATTTTTCGGACAACGCATAAGTGGTGCCGAAACCCGGGACCTTTAGATAAGTTCGAAGCACGTAATTTTTTTTTTGGTACTTACCTGTTACTCAGCGTACGTGAGTTTATTTTATCATTATTTTTATTTATTTTTTTTTCTCTTGCCTGCGAAAACCAATATTATGGCAGAGAACGTAGTTTTGAGACCGGCCGTTCTAAATGTCCCACCGGCTGGGCCACAGCAGGCGGCAGCGGCGGCAGTTGAGTTACCGCCACTACCGGAAGTTTCACTGGCGCAGGCGCATAGAACGACGCTGGAGTGGGTGAAGATTCAAACAGCGACAGCTCAGGAATTGAGGAAGGCTACATCCGACCTTGACAGATTCACTGGAGAGATTGGTGAGCTCAATCACTTTCTAAAAGGGGGCGATCGCTTGATGGTGAGGATTCAGTCAAAGTTGTCCGAAAGACTGTTAGACGGAGAAGATGCTGAGGCGTTAAAGGCTGCAGTGGTTTGCAGGGTGAAGAGGAGCATCCTGAATCATATCCAAGCCGATGAGGAGACACCCTGGAGCGTCGTGAAAGAGCGACTAAAGAAGGCCTACGGAGGGGGAAGATGGGCCCCTGAAGAAGATGTTTTTCACATAATAAGAGAAACTAAGAAGCCGCGGCAGTCTAATGGCCAGTATGCGGGAGAACTCCTCACGAAGTTTAACCGAATAACGGAGAAAATGAGAGAGACCGCAAGTGTTGAGGAGGTCCACTTTAGGATGGATTTTCTAGCAATAATTCTAAAGGTGCAGCTGGCGAAGGAAACCGGTAAAAGAGAAGGGTTTCAGAGGGAGCGCTCGTTCATCGATTGCGCTCAAGAAATGATGGACGCCAGTGCCCGCGAGGAAGAATCTCGGATGGAGACGGAGGAACATGGTTGGACACGAGTCTCGCACAATCAGCCTAGGACCACTCCCGTTTGGAAAAGAAGAGAATTTCGGGAGAACAGGAGAGAGAGGCCTCCGCAAGGTGATCGGCGGCCAGCAAAACCGAGAAGCAGCGGGAGGCGGGAGGACCGCAAGTGCCATGGTTGTGGCAAGCTCGGGCATCTGGTGGCCCAATGCCCACGCACTAGGTGCTTCGAATGCGGAGTGGAGGGACATATAGCAAGACATTGCCCTTACATATACCGGCGGCGCGATGCGAACCAACCGGAACCTATGGAAGTAAATGCTCAAAGAGTCCGACCAGGACGGTTCCAGAGGAGGCATATGGCATCGGCAAGCGAGTCATCCGGAGGGTCTGAGGAAACGGAAACGGAGACTGAGGCGGACGTCCCCGCTCGAGGAGGTGGCCAGAGGAGCAGGAGGAGTGTGTGGAGGCGACCGGAAACGGCAGCGCAGTCATCCCGTGAGGAAATCTGAGGCGGGTATCAGCAGAGTGGCAACCGTACGTTGGTGAGCTACCATGCGAGAGGAGAGAGCGGCGGTCTGCCTATCATCAGCGTGGAGGGAGTCGCATGCCTGGTGGACACCGGGAGCTCTTGCACCATCGCATGCAGAGAGGCGCTAGATAAGTGGAAAGGTGGAGGGAGGGCACTCCAGGTTAAGGTATGCCAATGTAATTTAATCACCCTGGGTGGGCCCTGTAGTGTGGAGGGGGAAATCGAGCTGGGTTTGGGTACGTGGGGAGAAACGAGCGGCACTTTACAAGTCCATGTAGTAAGTAGGATGCCAAGGGAGTATCAGGTGATCATAGGGAATGACCTGTTAGGAAAGATCGGTGCGCGGATCAGGAATCAGGGGGGCCAATGGGATATAAGAATCGGAGGTAGAAAGTTTGCATGTATCCGCGTGGCTGCGGGTGGTGAACCACGCGTAGGAGCGGTAAATCAGGCTGATAATTGGAAAACATCTATCCTTGATGAGTTCGGCGATATATTTTTTAAAGAAGGGGATGTCCTCGGGGTTACTGGCAAAACGGTGCACGAAATTCCGCTCAAGCAGGACCGGGTGATTTACGTTAAAGAAAGGCGGTACCCTCAGGCGCTTCGTAGCCATATTCGGGCTGAGCTGGACGATTTACGGCGACAGGGTATAATCGTGGACAGTACGTCCCCTTATAATAGTCCGCTATGGGCCGTCAAAAAGAAAAGTGCGCCCGGCGACACGACAGAAAAGTATCGGGTTGTCATTGATTATCGTAAGCTAAACGAGAATACCGTCGATGAGAAATATCCCCTCCCCCGTTTCGATGATATATTGGACAGGTTGGGTGGTGCGAAAATTTTTAGCACTTTGGATCTGAAGGCGGGTTATCACCAGATCGGAATGCATCCTCGGGACCGGCACAAGACCGCGTTCACGTTTGAGAGGGGTCATTATGAATTCACTCGGATGCCCTTTGGCTTGAAGAATGCCCCTATCACGTTCCAAAGGTTGATGGACGAATTCCTTCGGGGTTTGGACGAATCCGTATGCCAGGTCTATATGGATGATCTCCTGGTCTTTAGTAGGTCGGAACGGGACCACGTTAGGCATCTCCGGGCTGTTTTTAACCGCATGCGGGAATTCGGTCTCCGCCTTTCTCCTGAGAAGTCCACCCTAGGTCAGCGGGAAATTAGTTTTTTGGGTCATACGATCTCCGCGGAGGGCGTGAAGCCGGATGCCCAGAAGGTGGCGGCCTTACAGCGTATGGCCATCCCGACCGAGGTGAAGGGGATCAGGCGGTTGATGGGCGCTTTGAATTATTATCGCCGGTTTGTTCCAGCTATGGCTGCGTATCTTGTGCCCCTTAACAATTTGCTGCGGAAAGGGTGTAAACTCGTGATGACCCCAGATATTGCGGACAAGGTACGCCGGTGTATCGAGCACTTACAGCGTGATCCGGTACTCGCGTTTCCGGACTTCGACCGACCATTCACTATTACAACGGACGCCAGTGAATACGCTCTTGGGGCAGTGTTATCTCAGGATAGTGACCGTGGGGAGCGCCCTGTTGCATACGCTAGTCGGCGTCTCACGGATGCGGAGTCTCGTTACAGCGCCTTGGAGCGAGAACTCCTCGGTATTGTATGGGCGGTCGACCATTTCCGACCGTACGTCTTCGGGAGGCGGTTCCGGGTCCATACGGACCATCGTCCGCTACAATGGGTCGGGAGACTGAAAGAGTCTTCCGCAAGGGTCACACGCTGGAAAGAGCTCCTTGGGCAGTACAATATGGAGATTGTATACAAACCGGGCAAGGAGAACGTTGTCGCGGATTGGCTGTCGCGGGCGCTCATGGTGAATGCCGTAGAGGAGGAACGGGGCGAGTCCCTCGCGATGTTCGTCAGTTTCTCAGGGAATGGACTCCTGAGGAGGAATCCCAACCTGGGGCGGCAGGCGTTTCGGGTGAGTCCGCGTCGTCGGGGGACGAGCGTTCTTCTGAGGGGCGTCCTGTGGTCATGGAGGAAATAGACGAAATCGTGAATGACAAGCGCCACCAGATTATCTGGAAGACGAGAACATCGGGGCTCCTTAAGATCGATTTTCAACGCTTCGGCGGGTGTTCGATTGTCACTGTCTGGTCTCAGCCGTCCGTCGGGGATGACCAGGTCTGTAGAGCGCTGGCGGACGCGTCGAAACCAGGTAGGACCCACCACATATTTGTCGGCAACGCCGTGATATGGGAACGGATCCAACGGTTGTGGCGGGCGGAGCGTATCGGAGTTGACCGGTCGTTTGTCCGTTGTTCCATGCTAGTCGAGACCATCCGCGATGAGGAACGGCAGAAGGAGGTGACGCTCGCTTATCATCAGGGGAAGACGAACCACCGGGGACTCACGGAGACGTTGCATGCGTTGCGGCGGCGTTATTATTGGCGGGGGATGAAGCGCACCATCCAGGAGACCATCGGGAATTGCGACGTGTGCCTTCGCGCTAAATATGATCGTCATCCACCTCGCGCCGTCCAGGAGGAAACCCCTACCGCTGATGCGCCTCTCGTGGATCTTCAAATCGATTCCTTTACGTGGAAGGGCTATAAATGGATCACGGTTTTGGACTTGTTCAGCAAGGTGGCTATGGCGTATCCCGTTCAAGAGCGTTCGTCGGAGGCGGTGTTGCGGGCCCTATGGATTTGGTTTCAGTTTTATGGCGTCCCCGAGACGATTTCTTCGGATAGCGGTCGCGAATTTGACAACGCCAGAGTCCGGGAGGAGATGAAGGTTTTGGGTGTCACGTGGCATCTTAATACGCCGGGTCATCCAAAAAGCCGCGGTGGTATCGAGCGCCTTCACAGCACGTTGAGTGACCACCTGCGGGTTTTTCAATTAGAGAAGGGGTTGGAGCCGGACGTGGCTATGGAGCGTGCCATCATCGCGTATAACCACTCCGTCCACTCGGTCACGGAATTTACCCCTTTCGAAATCCTTTTCGGTTTGCAGGGTCGCCGGCGTGATTGCCGCGGTGCGGCGGGGGATGAGGGGCCCATTGTGAGCAATAGTCTCGCGCTGAGGAAACTATGGGTCACGGTTCGCGATCGGATAGAGAGGGAAAAGCGTCGCCGGGTGGAGCGGCATAATCTTGGGGTGCGGGATCTAATGGGATCCGTCAAAATCGGTACGGTGGTATACCGGCGTGTAGGGACCAATAGAGGGAAGGAACTCCGGCGTTATGAGGGCCCTTTCCGGGTGGTTGTGATCCGTGAACACAATTTGGTCACGATCGAGAGCGTACGCGAACCCAGGAAGCGGCGTACAGTGCACCTGGAACAATTGAAACTCCCACCGATGGCGGCGTCCTAGGAAGCTGGAGTGTCCTCCGCTTTTTGCATTTTTTTTTTTTTTGTTTGTTTTTGAAGTGTCAGTTTTTTTTGCAGTGTGCTGTGTTCAGATTGTAAGAAGTGTTGTTATTTTTTATTTTTTTTTTTTTTTCTCTTTTCAATTTCTTGTGTTCTCTTTTCAGGTGGTATTTTACTTCTGCGTTTTGAACTTTTATTTATTTTTTTTTTTTTTGTATTGTCTCATGTGGTTTATTTCTATATTTTTGGTTGTTGTATATAGTTTACGAGGATTGTTCGTAAACTGGTGGGGGGGAGTTAAGGACTGATACGGTAGACTATCAGTCTTAATTCCAAACCACCTCTTGTAAACAATATAAATGTATATATAGAGGATTAGAAGACCAAATAAAGTTAGTGTTTGAATAGCCATCAAGCGTGTTGTTTATGCCCCTTTCATTATTTTTTTTTGTTTATTTTTCGGACAACGCATAAGTTATATATATATATATTAATTAGTACAGTTTTTTAATCGCACTTTTCATTTCTGGATGTTTTTTGTTCAGCTATCAGTAGATGGCTGATGATCACTACCCTGAACTAATATTTCTTTTCCTAAAATAATATGAACGTTGTAATAAACTTTTATAATGGTACTTTTCGTGGGGAAAAAAAATTAAACAATCGTTTTCCAGAGTTAGTGCGGGTGTTCCGATACTACAAACTTTCTTAACTTATGTGTTTTTATAAATTTGCAAAAATCAACAAAACTATCGGACTTCAAAGCGAACAATTTTTTCTTATCTTCCTCTTTTTGCTTGAATTAGCCACGATTAATAATCTTTTCTGATTTACAAAATAGTCCAAAATATTTTAGTTTTTTTCAAATAACAGTGATTTCAAGGACTTTGGAGCCAAATATTGTTCCTGCGAGCGAAGTTGTCTAAAATTAAGAAGTAATGTAATATATTCAACCGCACAAAGACGATTTCTGACCATATAGTAGTCTCATCTGACATGAAAAAAATAAGTATTTGATTTTGATTATTTGATCTAAAATCCTTCTGTTACTTCAAAATTTATCTGTATTATGGACTTATATAATTGTAGATAATTTTCAACAATTTCTTGTACCAATAATAATAAGGTATCTCGATTATTTGAATAAAAAGAAAATATTTAACATTATTAGAAAAATTAAAGCTATTCATATATTCAATTAAGCATTATTTACTTGCATTCACTTTTTGTATACCTTTTACATATTTTATTCGACGTTTCGGATTCTTTTCCCCATTATAAAGACTACAACAATTCAATAATAATGAATAAATTATATTAACAGACATATATGTAATGAATAATATGTATCATATGTCAAAAGTATAAGTACATTTTTAATTGTCTATATTTTAACTTTTTTTTGTATTCTTAATTTTGTAGCATAAGGCCTATAGTTTTCACCCAGTTGACTTGCAGCATTATACTATAAAATCATGAATAAAAATGACAACGATCAAAACTTTCCACCTACCACAAAAAATTAATTTATATTACCATAACTAGGCCTATTTGGACACAAGGGATTGAGTTATGGTGATCCACTAAACCATCCAATTCTTCCCGCATTCAACCCGAAATCCTCCGGAATATCCTAAATGCCCCTTACTTTGTCTCCAATAAAATAATCCATAAATACCTAAATATCCCATTAGTCGCAGAACTAGCCCGAACTAGATATACCTCCTTTAATTCCAAATTACCCGTCCACTCTAACCCACCCGTCCGCAACCTCTTATCACCATCTATTCCCGATAAACTCGCGAGGCGGCTGAAAAGACGATGGTCTCGCGACCTACTACATTAAATAAACACTGAAGTGCTACAACTGGTTAGTTTCTTCATATGCCTGTATCAAGCCCATATGATTAATTAACACATTTAATTAATTTATTTGATTGTATAATACAGATGTAAATTTCTTTAAAATAATTTTTTTTTTAAATGACTAAAAATAGGTAAAATATAAATAATTGCAAAATATACTTATACTTTTGATATGCGATGCTTCAAATTAATTATATTAAATATAACTTAAATATAAATTATATTAAATAAAACTACCTCATGGCGAAAAAATAAAAATACATTAATTATATTCAATATTACACGTATTTTATAACAGCTACTTGGTCTTTGCCAGTTTTAAGGCCTTGTTCAGGTTTTAAATTTCATATATATATATAAGTATTTTGTAATTAAATTTTCATGTTATTTTCTTTGCCAAGTGTTTATAAAATATTTGTGGAATGCACTTAAGCTTATTTAAAACGATTATTTGCTAGGTCATGACCATATTTATTCAATAGCTTTAACCCCACAGCAGGACTGACAAGGAACCGTTGCAGCTGCAAGGTCTCTAACGGATTTGTTGGAAGATGGAGTTCCTGTGAAAGAAAACATATTTTGGTTTAACAGACTACATGTATTTCCAATCAAATATTGAAACCCTGAGCCTGAATTCTGTAATGAATTGTTTTACCTCTTGCTCTTTTAGATGTGTTTATTTTTTAAATCATTATGATTATCATTGAATTAACAACCGCCCAGAATAAAATAACAGAAAAGAAGTGCGAACGGAAAGCAAATTAAACCAAAATATTAAGAATGCATACGACACCACAAGTCTAACGGATAGTAGAAGCAACGCATCCTGCATCATTTAGGAGTGTGAAAAAAAACTTCCAGGTCCGATCACAGAATCAGCTTTGTCCAGCAATCGCGTTTAAAATATTTAACAGTGTTTAAACGAACTAAATATTTATTTACTCAGCTTTACAGTATAAAATTATTTTTAAGGATTCGACTATTAAAGCAATAAAACACAGTAAGCAGTACTAAAACGGATCAACGGACATCACACAGCATTTACTTATCTTTTACCTTAAAATAAATCTTCAAAAATAAAAAAAAAGTTAAAAGAATCAATTTTTACGGAAACTTTTATTATAATACATTAATAGTTATAATTTTATGTAAATATCGTCACTATTACATTCATTTTTTTCTTTGTAGTTAAGTTAATTATTTTTCTAAATTCTTTATTTTTTCAACAGTATATGCATATTACTGCACTCCTTTCCAGTTTTATAAAATAAAAAATATTATTTTTTTAAAATATTAGTCTACTGTTCTCCGGGTCCTGGGTTCGACTCCCGGCTTTGACAGAATATTATTAATTCTTTTGATTCAGCCAGAGGGTGACCCTAGGGTATAGAGACCCACCTGGGGCAGACTCAGCCTCTTTAAAGTAGGTAGCCAAATTGGGACAAAACCTGGTGGCTGAGCGTGATCACGGCTTGGTCACCTCATTTCACGGCCTTTGGACCAGAAACAGTACGAATCTCTATATCTACTGAGACCAAGACCCTTCATAAGTTGTAGAGCTACAGGTTTTTTTTTTTCTAATATATTTGTTATAACGACTAGCAATGAGATATGGTGAATTATTTAAAATCAAACAAATTCGCTCCAAAGCCAATGTCACAACACTTCAAAGAAGGTAGTGCTTATCTGATATTAAGAGTTTAATTGATGGTAAAAGTCTGTGAAGTATATAGTAACAAAATTGTATATCTATTCCGAGCTATCACTAATCTACCAGACTTAAAAAATACACAAGCAATAAACTAGTTTTGAGGGCCTTAAAACGTATAAAGTAGCCGTATATTTCACAAAAATTTAAATCAAATTAAAAATACGCAAGTTTCATGTACAATTTTAATAAATCAATGAATATAAATTTTGAACTTAGGGAAATTCGGGAAGGAGATCATGTCAGTTATATGAGGAATACTAAAAATTACAAGTTATGTGAAACTTAATAATATTAAAATGATAAGAATTATTATATGGTACTTTTCTAGACAATGCGAGGGGGAAGTGGTAAAAGATGTAAATAGATAAAGACCAAAAGAAAGCGTAGGTGTCAGTTTTTACAATAATATGATACTCGGAACCTAAACATATAAAATAAAATCGGAAGCTGAGTTGCATTACTTAACAGCGAGACCTCATAAACAAACTTCCTCACTTTCTTCCTTTTTTGTTACTCCCTTGCTCTTGGTAAACGCTTTTACAATACTGATATTCATTCCTGAGTAGGCCGATGCTAATGAAACTACAGCCGTAGGTAGTTTCGAACCTGCTCCTTGTTCGCCTAGATCAGCTTTCTCGTCAAGCAAATCTAGGTATCTATTGATTTACGTGTTTGATTCATTTTAATACATTTGTATTAAACAGCATGCAGTGAACATAATCATGGCTAATAAGTTTGTACTTGGCTTAAATCAAAATTTATTTTCAAGAAACAGAAATGAAGTTACATAGAATATATGGTAGTAATCTATTTATTTACTTTTTTTTATGTTTACAAAGTTTGTTAAATATTTATTTATTTTTACTTTTTGGTTTCGATAACTTCTTATGTGTTTATCCAGTATGTTAATCAGCTCTAAAAGTTATCATAGTGGTACCACTATAATATAAAATGCATGTGACGTAAGTCTAATATCAGGAAATAGATATGGACCGTCGACTTTCATAAGATTTCAGTACACCCTGACCAAGAAAAAATAGCAAATCCAGTCATATGTAACAAAAAAACCTTATCTAGGAACGTTTTACGAACAAAAAATAACAGGCTGCTGAAATAAAAAATTAAATTTTCATTGAGATGTTTAACTCACCAGTATCTTGTGATGCTCACGTACGAAAAATTAATGTAATTCTTCAAGTTCTCCTGATATATAAAACGTTACGCACTAACACGTAAGGGTACACTATATAATAATAAGACATGGTATAAAAATACAGTCTTCAGGATCTCATAGTACATAACAAAATAGAATTAACCAATAAAAGTGTGTATATATGTATGTATATATATATATATATATATATATATATATATATATATATATATATATAATAACTTAAAAGTTAACTTCATAATAATAATTTTCAATATAATAAAATACAATAAAATGAAAAAAAATATGTACAGGCATGCAGTTTTGATATTAAAAGAAATTTAAAAAACTTCTAATGTCTAACATTTTGAAATTCCAAATAGTATTTTTATTAAATGTGCAGTATACAATAGAAAATTATAATAAACTTTTCTATTAGTTTATTCACTAATTTTGGTTGATATATGGAAATCTATTTTGGAAACTAAATAACTTCATTGACGGGATTTAATTGTTGAGAGAGTTTGGGAGTAATGGCTATAAGAATAGCTAGAATTCCACAGGGATAAAGACGGTGTTCGAAATAAAATGTTTGTATTTGTTATCCGCCTCTACTCTACACGGTCATTGGCGTCATCATAATAAATTATACCCTGTCGTAGTACCCTACAAATTTTAGATAGTCTAACAGTATGGATATCTGTTTCTCTTCGTCGTCAAATATTTTGTTCAGTGCGTATGGCAATCCTATCTTTTATTCTCAAATTCTCATTCTATCAGCAAATGTTTCTCTGTTTGCAGGACGTTGTTCCACTTTAGGATGTATCCATGGTAAATTGGCAATGACCAATTCTTAATCTGCACAGTATGGTTTCTTCCCACCTAGACCTTCTGGAACTAGTTTCCATTTGCTGCAATCAGGCTTGATTGCTCCTTACTTTGCCCCCATACACTTTTCCGTCCAACCTCGATTGGAGCATACAATCTTCTTTCGTTACTTCACTAATTATATATATTATTATTAATATATCTATATTACACCACAGTTTATACTTTTACGAAAATATAATTAAAAGTATTTTTAAAAAAAATATTTGGTGTCCAGCCTTTGCATAACTGAAAAAGTATTCTTGTTCTTATGAATTACGTATATGGCAACTATTAGTAATGTTTCGATTACTGAATAATATCATTGCAGCGGGTGTGTATTCATTTAAATTAGTCAAAACCAAGTGCATTTCTGTTGTATAGAAAATTTTCATGTGAATGTATTTGATGTACGAGAAATACCTTTTTGACAGTATCGAAGTTTTAGAGAAAAGCCATTTTGATAACTACCAGATCTCCTGCTCATTCGGTATGTTTCAGAAACACAAGTCATCTATTTTCTTTTATTCTTATATGTATATTATTTCTAGCAAGCAAAATGTTTAAAATCTTATGGACGACATACCATAATAAATATTGTTGTTCAACATTCAAGATAAAATGTCCTTGGTATGAACATTTCGTAAATTGTGTCCCGTTCAATGCCAAGAGCGTTAACCTCTTCACTAAACGATTTGTGGTTTCGTGAGACAAACAAGTGATCGAAAGCTGTTGGAGGTGTACTTTCCCTTTCAGTTCCTGGTGCTCATTGGTCTGAATTACAGCTCAGGAGTCAGTGAAGGCTCTTATTGTATGTTAAGTGCCAGCTTTAAGGTAGTAGTCTCTATAGGTCCCTCCGAACAAGAGGAAACATCGATTCCGACGTTCAAATGATCAGATGTGTTTTATAAAGTCCTTATTTCCTTGGGTTATTCCTTCAATAACATAATAAAACAATATTAATCGATATGGAATCCAAAATTCCATCTTTAAATAATTTACATACAATTTTTTTTTTTTTTTTTATTATTTATCTATAGTAATTTACAACTGTATCAAAGAACACAATAAGTAAATATGAGGAATGGAAAAAAAAAAAGTCATGAAAATGTCTTGAGAAAGAACTACCCAGTGGTAGCACTTCACTAACTATTTTAACTCAGTAGATCCCGATTCCACCTTCTTTTCAGTCGCCTTGGAGGGTTATCAGGGATATCTAAGGAAGATAAATTACGGACAAGTGGATTTGTATGGGCAGGGAGTTTAGAATGAAAAGAGGGGTATCTATCACGGGCTATGTCTGCAACAAATGGGATGTTAAGGTCATTATGAATGACTTGATTTGTAACAAAATAAGGAGCATTCAGGATTTTGCGAAGGATTTTGGATTGTAAAGACTGGATGCGGAAGGAATTAGATGGTTTCGTAGAGCCCCAAAGCTCGATTCCATATGTCCAAATAGGTCTGATAATAGTGATGTAAATGAGCCTTTTGTAATATACTGGAAGTTTTGAACGTTTGTCTAGTAAGTGTTGTAGTAATCGATATCTTCGAGCAGTTTCTTGTCGTTTCAGTCTTGTGTGAGGATTCTAAGTAAGGCTCTTGTCAAGATGGAGACCTAGGTATCGGATTTGCTCAACAGGAGTAAGGGTAATGTTATTAAAGGATACTGGGGGGGGGCAGGAACTCATCGGTTTGCGACGAAGGATAAAGGTGATTTGGTGGGATTTGTTGGGGTTTATTTTAATCCTCCAATTTTGACACCATTCTTCTCTGGCTGTGAGAAGGGACTGAAGGGTTTGGGATGCAGTAGATGGATCATTATGGATGGATAAGACACACGTGTCATCAGCATAAGTATTGAGGACAGTGCGAGGATGGAGTGGAATGTCAGCTGTATAAAGGAAGTAGAGGATATGACCTAAGACCCTTGTTGATACTCCAGCAGATTGGGAAAATGTGGATGAGTAGGAAAAGTTATGGTTAACCTTAAAGGTTCTGCCAGTAAGGTAGGAACCATTCATTTTAGATTCAGAAAAAATAAACCAAATTTCTTCCACTCCAAGTAATTATTGATAAACAATCAAGATCATGATTCAAATATGGGATTTCAGTTTAATCTTTTAAAGGTCTGGAAAAACGATACAAACCCTTTATGTTTTCCTCTAAATGTGAACTTCGATTATTAATCCAATAAACTATTGGACCCTAAATCATATTTTTAATCAATTTTAACCATAAAATTTGTAATACAAAATATTGACAGATGAATGTTTTACCGTGTATGGATGTAGTGCCTGGCAGACAGAATGCGGTTAGCTTTCGGGATAGAGAGCCGCTATGGTAGTTGCTAATTTCACTTTTACTCCTTTATATTCACTAGTTGAAACTATTTTCTCTCACTTGTTCTCTCCTTTGCAAATTTTCTTTTTTAACTAGACTATACTTATATTGTTTTTGTATTGTGAATATTGAGAACAGCGACGTATAAATGCATAATTCTCAAACGAGGAAAATCCTTTAAACAGTAATTCATAAAAAAAAAATCTGGTGCGGGCAACACACGACTTTCACTTCCATTTTTAAAAATCAATGAAAGATTTTTCAAATACAGTTAGAGATAAAAATACGTGAAATTATTAAGGAATTAATCAAATTGAATTTATATAGAAACATGTGTTTTATTAAAAAATCTATTATATTATTATCTTAAATAATCAGTTAGTTTTATCATCATTTCATCACTCCCTATTAACTTCTAAAAGCTTGTGTATGAGATGATATTTTTTCTAAAATCTTTAGCTTTCCAACGGTATATCATACATGTATATTATTACTGCTCTTATGTTCAAAAACGAAAAATTGCATTAAAAAAATATTTTTTCTGTTTTCTCCTTTAGTTGGGTGTCGAATTTATTCAATTTATATATTTACCTGTTTATCATCAGCGTTAACAAGATAATCTAGTTATTATTATTGAATCTACAAAATTAAAGGTACTTTAGGGAAAGAAAATTTAAAATATCGGCATTTAAGCCCTGTCAGACCATTTTTATATTTTTATCCAAATAAAACCTACATGATATTAAAGTCCATAAAATTTTACATCGATATAGCGAGTTTAATCAAAATCGTCGGAACCGTTTTCGAGAAAATCGAAAAAAATGTGCGAAATGCATGGTATAAAGTGCCTCTTCCGGTAAGCTCATTTTGATGAAAAAGTTTTGTCACGTCTCGGGCGTATAGTTGTCATAAATATGAAAGGGCCTAGCCGGATAAGCATGTGAAATCTGCCCCCGCGTGTATTTGAACCAAATTTATACCATTAAGTCACACCTATGAGAAACAACCTTACGCAAATTTTTAGCCCCTTAATTCTAACGGGGGGGAAGTTATGGAGGGGGAAAGATAAAACAAAAAAAATTGTTTTCTCCTGAACTGCTCAACCGATTTTCACGAAAAAAATATATGTTATGGATTTTATAAATAGGTTTTAAAAAATATTTTTTTAAATTTTTTTCCACGAAAATGTTGGTCCCAAAAAATTTTTGAATTTTTCAAAAAAATATTTTTTGGTTATGATGGTTTGGTACACCTCCAATTTGTTGCTACTTTATTTCATTACAGGGTCCTCCATAACATATATTTTTTTCAATTTTATCGGAAGTGTACCCCATGGTGAAAAATAAAAAAAAAATTTTTTTCTCCTGAACGAATCAACCGAATTTCACGAAAAAAATATATGTTAATGGTTTTCTAATAGAGTTTCAAAAAACATTTTTTTGAATTCTTTATTTCGAATACGTGAGAATTTTTTATTTTTAATTTTTTAAAAATAAATTTTAAATTATGTTAGATTAGTACACCAACAATTTTTTACTAACTTGATTCATTGAGGGGTCCTGCACAATATTTGTTTTTTTCAAGTTGGTCTAAAATGTACCCAATAAGGAAAAATAAAAAAAAAACAGCATTTTTTCAGCTCTCAGTAGCTCAGTAGCTTTAGAGCTCAGAGTAGCTGGTCACGCATGAAGCGTAGGGATAGAGCTGTAGGATCGTAATGTCATTAGATATCACTTACACACTATGCACATACATACTATTTATTATACCTATTATTATAAATATCTTATATTGGATCGAATATATTTATTTTTTTTTGTAGTTAGTTAATTTTTCTTACTTGGATAACTACTACACAGCACTATATGCTATATTTATATAAAACGTAACTAAAAAGGTTTTTTTAAATATATATTTTTTCATATTATTATATGTTAAATAATCAAAAAAGTTAACAGTCGACAGGCTTTTTGTCGAACACTTCATGCAAGTCTGTCATCATAACTTTTTTGATTAACATATAATAATATGAACAAATATATATTAAAAAAATCTTTTTAGTTACGTTTTATATAAATATAGAATAGTAATGTGTAGTAGTTATCCAAGTAAAAAAATTAACTAAGTGCAAAAATAATAAATATATTCGATCCAATATAAGATATTTATAATAATAGGTATAATAAATAGTATGTATGTGCATAGTGTGTAAGTGATATCTAATGAAATTACGATCCCACAGCTATGGATAAAGCTCTTCATGGGTGACCAGCTACTGAGCTACTGAGAGCTGAAAAAATGCTGTTTTTTTTTATTTTTCCTTATTGGGTACATTTTAGACCAACTTGAAAAAAACAAATATTGTGCAGGACCTCTCAATGAATCAAGTTAGTAAAAAATTGTTGGTGTACTAATCTAACATAATTTAAAATTTATTTTTGAAAAATAAAAAATAAAAATTTTGACTCACGTATTCGAAATAAAAAATTCAAAAAAATGTGTTTTGAAACTCTATTAGAAAACCATTAACATATATTTTTTTCGTGAAATTCGGTTGATTCGTTCAGGAGAAAAAATTGTTTTTTTTATTTTTCACCATGGGGTACACTTCCGATAAAATTGAAAAAAATATATGTTATGGAGGACCCTGTAATGAAATAAAGTAGCAACAAATTGGAGGTGTACCAAACCATCATAACCAAAAAATATTTTTTTGAAAAATTCAAAAATTTTTTGGGACCAACATTTTCGTGGAAAAAAATTTAAAAAAATATTTTTTAAAACCTATTTATAAAATCCATAACATATATTTTTTTCGTGAAAATCGGTTGAGCAGTTCAGGAGAAAACAATTTTTTTTGTTTTATCTTTCCCCCTCCATAACTTCCCCCCCGTTAGGATTAAGGGGCTAAAAATTTGCGTAAGGTTGTTTCTCATAGGTGTGACTTGATGGTATAAATTTGGTTCAAATACACGCGGGGGCAGATTTCACATGCTTATCCGGCTAGGCCCTTTCAGTTTCATAGGACTTACCGTTTCCGCCCGGGAGTTACCAAACACACACACACACACAGACTGGAATTCGAAAATTTTCACGATCGCAATACTTCCCCTTACTATATATAGTAAGTGAAAGTAAAAAATAAATAAATATGATATTATCGTAATATGATATTATTTATTATAATTTATCATTATTTTATTTTTTTTCTATTTGCAGAAATTCTTAATATGTTTTTGATTTAAGTAGATTATCTGTGATATATTAGAAATCATAAAGAGAAAATATTTTTATATAAATATTCTAAAAAGATATAGATGCCAGTGGGTCTCGACCTCCCTCATGCCTGACGTAGTATTTACACCAATTGCCATCAAATCCGCTTATTGCCCTGTATATATAAAAACTTAAACATATTTTTCAGGGGGGGAGGGTCAGCTGTGGTGTAGTAGCTAGCATAACAGCGTTGAATCCCCAAGGTCACAGGTTCAAACCTGGCAGATGATCCCAGGATTTTTGAACATTTTTTTTTTTTTTTTTTTTTTTTACATATTTTTTTTTTTTTTTTTTTTTTTTTTTTTTTTTTTATTGAGATATATTACAATTTTTTACAAAATGAACAATAATAATATTGATAAGAGACCACATTCATACTATATATACAGAAAATAATAATAATGGTCAAATTTCATAAAATATAACATAAATTCAAATATATACAATAACATAATAATAATAAATAAAAAACAAAACAAATCGAAACATAAACCTATTATTGAGATAAATAAAAGTTGGCAAATAAATAAACATCTTACACACAATCATAACTATATACAATATATACAATTGCTAAAGGGACCCCAGCAAGCGCTTTTTCCTCCACTTGTGGAGGAAAAAGCTGAATCCAAGAGATCCCAGCACCTCTATCTCAGCCGCATCACTGGTCTGAGCCAGTGGAGGCTGAGTTAGGGCACTGTAGCCACAAACATACCGTACATGAGTGGAGGATCTGACCATTGTCAGAACTCCAGTTTAAATGTTTACAATAGGTCTCGTGGCCACTGCCGTTTCAATCTTCGAGGAGGGTTGTAGGGATGGGTGTAGCTGGATAGGGATTGTGCTAGAGGGTTAGGATGATGACTAAGGTTCTGATGAAATTTGGAAAATGTGGATGGTACCAGGTCTAAAACAAACGGAATATTAAGGTCATGGTGTAGGGTACAGTTGGTAACGTAATAAGGAGCATTAACTATTGTTCGGAGGACTTTGGATTGGAAGGATTGGATGCGTTTGATGTTAGAATGTTTAGCTGTCCCCCACAGTTCAAGTCCGTAGGTCCATATAGGTTTCAGTACTGTCTTGTATATTAGTAATTTGTTGTCAACTGTAAGATGAGATTTTCTGTTTAGTAGTCTGTATAACTGGCCGAATCTGCGGTTGAGTTCTTTTCTTTTAAGTCTTGTATGTGGGTTCCACGTCAGTCTTTTGTCTAGTAAAAAGCCGAGATACCGGACTGTGTCTGAGGAAGGAAGCGGTATGGAATTGAAATTAACCGTTGGACAGGATTTGCGTCGAAGGGTGAATGTGACGTGAGTGCATTTGCTTTCGTTCACCTTAATGCGCCAAGCATTGCACCAGTCTTCAACAAGGGAAAGGTGCTTTTGGAGACTTAGCGATGCTGCTTCAGGATCGGAATTGGATGACAAAATGGCGGTATCATCAGCAAATGTTGCCAGAAAGGTATCGGGATCGGTAGGGATATCGGCGGTGTAGAGGATGTAGAGGACGGGTCCTAAGACGCTGCCTTGAGGAACACCGGCCTCAACAGTATAATGTTTGGAAAATTCGGAACCACTGCGAACTCGGAAGGAGCGGTTTGATAAATAGGATCGGAGGATTAGGTATAAGGATTGAGGTAAATGGGTTTTGAGCTTAAAGAGCAGTCCCGGGTGCCACACCCGGTCAAAAGCTTGAGCTATGTCCAGAAAGGCACCCGAACAATACTCCTTGCACTCAAGGGCGGAGGAAATGTGGTCTACAACTCGGAGGCCTTGGTGAACCGTGGAATGTTGAGGACGAAATCCAAACTGATGTGAAGGAAAATTGTGAAATTTGGCTAGGATTCGTTTTAATAGGAGTTTTTCGAAGATTTTAGAGAGGATCGGGAGCAGGCTAATAGGTCTGTAAGATGAAGTGCTGTGGGAAGGTTTGCCTGGTTTTAGGAAAAGGATGATAGTTGAATGTTTCCATATGAGAGGGAAATAGGTAGTGCGTAGGATACAGTTATAGAGATATGCAAGAAATGTAATGGCTTTGGGAGGAAGTTGTCTTAAGATCTGAGGAGTAAGGAGGTCATATCCTGGGGATTTACGGAGAGGAAGCTTTTTAAGAAGATATTTAACCTCAGATGGATTTACTGCTTTAGGTGGTAAGGATAGTGGTATTGGTGACATTAGGAACTCTTCAACTGTTGCAGTATGGGTTGGATTGAGCTCAGGATGAGGAGTGAAAACTTTGGAAAGGTGCTGTGCGAATTCCTCGGCTTTATCCTTGTCGGAAGCAGCCCAGGAACTATCACAGCGCCGGAGAGGGTGGGAAATGGTGTGGGATTTTAGAATTCTCTTCGTGACATTCCATAGGGAATTGTCACGAGTCGAGAGAGAGGAGAGGTAGGAATTGTAGGATTGGGAACGGAATATCGCCAACTCCCGCTTTAATTTTCTACAAAGAAAGTTGTAAGAGCGGCGATCTTCTGGGTGGCGGGTGCGTTGCCATAATGATCTGGCTCGGCGTTTGGTGTTGATGAGGTCCTTCAGGTGTTGTGGTAAATCTCTTTTGTTAGGAATTCTTTGGGATTGTTTGGGAGAGGAGGCAGTCCAGGCAGCTTGTTGAATCGTGGTTGTAAAGGAATATACGGCATCATCAAGGTCAGTTTGGGTTTTGAGAGGTACTCTGAGGTCAACACCATTGGTGAGGATTTCGCGGAAGAGGTTCCAGTTGACAGGGCCTCTAATGAATGACGGTGGGAAAGGTTTCGGAATAGGAGTTATGGATACATTTAGGATTAATGGACTATGATCAGAGGATAGTTCATCAAGGCGAGTTACGGAATAGTTCAGGGAGCCTAATCCGCTGTGGATGAAGAAGTCGAGGATGTCAGGATTACGGTTAGGATCTGTCGGCCAGTAGGTAGGAGAATCGGGAGGTAGGAGATGAAAGCGTCGGGTGTTGAGTGCAGACTGCAACGTCCGTCCACGAGAATTGGTGGTTCTAGAACCCCACTGTTGATTCTTTGCGTTTAAGTCGGCACCCAAAATGAAGTGATTTCCCAAGGAGTTGAGGAAGGATCCAAATTGGGCAGAGGAAATGGGATGTTTAGGAGGGCAGTATGCTGATGCGATGATAAGCGGAAAGGAAAAGGTTTTGATTACAATAGAAGTTGCTTGTAGGTGATCGTGGGCGGGAAGTGGGTGTAAGTGATGGGAGAGGGATCGGCGGACAATGACAGCAGTACCGGCATGGGCTTTGCCGTCTGGATGGTCTGTCCGGTATGTTATGTATTTTGGTATTTTGAAGTACTGTTTAGTGGTTAGTCTCGTTTCAGTAATGAGTGCAACATCAACGTTTTTGTCTTGCAGTACGGCTGTTAGTTCGTCAGTGTGAGTTCTAACACCATTTGCGTTCCAAAGGAGAATGGATAAGGAATTAGGTGAGGTCATTTATGGTTTTTGTAAGGCAGGAATGAGATTTGATACAAGGTTCGTAAGGAGTGATATTAGAGGCATAACAAGGGATTTCATTTCGGAGATAAAGGATGTCATCAAACTGGTAAGGTCTGTGGCGTTTGAAGGAGGAGGAATATGAGAGATTTGTGGTGGATTAGGATTGGTTACATTTTGAGAAAGAGGTATATGTGGAATGGATTGAGGTATATTTATTAGTTCCGGCAGGGCCACGGCTTCGGTACTTTTATTCCCACCTCCAAGTAGGTGGGCAAATGATACATTGGCATCAATAAGTTTTGAGGGTTCTCTTCTGGTGCTTGCATGTCTTGTTGTTTCATCCAGTACTTGAGGTTTTTGAAACCTGGTCCTGAGTTCCTTATAGATTTGGCATCCTTTATAGTTGGCCGGGTGGTCCTTGAGGCAGTGAGCACATACAGCTGGTGTTGATTTTGGTTTTGTACACTCCACAGACTTGTGCTGTTCACCGCATTTCACGCATCGAGGTATGTGATGACAATAACTTTTAGTATGACCATATGCTTGACAATTATGGCACTGAATTATCTCTCTCTTTGTGTAAGGTTTTTCAACTCTTACACTGGAATAGTACAATCTATTGAGGTCATAGATTTTTTCAACTCCTTCAGCTGGTTCCAAATCCACAAAAAAGAGAGGTAGAGGAATTTTATCCTTTAGGACGTTAGTGACTTGCCGCACTTTATAGCCCATCTCCGTTAGTTCTTCTTTAATAGCTTCAACTGGTGTCGAGGGGTGTAAGTTTCTGATTACAACCCTTAAAGCTCTCTCTTGGCGTAGCTGATAGGTATGGAAATCTGCTTTGGTTTCAGTTAGGTATTTCACTATTTTTCTATATGTCTCGGCAGTAGTAGGAGATATTTTGGTATCATTGATTCTACTCATACAGTAGTAGCTGGTAGATTCGGTAATTTTGTTCAATTGCGCACACAACAACTGGAAATTTCTAATATTTTTGACAAATATTGGAGGAGGCCGTGGTTCACTAGGTATAGGAGTAGATTCCATATTTTCTTTTTCATTATGTAAAATCTGAAAAGGATTTGGGGTGAAAAACGGCGATTCGTCAGTCATCCCTTGTGACGATGTGCCAGGTTGTGGTTCAGATTCTGAATTAGTACCGGAAGAGGTTGCTTGTAGATTTAATCTTTTATTAGTATCACGGCGGGGTCTTTGTTTTGTAGGTGACGGAATTGAACCACTAGATCTAGATCTTTTAGTTGAAGCTTTGGAGGACATTACTTGATGATAATATCGCATTTCATGTATAGAAAGTAATTAAATAATAACCAGATGTGGGAAAAAACAATAACTTAAAAAAAGTTAAGCAAGACCAGCCTTGCCGGGCTATTGGCAATCAGCTGATATGAAGAGGTGACTCAGCATTCACTTTACACTGTAAATTATATCACAACTTACCGCTGTTTGCTCCAATAATAACTGTTGTTGTTATCCTGAAGTCTGATGATGTTTTCAAGACTGTGCTGAAGTGAAATCCAACTGTAAAAGCAAGAAATCCGAGAGCCGACTTGAAATATGACTGCTATACTCACGCGCATGCGCAGAACTGTTTGAACATTAGTAATAAATTCTTGATTATGCTGTCCTTCTAAGGAGACGTAAAATGGTGGTCCTGAGCCTGTGATATGTAAGGTACTTTTTAAATATCCCTATCCTAATAAAATCTGTGTAGGAAAACTTTAGGTATCCTACTGTAGCATCGTCTAATTAGTCATAACAGTGACCATAAACAAATTAAAAAACAAAAACAAATAAAAATGTTTTTTCCAATGCAGAATCACCGAAAAAGTGTTTATCGAAATCGACAACCGACGCACCATACACCCCCTTTGTTATTCTGAATAATACAAATACGAACTAATTCCATTATTTCTATTTAAAAAGGAGTATCATGCCAACATCTTTTGGCATCCCAAATAGATGCACAACAAATTTGAATCTGCAACCGACTTATTTTAATTTCAATGCAAGATATAATTATCTATTTTACCCAAACCCTAGCGCTGTGAAATAATAAGCTTTTTTTTATAATTTCCTCAACCCTAGTAACCTTTAGGAGATTTCTTTTCTTTCTTTCCTTTATTATTATTTTTTCGCGTTTGTTTGTTATCCATATTTTTGTACATGATTGTATATAGGTCTTATTTGTCTAATTTTTTTTTCTTTTTTGCACATCTGGGAATAAATATCAGTATTATTGTTTTCTTGGCCAGACATAAATATTACTATTACTGTACAATTTTGTTATTCTCAAGGGACATAGTCCCAGAATAAAGTTGTTTTATTATAATTAATGCATTGTATGGCGAAACCCAAATAATGATCAGATTGATTGCCACTCTCTTTATTCTTAATCAAGCATAGGCCAGCATTAGGTTCTTTATTCACTCTTAAAGAACTATCAACTTGAAAAAAAAATTTTTAAGAGCCACTTGATTACTATTCTCCGAGTTCCGGGTTCGAACTCCGACTAACGCAGAATAATTATTTATTCTGGTTTATTTTCGGTTAAGAGACTCTCGCGTGGCATACCCAGTCTCTATGAAATTAGAACCCAAAACATGGGGAAAATCCTGGTGCCGAAAAATCAACCGCCTGTGATGTTAAGATTTTAAAGGGACTGATTTTTATTTTAGTATTTTATTAAGACGTGTTATCTCTAATCTGTATGTAACAATAACTAAAAGATTTGAACATTAACTTCCTTTCACTGATTTCCTGACTCATTAAAACTCGAAATGATTGCTCAACTGAAACAAGCTGATTCCCATGTAATCCTGCACAGTTGCCAACTAACGTTTTCTCTCTGGAGCGAGGGATGCACCCGAAATCAGTTGCAAATGCCTTGTCAAAATACTTTCCAGAGGCGACTCCAGTGTGAGAGGCGAATCCTGTATGAGACGATAGTGAGACTGCCCCAGGCATTGGGTACAACGCCCTGCCAAGGCTAAAGATTTTTTTTCCCAGTCTTAGTCAAATGTCAAAGCTACCCATCACATTTTCACTCACCTATATTATTTTCATGATTTATCATATCTCCCTTAAGTATAGACGTTTTCAAAATATCTTAAAACGCTGAAAATTGTCACATTATTAATATTTCCTAATATTATACCAGGGTATAAAAATTTATATAGCTGTTCAGGGAATCAACGTACATGTTTAGCGATTTATCAATCAAAACAGCAACTCTATCAATTTATATTCAAGGTAAATGGTCAATTATCACTGCCAAGTTCAAAACGCTATATCTCTATTATTTTGCTGGCAGATAGGCGGGTTTTTTTTTTTATCGTTATTTGGGTTCAACGTATCTTGAAACGTAAGACCTGTAATTTTCAGGGAGGAAGGAGGGTTTTTATTGTAGGGTATTTTGAACCTCAATCTAACGTTGCATTCATGTTAAACAATACGCACATGTTTCTGACAATAATTTTTACAGTAAGATTTTTTTTTAATTTATTGCAAGTTACATTTTTAATTGAATATAATAAACTTTTTATGTAGCTGTCTTAAATGATTAATCAATTTTTATTATATTATTGAGAATTCGAAAGCAATAGTTTATGAAGGTATCATCAGAGGTGTTCGATCGGCGAGGTCGTTAACTCCCATGACATCTGGATTAGTAATGGTTTGAAAAAAAAATTGTCTCTTCGAATTGAAACTGACTAGAGTTCTCATTCAATAACGATTTTATCACTGAATACTCATTCAATTATTTATTTTTATTTTTTTTTTTTTTGGTGAAGGAATGATTCTATTTAAATGAATGCGCAACATTTTTAAATGTAATGCTTGTGTATAATCTGCAAAGTTGATTAAATTAATTTAAAGCATCTTAAAAAAATTAAATTTTACTACACTGTAAAGATTAAAGTCCAAAAAATATTCTATGTTCACTGGGCTATTGTCCTCTGAAACCCGAGTTCGAACTTGCTATACTGTAGCAGGGTTTTTATTAATATTATTATTATTTAGTTATTTCAGCCGTTAGGATATCTCACTTATTTCTTGCCTATTTTAACATGACCTTGGACGGATCAGTACCAGAATCAGTACCAATCCCTTGTACCTAAACCAAGACCCTTCATGGTTTGTAGAGGTCCAGGTTTGATTATGACATCTTGAATTCCTGAAAACTATTGGGAAACCTCTTTCTACAAGTCATTTCCTGAACCGCATTAGGGTAAATAGTGAAGATCAAATAATGAACAATCAAAATATGAAACAAAATAGAAGGATTGCATATAAATTAAACAGAGGCACGTTATCTATGGATATATTCAAAATACTCAGGAAAAAAAAAATAAGAGTATTTTTGTCACTGGCTCAAAAGTACATTGTTTCCCAATCTAATTATAATATTTAAATTTAAATATTTAATAAGGAGTAGATTCTTTAAGGTTAAAGGCAAATTCTATGAATAAAATTGGAGGCTGATTTATATCTTCACCACTCTTTTATTAAAAATTAATGCACGACGTTTCGGCTGAAATGCCATCATCAGGTGCAACGGAACATATTTATCTGTAAGTACAAAATATTTCAAACAATCAATCTAACAGTTTTTTCATGAAATTATATAACAACACAAAGGTATAATAAAAAAATAAAATTTATACAGTTACCATTGTTAATAATGTATAAGATTAATGTTAAATTCCTAAAAATCTATCAATAACAATTAAAATATACAATATAAAAAATGAAAAAAGAAGAACATTGGAAATAATCCCACTATATAAATGAAATATTAAAGGAATCAATTGAATTACTATGTTCATCATTATTGAAATTCAATTAAAAAGATTAAAGTTTAATTAATAAATATACAACAATAAATAATTAACTTTAAAATGTCTTTTTTTCATGTTTTATATTGTATATTTTAATTGTTATTAATAGATTTTTAGGAATTTAACGTTAATCTTATAGATTATTAACAATTTTAACTGAATACATTTTATTTTAACTTTCACTTACCTATATATGAAATATGGAGTAAGAGAAAGTATTGCGATCGTGAAAATTTTCGAATTCCAGTTTTCTACGGAAATACACGTTTTAGAGTCCCCTAAGTCCAAAAAACCAAGTCCCGCAAAAAAGGTCTGTGTGAGTGTGTGTGTGGTAACTCCAGCACGAAAAGGAAAAGGTGTGCGAAAATGAAATTTCACATTTAAGACCACTATACGCCCGAGATGTTACAGCAACTTTTTCATCAAGCTAGCCAGAAGGGCCAATTTATACCATGCATTTCGCACCTTTTAAAGATTATCTCAAATACGGCTCTGACGATTTTGATTTAACTCGCTATATCGACGTAAAATTTAATGGGCTTTTATATGATGTAGATTTCATTCTGTTTGAAATAGTTTGACAGGGCTTAATTACATCTATTATAATCTGTTACTTCATTATACATATAATTTTTATTATTATTATTATTTATTTTTGCGCTTTACTGATTCTAAAACTCCATACACACTTTTCTCTATCTTCAAAAATAACTGAGTTATAAGCGTATTTATGTGAAAAATATCAATTTTTTTCTTTTCTTTTTTTTTTTCTTTTATATAATTATTAAAAAATAATGATTTTTTTTTTTTATTTTAAAAACAACGTAGTTACAAGCGTATATATAAGCGAGATTTCAATTTTTTTCTTTTCTTTTTTCTCTTTTATATAATTATTCGCGGTTCTTTGGTTAAAAACAATAATTTTTTTTGTTTTTGTTGTTATCTTCAAAAATAACTGAGTTATTGAATAAAATCTTTTTAATCGGCCGCCATTATAAAACTAACCAGCTGATATCAACGTCTAGGAGTTAGGATCATCATTGAATGGACTAGTATTTTTGTGGCGAATTTAAAAAAAATTGGTCCAGTAGTTTTGTAGAAATGCCGCGGACGGTGGACAAACGGATTTTTTTTTTTATTCTTTGTTGTTGTTGTTTTGGTTTTAAGGGCAAAAAATGCGAGTGGTTATTATTGCCCAAAACATATTCAGAAGACGATTAACTTACCTATGATGAGGAAAAAAAAAAAAAAATAAGGAAGAAATCAATAAGAATAAAAAAGAACAATAAACATTATGACTAGAAGGAATTAGTCCGGGTGGCGGTCATTAAATGAAACAACTAAATAGTTTCAACTATTTTATTGTTTGCCTTAAACTAGGACCTAGTTTCTTTTCTCCCACCATGCGCCCTGATGATGACCCACAAAGGGGGTCGAAACGTTGGCAAACAATAAAATAGTTGAAACTATTTAGTTGTTTCATTTAATGACCGCCACCCGGACTAATTCCTTCTAGTAATTCTCAACGGTCAACTAATTACATCCACAATAATAAACATTATGATTTAATCGGGACTACAAACACGATGATTAGCAACAAAAGGTAAAAAAAATAATAATAAATAAATAAAAAATAATAATGAATAAAATAAATAAAAAGTGTGAGTAAAATATCAAAAAAGTGCGTTAAATAGCCTGAATGTGTTAAATGAGGTGATATAAACGAATATTCTTCACCAATTGAATCACACCGTCGACGGCCCGATCATTATCGCTCAATGCCTCCGAGACTTTACGTGGTACGCTACATTTTACAAATTCCCTACTGTAACGAGGACACTCTTCAAAAATATGACTTACTTTGAGAGTCACTTTACTCAGTTGACATCGAGATTGTTGACATTTTTTTATCCGTTATTCGGATTCTACGCATCTTGAAACATAAACTCTCAAATTTTGAGCAGGGGTAATTTTTTTGGTCGATTACAAAGGTTGACTATTGAAAATAATATTTACAAATACAGTGAAAAAACACAAAAAAAAAAATTAACTAAAAACTAGCTATGATCTGAGTATAGGAATGATCTCAATGGTGTGGAGCGAAGTTTTCTAATCAGTGCCACAAACTAGTTAGCCTCGATTACCAAGAACAGCTAAATACCCTCATCAAGTAATTTTTCGACCACAGCCTAATTCTGTTAATGGAGGTCATAAAGCCAAATTAATTATTAGTAATTATTTAAATCTCGCTCCTTGCATTCGAGCCCTGCTAATATTGTTTCAGTAATTAATATTCCATCAAAAGGACATACGAAGACTGATAAGCCGCTATTCTCAGCGAAGAGCGTTATTAGTGATTGCTTCAGACAAAGCTCGTCACAATTATATTCATGAAACATCAGTTTTATACGGAATAGATTCGAAGTTTTAATGAATACTAAGTTTTAAAATGTGGCTTGACTGAAATAAAGACAACAGTAGAAAGGATAAAGTGATAAATACTTAAAGCATTCAAGTTTTCCCAGACCTACCGAAAAGTCTCAAAACATATTTTGTAAAGACAAGCTCCAAAATACAATCGAAACGGAGCTGATTTACTTATCTTTAAACTCAATACTACGCTCCCTCCTACTCATTATTTTATTCCTGAATAGTTCCTTTCTGACAGTAATTTCATTTTGTCCAGGCTCACCATCCGAATAGTCATAGCAGGAATACTGCTCCAGTAATTTACGTAATACATACACGATTTCCAAAAAAAGATCCTAAATTCTGGGAGCTGTATATGCAGACGATTAAACAACCAACGAAACATCTAAATCACCAATGCCTTACCAACTTTACAATTTAAACATCTATTGGTGAGCTTCATGATTGGTGACAACCTAGCGAAATTCTATTTGTCTATCACAAATACAAGTAAGAAGACACCAGTCCTCCAATTTCTCTCGATACTATTCTAATTCTACAGACACATTGGCTTTTGGCCTTGGCGTGATATTTGACTATTTGACAAAAGAATAAGATCAGATTCCCACATCAATTAAAAACGAAAGAGAAAAAATTATTAAGTTACAATCTTGGCAAAAATTTGACACTAAAAATTAAGCCAGTTTGGACGTATGCTTCAAAAACACACTATACTTACACACGTTAACTTTTCAAATTTTCAAGATGGTAAATTTTAGGTCATCAACTAGCTGCGAAGTACGATAAAAAATGACTTATTTACATATACAACATGCTTAACGAACACATACGAACCCGCTTCTTTCTTCCAGTGGCGCGACAGGCCGTGTAGACCCGGGGCCTCGTGGTGTAAACTCCTAGGAGTTTACACACACGTTTCACGATGCAATTTTTAGTGTAGGGTCATCACTCCCGACGACTTTTGTGAGTGGCCACCCTTTGGCTGACGGGTCTCACATACCCTGGGAGAGGCTGTGAGTGAATCCCCATTTTTTTACATTCTTATAAAAGCCCCGCCGGGACTGGGATTCGAACTTAGAACCTGTAGCATGAGAGACTAGCGCGCTAGCCACTCAGCCACGGGCTCCCCATACGGCTACAAACGATTTTTCAACTTGCTCGGACATTCAACATACCTGAGACAACCCGTAAAAGGTGAAGAAGGAGTTATTTGAGTGATCTATTTGTCCAACTTTCTACTTCTCCATAATTTTGCAACTTCATTATTTTTCAACGTTATGACAGGTGTGAACAAATAATGAAAATTAAAAAGTCTACTTCATTATGCAACTTGATTTTTACCTTTTACCTCTCAAGGCAAATGATAAAACCGAAATTTGAAAGTAATAAAACACCCCCGAAACTATTCCAAACAATGTTTTATCTAATTAATACAAACACCCAACATTAATCGTTTCTTATATATATTCTGCTATATACCAAAATATTTGTTTAATTATTCAACAGGACTTAATCTATCAAATATCTTGTCAAATTATTTAGGGAAGTAGAAAACAACATGTACTTGAAAGGAATGTAATTAGTCACAATGTTATTCATAAGGAAGTCAAGTCTCAAGGGGAGCTACACGTTTCTCTTGAAGGTTGCATTTTCTAAAGAATGGTAAAAATGCATGGTTAACTGTTTCTTCAATAGATTGTTCGTTTCCTTTCGGATAATTCGATTTATCGATGACACCTAAGGCACGTGCTACGCCGTAACCAAAATTGATGACAGTCTCCAAGGGGATCAAGAAGTTTCCTGTCAAACTCCTTGACCGTGTTTCCGGCCGGGTGTGGTCCGGAAGGTCATAATCGCTTTCTCTTAACGTGATACACAAAATTTTAACGATGGATTTTTTTTTCATAATTATCATATTATCATTGACAGTATTGTGTTACGATATAATTGAATAACTAATTTTGGTCAAATGACTTAAATCCGACTCCGGCAGTGATTCAGCTTTTTGTATAGAAACCGCAAATGATTCGAATGCCAATGTAGACCCTGGTTTAGTCCAAGGTTTGTTTCCAAGGTCATATTAGGCGTCATATGTATTTCTAAACTTTAATTATTATACGTTAGCTTTTATGATTTCGCTAGTAAGAGGTAAGTGATTCATTTTTCGTTTCTAAATAAAAAAAAAATATATAATGACTAATAAAAACTACTTAAAATAAAATACTTTGAAATAAAATAATAAAACTGACATGCAATACTTAGTATTGTCATGTTAGGGAACGTAGTTGATTAGTGTCCTAAGATCCTAAGTTACAACTTATCCTTGGATTCAGGCGCTTCGAATTCGGCTGCAGCAGATAATTTATGTTGTCTTTGAGCTAATCTAGATTAGGAGAGTCTCTTAAAGATTTCCCAGAATCTGTAAAGTGGGTTTCCTCATTAGGGAAAAAATCTGGCGGCTGAGAGTGATCATAGTCAAATCATAACTTGGTCTAAAAACTGAACTGTCCGTACATACTACTAAACCAAAGACCGAAAGACCGATGCGAGATCCGTAGTTTTTAAATGTAACGATTTTTCTTTTCCGAAAGTAGTATTGGCTTTCAAAGAAAAATAATCTAGAATAATGTACACTGTGCTGAACTAATTCAAATCATTGATAGACATAATGCACTTTTTCTTGACTGAAACATTACGTCGTTTAACTCAAGTCCACTTTATCATCCCTTAAAACAACAATACTAAAAATTGGTGTGGGATATCAGGCACCTTTACCAGTAAATATGGGTGTGCCATTTATACTTGTAACAGTTCTCTTAATAGTTCCTTGTCCAAACGTTTCATACTCAGATCTACTTCTAGTAACTGATGAACGAGATTCGTTCCATTCCTACTTACAAGTGCCTGTTTTTTATGATGTACTGTTTCACTATTAATAAGAACATTGATCAGAACATTAATGACCTAAACAGTAGATAAAATTCATATGGTGTAGTATGTTAACATGTTTAATTTTTTTTAAATTTAACATGTTAACATACGAGACATTAATCCATTTAATCCCCATACGAGACTTAAACGACAAGAAACTGCCCGTATCTACCGATTGCTACAACTTGACAAACGCTCAAAACTTCCAATTTATTACAAAAAGCTCATTTATGTTATCATCATCAGACCCATCTGGACTTATGGCATCGAGCTGTGCGGCTATATTAAACCATCTAATTCCTCTCGCATTCAATCCTTACAATCCAAAATCCTTCGCAAAATCCTAAATGCTCCTTCGTTACGAATAAAATCATCCATAATGACCTAAATATCCCATTTGTCACAGAACTAGCCCGAAACAGATATTCCTCTTTTAATTCCAAACTCCCAACCCACACGAATCCTCTTGTACGCAACTTATCATTCCCATCTATTTCTGACAACCCTCCGAGGGGATTGAAAAGACGATGGCCTCGAGACCTACTTTAATTAAATTGACATTGAAGTGCTACCACTGGGTAGTTTCTTCACAAGGCATTATTACGCCCATAAGTGTAAATTAGCCCATTTACTTGTTGTATATATTGTATGTACAGTTGTAAATATCAATAAAATATTTTTTTTAAATAAATAAATAAAATTTCCCATCAAATTTTTAGGGTTGGTTAGATTAAAAGCATTTTTAATCTATTCTTCATAAAAATGTTCTTTTTTTTCTTCATTAAAAAATAAAAATTCTTCATCAATCTAATATTCTTACATAGTTTATTATTAAACCGTTAATTCTTTAGTTGATTCAAAAATTCTTTATAGAGATTCAAACAAGAAACGTGTCAAAGAAATTTTCCAAAGCATCATTTGTGATATAATTAATTAATTTTTCCAAATATGGTCCAGGCTAATTATTAAAAGTTGAGTACTTTCACCGTTTGATTAAAAAACGTTAAACGGAACCGTTATCCAAATTGTGGGTGGCCTTGTCAAGGAAATTCCGTTATTCAAACATGGCATGTTACCAAGAGAGGATTGTGTCATTCAATGAATTAATTATTCATCTGTTCGTCATATATATTTATCATTAAACATATATAGTGAAGTTTAAATCAAAACCGATACATTATAAATATTTAAAGTTCTCTTATTTTATAATCTGATTCAAGAAATAATCAGACTTTTAATAAAGGGTATAGCCAGATAAGGATGGTAAATTTGCCCCCGCGGCTTTTTTGACTCAAACTTGGGGGATAAATTTGGTGCCGAGTAAAAATTATTCACCTAAATTTTTAACTTTTTAGTTTAAACTGTTTTCGAGATTTTTTTTTAAACCTCTTTATTCGATTTTTTTTTTTTTTAGTAAAATTTGAAATTAATTAATGATGATTTTTTCTCTGATTCTTTGGAGCATGGGCATGGAAAAAATGATATGATCATGATTCTTATACGAAAAGCCAATTTTCAGAGGAAGAAAGAAAACTAAAATATGTTTTTCAAAACCTTTTTCGAAAAGTGTCAATCATCGTTTTGTTTTTTTCAGAAAACGTCAGTTATACTCCTCTATGTACAGGAATTTTTCCGACTTTTTGAAGTGATGGAACAATATGAAAAAAATAAAAACGTATTTTTTTCTAAAATCTTGCATTTAATATATTTCTTACTATGATTGAAAAAATATGTAAACAATTATTTCTCATAAAAAAGTTATAATTAAGTTGCTTATAAAACATTTTCAATCATTTCACTACAAAAGAATTAAATAGCTAACAATTTAGGTGAATTATTTTTATTCGACACCTAATTGAACCCCCAAGTTTGAGTCAAAAGGTCGCGGGGGCGGATTTACCACCCTTACTCGGTAATACCCTTTGTATATATTTTATAAAAGTAGTGAGAGACTAACAAAAAAAAAACTGAAAATAAAGAAAGTTAACGCAAAAATTTAGCGAACTTGATTTAAGAAACTTCAATATTGTATCTATTTATCCAAGTAATGCTTTATTTACTTTCACTTACCTATATATGTAATATATAGTAAGGGAAAGTATTGCGATAGTGAAAATTTTCGAATTCCAGTTTTCAACGGAAATACATGTTTTAGGGCCCCCTGAGTCTAAATAACCAAGTCTATCTATAACCGGAAGATCTACTTTATACCATGCATTTTGTACCTTTTTACGATTTTCTCAAAAACGGCTTTAACGATTTTTATTAAACTCCCTATATCGATGTAAAATTTGACAGGCTTTAATATCATGTAGGTTTCATTCTGATTTAAATAGTATGACAGGGTTTAAATGCCGATATTTTAAATTTTCTTCCTCTAAAGTACCTTTAATTTTGTAGATTTCAAAAAAATTGGAATATCATTTTATTAGCATCGATAAATAACAGGTAAATATGTAAGTTGGGCGAATTTTATAATCAACTAAAGGAGAAAAGTGCAAACACATTTTTTTAAGCAATTTTTGAACACAAGAATAGTAATATAGATGTATAATATACCGTTGGATAGCTGAGGATTTTAGAAAGTTAAACTTAAACTTAAACTTAAACTTAAAGTTAAACTTTTAAAGGTTAATGGAGAGTGATGATAAACTGATAAAACTGACTGACTGTTGTAGATAAAAATATAATAGATTATTTAATAAAATACATGTTTCTAATGAAATTCAAAATAATTAATTCTTTAACAATTTATTTGTAATTTTAGATGTATTGAAAAATTCTTAAATTGAGTTTAATAACGGGGTAAGTGAAAGTCGTGTGTTGCGTGCACCAGATTTTAATTATTCTGGCAGTTACATGTTAAATGTCAATGATTATTTCAATAAAAAAAGGTGTTTCGTATTTTTAATCGTAATTTCTTGATAAATAATAAAACGTGAGAATGAATTCCTTCTGTCCATTATATTATTGTATTCTAGGATGATCTTTTTATAACTATCGTCATAAAATCAATTTATTTCTTGTAGACTCAATCAAATTGTAAATATGAAATATTATGCGATTCCTTCAACCGTTGCCAATATTAATAATAAGCAGTTGCAAGACTCATTATGTCGGTACTTAATATTCAAAACATTTTATAAGTCGGCAAGGGGCGCCCACATCGGCCAAATCACAAGCACCGGGTTACCTAACTCCACCTTTGAGAAACACTCCTGCTCATCTTCACCAGGTGTCGGTAAAAGTGACGTTGTGTAATCCACATCTTTTTAGAGTAGGTACTAACACCGTGCAATGAACCTCACTTTTACCAGTAGTAAAAGTGAAGATCCATTTTCAGGCGTTTGAAAAAAAATCCTAAGCACTCTAGATCTATGCTGTTCTTCTTTTATGTTAAGGATGCAAGGATCCCTGATGAGACAGTCTATGTAATGACAATAATATTAGCAAATGTAAAATTTTTATTAGCAGAAGAGAAACTATACTGTTGGAACGACGATGTTGAACTGATTATTCATTTAGCTAATATATTGGACAGAAAACAATAGCAATTAAAGAAAGATTGTTTTGAGTTTATTTTCATTAAAACATACATAGAAAGCTAATTATACTTTCGATCTAATGTGATAATCAATGTTTTTCTATGCCAGATTTTTTCCTTTCACTTACCTGTATATGAAATATATAGTAACGGAAAGTATTGCGATCCTGAAAATTTTTGAATTCCAGTTTTAAACGGAAATACTCGTTTTAGGGTCCCCTGAGTCCAAACAACTAAGTCTCGCAAAAAGGCATGTGTGGTAACTCCCGGACGAAAACAAAAAGTACTATGAAATGAAATTTCATATTTAAGACAACTATACTCCCGAGATGTTACAGAAACTTTTTCATCAACATCAAAAATATATAACTTGAATGAATTCAATATCTAACTAAAGGAGAAAACTGATAAATGTTTTTTTTTATGCAATTTTCGTTTTTGAACATAAGAACAGTAATATAGATGTATAATATACCGTTGGAAAGCTAAAAAAAAAAAAAATAGAACAAATATCATCTTATACACAAGCTTTAAAGGTAAATAAAGAGTGATGTTTGTTTTGGTTTTAAGGCGTAAAACCCTAAGGTCATCAACGCCAAGACACTATATGCATATTCAACCTTTATAAGAAAGAACTATTAGGTAATGAGTAATAGAGAGAAAAAAAAGAAGAAGATTATTATGTAAAAAATAGTTTAAAAAGATAAATAAAAAAGATAATAATAGTAATACAATTATTGATTCAAAACTGACTAGGAATGATCTTTATAATTTCGATAATAATGACTGCTCCTTAAGAAAATCAAAAACTAATTCGATGGTTTCCTCTCTATCACCAGCACCGCTGAAATATTCGGGCTTAGTCCAATTTTATTCGGTGTGATGAGTAGTAAGTACATTCTTGAAAAATATGCCGATGGTAAGGGTTCCATCACAGTGCTGGCATCGGGGCACCGGCTGCCTAGCAAAAAGATAAGAATGCGTCAGCCGCGATTGTCCTATCCTTAGCCGGGTCAACGCGACCTCCTCCCTCCGGCTGCTACGGCTAGAGGTAGACCAGGGTTTCACCGTTTGTTTTATATGTTTCAGTTTGCTTACCTGGCTATCGTCCCACATTTTCTGCCATCATCTTCTTGCTTTTTAAGCGGTTCACTGATTTCAGACGGGTCAAGATGGCGTGAGTGATGGAAAGCCGATTATTTTAGAGAATAATATAAGAGATTTTTAATGAAGCTCATATTTCTATAGAAATTTAATTTAGTTAATTCTTTATTAGTTTCACTCATTTTTATCTCTAACTGTATTTGAAAATTCTTTAATCGATTTTAACAGGGAAAGTATTGCGATAGTGAAAAATATTTAATTCCAGTTTTCACCGGAAATACACGTTTGCGGGTCCCCTGAGTACAAATGACCAAGTCCTGCAAAAAGGTCTGTGAGTGCGTGTGTGTGTGTGTGCTAAGTAGAACCCGAAAACAAAAAGTCGTAGAATACTGAAATTTCATATTTAAGACAACCATAGCCCTAGATTTTACAGCAACTTTTACATCAAAATCACCTAACTAGAAGAGGTACTTTATACCATGCATTTAGCACTTTATGACGATTTTCTCAAACGGCTCTAACGATTTTGATTAAACTCCCAATATCGACGTAAAATATAATGGGATTTAATATCATGTAGGTTTCATTCTGATTGAAATAGTCTGACAGGGATTAAATACCGATATTTTAAATTTTCTTCCTCTAAACTACCTTTAATTTTGTACATTACAAAAGATTAACCATATCATCTTAATGACATTGATGAAGGACGGCTAAACATACAAATTGAACGAATTTGATGAGCAACTAAAGGATAAAAGAGCAAAACTACTTTTTAATTAAATTTTTGTTTTTTGATACTAAGAACAGTAATATAGACGTATAATATACCATTGGAAAGAGAACAATTTTAGAAAAAATATTATCTGATACACAAAGTTGTAAAAGGTAATTTAAAGTGACGAATGGAGAATACACTTATTACTGATTAACAATTTGATATAGTTATATTATTTAATGTAAATCAATTTTTCCGAAGAAAATGAATACACGTTTTATTAAAAATCAACTTAAAATATTTTTCAAATTTATGTATATTTAATAGTTTTTAAATTGATTTTAACAGTCGAGTGAAGTTAGACAATCAGTGTAGTAATAAACTGTCTAATGTGACTATTCTCAGCTGTACTTGTGAAAACTTGAATTTATTTCACAAATTTACACGTATCTACCGATGTGAAGTAAGCTTTAACCAGTAGTAATTAATCTAATCAAATTTCGATTTCATAGTTAATGCTGTAATTACTTACTACTACTGTTAACTAAATACTTTGTAGGAAGCTTCCTGGCGTATTTCTACAACATAAAATGTCAGAAAACCTCTTTGTTATACTAGAAAGTAGGGAAAATTACGGTATTGATTCAGAGACAGGAAAATTCAAAACAGATCTCAGTTCTAAATGGAAACAATGAAACGAAGTAGAGCAATGCATATCGTGTAGATATGAATCAAAGATATCTTTGTTTACAGACCCTTATCTAGGCTAGGAACCGTCCATGGAAATATAACAGATATTCTTGAGTTCATGCTTTCTAACCCGAGCGAATGATGGTGAAACTGTATTCGACGCCGTATTAATTACAAACCATTGTGACTTTTTCTATATATTTTTTCTGAAAGTCAATCGATATTACTGGAGTTAATGGGATGAGACAAGGTAGGGACATCACTAGTAATCCCTATTTTTGTTGTGTGTAGACACCACAAGTTGGCTCATGGGCCTCGTATACTTCTTGGGAATGATTGTGCTTAAATCTTCTTTTAATAGTTTGCTTGAAAAAGTAAAGATAACTCGAGGATTCGAACTAACAGCCTTTGGCTTCGTATCCTAGCGCATTATTGAAAGCAGAATATCAAGTGGCCATTATTTGTTTGATCTCTACTACGGTAGGCGAGTGACAGAGAGAGGGAAAGAGATGAAATAAGAAAAATTGTTTAATTATAAGATATGGAGAAAGAATGATATCTTAATCCTGGAATGATCTTTTTGTTTTTTACGTTGTGATTGGAAATATATAAAGGAGCGTGACTATTTTTCGTGTTTAACTGAACCCTGCAGTTCTCACTATCTACAAATAGGTCAAAGTAGAGTAATATACAGTGAGTGTCAAAAGTATTCGGAATTTATTATCATTCTGTAATTTACTTGTTACTTTCACTTACTATATATAGTAAGGGAAAGTATTGCGATCGTGAAAAATTTCGAATTCCAGTTTTCAACGGAAATGAACATTTTAGGGTCCCCTGAATCCAAATAACCAAGTCCCGCAAAAAGGTGTGTGTGTGTGTGTATGGTAACTCCCGGGCGGAAACGGTAAGTCCTATGAAACTGAAATTTCATATTTAAGACAAATATACACCCGAGACGTTACAAAACCTTCTTTATCAAAATGAGCTTACCAGAAGAACCACTTAATACCATGCATTTTGTACATTTTTCGATATTCTTGGAAACGGTTCCGACGATTTTGATTAAACTCGATGTAAAAGTTAATGGGCTTCAATATCATGTAGGTTTCATTCTAATTAAAATGGTCTGACAGGGCTTAAATGCCGAAATTTTAAATTTTCTTTTTCTAAAGTAGCTTTAATTTTCTCGATTCTATAAAAAAAACTATTATCTTGTTACCCCTGATGAAAAACAGTAAATATGCAAGTTGAGCGAATTTTAAAAGAAACTAAAGGAGAAAACTGAAGAAATATTTTTTTAATGCAAATTTTAGTGTTTGAACATAAGAACAGTAATATACATGTATGATATACCTTTGGAAAGCTAAAGATTTTAGAAAATATATTATCTTATACTCAAGCTTTTAAAAGTTAATAGAGAGTGATGAAAAGAAGATAAAACTAACTGATTATTTTAGATAATAATATGATAGATTTTTTAATAAAACACATGTTTCTATATAAATTCAATTCAATAAATTCTTTAATAGTTTCACGTATTTTTATCTCTAACTGTATTTGAAAATTCTTTCATTGATTTTAAAAATGGAGGTAAGTAAAAGTCGTGTGTTGCCCGCACCAGATTTTTTTAAATTTATTATTTCTGTTTTTAAAGAGTTGTAACCCATGTTGTAATTTTAGAAGGGCGGTGAACAATAGCTAGATCCAAAAAACATGACAAACAAATATTTTATTTTTAACGGTTTGAATGTTTATTTACGAAAAAAATTAAAATAAAAGTGTCAAAAGTATTCAGAATTACGTGATTTCATGGTAATACTAATGCACTTATGATATATAAACATCTAGTTGGTAAACATTTTTGTATAATAATGCATTTTAGCCAATTAGGCTTTTATTTAACTAATCAGCGATGAAGGGGGTGGGGTAGCTGAGCAAGCGGTGCTTTAAACGATCGTTGCCTAGCAACACAGAGGGCCAAATAATTCAAAGCCGAGTTAGGGGTTAACAAAAACCAAAACAAAAAAGAAAAAAGATGATCTACCGCGATAGCAACAAATCCAGAGGCTTAGCCTTTCCCCAAAAAACTGCTTCTTGAGTCGCCTTTAATATTCGGTTTGTGTAATATCTAGTACTGAGGATCACTTTTTCTTTTTTGTCAGTGGATCATGTGTCCAATAAGTTGTAGAAGTTTCCATTTTTTGTTCGTATAAATATTTGAGAGATGTGATTCGAAGAGAGTGATAGATTTGAAAGTCTTACATTTTAAAAGAACGTGAGCTCCCTACTCCTCCAGAGTATATCTTCACGACTCGCGCGGGTCAAAACTGTTTCGACATCAACAACCGACCTTTAAGGAGCATCTGCATACAAACCCGGAACACAGTGAATGTCGTATTAATTCCTCGCACGGCAGACAGTATAACTTGGAATGATGTATCTCTTCGACCACGGTTAGAATATATTGAATCTTCCGCAATCATTGGCGTTTCAAATACTTCTAACTACTGAATCCAAGAATGCTATTCTTTATTTCCACATTAAACTAACAGTTGATGGTAAAATTTGTTTGATAACTCTAAGTATTATGCGTCAACAAAGTATCGCCTGGTTTCAGTGAATAATTGAAAAAGTAAAATAAGAATGACTCCTTAGAACGTAAAACATTTACTTAATCATTGTCAAAATCATTTAATGTAATTTGAAATAAACTAATGGTATGACGTTTTCAACAATTCACCGATTTTACATATTTAGGTTCAATAGTGACCTAGGAGAATCGTGCCAATAATGAGAATAAAATAATGTTGTTCTACATATGATTAGGAAGAGCTTACCGAATCAATCTTCGTATAGCTTCCTAGTTTAACACTCCTTCCTAATAAAATAGGCATTTTTAAATCGATGAGGAAATGCTTCAGACCACATTTTATAAGTAATTTCATTAAAGAAGTAGACAAATTTTTAATAATATATCAATATCTGAAGAAACATAATATTATCCTATAATACTTAATTTAGTAAAAAAATATTTAGTTAATAGTTATATACTTATTACTTTAAGCTCTAAAAGAGTTAGAGCTTTCTTTCCAAGCTATTATTTACTGAGTAATTAGATTGTATAGCTAATGACCCTTAATGGGTAGATGCTTCGTATAAATAAATAAAAAATAAATTAGATTGGAAAATTAAAACTACATTTATTATTGTGGATGTAATTAGTTGACCGTTGAGAATTACTGGAAGGAATTAGTCCGGGTGGCGGTCATTAAATGAAACAACTAAATAGTTTCAACTATTTTATTGTTTGCCAACGTTTCGACCCCCTTGTGGGTCATCATCAGGGCTAAAAAGATACAAAAGAATATAATTTCAGTGACATTACATACAATATTATATAACCTATTTAGCTAGAGAACGTCGGTATTGAAAAAAAAAAGAACTGTATATGTAAAAAAAAAACTTAATTAAAATACAATGACCATATTACAATAATGAAAGTGTTATACAGAAAAAATAAAAATGTTCACTAAACAAAATTTACACAGGTATCAATAATTTACATGAAATATGAAATATAAAAAATATGAAGTAGAGTGGAGATACGTACCGCATGGTGGGAGAATGGAAACTAGGTACTGTTTGGTAGATGGGGGGTAGGTACCTACCCTACACTGAAATTATATTCTTTTGTATCTTTTTAGCCCTGATGATGACCCACAAAGGGGGTCGAAACGTTGGCAAACAATAAAATAGTTGAAACTATTTAGTTGTTTCATTTAATGACCGCCACCCGGACTAATTCCTTCCAATACATTTATTATTATTCTACAAAGAAAATATAAAGAGACGAATTGTTTTTTCTCACAGTTTAGTGAGATTGATAAATCAGGACCATCTGTCGAACATCGTAGTATTCAAACATGAATTTGTTAGAAACACAAACTTCTTCTTCTAATTAAATTTAATCAAAGTGGATTAAAAAAAAAATTTTTTGTTAATCAACCAATCTTTTTTTTTCTTATATACTTGATTCGCACCTGCCACCTGCCAGAAGAAATATTACAATCAGTGAATGTACTGGGAAAATTCGGCAGCAAGGCATGGTAGGCATTTGGAAGAATAGTGCCTGTCACCCCTTCCTTAGCATCAATTTAGCTATGGAGGTCTCTTACCCAACTTCTTTTTAGCCTTAATTTGAGCTATTTCCCATATCATTTATAAGTATATTGTCGTGTCCGTGAATTTTGCTATGAATTCGTATGTGTTGGTCAATTGTTCGTTGATGGTTGTTGTCCATATGTAGGGTTTTGTTGTTTACATACCAAGAAGCTATAGTTATGAGCTGATAAATTTAAATTAAAATGATTGGAGGTCTTGCATATGAGTCTTTTTTGATGAACTATAAATCTATGAGGCCTTGACTTAAACTCAAATAATTTGAAAATACATCATATATAACTTAACACAGTAAACCCTCGTTATAACGAACTCCAAGGGACTAAAAAATTCTCTGTTCGTTATAAAATAATTCGTTATATCCGAAAAATATATTGTACGTACATATATGTCTTGGTATATATTCAGGTGGTTAAAAAGAGATATTTTCAATACAGCATTCGCTTTCAGGCACATGTTTATTTAGAAACTACAAAAGCAATTAAAACTATGTACCAAGCAGATATACCTATCATGTTTCACATTTTACATAATACTTTAAGATTAACATAAACCATAAAGCAAAATAAAAATTTAAAAAGGAACTTACAATGTCAGAATCACAGGCATTCATATAAAGTTAAAATAATAAAAATATATGAATGAAAAATTATCCACTCACGAAAAAAAGTAATTAATAAAAACAATAACAAGCTGAAACTCAAGAAGCCATTGCTGTCAAAGACTGTGTATCACATAATTCAGCTGAATAGACGGAAGAGATAAGAAGGATTTGAACAGAAAGGCGCCGCTCTTTACCGGGAATTAAGACGTATCGTATATTTTTTCTTCTTCATTTTTCGTAATAACCGAACAAATTCAATTCTGAGGCCCACTAAAGCAGTTCGTTAGTTTTTTATAAGAGGATATTTCGTTATAAACGAGGAGAATGCATAGTTTTATATTTATTTTTCAAGGGACCGCAACGACAGTTCGTTATTAACGGGTGTTCGTTAAAAGAGGGTTTACTGTACAACAAAAATGAGATCACATACTTTCACCATCTGCTCATTAATATTGATGTATATGTTTTTGGATGTATCATTTTTGTTTAAAAGTGTTCCAAGCTCAGATACAAACAACAAAAAATGGTTAACTTTTCTAGGGGAGCCCTTGGCTATCCTCTCACGCCAAAGTTTGTAAACTCGAATCCCACTTTCGGCGGGACTTTTACAAGCATATAATTAAATGGGGATTCGCTCAGAGCCTCTCCCCCTGGTATGTGAGAACCGAGAGCATACTGGAGGCTACTCACAAAATAGGCATAGGGAGTGATGACACTACCCTAAAAATTTCATCCAGAAACGTGAGTGTATTCTCCTAGCAGTTACACCACGCGACCAAGGGCCAGCATGGCCTGTCGCGCCAAAGGAGGTTAATGATAATAATTATAATTACATTATATTTTCTTATTATAATTAATTACATTATATATTCTTATTATGATTACATTATAGTTTCCTATTATAATTACGTTATATTTTCTTATTAAAATTACATTACGCTTCTATAGTTATATATTCCAGACACGTCTCTAGAACTAGGGCGCGTTTTGGGAGCTGGAGCGGTAGCGGTTTCTATATGAATCCAGTAACCCTCAATCCATTCAGGCCCCCAAAACGCGTGCAGCATAAACGCGCTTTAAGACCTTTGTTTCAAATAGTTTTGTATAAAGCTAATGATTACCCATGTTATAACAGCACTCTTCTATAGCAATCCAATAATAACTGTGACCTTCTTGGAAGATGTGCCGGTGACCTTTGCAAATACTCAAGGAATAATCATCAGTTTTGTTAGATTTATTTCGAATTCAAGTCGATTAAGGATTATCTGTATATATTGATCATTACAATGTGATTATGGTTTTAAAGAGATTAATTTCTGTTACAATTCCACTTAAGCATAAAGCTTCGCCAATTAGCATTAAAATGATTAGAATATTGTCAGTCTAAGTAAATAATAAACTCACTGTTGAACCAGATGTTTAGTTATAATTTTTATATACTTTATTATTGTATTTTTAAATTATCAAAGAGAAGTCTCTACTGTTATTGGCTGCCTTATCTCTGGGCTTCTGACTTGGCTTGTTCGAGGAGCAATAGGGCCTATTAGCATAGATAATACAGACGGCATCAAGAGTAAATATGCTAATGGTCTCATGAACAAAGAAAATAGGAACATTAATTGATTGTACAGAGTAATGGAACTTTCTGGAATCAAAGCAAAATTAACCAAAGAAGCGTGGGATGAAAGCTGCAATATCACTGAGAGATACCCAACTGAACTTTTTTTTTCAAGTACAGTCAGAAATATATTTTCTATCAAAATAACAGGTAGTGATTTGAAGCAAACTATTACAAAAACGTTTAGACTTGAGACAGGTCCAAAATATGCAGGCCACTCCTTCGGCCAATTGTAAATATCATTCGAATTTCCTATTACCAGGAAAGAGGTAAGAATATAGGACAAGAAGTAGTATGTAATTCTAATATCTCGCCAAGAAATTGAAGTTGAGGTAACTGAAAAATGTAGTGTTGAAGAAACCAACTCAGAATATTAGTGTAACCTTCAAGAAGAGTCCAGAAAAAATATGGCTTAAGATTACAAGTAACGAAATCGGTTCAAAACTTAGTGACAACAAGAATACACACACTGAAAGACACAAACATAACTGGAACAACCTAACAGGTAAAGATGCTGATCCAACTAATGGCACAAAAAATATAAGAATCATCGGAGCCATCTCAGTATCAAATTATTCCCTGTTGTAGGAGGCCCGTATTGGGAATGAATTGAAATTAAAGCTATGGATAGAAAAGCGACTAAAAATATCGGCCAATCCAAGAAGCGAACTCTTAAACAATGTAAAAATACTGATCCGGCTACGATCCATACCAAGGCTGCAATAATGAGAACAGGGAGGTAAGGAGTATTGAAAGAATAATGAAGAAGAATCAAGAAAGAGAGTGAGGACAGCATCCAATAGGCAAGGTGTTGTCCAGGGCTGTAGCGGAGGTCTGACAGGGCGCTGAACATGATCGCGAAGGAGAGCATGATCTGGATGACAATAGGGTAAGATAGGAAGCAGGTGAACACCACGAAGTATATCAAATACATCAATGGCTTCTCTTTTTTGATCTTGATGTCGTTGAGAGCCAATGATTTGTACAGTCTAATCCAGTCCAGGCTGCATTTGGCCGCCAACCACGATATGGTGATTGCTAAAATGGCTGCCAAGGAGATGATTAGAGGGGCAGATATAAAGAGGAGGACTCCTATCGTAAGGCAAAATAATACGAAACAAATCGTGTGCACGACAAAAAGAGGAGTGAAAAACCGTTGGAAAATAGTTAAGCTTTTGTGGTTTGATTGGATGTTCTCTTGCCCTTCAGGAACCATTTCACGTTGGATTATTGGCGTTACCTTCACCTTCTCGACTACCCATCCTAATGTCACTGCGGTCCATCCCATCAAACTTATCAGTGCACAAATCCACAAAACATTACTTTCATAATTTCTGTAATAACTGATTCCGCTCAATGCACGTTCGATCAGTTCTTGTGATCTTGAAATAGATAAATAGTAATCCTCTTCTGAAAACGCTTTTGTTATATCGGACAAGTAAGCATTTATGTAATATTTGTTTAAAGGAGAACAGTACCTTGCGAGCCCGAAGCCATACGCCTTCTCAAAGCTTAAAAACAATTCTGACAGCTGCTGAGCATTAAGCAATAGCAATCTAGCTCTGTCTTTGTTTCTGGAGAGACGAATTATGGGGGCATCGCCAAAATTATTGGAAGGTATTTCTGTTCCTAATAAGTAAGACATGAATGGTGCAAGGTCCACTTGCCTCATGTAACCCTTTCTCAGGAGTCGAGAAGCGTCCTCAGCCATGATTTGGTGGGTACTGCTAAACCTGCTCCCCACGTGATCAGTGGAACCATACTTGCGTTTAGAGAATATTCTGTCTCTTCATTACTGTCAAAAAAACCGTGATCGGATGTGACGATATACGATGTCCTCGAATCTGAAAAGAACTTCTCGGTCTCTAAATAAACTAGTTCCAGACTGTCCAAAATATACTTAAGTTCTTTTAAAGCGCGATAAGATAGCGGGCCGTCCAATTGAGATGCCATCTCGAAGCCGTTGAGATAAATGAAGAACATGTTTGCGTCTTCACTGCTGAATTTTGATGAACTTAGAAGTTGATACCACCTTTTGAAGACCCATTCATCACCTTTGTTTGATTTGGACTTACCGTCAGATTCTCCCATGATTCTGGGTAACTGTAAGACTCATTTATGTTACTTAACATATTAGCAAGCGAGGACGGTCCAATATAAACAGTTCTGGTAGACTGGAAAACATTTGCCGTATCTTTGACTCCTTCATCTCCCGACACTCCAGTGGTCAGTCTTACGAGGCCATGGTAGCGGTTGCCTGGAACATTAACGTAAATCGGACCAACTTTACCTCGCTTCCTTACTTCAGTAGAAAAATTTGATATATTGCCTTTTGTGTTGAATACATCCCACCTCAAACCTTCGACAACAATCAACACCAATCTATTGGACAGTCCTTTATCGTTCATAACATTCAGTCTAATATCTCTAGTTGGGATAATCGCAGGTTTTTCCTTCAACTCTCCGGCGATTTGAAACAAAATAAAATGAACGATTACTGCTAATAACCACTGATTCAATGATTCTCTACTAAAAACCATTTTACTGTTAATTTTATCTCTTTATCAAACGAATAGCTATGATATAAATACTTAATTTGGTTCGGATAACTTATAAATCATATGATGAAAATATATTAATTTTTTTAATAGATATTACATTAGTTTCAACCTACTAGCGTTGCTAACAAGAACATATTTATGGTTTTGAGAACAAAAATCATAATAAATAGGAATGGCTCTGGCCAAATAATCAGACCTTATTAAATGCATCAGACATTTTCTTAAACAAGAGCTGGAATAGATAGTCCTATACTGAGCCTGACGAGCAATCACACCAATGTTATAATAAGAAAACATAGTTACTCATCATGAGCATTACATTATAATTGATATAGATTTTATAGCTGGAAAAATGTTGTGAAAAAGTTAATAAATAATGAAATAAACTTAAAATTATCCCCAAAGATATCCTTTATCAAAAGTAATATATTTTAGTGGACATTAACATTGACAGCGCCGTAAAATCAGTTGTATATAGGAGATAATTTTAGCACTAGAAAATTTAAAAATCTGGTGCTGGCGACACACGACTCTCACTTACCTCCGTTGTTAAAATCAATTTAATTTGGAGTTACCTGTAGCTTGGTATTTAGCATAACAAACTCCTATGCCCAAGGTCTCGGGTTCAAACCCGCAGGTGCCCCTAGGATTTTTTAATGGGAGTAAAAAAGCCTTAATAATGCCGTCCTTTGCAGTGAACGTTAAAAAGTGGTCCTGAGCCTGTGCGATATCAAGTACTCGTTAAAGATCTCTATTCTAATTAAACCTAGATAGGCAAAATTTAGGACTCCCTCTGTAGTATCATCCGATTAGCCATAGTAGCATAAAGGGGCGTAAAATAAATAAACAAACAAACAAAATCAATTTAAGAATTTTTAAATGCCGTTAGAGATGAAATAAGTTTAATGAATTGATTAAATTGATTTCAATAATCAATAAATAATAATAATTAATAATCTATTACATTATTATCCAAAAAAAAAAAAAATTAGTAAGTTTTATCAGGCCGATTTCGAAGGAAAAGTTGCTGTAACATCTCGTGCATAGATATAGTAACATCTCGTGCATAGATACAGTAACATCTCTTAAAATATGCAACGTCAGTTTTATACTACTTATCGTTTTCGCTATTACCACATACACACGAACACACAGACATTTTTTCGGGACTTGGTTATTTCGACTCAGGGGACCCTAAAAGGTGTATTTCCGTTGAAAACTGCAATTCGAAAATTTTCAAGATCTCAATAATTCCCTTACTATATATTTCAGATAAAGGTAAGTGAAAGTAATTAATAAATTATTTTCGTTTTTTATGATAAATTAAAAACAGATGATTGACATATCTATTAAAAAATTAAATGTTTTGCATAAATAAATTTTGCAATTTTTATTTACCCCACCATTTTATTTAAAAAAATAAATTATTATCTATCCATTTTTCATCATTCTCCATTCTCTAGTTTACACTTAATTTTTTTTTTAAACCGTCTTATAACTATTTCTGCTAGTCGATATTAGTGAAAAAGTTTCTGTTATATCACATATTTTCAATTCAACAATTCATATTTTTAACGGAAATACGCTTTTTCTTGTACCATTTATCCAAACAACCACATTTTATCTAATCGTTTGGGTGGTTTATTGACAAAATAAAATAAACGTTATAATATTTCTAGTAAAAAGACAAACCCAAAAAAAAAAAAAAAAAAGTCTACAACTGAACTTTCTCTGTGAGACAAGATATTCATAATTTAAGGACGAAAAAATATATTTGAAAAAAATGGATTATTATTGACCAGCAACTACTTTTTGTATCAATTTAAATGAAGATGGAAGTGGACTCCGAAACGTCGATGAAAAAATTAAATGTTTTAAGAGGAATGAAGAATAAAGAATTGTTTAAGATTTTTGCTTTTTTCCCTGATAGACTATTATAGTAAAACAAAAAAACTTCCGCTGTGTGTGTAAGGGTCTTTTTTGCATAAAGACTGCCAGCTACTTTTTATCACCAAATGTTTACTGTAAAAGTAATCGTCATTCTTCTTGTTTTTTAAATAAATTAACAATATGACACCTACGAACTCAATTAAAAAGGTTGTTACCTGTATAATAGATAAAGAAGGATTTTTTATTTATATAGTAATTTACAATTGTATTAAAGAACACAATAAGTAAATATGAGGAATGAAAAAAAAAAAGTCATGAAAATGTCTTGAGAAAGAACTACCCAGTGGTAGCACTTCACTAACTATTTTAACTCAGTAGATCCCAATACCTTCTTTTCAGTCGCCTTAGAGGGTTATCAGGGATATCTAAGGAAGATAAATTACGGACAAGTGGATTTGTATGGGCAGGGAATTTAGAATGAAAAGAGGAGTATCTATCACGGCTATGTCTGCAACAAATGGATGTTAAGGTCATTTGAATGACTTGATTTGTAACAAAATAAGGAACATTCAGGATTTTGCGAAGGATTTTGGATTGAAAGGACTGGATCGGGAGGAATTAATGGTTTCGTAGAGCCCCAAAGCTCGATTCCATACGTCCAAATAGGTCTGATAATAGTGATGTAATAAGTCTTTTGTAATATACTGGCATATTTGAACGTTTGTCTAGTAAGTGTTGTAGTAATCGATATCTTCGAGCAGTCTCTTGTCGTTTCAGTCTTGTGTGAGGATTCCAAGTAAGGCGCTTGTCAGATGGAGACCTAGGTATCGGATTCGCTCATCAGGAGTAAGGGTAATGGTATTAAAGGATACGGGAGGACAGGAACTCATCGGTTTGCGACGAAGGGTAAAGGTGATTTGGTGGGATTTGTTGGGGTAATTTTATTGATTTAATTTTGTTTAAATAAAGAAGAAAATGTCTTTTCATTATATTATATAGAAGCTTCAACGACCATTCCTGGAAAATAAAGTGTTACATAAAACATTAACTTCAATGAATTACGCGCACCTTACAGTGAATCGTTTTAAGAACATTTGTAGCTTCAAAATTATTACAACTATAGTTGGAGTCAACATGCAAACAATTGAATCTTTCAGGGAGAAAGCTTAAAGGAGAAATAGAAAAAGTGTCGCACAAGAGGGATCTCTTAGATTCTTATTTGTGCGAGTTTTTAGGGAGGCGAAGGAACAGTAACAAGCATTTATTTCAACAAATATTTGAAGACATGGCTGCTTTTTTTTCAGTTTAAATTCATACATAATTATTTTTACTTTCACTTACCTATATATGGAATATATAGTAAGGGAAAGTATTTTCAACGGAAATACACCTTTTAGAGCCCTCTGAGTCCAAATAACAAAGTCTCGCAAAAAGGTCTGTGTGTGGTATGTCTAGTGCGAAAACGAAAAGTCTTACGAAACTGAAATTTCATATTTGAGACAACTATACGCCCGAAATGTTACAGCTACTTTTGTTTTCGAAACCGGCTAACCAGAAGTTACCTGGAGTTACTTTATATAATGCATTTTGCATCTTTATACGATTTTCTCAAAAACGGCTCTAAAAACTGGCAGCCTTAATGTGAAAAAGACCCTAGTTTTATTTAATTCTTAAAAATACAGATTTCTGCTGGATCAAAATACATTCATTTTCATTTCTGACGCAACAGATTATCCGACAATGATGGGTCGGTGATCATATATAGGCCATGGACTACCGCTTAGTGTGTCGTTTTTTGATTCCGAGAATTCCCTGAAATAGAATCAGATTCCACAGGTGCAAGAGTACCTTAAAGATGGTGAAATCACGGTGCGAAGCGCAAATCACACAACTTGTTCTAATAATAATAAGAAGCATGAACTAGTTGGAAAAGGCTTGTTGTTGAGAGCATAATATTGCAGTTGAAGTAACTAGAGACTAAATGTTGGGTGTTCGTTCATACATTTTTGAAAATTATTTTTAAAATTTCCTTTGTTGTTTTTATGGAAACATTTGAATTCCTTACAAGTCTTGGAATGAGAAGTTTACAGAATTTTGAAAAATCACTTTAAGTTCTGTTTAAGTATTTCTTTATTCATGAATTACTCTATTATCTCACAAGGAGTAAAATAGAAACTTAAAATATTATTTATTTATATACCTAAGTCCCACAAATCTCATTTTCATAAAAATTATGACTTACGCCTTTTTGCCCAAACACCTTGAAGAGTTCAGTATATTTAAATAATCGTATAACTGTATTTTCATTCTTGTATAATTGTCCTAAAACCCCTCCCCTACCTATTTTCATTTTTACATTTACTTACCATACTTATTTATGAAATATATAGTAAGGGAAGTATTGCGATCGCGAAAATTTTTTAATTGCAGTTTTCAACAGAAATACGCGTATTAGTCCAAATAACCAAGTCCTAAAAAATGATCTGTGTGTGAGGTAAGTAAAACGAAAAGTCGTACGAAAGTGAAATTTCATATTTAAGACAATTATACATTCGATATTCACTGCCCGGCACACAATGAAAATAGACGACAATTTCTTGAAAACTTCATCTTAGAATCTTCCAGACATCCAAAGTATCCATGCTATACTGAGTATCGATAGTGTAGATAAGTTACATAAAGTGTACTATTACATGATATGAGTTCAAAAAGTGCTCAATTCTTTATCCTAGAACATTTTCTATTCAGAGTTTATTTTTATTTTATCTTCAAAGTGATATTTTGCTTATTTATTGTTTCTGTTATAGCACCAGTAGCTGTTTATTCTTTAATCTGTAATTTATTTTTGAAAGTCAAATTGTTTTAGTAAATTTTCACTATTATTTTATTTATTTTTAAATGATATGTATATAAAGTTCTAAAACCATAATATTTTAATTTATAGCCAAGCTAGGCTCTATTTGTATGGGGAAGCCCCAAAGACAAAATCAAATTTCTATTCTATTCTATTCTATTGTACAACCGAGATATTTCAGCAACATTTTCATCAAAATCGGCTAACCAAAAGGGCCATTTTATACCACGCATTTTGTACCTTTTTACGATTTTCTCGAAAACGGCTCTAACACGCTATATGGATGTAAAATTTAATGGGCTATAATATGATGTAGGTTTCATTCTGGTTGAAATAGTCTGACAGGGCTTAAATACCGATATTTTCTGCTTTTAAAGTACCTTTAATTTTGTATATTTTAAAAAATCATCTTGTTAGCATTGATAAATAACAGCTAAATATGCAAGTTGAGCGAATTTGACTAAAAACTAAAGGAGAAAAGTGCACACATATTTTTTATTACATTTTTTGTGTTTTTGAACACAAGAATTATAGTATAGATTTATAATATACCGTTGGATAGCTAAAGATTTTAGAAAAAAAATTATCTAATACACAATATTGTAAAAATTAACGGAGAGTGATAAAACTAAAAATGAAAAGTATATTAAATATATTATTTAATAATACATTTACTTTTTTGACAATTTATTTTCATGTCTTAATGTATTTAAAAATTCATAAATTAGTTATAACAACGGAGAAAGTCGTGTGTTGCGCGCACCAGATTTTTTTTTAAAATAGAAAGAAAAAGTTTCGGGAAGGTAAAAAATATATATTATTGAATATGAAGCCATGATACAACCCAAGACTTCTATGTTTTCTAAAGAACAGTATATAACCCTGATTGGCTGACTAAAGAGCGATTATATTCAATAAACTGAATTCAGTTAAAAATGTGTGATTTCCTACAGAGATGTTGATTAAGTAACTCATTGTGAACACCCTGGCACGATGGGGAAAGGTCAAGGAAACTCAGTACTCAACGATTTTCAAACATCGATTTACACCCGTTTTTCTTGCTACATTGACGTTTCAAAGCCATCACATCTGAAAGTTGCCGAGTTTTTTTTGTTTTGTTTTTTGTATTCTGCCTCCATGCCATAAAGTAATTTTTGAGTCAATTGTTATTTTCCATTATGTTGTCTGAAGTTGTAGAAACAATAAACTCCCTTTCAGCCAATAACAGAAATTCCGACCTTGCTGCAAATTCACATTCAGGTCTATAACCTAGCAAACTGCGTTCACCTTCCAACGCTTCGTGTGTAAAACTTATTTTGAAATCTAAATAAAGCGTGTAATGAAAATATAAAAGTTTTCAATGCATCATTGAGGAATATCACCAAATTCAGCAGACCGGAAGATCTACTTAAGACAACTAAACGCACAACTTGCACCTTTTAACTTTTTCATCAAAAACGACTCCAAGTTTGAGTCAAAAAGGCCGCGGGGGCAGATTTACCATCCTTAGTCGGTAATACCCTTTGTATATATTTTATAAAAGTAGTGAGAGACTAACAAAAAAAAAAAAAACTGAAAATAAAGAAAGTTAACGCAAAAATTTAGCTAACTTGATTTAAGAAACTTCAATATTGTATCTATTTATCCAAGTAATGCTTTATTTACTTTCACTTACCTATATATGTAATATATAGTAAGGAAAAGTATTGCGATAGTGAAAATTTTCGAATTCCAGTTTTCAACGGAAATACATGCTTTAGGGCCCCCTGAGTCTAAATAACCAAGTCTATCTATAACCGGAAGATCTACTTTATACCATGCTTTTGCACCTTTTTACGATTTTCTCAAAAATGGCTTTAACGATTTTGATTAAACTCCCTATATTGATGTAAAATTTAATGGGCTTCAATATCATGTAGGTTTCTTTCTGACTGAAATAATATGACTGGGCTTAAATTCCGATATTTTAAATTATCTCCTCTAAAGTACCTTTACTCTTGTAGATTTAAAAAAAAATTGGAACATCATCTTATTAGCATTGATAAATAACGGGTAAATATGTAAGTTGGGCTAATTTGATAAACAACTAAAGGAGAAAAGTGCAAACATATTTTTTTGATGCAATTTTTGTGTTTTCGAACACAAGAATAGTAATGTAGATGTATAATATACCATTGGATAGCTAAAATCTTTAGAAAAGATATTATCTGATACACGGAATTTTAGAAGTTAGTGGAGAGTGATGAAAAGCTTATTATTTAATAAAACACATGTTTCTATTGTAATTCAAAATAATTAAGTCTTGAACAATTTATTTGTATCTTTAAATGTATTTAAAAATTCTTAAATTGATTTTAACAACAGTCGTGTGTGGCGCGCACCAGATTTTTTCATCTCTATTTTATTTGATAAAAAAACACAGAATTAAAAAGGGAAAGAGAATTTTTTTGTTAACTATATCCTACAGCTCAACATTCTTTACAGTATTTTGCGATAACTTGAGGAACATTCATTCTAGTGTAACACGAGTCACTTTCCGCCTTATAATTGCTATCCGTTTGCTATTTTGTTATTTTTTCGGTGGCGCGACAGGCCGTGTAGGCACTTGGACGCGCGGTGTAATTTGCTGGGAGACTACACATGCGTTACTCAATGAAATCACTCCCTACGGCTATTTTTGTGAATGGCTGTGAGTGAATCCCATTTAATTAAATGCTTGAAAAATTGGACTGGGATTCGAACTCAAACCTTTGGCGAGAGAGACTTGCGCGTTAGCTACGGCTCTCCTATAATATTTTTTCTGTTTCTTATAATAATTTTAAATTAAAAGTTTTACAAAACACTTCTTTCACAAAATTGCAACAAACAATATTTTTAACAGTAGGGTACTCACTTCGTTTGCTATAGTATGCTATTTGTGTTATTTTGCTAAACCCGTCGAGTTTCTACAGTTATTTCCTGTATAAAATTGATGGGTTTAGCACAATAGCACAAATAGCAGGCTATAGCTAACGTAGTGATTAGGACATAGTACTCACTGAGTACCCCTAGTATCACAACGACAATACTACACCTTTGCTAATACGAGTCTCATACATTTTTTTATATACATATTTTACATAATCAGTTATAATTTAGATGGGAAGCAGCTATATAAACAAATAAAGTAGCGTTTTCTATAAAATATTTATTGCCATTAAACTTTTGGTTTGCCATATTCTTTCCCCACGCCCTTATAATTTTAGTGAACATTAACGTAACATGTTTCCATTAATTTACGGGTGCAGTTATAAAACTTTTGGAAACAGATTTTAATCATTAAGAAAATGGTATTTTAATATAATAATGGTATTTGATTTAAAAAAATGTCGGAATTTTTCCTTGATATATGTGAAGGAAAACCGTGCCTGATCTAACCTAATAACAACATTTAAAAAGGAAAAATGTCTTAAATAAAAGCTTAAAAATTGTCTTTCTATCAGTCTTAAAATTGTTTACTAAATTCATAAAAATTACTGATTAATGATTAATGACTCACTTCATAGTTACATACTTTCTTATTATAGTAGTGCCATAAATAAAAAAAATGCCTTTTGAATATTCCCTTTCTTTAGAAAGAATAGACAATCGAATATAAAATGTAATTAACCAACCTGAGGGATATAGATATTTCCTGAGGGAAATATATGTTATTTAGTAATTAACATAATAAAAACGAAAGTTATTAGTAATGCTGTAATGAAGAAGGTTATGGTGAATGTTAAGAACACAACGAATATCATGGTTTTTATTGTTATTTACTAATATTCATAAATTCCTTTTAATTGTTTCTAAAAACAACTGTATCCACGTTTCATTCTAAACAGTAGAATAGAATAGAATATATTTTTATTTGTCTTTGGGGTATTGCCCTTACAAATAGAGCCTGGCTAGGCTATTCACAATACATTTTTTAAGTATATATATATATATATATATATATATATATATATATATATATATATACACACATACATACGCTTTTGAAATAATAATACATCTGTTTAAAATAATTTTTAAAAAAAGTTAAATAAAATAAAAAATAATAATAAAATAAGTAAAAAATTAAAAATTCATATTGATAAGGATAAATTAAGTTCTTTATTTATTTCACTCATCTTAATTATTTTTTTCTTCAATGCACCACTGTATAAACAAAAAGCAAATATATATGATTTTAAAATAATAATGCATCTGTTTGAAAAGATAAAATAATTAAATACGATAAAGATAAAGATAAATTAATTTTTTTTTCTGTTTTTTCTTCAATACAATAGAGATAAAGTAAATAAAGAAGAAAAAAAAAATACAATATTTTTTAAAATAATAATACATCTGTTAAATAAAAAAAAAAAAAATAATTAAACAAAAAAATAAAGAAAAGAAATTAAAAGATAAATTAGTATATTGATGTAGATAAATTAACAGTTCTTTTTTTGTTCCAATATAGTAGAGTTAAAATAAAAAAATAAATAAATAAAATAAAAAAATGTTTTCAAAATAATAATACATCTGTTTTAAAAAATAAAATAAAATAAGCAAAAAAAAAGAAATGAAAAAAAAATATCTTTTTAGATATCTTTTAAGACTTTTTAGACTGAAATTTGATATAATATTGATAAAGTTCGGTTAGACTGGTTACATCAGTTACGATTTATATTAAGTTAATATTTCCTTTGAGTATGATAGAATTGTTTATGCGTTTATCATCGATTTATATACATCAAAACAGTCATTGGGGATATACTATTGTTGACATATTATTGTTTTTGTTTACTACGTTATTTAGATTTCGTATGTAAGCATATATCTTTTTTTGTTTTCTTTTTATTCGTTGATAATGAATGATCTCATTTTTAGGCAGTTAATTATATAATAATATATTTGGTTTAATTTAGTTTGGTCTTCTATTATAAATATTGTCGGGAACTGATTTTCTGGAATATTGTTTACGTATGGTATGTGGTAGTTTCTGATGGAGGAGTATATTGGGCATACTGCGATTAAATGATAGAGGGTTTCATAGGTATTCATATTACATATGGTACAGATTTCTGTGGGTTTGATATTATAGAAATGTTTTTTATGAGAGAATTTAATATGATATTTACCAGATAGGCGGGCCTGTGTTATTATTTTTATTTTGTTAAATGGAATATTGTCTATTGTTATATAATGTGGATGCTGTAGAGTTGGTTGATAAATGAAATTATAGTGAGGGCTGTACTGACTTGTTTTCAAGGATTCAAGGTCATTGTTGAATAGCAGTTCTTTAAATAGAGCAAGAATTTTCGGAATATTGGATTGGAAGATATATGGGTTATTTTCAAATAGTATATACGAACTTTTAACTTTTTCTAAGATATTGTATATTTGACTGAACCAGTTGTATTTTGTTGACGATCTAATTTGATGTTTATGTTTGAGGGTCTTATAGCATGTTTTAGTAATTCTATCGTCTGGCATGCTGATTATTTTTTTAATGCAATTTAATATTCGTTTTAATACATGTATGGTAGAATGTTCAAGACCAAACTCTAGTCTTATAAGCCAGAAAGGTACATTTTTATTTAAGTTGAAGAGTTTTTTAAAATATTGTAAATGTGCTTTTTCAATATCGTCGAGGTATCTAAGGCCCCATATTTCAGTGCTATATAAAAGAGTGCTATCAATAATGGCTTTATTTAATAATAGTCTACTTCCCCAAGATTGCAGTTTTGATTTTCTACATATATCTAATACGGTTCCTACAGCACAGGCTGTTTTCAATTGTGAGTGTTTGCATGCTTGATAGAAAACACCGGAAGAGGAAAAATGCACTCCTAAGTAGTTATAATAGGCAACTGTTTCTATAGGTTCCCCGTTATAATAAAACGTTTTTAAATTTTTTTGTCTACCTTTATGAAAATAAATGATTTTAGTTTTGTTAAGATTTGCATCTAAATGGTTTTTTTGAGCGTATGAAGCGAGGATTTCTAATTTTTTATTAGTATCTATATAAGAAGAAGAGAAAATGACCTTATCATCTGCGTAGCAGGAGCTCAGTACTTCACAGTTCGAATTTAAATTCTAACCAGTATCATTGTAATTCATTGTAAATAATTAGTTAGAAAAATGCAATAATTTGGAAAATAAGTTATTAACACAATACAAAATGAACTTAAGATATTAATAAAAAAATAATTAAGTAAATGGATGAAATAATAAATGAATGGAAATTTTCTATAAAATTTTCTAAAGGGTGCCTTTTGGAAAAAAACGTCTCAATTGAGTCATGACTACATTATTAACAAACTTATTTGATTTTTTTCGTATTATAATCTTTTTTTTTTTTATTATTAATATTTATTGAAATATTTTACTATTTGTTTCAAAATGAACTGTAGTTATGAGATATGAGACCACATTCATACAATATATACAGAAAATAATGATAAAGTTAAATTACATAAAGTAGAAAATAAATAAATAAACAAAGAAATAATAATAATAAATAAAAAACAACCACCTATAATTGAGAAAAATACAATGTATTAAAATCTAGAATTTGTTTTTTTTTTTTCCTATATTAATAACACTATATTTATGTTATGAAATGTTTTAGTATGATTTGGAACGAAACTAAATGCGTAATTTTTAACTATAGAAAATAATTGCATTTCTAAATCGCGTTTTCAAACGACTTGGGAGTTCATTAGATAAAATCAAATAGATTATTTAGATAAAACTAAATGATGAGAGTACAAATATACCAAAATATCAATTTCGTAAAAAATGTTTGAAGTACCTTTTGGAAATCAACGTCCCAATTGACCCCTTTAATTAGATTGCTCCTAGTACCTTATGAAACCTATTATGTTTCCTGGCCAAGCGGAAGGAAATGAATGGTACAGGAATATAATCAGTTCCTATCACGGTCCAATCACCTTAGGAATCCAAGTGCATATGAAAGCCAAAAATAATGATGTGTAGGTAAAATTATATTGATGTTTTAATATGCCACTTAATACTTGTAATTCATACTTACAAAAATTTCAGTAAATATTATTATTTCGTAATATTTTGATATTTTGTCAGAATTTTATCTTAACAAGCGGAAGTTATTCAAAAACGAAATCGATTTTTTGTTTTTTAATGCCTCGTTTTGTAACAGTTGACAGTTACGCGTATCTAATATTTATCCACTATTGAATAGAAATAAAAAGTTGAACCCCTTGGGATGTTTAGGAAAAAAATATGGACTATTTATCTACTGTGTGCTGACAAAAAAATATTCTAAAATATAAATTGAGTAGGTTATATATATTATATATATATATATATATAATATATATATATATATATACTTGAATTCATATATGATTTATAGAATTATGTATTAACATTTTGTTCATACGCATTTAAAAATTGAGAAAATAACATAAATTGTAATAATAATCGATTTCAAGGAAAATAATAGATCATGTAGTCTCACTTAAGAATTTCCCACCTTGGTTAGATGAAGTTCGAAAGGACCTAAACTATGCAAATATAAGACTAGCCGGCATTCTAGAAAAAATACCTTCATTCACAAAGTAGCAAATGGGAAGTTAAATCAGAGCAACCAAAATAATAACGGTGCAGACCAAAGTGGTGAGATGAGCTGAAACAAGCCTTTTCGCAAAGAATGGAAGCCTACTGGAAGAACAAGAACAATTCAAAGAAACATTAATCTAGTTATTTGCTTAACTTATTCCATTTTTGAAGAGAATTAGCCAATAATAATCTATACTAATAATATAAAGCTGAAGAGGATTTTTTTTTTTTTTTTTGTTTGTACGCGCTGATCTCATAAACTACTGGTTCGAATTGAAAAATTCTTTTTGTATTGATTAGTCCATTTATCATGGAAGGCTTTAGGATGTATAACATCACGCGCGGACCAATTAACCTAAAATTAACCTCGCATCCCAATGATCCCAAATGATTTACCAATTAATTTGAAAATAATTCAATTTATCGTTAAGTTATCTTTTGCCGTAACAATTAATAAATCACGGGAGCAAACATTTAAACACGTAGAAATCTATTTAAGTCAAGACTGCTTTTTCACGCGGCTAACTATATGTCGCATTTGTCAAGATCGGGTTGCAGAGAAAATCAGTATGTTCTTCTGTCACAAGAAAATAAAACTAAAAATATCATTTACGCAGAACTGAATTTAAATATATTCTTATCTTATCTTACTTAAATATATTAGTGAATCTTTTGAATATATTCTTTTAAAAACTTCTTAATAGCGATCATAATAACAGAAATTGACACTGATAAAGTCGCGGCCAACAGCTGGTTGTTTAATAACATAATCCCATTGTTGATTAAAAACATTTTTTTTTAAATAATTAGAGACAGAAACGTGTAAATTATATATCCTAAATGATTATTAAGAATGATATATGCAGAAATGGTCAAAGTATTACTGCCTGAAAGTAAAGGTTAATATAGGTTAATATACTTCAATATAGGCCTCCCTCCTTGACCTTCTTCAGTTACGGTTGATTATGTATGTAAAGGAGCATTCGACTTTTTATAAAAAGCCATTTCCAGTATTGTTAAAAGTGGACCTCCCCCGAAAAAAATATTGAAAATGGCATTCCCCTCCCATCAGGAGCAAAACAGTAGTGGTCAAAATGGGGTAGAATTAGCAAGCAGACAAAGCTAGTGAGAACGAAAAGGAAGTCGATGTTACGTTTATTAGAAAAAAAAAATAAAACGACAGGAAATTTAAGGTATGTGGTCTTTCCAAATAAGAATTGGACCAAACATGATTCGAGGTTGAGCAGGAAGCATGACTCGGCTCCTTAACAGGAGTTTTGGAAAAGGACATAAAGGAAGTGATTGACTTTACCAATATCTTATAGGGATACTCGTGATTAGTAAGGTTATAACATAAAGTAAATGTAATAATGTAACATATATATATGCCATTGTAAAAATACCTCTGCATATCAGTGACCTCTAGGTTAACCTAGACATCAACATTCTGAAAACCTCCTTTATCAATTGCTGGTGATAAGTCATAAATCATATTATTTTGTGTTAGCTAAAATCGGTCTTAAATAATGTTATTCGTTTTTTTTTTTTTTTACTTTATCTATAAGTTTTAACATTGCATTTAATAAGGGGAATTATTATTCACTAAATATTTTTAATATTAGTAAACATTAATCAATGTTTTCTGATCACAAAATTCTATACAATTTTTCTTCTATTGTATCTTATATACTGGCAAGATTTTAATTTTTTTTTCTCTTTTTATCGCGTTTTACTAATTCTAAAACTCATTGCATATTTTTCTGGAGTTATGAGCGTATATTTATAGGTGAAATTTGATTTTTTTTTTTTTTTTTTCTTTTCATTATTAATAACGTTTCACTGATAAGAAAATGTTATAAAATAATTATTCGAAGTCCAAAAATTACTGAGTCATTGAATTAAATCATTTTTAATCGGCCGCTATTTTAAAAATAATTGGCTGATAAACGTATAGGTGTTAGGCTTATCGTCGGATGCTCTGGTATTTTTGTGCCAACTTTCGAAAAAATCGGTTAAGCAGTTTCGGATAAAATCGCGGACGGCGAACAGAAAATGTGTTTTACTCGTTAGTAGCTGACTCAGCAGACGATATCCTGACCTATTTTCTCTCTTTTTTCTTTCATAAGATCCTTCTCCTCACTGATATAAATACAACAAAGAAAGAATTAGAAAAATCGATTACGCCGTTCACGTGTGATTCGATCACCAAGAGAGAAAGCGATTCATTTATATATATATATACATATTGGTTCTCTGCATCATGAAACGTAAGACCTCAGATTTTTATGACGAGTATTTTTTTCCTTTTGTTGGTCGATTAAAAAGATTCAATATTGAAAATGATAAACCAAAAGACGAATTTATTTTTATTAACTTGTTTGGAATGAATGAAAGTAGATTAACCAAGCAAATTTCTAATTCCCTCCTTAAAAAAAAAGAAAGAAGCAAATAGCCTCTCCAAGAACAAGAAGACCAGAAGGAACTGAGGATATCATAAGAAACTATGAAAGACAGAGAGATTCTAAGTTTATTAAGTCATGAAAGTAAAACTGATTCTTTTAAGCATCTAGAGCAATAACAACACGCAGAGTATCTCAGAAGAACAGACAAAGAACATCTTAAAGTATGAAGATATAACTGTCAGGAGGAAAAATAAAAGAAACATTCACAAATAGTAGATTCAACGTTATCCAAGGTGAACGATTCGACAAAAATTAATGTTGGTAATTACGTAACGTTTAGTAAAAATATTCCATTAGATGAAGAACATCATAATCTTTCTGCTATGTGAAATTTGGGTTGGTTTTAAGTGGCAACAACATTACTAAAACTAAAGTCAGTGACTCATTGGTTCACATATAACGTATTTTTACGATAATATAGATCAATCAGAACTAATGATTAGAATATTAGGAAGGATCGAACTCGTCTTGAGACCTAGGGCTGTGGCATAAGGAAAATGGGCGGATGTGGTTCACCTTTCGTCGGTGTTCCTAGCCGAGGAAGAGGAAGGCCAAAACGATTTGTTATTCACTCCTGTGTTCGTGGCGTAATGACACAGAGAGCGCCGGGTGGAGAAGGAGAAAGGTGGAGGAAATGAACTGAATCGGAGGTTTGGTCGGCAGCCAGCGAGGAAACGTTCTTCCTACCGCAAGCCGGAAGTAAACATACGCGTCCAACTGCCCAATCTTAAGTCGTCAAATGAAAACTATCCAATTCCCTCCTTCCAATTCGGTGAGCGAATACGATTAAGTGTAGAAAAACAATCCCCATATCTTGACAAAGTCTTCTTCCGATCACGCTCAGCCGCCAGGGTTTTTTTTTCTATATTTAGGTGCCCCGTTCAAAGAGGCTAGATGTGCCCCAGGAGGGTATCCATACCCAGGATCGCTTCACGGCTGTAATAACAAAAGAAATAATTCTGCCACAGCGGAGATTCGGACCCATACGTATTCACTAGATTGCGGCGGTCCAAAGATTAATACTAATTAGACAAATTATTAGACCGGTGACGCGACTGACTGAGAGGCGCTGGGATCTCCTAGCTTTGGGCCCCGACGCCCACTTGTGGGCGTGGGGGTTTTAATTCGGAGTTCCCAAGGGCAGTATGTAAATATTGTATATATATGTATGAATGTGACCAAGATTATTATTATTTATTTCTTTTTATCTTTATTTACGGTTATTTATTCTTCTTTATATTTTATTTATTTATATTTATTTTCTATTCATTAATTTTTTATTTCTTTATTTTTTGTACATAAGGAATGAATGAATTCTAATATCACTAATACTTATTGCCCAAGATTGTGGCAGATTGTATTATTTCTAAATAAATAAAAGTTTCAAAGAAATTAGACAAAAGAAGATACTTTACACAGCTGAAGTTTTCAACGGACTTTATCATCTCTGTCTAATAAATTGTTTTTTTATTTATAAACTCTGAGAAAACAGAACAAGCACATAAGATATATTGGACTTAACAAGTGTTTCTAAATTAAATTTAAATAAAAGTGAAGAAAATATATCTCTCAACAGCTGTCTAATCCCTATACTTTCCTATGTGAGACAGACTTTTTAATAGACATAGGAAAGAGGGTTTGCACGTGAATAAGCTCAATGGTAAAGATCAAGAAATGAGAAATGGTTGATTTATGAAAAAAAGTCTTTAATGGAGATGTATTCAACATCTTGCTAGGAGAAAGGATGAAGAATAAAAGAGTGCAGATGAAATTAAAATTAATGAAGGCTTCATCTTGATGGTTGAAGTTCAACATGGCTGTATCATAGCTTATAGCATTATTCCTGAAATTCTTAAAAACTTTGCATCTATAAATGACCGTTGCACAGTGGGGAAAAATCACGATTTAGTGGCCAAAATTCTATAGCTCTTGATGTAATCAAGATAAATTAAAAGTTCTTTTTTCATTTATGAGTAGAAAATGTCCTTTATTAGCGAGTGTAAAAAAATTACTCTGGTTACATATTTTAATATTTTTCAAAGTTACTCATATCATTCATTTTATTGTATTTGATTAATTTACTCTATATAGGAGCATTTTAATCGACTTAAATGATCTATTATCTGCTTCTATAGAGTTTTCTGCGTTTATAATTGCCTTACTCAAGAATTTACGAAGTATACAGAATTTATAAGGAATTATTGTTTAAAGGCAAAAAATCGACAAATATAACTTTACAAAATAATATATTTTCGATACTTGTCGTGTTAATAAATTTTTGTTTTTTATTCTAATGGAACTAAGAAATTACAAATTATGAAATATGAGGTATATTTTTGGATTTGACCTAAATTAATATTAAAAAATATCGCGTCAAATTTTTAAAGCGATATGATACTGATCGATCAAATTGTAAAGGTTATTCACATAAACGCTAATAAAGGACATTCTTTACTCATAAATGAAAAAAGAATTTTTAATTTATCTTGATTAGATCAAGATTTGTATAATTTTGGCCACTAAATCGTGATGTTTTTCCCACTGTGCGTCGGTAACGGTTATTTATCTGCATTTTAATTAGTGCCCAACCCCAATCTCAAGAGCCTGGTGATCTTGATTTTTCGGATATCCTGTTCCTTGACCTTCCATCGAGGTCTTTGGATACTGCTACTAGTGCTCTATGTTCACTTTGGCTACAGATTTATTCAATAAACATTCGTATTTTCTTATTAACTTTATATATCTCCAATATGATGAAAAATTTCAAAAGTAAAATCTAAATTTGACATGGAAAAAAAAAGGTTCATCCCGTTCCTTGCAACTTAATATATCCTTCAATTATTCCTTAAGGAATCCATAGTTTCATATTCATGATGTAATTAATTAATAAAATCTTTAATATTAATTAATAAAGAATTATACTTGCTGCTTAACACGTCATCCCATAATACACTTAATTTCTTAAGGGATATTTTAAGTGATGAACCAAAAAAAATTGTATAAAAATCAAAAGAATCTTGACAGAACCTGTTATTCAACTCCAGTTTTTTTTCAACTGGACTCATCTTTGCCATTTAATTTTTTATCTCGTTGCCTTTACCTGCTTTATTTAATATATCTATATTTGCCTTTCGATCCAAGTTTTCTGGATCCGCCTGTAGTCCAGTCATAACGCTCCTAATTATGGTACCTCCAACAAAGAACAAACATCCTGAGACTGAGTACAAAGGCTAGAGGTAGCCAAGAATGATCACTAACGATAACCTCAGGGCGACCTTGAGATTTAGAAAGGAGCATTAAGAAGGGGTTAACCATCCGGTCGCCGTTACTTCGATGTCCTTCGCCTCAGTCACATTTTCTTCCTCAGGCTACCTCAGGAGACATCACCATCTTCCAATAGTAACTTAGTGTACAAAGAAAAATACTTGCTTGATGATTACTTAAGCTTATATAAAGCTCATTTCACCGCTGTATTGTCCATTCACTTTAAATCCGTTTAGTTTTGGTGGTTGATCAAATCTAAGTATCAAGGTAGAGAGAATCCAAATACTGCAAAAAAAATTACAGTTCAGGTAGTCATAGGGACTGCCTATATAAGTAAAAACTTTTTTAAATTTTCGATTTGCGCTGAAATTTTGTTGAAAAGAAAAGTACGTTCGTTAAAGTAGATTATGTAGTGAATGCATGTTTTTTTTAAAATTATATCATTTAATAAATAGTAAAAGATCATCACCCTGTAGAGATATATCATCTTGAAGTATGTCATCGTAATCTGAATGTGACTGTAGACTGTATGAGTTGGTGGTACACATACCACGTTATTTTTTATGGACCTGTCATTTGTATCAAATAAATTCAGACATACAGGAATAAACTTTATAGTTTTTTCACAAAGATAACCTCAGTTCCTCTCCTGAGTAAACAAAAAACATATGTTTTAATTATTAATGAAATATACATAGTGCTTAAATGAAATCTATATTACTAAAATGAATTTAATTTTTAAATGTCATATTTTTTTGCTTATATGATCAAGATATTCTTTTCGATTTCGCTTCACTACGATTTAAATATTGACAGTAGGATCATTATGACTTTGCTTCGTATGTTTAAATGTTTTCATGCAAAGTAATGTTTTAATAATATTTAGAAATAGCGATATTTTTAAGCCAAGAGAATTAAGATATTCATTATATTAACTTTATATATAGTAAGAGGTAAGTTCTACGACATAGTTTATCTATCATGTCTTTGCTCATTCATTTGCAACTGTTTTAAATTCAATTAAATACTGAAATAAAGTATTATAAATATCGATATATTTGTGCAGATACTACGCAGCTGTCGATAATGTTCACGGAAATTGATATCGTTATCCTATATCTAATGGACAGGTATACACAGATCGTATGCGCCAGTCTAGAGCATTTCGGTAACGTTACCTTGGTTACGAAATCAAAGCTTTTACTCCTGCCGAAAATCGCATAACGCGCCTAAAGAAGTTTTCACTTCAAAAAATCCATTTGTCAGCCTTAAAAATAAATAAATACCTGATTTCCTTTCGAGAAAACACATCAAGCGAAGCACGTGTCTCAGTCACACACATTCTTTATAAGCAAACATTTAAAAGGTAATTCCCTTAAGATCTCATTTCGGAAAAGTGAAGGTTGTCAGATGATTACTGGCCCCTAAAAATAACCCTATAGAAACATCATCGAGATTCGTGGTGTGACCTCCGAGGTGTCTTGGGCCCACATGGCTTATTGCGCCAACAGAAGAACAAGATAACCTCTTTGAAAGATTAAGCGGTGAAAAGGATTTTAGAACTTAGTAGTCACGCATAGGAATTTATTTTTCTCCACACCTAGAGACTGTACCTGGTTCGCCTCTCTTTAGCTATTGCATTGCTAGAAAACCTTGCTTCCTCTTGCGTATATTTGCTCTTCATTTAAGAGATAAGTTAATTGGATTATGCGCTTTTATAGCCACATGACATTCAGGTAAACAATTCGCAGGATTTCATATTTGAATAAGAACATGGGATTTGACGAGACTCTCCTACACACGTTTAGATTTTGTTATTAATAACTATGGTAAATTACAACCATTTCGAATTTTAAGATTCTCCGCGTGAAAAGCCACCTTCATATTTCAGAACAAAGATGCAGTAGTTTTGAGGTTAGGATATCTATGAATTCCTAATGCAATTTAGTTAATAATAGATACCATGCCATCGAAAATTGGGAAGATGAAATTTAACATTGTAGCTTCCTTCTACTGAAAAAAATGGATTCGTCATTTTAATGTGTATAGTAACCCATATGAACGCATCATTATATTTAGCTATTTTTACTAATGAAAATAAACCGGAAAACGTGTGACGTGTAATATATCGTCCCTCTCATGTCAAACTGATGACTGTGAAAATTTCTTTGTTTTTTTTTTTTTGCCACTATGCTATTGCATAGGGCAACATACGCCTTTTGGGAAATCGTCGAATCTCTAATCTTATCAGGAACGCGGGAAACTACTTGAGCAAAAGTCTTTTTGGGAAAAAAGGCTGGTTTAGGGCACACCATTATGGGTTTTTTTTTGGGGGGGGAGGGGGCTTTCCTGTAAAGTGTCGATTTTCACATTTGTTAGTTTGACGTGGTAGGGACGATATGTTTTAACAAGGTTAAGCAGTAATATTCCATGCTTTGATGAATCATTTTAATCCAGATTTATAGAATATGTTTATATCATTATTTTTAAATGATTACTGTGAATTATCAAGCTCATACTTTGAGAAATATTTTGTCATTAATTATGTTAGAAGAATCCAATGATCGATTCAAGCGGTGTAAAATGGCGGTCAAACTTGTCAAAAACATCGCAAAAACACTTCTGCTGTGGAACCAAGCTTATGCAATTCAACGATGTAATCAATACTGTTTTAACGCCAGAGTTTATAGGTAATTTATTGTGTCCTTTCGCCGAAGATGTCAATGTCTACTCATGTCTTTTATTTTATGTACGATGTGTCAAGTTGTCCGAAGTTCAAACATGCGTTCTTGGAGTGCATAATTCATCATACAGGGAAGCATATTTCAGTTTTACTGTCATTGAAGTTCCTATCATGTCATATAAAAAATGACTCGATTTTGTAATCTTAGCCTCCTCTGTTATTCAATGGTTGATCCACAGGACTTTAGAAAAATGCTCTGTGAAAATGATCACTAAGAAAATTAATAACTAATAGCAACTTTAAAAATATTGAAAATAGCTCATCTATTTTTCTAAGTAATAAATAACATTCATCTATTTAGGCGGGACTAATAATATACAACTTTAGTATGTTACTTAAAAACATTTTTTATTTATTTTGATTGTATGTTATTAATAATTCTATTTTTTCCTTTTAAGAACAAAATTTTTAAATTTTTCAACAACAAAAAGCTGTTGAAACTGCTGCAGTTTCCAGCCCATACCTGGAGTGACCTTTTTCATAAGTTGTCATTAGTAAACGCTAGTTTCTCCCTCAGGTATGCCTGCATTACAAAATCAACAAACCTAAAAACGGAAACGTCTTCAGCTATGTAGAACACCTCCTTATAAATAAATTCATGGCGTATTATACATTTCAAATAATAATAATAAGAAGTTGTATTCGGCTAAATGAATGAATAGAGGGGTTACTGGGTAGTTACTTACGTAAAATCATATTAACTGTTTAGACCAGCTTTCGCTAAATACTAGTATATAGTTTTTCAAATTAGATATTATAATATTAAGAAAAAAAGTAGAGGATAACCTAAGATAAATCATATACAGTTTATTCACTAAATACTGATATATCAGTGTAAAGGAGATTCATGGAGTATTAATATTCTTCTCAATACAAGATGTTTAGCAAACTTATTAATTATAGGTTAGCATAGTTTCTTACCAAATCAATAGACAAAACTGATACTAACAAGATATCAAAAAAAAATTCGATGTGCATTCAATATTCGAAAAGCCTAATTCAACTAAGAAGATTGAGGAGAAACCATCTAGGGACGTAGCAACACGGTTGTAAATATATTTAAGAATAATGAGTAAAAATTCAGAACAAATTCATTATTACATAATGTTTTGGAAGATGAAAAAAATAATTGGGGCCATATCAAATAAAAATATCGGTTATTGAAACAAAAGCGTTCCATAGAACAGATGTCCTAAGAATTTTTTAACCAATCAGATCCTTTGCCATTTCTACTTACCTTGATAAAAAAATGTATGCGTAAAACTTTTCCCAAAATGAATCTAACACATTTTAAATTCTTTCATTAAATTTATAAAAGTGAATTAATTCATAATATTTGAATTATGAATATCTGTCTAGTATGATATAAATATAAATTATATGACTATAAATGTGTATGTATTTTAAAGTAAAGTTTCTATGGCCTCTCGACTATAGTCTATATAAGTTTCTATGGCCTCTGGACACGACAGACTAAAGCGAATAATGAAGAGTTTTTTTTAAGATTTGTCTTCAGCACTTCTAAGAAGGAGGTCTCATATTACCCACTAATTCAGCGTGTTAAAGTCGCTCCTTCCCTCCACTCGTTGAATATTCTTACCTATAATTATCTTACCTTTACCAAACCATTAATTCCCTACATCCACTATCTCCTTCAATTTAAATCCTCAGTTCACTCACTTCTAAGAAGATTCCGCCATTCCGACTTTTACGTTCTTACCCACAGAGCTTAAACTTTTTATCGTTCCTTTATAGTCCTCTACTACCCTCTGGAATTCTCTGCCTACCCCTATCCGCCATGCTACCCTTGTCATTCCAAAAAGACGCTCAGCATTAGTGATATTTTAATTTTAGATATCCAACTTTAATGAATGAAAAAAATGGTTTACTGCCCAAATTTAAAGTTTGTTAATCAATTAATTTTGTGTAGTATAATATTTTTTGTTGTTTTATATTATTATTAGAGAAAAAAGAACACTCACTCACCATTGTAAATAATACTAAAAAAGTTATGTTTATTTTGTCTGTTGGCGAGACATATTATATATTTCAATTTTACATAACTATTATTTTTAAGGAGCCAAGTCCCATAATAAATTCATTTCTATTCTATTCTATACTAGTAGAATTCAATTCAATTAAAATTAGATTAAAATTTTAAATAGAATTAATACTTTTTATTATATCAATATATTCCAATCAACGGAAGATCTAGCATAATATTAAAGGTAAATATTTGGCGAAAAAATATTTACAAAAAAAGTAAAAATTTCTTACAAAACTTAATTTTTTATCAAACCACACATTCAACGTTTCGGGTACTACTACCATCATCAGGACTCTGGTTTATACTATTTTGAAATTCATTTGCCCATTCCAACATTGTCACTGATACAAAAATTAAAGTTGAGGACAAAGATCTAAGCAATACCCTGCTCAGATATGATTTTTCATTTAATGACTAATTTTTATTTATTTTTTTAATTTTGTATCAGTGACAATGTTGGAACGGACAAATGATTTCAGAATAGTATAAACCAGAGTCCTGACAACGGGAGTAGATCCCGAAACGTTGAATGTGTAGTTTAATAAAAAAAATTTTAAAGTTTTTGGAAGAAGTTAATCAGCCCAAATATCTACCTTTAATAGAATTAAAACTAAAAAAATGTATTACAATATTTTTGCGTGGATTGTAAGCACGATATTTAGTCATTTCTAATATATGACTTCCTATTCCATATTCGTTTTTTTTACAACAGCTTATTTTTCAGTCATGAATTTAGTAATCTAAAAAGAGTTTTACGAACTCCTACTTCCAAAAATGTGCTACCAAGTCAAAGAGATAATTTTCACGTGATAGAAATCGGAAAGGTTGGACGTCAGTATTTATAGCAGTATTGTTTTACTTTATCCCAAGGCTGTTGGAGTAGTAAAGGTTTATCAGTTGTTTGGAGAAACAAATGCCAGAATCACCAAGATCTGTGGCTTTGAAAATTCATATTAAATCACACGGTGTAAAGTTGTTTATTTAGTTATGTACATCGTTATATTTTGGCATGCTAAACGTCTCTAGATCAAAATGAAAAATTATCATAATAGGTGGATGAGCACGAAACGTTGTTAACAACCATGTTTATGAATATATGGTGGCTGGAAGGATAGAGGATAGTCAAAACTATAATTAAGAATGGCCTAAAATTATTGGTACTAAAAAGAAATAGAACGCATGACGAGTTAATTGGAGAAGTTCACCTTGAAGGTCTGTTCATCAGTATCCTCTCTTGCTTTTCGAAAGGCCCACGCATCTGGAAGATGAACTACGCCATATGACGTAATGTAGATTGGGAATAACCGTATTTCGTAACCTAATCGATACAAATGTTTATCAAGTATAGGGACTTATTATTTCTTAGCTCACGAATTAATGAAATCTATCATAGGTTTCAGAAGGACTACTGCTAATATAAGGAGAATTTCTTTCAAATTAAAAGAGTCGATAAAATTTGACCTTTGGACTATAAAATTATCGTAAGTTTACATTAACAACATATAGCATAATAAAGATTTTATTTTCACTCACCTATATATCAAAAATACGAGTATATGGTATGGAAAAGTATTGTGATCGTGAAAATTTTCGAATTCGAGTTTTTCACCGAAAATACACGTTTTAGAGTTTCCTGAGTACAAATGACCAAACTTTATAAAATTGAAATTTCAATATTTATAAGCTTATATGCCTGAGATATTACAGGAACTTTTTCAACAAAATCGGCGAAACAAAATAGCCACTTTATACCATGCATTTTGTGAATTTTTAATATTTTCTAAAATACAGCTCTACTAGTAATATTTAATGGGCTTTAGTATCATTTAGGTTTCATTCTGATTAAAATAGTCTGTTAGGACTTAAATTCCTATATTTTAAACGAATTTAATAACCACCTAAAAGATAAAAGAGCAAATATTATTTAGACAAGTTTTTTTTTCCAAAAATAAAAATAGTAATATTACTGTATTATATGCCATTGGAAAATAAAGATTTAAGAAATAAATTTTTTTTCACAAAGTTGTGGAAATTAATGTAAAGGCATAAGCCTAAGTGATTATTATACGTAACAATTTAGTATTGTTATATTTTTTTAAATAAAACATGTTTCCAGCGAAACTGAATATAATTCTATCAAATTTATCTAAGTGAAATAGGTATTTTATAACATGCTATAATTATCTACAATTAGAATCTATTCATAGATTATTTTTTTTAAAAAACTTTTTAGCCTACCAAAGAACACGGCTACATGTTGTTACCTGGAAACGGGAAGGGGTCTGTTATGTTTTGGAACAAGAATTTTACATTTAAATTATATTATAAAAATGTTAAACTATAGTAATGTACGCTTACCTAAAATTATAGTTCTTGAAGGCATGAAAAAAAAAATTGTAGTCGGGTAAAGGAATGGGCAAAATTAGCAAAAGATTTAGACTGTCCATTTGATAGGGAGTTCGTATCGATGGCAAGGTGGAAGAGTCAGATGGTTAATATAATAGCTGCAGCCAAAGAAAATTTTAAAAACGAATTAATAATCTCCGTTATGGGGGCCGAACATCATCTAATCTATAAGAAGCTAGACTATGATGTAGACTACACTAACGATAAAAACAATATAGATTTAATATGAATGGTTTTCAAAACAATAGCTGAAATGATATCGTTAAATTGTAAACCATGGATTAGGGAAATAGTTTACACATGCTCATGTTGTAATAGTAAGAATGATGAAAATATAATTCATTTTTATGTAAGTGTACGGCATTTAATAATTTTAGGAAAGATTATTTTGGAGAGAGTATTTTAAACGAAAACAAAATAATAGAAATTTTAAATGGTAATAATTGGAACTCATTATACAGATTTATGATATGTGCTGTAAACTATAGACATTTTTTAATAAAGGAATTAATTATAATAAATAAATAAACATAAATTAAGTTGTTACAGATAAGTTTTATTTATATTTTGTTAATTCTATATGGGAAACAAGTAGATAATCCTACTACCTTTTGACAATAGTGTATAATTTTTATTTATCTTTTTTGTTTTGTTGATTGTAAGTTTTTTTTTGTTTTTTAATAATATATATAAATAAAATAACTTCCTGGCAGACGGAATTCCATGTCAGTATTTTGTGTTCTCTAGCTAATGTAATAAAACATGTATAATTTATTAATAAAACACGTTTATCTATCTATCTATCTAATGTATATTATATAGAGTCGGAATTATTATGATTTTAGAATCGACTTATGAAGTCGTCATAGAAGATTGTTAGGATTAATAATTGTTGTTAATAATAATGTATATTGTTTCATATTTTTAATAACATTTAACAAAAGAATGCCATGTTTATAGAGTGTTGAACATGTTATATCGTGGAAGTGACGAATATGGCATAAACTTAAGTGATTATTGTACATAACAATTTTATTTTGGTATTTTATTTAATCTAAAACACATGTTTCAAACGAAACAACATTTTTATTTTTACCTTTATTTTAACTATTATTTTCTTAAAAATGTATGACTATTTCAATTGATTTTAACAACCAAACTAACTGAAAGTCGTTTGTTGCCCGCATCAAAATTTTTTTTTAATTTATTTTAAGTAGGGAAGTGAAGATTGTGTGAATTTTGCACATTTGTTAGATTGTTTAAATTGCTAAATTAAGTTCAAAAATTTTGGAAAGCTGAAGGAAAACTTCTTACACATAGTATAGTGTTCCTGAAGTATTCCTTCTTTCTGCAACACGGTCTGAAAAGGTACTTTACATCTAAGTGAAAAATACCTTATAAAGAAAGGACTTTATTTACACCTCTATATAGTTCTATATATAACAACGTAATGCTTTTTTTTATTTATTTACATCTTCAAGTCCATAAACTTTCTCTGTTATGTACAGGTTTGCTAATCCTCACGTGAACTTTGTTCAATTTACATTATTTGTCCTTTCATATTTTACTCTAACCATATATCCGTTTCTATCGTACTATTCGTATGTATTACTTTCACTTAGTTATGTATGGAACATACATAGTAAGGAAAAAATAGTGTTTTTTCAAAACAATCAAGTAGGTTTACCATTAATTACTAAGTGTTTCTGTTTTATCATGAATTATACAGTGCTTATTTACATGAAGAGTTGAAGGAGTATAAATGTTTCGTTAAAATAAGAGCCGGTAATCTGCTAGAGGTATTAGTAGAATACCGTCGAAAATCGGTTTAAAATCTTGGGTTTAGATTACAGTAAAGTAATATCATAGGATTGGTCATAAAGACGAAAAATGTTTAGTTCAACAATGAAAAATATTTTGCGGGCTTTCACTTACCTCGGTAGATAAAATCAATTAAAGAATGGAATAAAGTAAGAGCTGAAATAATTTTGAAGAATTATATTCAGTATTATTGGAAACATATGTTTTAGACTGAATAATATGACAATATAAAATTGTTATATAGAATAATCATTTAAGCTTATTTCCTATTCGTCTATTTATTACCTTCCACAATTTCCTATAACATTTTATCTAAAATATATAGCTTTCCAATGTTATATATTATTAATTCTTGTGTTCGGAAAAGAAAAATTCCTTATAACATGTGTTTACTTTTTTCTCTTTTAGTTATTTGTTTTTGTTTATGTTTGTTCTCCAATGTTATTTGCCATCTGCAAAAAAAAAAAATTGTGCAATAAGCAAATCTAATAGGCACCGCCTCAACGTCAAAAGTCGTCGGGTGGGTTGTACGGGTTCGTTAGGATTTAATGTTTGGGATGATGGGTTCATGTTGTAAGTCAGTCTGTCATGAAATCTTTTATAATATGCTGTGGCTGTGTCTGAAACTGTGAGTATGTCCAAGTCCTTGTGAAGTAATTCGTTGGTTACATAAAACGGCGCATCCACGATTTTTCGCCATATTTTCGATTGAAGAGACTGAATTAGTTGGATGTTAGAATTTTTGGCAGATTCCCATAGCTCTATCCCATATGTCAATAAAGGTTTGATCAGTACTTTGTAAATAGTAATTTTGGTATTCACGAATAATTTTGATCGTTAGTCAAGTATGCGGGATAGTAGTCCAAATCGTCTGTTCAGCTGTTGTCTTTTAAGTCTAATGTGGGTCCTCCATGTCAGACTTTTGTCTAAGTACAGTCCCAAATACCGTACTTCCTCTGATGTCGGAATGGGTTTATCCTCGAAATACACTGCTGGACAATCCCCATGATTGAGCGTGAAAACGATAAATAGACTCTTCGATTGGTTCATTTTCACTTCCCATCTATTAGCCCAACTGGATAAATCATCAATGTGGTTTTGCAACATGAAAGATGCCAGAATTGTGTTTTGATGGGATGTCAAAAGAGCTGTATCGTCTGCAAAAATGGCTAGTAAGGTGTGGTCATTCTCATTAAAGTTGGGATATTTATCGTCGTGATTCGAAAGATACCATGGAGCGTTGATTTTTCCTAGAAATTATGATTTATTTTTTGTGTTTGTGTGTACATATTTTTCAGTGCCCCAAAGTTCTGCTCAGTATGTCCAAATAGGTTTTGAGTAGAGTGGTATAAATTAGGTTCTTCTTTCGTAAATTAAGTGAAGATCTGTAATCCAGGAGATGTGAAAGTTGTTTGTAACTTCTTCTTAGTTCTTGTCCATTAAAATTTCGTAAGTATGCTCCATGTTCGTCATTTATTTAAATATAGTACGAGATACTTTTTTTTTTTTTTTTTTTTTTTTTTTTTTTCTACATGAAATTTAATTTATAAAGATTCGTTACTGTTAAGAATGGAAATTGTCTTATGTTTATATCTCTCCATTTGTAATTTTATTTGTTTTATTTTGTGATTTATTATGTGCAAGCGTGACAGTCATTTATTTTAATCTATTTGAATCAGCTGTTGAGTGACCGCTGGGCAGAGTGCGTTCTGGAATTGAGAGAGAGTTAATGGAGTCACTCGCGAGTGTAGACGGTGTTTAATTAAGTTGGTTGTCGCTGAATGTCGCATATTTTTCGTATAATCGCAATTCGCACATCATCATAGAAGATTGTCCCAGAATTGTCGCATGGAGTAGGAGTCGCAGAAGGAAAGAAAGGAACATCGCAGACGGGAGAGGGAAGGAAGTCATCAGGGATAGAAAGAATCACCACCTTGCACACTATAAACAGTATTTTGTTTTATTTTAATTAATATAAGCTTGTTAATGTTCTTTCTTTTATTACAACAAAATTACACGGGTCGACAGAAAATTCGGCGATTCAAACAACGACCGGGTTGAGGCTGCGAGCAAACGCGTTAGTCGCCCCTCTTCCCAACAGTTACAATAAATTACCTTTCTTAACCCAAAGAAAGACAAAAGAAAATTATAATGCATCATCTATATCTTCCAAATTTAGTGTTGTTTTTTAATTTCTTTCTTTATCTTCATTGCCAACAAAATACCGAAACAACATGATAGGGACGACAAACATAACAACCTTTTCTTGCCCGAAGACATTATAAGGCGATACAATGTGCACTGTATGCCTTTCGCCTTCAGTTGCCGATTGCGAATGAGAAGGGCCATTCTTCAGGCTTCGTTGTGGTAGACTGACAGAGTGCTGAGTCCAAAGCTCATTCCTCGGAGACCACGTCTATCAAGGGGATAATTGTATAAGTGTAATTAAATTTTTGGTTTTTTATTCGATATTACTTTTATTTAAAAAGCCCTTGAGGTAGGAGTAGGATAACAATTGTTATGAGTAGTCGTATCGTAGGAGATCTCTTCTACTGTGCATAGTAAATTTGGCAGAACCTCTTGGGTGGTTTGGAAATCTGTATTTGTTTTATTTTTATTTCCTCCTTTTTAAATAAAAAAAATTTGATCCATTTTTTTTTTTTACTCAACAATTCTTTTATTTATTTTTCTCTCTCCAACGTTTCAGCAATCTGCCGTTTGCAATTCACATGAATATATCCATGAAAAATATGGATACATTTTTTTTATTTTAAAAGAACCTAAAAAAAAATTATTCAATCAAATAAATACATATATAATAAAAACGGCTGCAAATTATTACACAATGGATTATTATTTCCAAATAACAATATTAGGGTATAACTGTTTATAAGAGGGATCACTTGTAATTGGGTGGTTAGCATAACAGCCTCCTATGCCATAGGTCACGGATTCAAACCCGCAGGTGGTCCTAGGATTTTTTAATGGGAGTAAAAAATCCTTAGTTATGCCGTCCTTCAGAGGGGACGTTAAAAGGTGGTCTCGAGCCTGTTCGATGTCGAGTACTCGTTAAAGATCCCTATCCTAAAAAAACCTGGATAGGCAAAATTTAGGGCTCCCACTGTAGCATCATCCGATTAACCATAGTAGCATAAAGTGACGTAAAATAAATAAACAAACAAACAAAATAAGAAAACCTAAAAACTGTTTATAAGGCTGATGATAGGCAATTGAGTAACACGAAAAGCACTAATTCAAAGCATCATATCATAATAACATTACCACTGATTTCAAAACGCAATATCAAAGTTAGTTGTAAACCAAATTCAATTATTCTTTTTTCATTTCGTCCAAAATTAAATTGTCTTCAAAAAATTAAATTTTTGGTATTTATTCATTAATTTATTAGAAGAAACGGATTTTTTTTTTTATTCTTTATTCGGATTCTACGCATCTTGAAACGTAATCGATTAGGTATTTAACACAAAACCTAAAAACTGTTTATAAGGCTGTTGATAGGCGATTGAGTAACACGAAAAGCACTAATTCAAAGCATCATATCATAACACTACCACTGATTTCAAAACGCAATATCAAAGTTAGTTGTAAACCAAATTCAATTATTCTTTTTTCATTTCGTCCAAACTTAAATTTTCTTCTTTCTAAAAGCATTTTATATAGCTGATATCAACGTCAAGGTGTTAAGATCATCGTTGAATGGACTAGTATTTTTGTGGCGAATTTCAAAAAAATTAGTTCAGTAGTTTCGCATAAATGCCGCGCACGACGGACAAATGGATTTTCTTTTATTCGTTATTCGGATTCTACGCATCTTGGAACGTAGGATGCTCGAATTTTGAGCAGGGATAATTTTTTCTATTTTTTTTTTTTTTTTTTTTTTGGTCGATTACAAATGTTCCTAATGATGGAGTTTTGTTGACCGTAGAGAAATTAGATGAGGAAGATGGTTGGGGGTGCGGTCATAAATTAAAACCACACAATTAAAAATAAGAGTTATTTTTATTATGTGCCGACGTTTCGGCCTACAATGTGGGCCTTCATCAGGGCTAAAAGAAACAAGATAACAACCAATGTAATTAGACTTAATAATGCGTTAGGTATATAATAATAATATGACAGTAATAAATTATGGGAACATAAATAATATTAAATGTAAAATGATAATAAGATGACAATTATAAAGTATGGAAATAAGGTGACAGTTATAAAGTATGGAAATAAACAAAATTAAGATGATAGTTATAAAGTATGGAAGTAGACATAATTGAGATGATAATATTGTAATGAGAATATATAAATAGAGACTCAGTAAATGAAAAAAAAAATGATAAAGGAAAAATATGTGAACAATTAAAATTTTAAATATTAACAATTATGAGTTGATATATGACGGTAATATATTAAAAACATAGTTAAGAGTATAGGTAATATATAAAAAAATATAGTCATTACAAAAGAGAAACAGTATGAATAAAAAATAATAATTTAAATTTTAAAATAATGTAATATTAAACTAATAATTATATGTCAGGATATGTAACGGAGAAATATATGTAATAAGTATTTTTTCTTATTTATAAGGGTCTTTTTTCATCGCCCATTTCTTTCTCCCCCTTTCCATACTCATATATTTCTCCGTTACATATCCTGACATATAATTATTAGTTTAATATTACATTATTTTAAAATTTAAATTATTATTTTTTATTCATACTGTTTCTCTTTTGTAATGACTATATTTTTTTATATATTACCTATACTCTTAACTATGTTTTTAATATATTACCGTCATATATCAACTCATAATTGTTAATATTTAAAATTTTAATTGTTCACATATTTTTCCTTTATCATTTTTTTTTTCATTTACTGAGTCTCTATTTATATATTCTCATTACAATATTATCATCTCAATTATGTCTACTTCCATACTTTATAACTATCATCTTAATTTTGTTTATTTCCATACTTTATAACTGTCACCTTATTTCCATACTTTATAATTGTCATCTTATTATCATTTTACATTTAATATTATTTATGTTCCCATAATTTATTACTGTCATATTATTATTATATACCTAACGCATTATTAAGTCTAATTACATTGGTTGTTATCTTGTTTCTTTTAGCCCTGATGAAGGCCCACATTGTAGGCCGAAACGTCGGCACATAATAAAAATAACTCTTATTTTTAATTGTGTGGTTTTAATTTATGACCGCACCCCCAACCATCTTCCTCATCTGATTACAAATGTTGATCATTGAAAATAATAAACCAAAATAATAAAATTTTATGTTTATTTTCATATATTTTTTAAAAATATTTTATCTTTGTTCCAACTTATATCTAAAAGTCTTTTAAAAATTTAAATAAATTAGTTTTATTCATAATATTTAAATGAATTAGCTTTATTCATCGATTCATATTCATTTATTCAATACTTTAAGTGAAAAATAAAACAACTCTTTCGCATTTTCAAAGAACCATTCATACCTTCTGATAAGGTCTATATTGCTGTGTCTTTTACATATCACACCAAGGAAAAATCAATATATACTATAAAGCCTAGACAGTGGAATAAATCATAGGTACATTTCATGGTCACTATTCGACATCTGTGTTATATATAAGTCCGTAGGCTAGGTCGCTATATGTGAACACAAACTCTCGTGTAACATAGTTTTGAATCATTCTTTATAATAATGTCTGTATACGAAACTTGACACCATTAGACTTCAAACAGGGTTTTATAGGTGGGACATTTAATTATAATTAAAAAAATATCCTAGGATTGAATATTAAACCAAATTAGTTTCATTCAGACCATGAAAAAACCTTGAATAATATTAGAGTTCAACGCCTTGTTGTGACAGGAAGCAAGGTTACATATCTATGTAGGAAGGTAATGTACAACAGTAGTTTTCTGCCTTCCTGGCATCCTTGACCTGTATTTGGACGACAAAATTGGCGATCCAGGGCTGGAGGTTGGCAATTTATTACTGATTAATTATTCATCCTTTCTCGAAGGGTAGGATTAGAGACAACGCGTGGCCTCAATATTGATGAGTTTAATGTAGTTTGTCTACTCAGGTATCTAATACCATCCCTAATGGTGCACAATAGAGTTCGATATTACAACACAGACAAACTCATCACTCATTCACGCTGGTATGTTACTACCAAAACATTTCATAAACACACTCATGGCCGCACAACACGGTGAGAGAAGATAGCGATGGAAATTCCTGATAGCGAGGTCTTGTGAGAGTTTACGAAAGTAGCGGGAGAGGGGGAAGGCATAATAAAAAAAAATAATAAAAAAAAAAAAAAATAGTCGGATAATAACATCAAATATTACTTCTTTTTTTTTAAATCCTATAATATCTTCTTTTTTTAAATGTATTTATTGATATTTACTACTGTATAATAAAATCATTTAGTAAATGTGATACAAGATTATACTGTCATGATTCACTTGTAGATATACTACCCAATGACAGCACTCTAAAAACATTCTAAACAAGAAGGTCTCGTGGCTATTTTCTTTTTAGACGCCTCGGAGGAACATCAGGGATTGTAGAGGTAGCAAGGTTTGAAACTATTGGATTAGAGTGGAAATGTAGGTGTCATGAAAGAAGTGGTACCTGGTTCGAAATAGGCCAGCAACATAAGGTACATTTAAATCTTTATGGATGAGTTGATTCGTGACAAAATGAGGAGCATTAAGAATGTTTCGAAGGATTTTTTACTGTAAGGATTGGAGACGAGAAGAATGGTTTAGTAGAGCCCCAAAGCTCATATAATATCATATCATAAATTTTGTTTAAGATGGAAAAATAATTAATAAAGTTATATGAAAACAAATAAATGTAATATACGAAGCATGAAAATATGTTTTTTACTTTCTCTTGCCTATATATAAAATATATAGTAAGGGGAAGTATTGGGATCGTGAAAATTTTGAATTCCAGTTTTCAACGGAAATACACGTTTTAGGGTCCCCTGAGTCCAAATAACCAAGTCCCGAAAAAGGTATGTGTCTGAGTGTTGTAAGTCAAGCGCGAAAACGAAAAGACGTACGAAACTGAAATTTCATATTTAGAACAACTATGAGACCGAGATGTTACAGCAACTTTTTCATCAAAGTCAGCTTACCAGAAGAGCCACTTTATACCATGCATTTTGCATCTTTTTACGATTTTCACATAAAGGGCTAAAAAGATTTTGATTAAACTCACTATAATGATGTAAAATTGAATGAGCTTTAATATCTTATAAGTTCCATTCTGATTGAAATAGTCTGACAGGACTTAAATGCCGATATTTTAAAATTAATATATTTAAAGTACCTTTAATTTTTTTAAATAAATTTTTGACGACTTGGTTACAGACAATTTAATTTTTCCTTCCAACGAAAAACTTAATTACAATATATTTTACTTATAAAATGCCAGCAAAGAATTCCCTAAGTTATAGTAAAACTATATCAAAAGTCGTCGTGGGGTTTAGAAGGAGTTCACAAGAACCAAGACACCTGGTCATTTTATGGACATATAAGATATAGTGAGGGAAATATTTTTTTTAAAGCAATCCAGTAATCATTAAAAAGAGATTCCATGACAAAGGTTATGGGCTTATTAACTAACCACACACCAAATATAACGACAGGATAAGACAAATATTTCATGATGCATGCCTGCCACACATGCGGCTGAGCAAACAAAAATAAAATTCGGTCAAATCGCAAGCTATCAGTTATATAGATTTATGGATATAACAAAACGTAACGTCTTAGCAACTGCGTAGGTGTAAATATAAGAAAGAGATTCGTTCAAAGTTTGTTCGCTTTATATACACAAATTTATGGTCTATGAAGTCTAATAAATTTTAGGCTTTTAGCTCTTAAACCCGGAGAAAAACAAAAATTAAAACAAGAACTAGACATTTAAAACTGCAAGACGAATGTGGGGCAATAATCCTTTACATGGAACAAACATATGATATAGTCATCCTGATTCCTGAAAGAGCATGAACCAATAACTTACGCCCGCAACCCCACCCTTGGTTACGCCCATTCATGACTCACTGATGTGGCAAAACAACTGTGATCCATGGTTCTTGTTTTATCTCTTTTACTTCCATTCATATGTAAGATCAAATAATATACGAAGTAGTTAGTCATATTTGGAATATTTCTTATTCATATCATTTTATTATTGTGAAATTATTGAAAGAATAAGGTATTTTTTACTTTCACTTACCTATATATGGAATATATAGTAAGGGAAAGTATTGCGATCGTAAAAATTTTCGAATTCCAGTTTTCAACGGAAATGCACGTTTTAGGGTCCCCTGATTCTAAAAGACCAAGTAAAAAAAGTGTGTGTGTGTGGTAACTCCCGCGCGTAAACGAAAAGTCCTATGAAACCGAAATTTCATATTTAAGACAACTATACGCCTTAGATGTTACAGAACCTTTTTCATCAAAATCAGCAAACCAGAAGAGCCACTTTATAATATGCATTTTGCACCTCTTTACCATTTTTTCCATAATGGCTTTAATGGTTTTGATTAAACTCGCTATATCGATGTAAAATTTAATGCGCTTTAATATCATATAGGTTTCATTCTAATTAAAATAGTTGGACAGCTTAACGGCCGATATTATAAATTCGTCGTAAACAAATGACATCCTGCCCTACTGTTTCCTTCAATAATACTCCCCTTGTCCCGGTTGAACAGATCCGATATCTAGGACTACACCTTGACAAACGCCTTACTTGGAACCCTCATACAAGACTGAAACGAAAAGGAACTGCACGACGTTTTCGACTACTTCAACACATACTAGACAAACGTTCTAATCTTCCACTTAACTACAAAAGGCTCATCTACATGACTATCATAAGACCAATATGGACTTACGGAGTAGAGATTTGGGGCTCAACTAAACCATCAAATTCATATCGTCTCCAATCCTTACAATCCAAAATCCTTCGTAAAATCCTCAATGCTCCTTATTTTGTAACTAATAAACTGATCCACAAAGACCTTAATATTCCGTATGTTGCTGATTTGGGCCGATCTAGATACCATGACAAATTCTATTCCCACCCTAATCCTCTAGTTTCAATCCTTTCTTCTTCTTCAATTCCCGACAATCCTCCGAGGCGTCTGAAAAGGAGATGGCCCCGAGACCTTCTAGTTTAGAATAGTTACAGGAGTGCTACCATTGGGTAGTTCTTCTACAAGTCTTTTTCATTTCATTTTTCTTATATCATAAGAAAAAAGATTAATGTATTTTAAAATTTATCCTTTTTAAGTATCTTTAATTCGAATATTTACCATTTTCTTTTTTGTATTTTATTATATATTGTATTATTTTATTGTTTTTTATTGATAAAAAAAAAAAAGTGTAAATATACAAGTTGAACGAATTTAAGAAATATTCATCTAGAGGAGAAAAGAAGAAACAAATATTTTTAGGTATTTTTATTTGTTGAACATAGTTATAGTAACAAGAATAGTAATATAGAAGTATAACATACCGTAGGAAAGTTAAATATTTTAGGTAAAATGTTATCATATACAAAGAAAGAAATTTTATGCAGAATGACGAAAAGGACATAAACTTATTGAAGTAATTATTGTAGATAATAATATCTATTGTTATATTATTTAATCTGAAACACAAGTTTCCATCGAAACTCAATGTAATTCTTTAACTTTTATTTTACTCTAACTTAAATTGATAACTTCAATAAATTCGAGTTAAAATAACTTTAACTAAAGTTTCTAAATTGGTTTAAGCAACGGATGTAAGTGAAAGTCATTAGATACACGCAACAGAGTTTTTAAAATAAATTTTATTTATATATATTTTTTAACTATCATATTTGTGGATGATGTTCTATTGAGCCAATTCTGTCCACAAGTATTCTCAAACTTGCCAGTGTGGTGTGTCGATACTGTTAGTATCCATGGAGATGTTGAATTGAAAAAGATTAGCAGACTGGTTCTTCACGAACATACTCCTCAGTAATCAGCATGGGGGGAAACCGTGGCTAGCGCTAGTCTCTCATGCTAAAGGTTGTGAGTTCGAATCCCAGTATAAGTATAAGGATGTAATTATATGGGGGTTCATTTACAGCCTATCCCCCGGGTATGTGAGACCCGTCCGCCAAATGGTGGCCTCTCACAAAATTAGGCGTAGGGAGTGATGACCCTTCACTACAAAATGCATCGATAAACGTGAGTGTAATCTCCAAGGAGATTACACCACGAGGCCCAGGGCATACACAGCCTGTCGTGCCACTGGAAGAAATCAGCTTAGAGGTTAAAAAATATAAAATTTTATTTAAAAAAAACCTTCTGATATGAGATTTTATCGGAAGACTGTGTGATGTGATGAAAAGTAGGTATACTAGCTAAGTGTGAATACCCGTGAGCAATAACTAGTTCGCGTCAAACCGCTTTTCCGGTTGCTACAAAATTATTATTATTCAGTTTTTAGTAGCTAAGAATAGTGAAATAGTAGTGTATAATAGTGACATTGCACAATAACCGGACCCGAAGAGACCGTTAAAGTGATTCACCACAGCGGTGATGCAGTTTGTCCTTGCCAGCCAGAGAGAACGAATCCCAGGTCCGGTCGACATACCGCGAGCTACACGCTTTCCTTGAGTTGCCTTATGTTCCAGTCCCTAATCCTTAGGTATACCTATTAATTCTCTAATTAATAAGTCCTATATATTCATGTTTAACATGTAACAGAACGCTTCCGCACGAAATCCGATACGGCCCATCTACCGTAGTGATGGAGCACGCTTACGTAAACATGGATAATTAGAAGAGGAAAATTTATTGTGCTAACTATCTCAAGTATTCATAATGATTGATAGCTGCCATTAATATTAACGATATATTTTTTAATAATTCTTAAAAACATTTTATCAGTAATTGAATAAAGTTTTTTAAAAATTATTTATTGATATTTACAACTGTATTTTACAACAAATCTAGTAAATAGGCTAAAAGAAAATAGACATGAACAAGACGTGTAGAGAAGCAACCCATCGGCAGCACTCTAAAAATATTCTAAACTAGAGGATATCTTCTTTTCAGACGCCTCGGAGGATTATCAGGAATTGAAGTAAAAGACATTATTAAAACTAGATTAGTGTGGGAATGAAGTTTGTCATGAAATTAATGATATATGGATTGGGTCAAATAAATGAATTTTATTTCCCAAATAAGTCGAAGATCTTATAAAGAAAAATCTTAGTGCTTTTCTTATTGTCGGCTTCTGTATTAATTTTTTTGTCAATCTAATTCCTGATGATGTTTAGAGTATTATTATAGATAAAAATAAAAATTTCTTTTTAAATAATGAAATTTTATTTATTTAAGAAAAGATTTCACAAACTTGTTCAAACTATGTATTGCTTTCATAAGTTTTCACTCCCTTTTGAGCTATTTCTGAGTAAATACCGCAAAAATTAATTTTCAACGAAAAAGGACTGGATCGAAATTTTTACTAGTAAGGCTATGACTAAGCTTTGTAGAAAAAAAATCAAAGGTGAGTCTATTTTCCTTTATAAACTTTTAACTCACTAAATGTCTCACTTTTTTTAATATTCGAGTATGGTTTAAACGATTTACTAATCGATAATGCTTTTCTCCTCCCATATTTGGAGGAAAAAACTAAAGCCGGGAGATCTCAGCTCTCCTCCCTTAACCGCATTACCGACTTATGAGCAAGTTAGATTTGAGTGAGAATACTGTAGTAACAAACGTACAATACTTTGTGTTTTATTTTAGTTGTGATAACGAACAAATATAAAGCATATTCTTAGTTGTTTTTTTTTTTTTAATTTGATTTTGAAAAATTATAGAAACTAGCACAGAATTTTCATACACATGTTTTCAGCAGCGAAACTGACTTAATACGGTTGCAGCCCTAAAAGTATTATCCACATAAATATTTTATCCACGCTTTTATATTCATGAAATAATATAGAATTACTTGTCAAAAAATCATGAAAGTCGAAAATATTGAGCGGCATGGTTTGGGCAATTCAAATGGATTGACCCGTGCATAATACCCATCTTTGACAAATCCCATTCTCGCTTTAGCCCCTTAGTTTCAAACCCAGGAATAGTCACATCCCTACGTCTCAGTAAAATCGGCTGAGGTGGATAAACAAAGTTAAGACCTCCGAAAAGAATTCAATTATAAAGCTCTTACATAATAAGAAAGGGTGTAGATGCACAGAATCTTACTTAAAAATGGCGAAACTTCAATTAAACACACCAACATACTGAGTGAAATTCATCACGGACTTTATATTAGTGCGTATGGAAAATTTCATAGATAGTTTCCCGAGTTTCAGCTCATTTCAACTATGGTTGTCCGCTGAGCTTGCATAAAGGTAGCCTGAGGTATACATTATATATATATATATATATATATATATATATATATATATATATATATATATATACATATATACATATTATATATTTGAATTCTACCTTAGAGCATTGGTTGACATTATCATAACTGAAAGTTGTATGAAATGCATGAAAGCGGTTCTAAGCTACATTAAAAGAAGCACCGCAACCACACCTTCCATCAACCAACTGCACTAACGGTAAGGATCCACAGATTTCTTTTTTTACATCAACGACGAATTCAATTGATTTTTTTTCCGCAGTGTGAACCTCGTATTTTGATTTCTCCACCACTCTTCGAGACCGCAAAATTATATATTTAAAGTGAATATTGTTAAAAAGACAGACAAATAATGTATTTTTCATTTATAACGAGATATTTAATGGACCTTTATAATGTTTCAAGATAAGCAGAATATAGAAGTACGTTCATCCCCATACATCTACCCGCCTTTTCTCCGAAACTTCTGTTCTAATACTTTTTATTTTTACATCGGAGATGCCAGCCTTTTTAACCTAAAATTCAGACTGAGAAACAATAAAATAGGTTCCTTAAATTCAATTTTTTAATCCCTACGTCCCATTTCGAAATTCTATAAAAATAAAAACTGCCGAATAAATAAGTATTAAAATAGGAGATTGAAATAATTTTAATTTATTATTTGCAATTAAACACTTTCATGAAGATTAGTATGTACTCAAGTGAAGATTTATTAGAAAATAAAAATCTTATATTCAAATTGGTAAAATAATATTTTTGTATAGGTTTCATTTCCTTATAATTCACAAAATAAGAAGCCTAAGGATTATTTACTCCCATTAAAAATTATAGTTTTAAAACCCGCGACCTTGGGCATGGAAGACTGTTATGCTAACCATTACACTACAAGTGAACCCCAAACAACGATCTTCCTTGTATTTGGGTGTCACCTCTAGTGTAATGGCTAGCATAACAGTCTTCCATGCCCAAGGGCGCGGGTTTAAACCTACGATTTTTAAATGGGAGTAAATATCCTTAGTTGTGCGGTCCTTCGGAGACGACGTAAAAAATAAGTCCCGATCTGGAACTGCCACTGTTGTATCGTCCGATTAGCCACAGCAGCATAAAGTGACATTAAATGAATAAACAAGATCATATTTATAAATTGCCTATTCGATCAGTATTTATTTTTTTTATATTTGTATCAATTATTTAATCTTAAAGATTGCATAATCCACCTGCTTTATTACAAGATATTTTTAATTATTCAATAATACATTTCGATGTTATTGATTTTTTTCTTAATGCCACCGATTGATTGAAAATGTAAGAAGTTATTATTCTACAATATTTATAATTAATTTTAAGATCCTTAAAGCCTTATAGTTTTTGAAATCACTGGCCATTAACAGTTGATTGCGGGTTGAGGGATTGGTGGGAAGATTGCGTCGGTGGCTCGTAAAGTCATGAATGAATGTTGCACTTTGTTTAGACACTAAGATAAATCATTTATTTCCTCTTTGCACAATGTCTAATCCCCCAACTGTTTCAAACGATTTAATATTATAATAGCCTTGAAGTATTCTTAAATCAAACCTATACATAAATATGATAAAAAAAAACAATAAATAGAACAGTAAGAAAATAATAATACATAAACTAGAATATGCTAACCCTAAATTTATCCAGCATTCTCTTTGAGGATGAAGCTACAATACTATTAGTGTTAAGGTTTTTAAAATTTTATCTCATACCAAATTAAAGTACCTACTTTCCTAATATTTTGATTAAATTTTATAATGATGTCATATCAATAAGTCTTTCTCTGATTTATACTATTGTTTTTATTTATGGACAACTTTCATTATTATTTATCCACTTACTTTTTTACCTAAACATTTCGAAATCTATATAATTAGAACTTTTTTCAGAGCTGTTAAAGTCGTTGAGGTCTGTGTTCAACTTCAACTTGTTCTGGAAGGTTTGATAAGGTGGAGTACTGAAAATTCACAACTGTTAAATTTTGAAAAATGTTGCGTAGTCTTTTAATGGTAAATTTATAACATTGAAGGCATTGATGACCTTAGGATTAAAAGCGTATAACATAAAAAAAAAATGTTTGAACAGATTAAGACTTTTTTGGGCTGACATAATTTCCAAGTTGCAAAGGCTTAATAAATGTGAAAAGAGGATGCTTAAATTTTTATTGGCATTATAATTTGCGATCTGAAAAATATTTTAGTTGATGAAATCTGATTTCTAAAACTATTCAGCATAGAGCTTTAAACAAAGAATCTCAGCTTAATTGATCTGAGGTTCGCCGATCATCCCCAGATATAGCGGGGAATATTATAATAATGAAATAATTATATATTTATACATTATATCTTTATATATATATATATATATATATATATATATATAATCCACTGTATGCCATTTGGTTAACATTATCGTGACAGTAATTTAATAACGAGAAGTTGAGAGCGAATAAAAACAAATTATCAAGGCTCTTATCAATCATTCCAAACAATAAAGGCATTTAAGGGTGAGAATATTATTAGTAGACTTACGTTTTAATTTGCGCTATTAACATTGCATTTGCTATCTTAAAAATATTTGTTTTAATATCTTATTGGCATTAATTCACCTCTTCAGATCAAGCTCGTAGAATCAAGAGCTCCTGCTTTAAGCATAATTTTTTAAAATATAAAAAAATAAGAAAACCATATCACAGATATTATAAATGGTATAAATGTCATTCCCAAGCTAACTACATTAGTTTATTAACCTTTGGGTAACACTTCCTCTTCTGGTAAGTGCATAAGGATTCTGTTGCAATATACCAGCATATCAATACTATATCAGTATATTGACTGTGAGCTGGCAGTATTTCTTATTCTATCCTCCAAATTTGTTTATTTTGTTTAAAACCTTATACATATATAAATAGCTAAAGTCTCAAAACCGGGTTGTTAACTGATTATAAGGTCCGACAACGCTCGAAAAAATTATTAGGCTATCATTGGGTTCAGAATTCAGGAGAGATACATCCCATCACACTCTTTTTACTTCCGTATACAAATAAACAAAATCGATTTAAACTTTTTGTCAAGTCTAATTTGTCTTCCGTTAAGATTTTTTTTCAGGCTGTATTATAAATATATATAAATCGATTTATATTGAGGATGTATAGTCGACTGTATAAACTATTATAGGTAGAATAATCAGGAATCAGTTATTTTTTGAAAATTTTTAATTTTGCCAACGTATCGGCTCAAGCTTGTGAGCCATCATCAGGGCATTACTGAGCCTTGTCCAAGCATAAACTCTACAAGCATAACTCTTTAAGCACTTTCATAAGCATGAAACACAATCCTAAGAAAATCAAAATAAATGATCAAAATTTATACAAATTAAAAATGGATTTAAAGAAAATAACTTCACCAATAATACCACAAATTATTATTCTTATATATTAAACTATTTAAATCCTAAAAAACAAAGAGTCAAATTTTAAAATCATAATATTTAAAGGTACAAAATGAAAAATAATTAATATATATTCACGTAAATCTACAGAATTAAAATAAGATATACCTCTATATCCAAAACCATGTTGAGTTATAGAAAAAAGATAAATTCTAAAACAGCATCTTATAAAAGATAGTATACCTAAAAAAATAAAAGTCATATTATCTCATGAAATAATTGAATTAATCAAATAAATTTCACCCAACAAATTTAAAGAAGGAGAAGATATATTATCAGTTTATGCTTGGACATGGCTCAGTAATGCCCTGATGATGGCTCACAAGCTTGAGCCGAAACGTTAACAAAATTAAAAAAATTCAAAAAATGACTGATTCTTTATTATTCCACCTATTATAAATCGATTTACTAAAATAAGGCATAGGTCGATCTATTTGTAATTGTACAACTTTAATCAACTTTGTCATGACATTTTTTTAGTTTTCAGGTTATTTTATATATTTAAAACCGTTGATAAAAACTTTTTTCTGGCTTATACGTTTATAGTGAAGCAGCCATCATAAGTCAGCTTAGCCGCTGGAAATATATGTTAAGAGAATCTCTCTAGCTCAGATAATTTTGCAGAAATCAAATCAAAACAAAAACTAACAATATGATAAGGATATATATTAATGTTTAGTCCTCGCGACACATTATCTAATTAATGGAGAATATGGTTAAAGAAATTCTCGAAAATTAACAAAAAACACTATACTTTTAGCTGGGTAAAAATTCATAGAAGACTCACTTTTATTTTTCCTTATATAGCTTAATCATAATCATGATGACCACACCCTCATCTAACTTCTCCATCATAAAGAAGCTTTAGTGGAAGCAATTTTAAAAATTTGTGCGGATGAAATTGGAAAGTGTGTATGTAGAATTGGAGAATGCATCGTCCGTAAGTGGTTTGCTCGGTTCAGAACCGGAAATTCTACATAATTCTATTGTTTTTAGTTTTCTTTCATAATATAACTCATTATTGATTGTAGTTAATTCCAATTAAGGACTTTTGCTTGAAAAAATAAATTGATTTTTGTAAGCTGGCGGCTACAATCTCCCTGACGATGACCCACAATGGGGGTCGAAACGTTGCCAGGCAATAAAAAGTTTAAAAATGTTTCATTGACCGCCCAAAACTCCCTTATGATTTGACGTCGTGAATTCATTCCACACCCTATTTCCAGCAACTTTTACCAAGATACCATTTTTTTGATAGGAGCAACCGTGCAAAAGGGTTACGGGGTTGCTTGCAGGTAATTATTAATGGAAAGTAAACTATAAACCTAGTTAATTTCTGGGGAAGTAGATTTCTGAGAAATTTTGAGCGTTTTCGTTGTAAATTTTTTTCACTAAAAAAAAACTTTAAACTTCTATAATAGCTCAACCAGCATAAACTTTTTTTTTTATTTATTTAAAGAAATTTACAACTGTATTAAATAAATACAATAATTAAATAGGCTTTATATATGATTAGAACACATGGTAGTCCTGAGAAGAAACTACTCATTGGTAGCACTCCAATGTCTAATTTATGTTATCTTTTATTAATGCCATCTTCTTTTAAGGCGCCTCGCTGGGTTGTCGGGAATAGATATGGTGGAGAAGTCACGGATAAGCGGGTTTGAGTGGGCAGGAGTTTGGAATGAAAAGAGGTATATCTGTAACGAGCCAAGTCTTCAACAAATGGAATATTTAGGTTTTTATGGATGATGTTATTGGTAACAAAGTAAGGACCATTGAGGATTTTACGAAGGATTTTGGACTGCAAGGATTGGATGCGAGAGGAATTCGATGGTTTAGTAGACCCCCATAGCTCAATGCCATAGGTCCAAATAGGCCTGATAATTGTTATATAAATGAGTTTTTTGTAGTAAGTAGGAAGTTTTGAGCGATTGTCGAGTAAGTGTTGTAGTAATCTGTATATCCGAGCAGTTTCCTGTCGTTTCAATCTAGTATGAGAATTCCATGTTAGGCGTTTGTCGAGGTGGAGTCCTAAGTACCGAATCTGTTCAACAGGAGTAAGTAGGATATTGCTAAAGGATACGGTGGGGCAGGAAGTCATAGGTTTACGACGTAGAGTGAAGGTGATTTGGTGGGATTTGTTAGGATTTATTTTAATTCTCCAGTTTTGACTCCATTCTTCAATGGCTGATAGTGCATAAACTTATTATGATAATGAAGTTAAATTATCGTAATAAAGATGATTCGTTAATTTTGCTTCATCAAAATAATTGTGGTACTTTTTTATTTAAAAAGAAGGGCATTCTCTATGGACGGTTGATAAGATATCTTATGCGGAAAATTTTAATAAAAAAAAAAAATGACTATGGATAATGATAATAGAAACTAAGAACAGCTAAACTCAAAAAATATAGGGAAATTCAAAATTTCAGATATTGGTCCTAAATCCACCCAACGCACTTTGCGCCACCCGGACTAATTTCCTCTAGAATAAATAAAGAATTATTATTATTATATAAGTATTGTAATCATGGTGTAAATGTCCGAAATTACTTTCATAACTAACATAAAATGTCTACCTTCTATTATTGAAGCACTAAGAGTTTATTGAAAAGGCTGTGGAGCTACGGATATCACGTAGACCCAGAGGAAACGGAAGTCGAGCTAGGACTGTTCCGACTCTTGGGAAGCCACCCCCGACCGGAGGAATACCTAATAAAGATGTCAGCCCGTGTCTCTTCATTATTTCTTCCTATTGATTATTGATTTATAGCAATCGGTCGTATGCAGTCAGCTCCGTCGCTTCCGTTCGCATCTACAGAATTATTTATCTCAATTTGATTAAAGCGGACTATACAAAACAAGACGTAAATCTTCTTACGCAATGTCGTCCTGAGAAAAATAAGAAAGGATGAAAACAAGGTTGGGTCATCAAGAAAGATATTTTATCAGAAGCCCTACGCGAGAGCGGTGGCATATGAAGACACGAGTAGCAGAGGATAAGGCGTTATGTAACTGAAAAATAAAAGTGGCTACTTACTTAATACAACACTAGAGAGCTGAGCACGCTAGTCTATAGTCTATCGGTATCCCTCACTCAGGCTTCTCCACAAAGTTTTATTCAACCAAAGTACCACTTTAATATCAAAGGAATAAATTATGACAAACATTAGTCACTTTAATGCTCAATCATTTTACAGTGGTTTATTACTTTCACTTACCCATGAAATATATAGTCAAAGAAAGTAATGTAGTATTTTGAGTCGAATTCTGGTTTTCTACCGAAACACACGTTTCAAGACCTGTGTCAAGTAACGAAATCTTCCAAAGATCTGTGTGAGTATATTTGATATCTGATATATGTCACCTGTTCCAATTTTTAAAATGTCTTCCAGTAAAGTTTCCTTATGATGAAGAAGTTAGAAGAGGGTGTGATCATCAAGAAAAACACACTAATAAGATAAACTTATTTTTTAGGGTGCCAACGTTTCGGTCTACATTGTGGTCTCTCATCAGGGCTAAGAAAAACAAGATAACAACTGATACAATTAAAAGAAAAATATATTATCAATATTTTTTTTCTTTCGATTCTTAAGCCTGTAATGTAATGTCTTATAAAGTAAGTTAAAAAATAACAATCTAAAAAAATAGGCACACAATAAAATAGGTCTTAGTAGTGTGTTTTTATTGATGATCAAACCACCAACATCTACCAACTCATCATACATATATTCTTAACGGTCCACAAAAACCACGTCATTATAAAATTTACTTTAATTTAATTTGTTTATCTGTCAATTCACATGTTTCATTATAATGGAGAAGTTAGATGAGGGTGTGATCATCAAGAAAAACACACAAATAAGATAGATTTATTTTATAGTGTGTCGACGTTTCTGCCTACATTATGGGCTTTCGTCAGGACTAAGGAAAACAAGATAATAACTGATACAATTAAAATAAAAAGTATTATTACTATTATTTTTTCTTCTGATTCTTTAACCCACAATGTAGACCAAACATCTAATAAAATAAGTTAAAAAATAAGAATCTAAAAAAGTAGGCAGACGATAAAATAGGTCTTAGTAGTGTGTTTTTCTTGGTGACCGCACCATCAACCAATTTCTGTCATATATTCTTAACGGTCAACGAAAACTCATCATTATAAAGTTCCTTTAATTTTGTCTGTTCATCTGTCAGGGATTTAACATGTTATTGTCACTCTTATTACGTACTCATGACATTACCATATCGATTCATACATTTTTCTAGAGATTTTTCTGTGTTCAGCATAAATAAATAAAGTCCCTTCAAAGCTATTTTAACAGTGTACCTTGTACCAGGCTTTTCTGATTTTGATATTCCCAACAACAGACAATGCATATAAGTTAGACATTGTTATGCATAAAAGTACAAATTCTTACATGCATAAGCATTACAAACTCTTTTGCAACATTTATCTTATCTATTATTCTTTAGTAATTTTTAACCTCTTCAGGGAAGAATTTTTCAAGGCGAAAAAATTATAATGTTATTTATTTTAGAATTTATTAATTTAGTATTACTAGAAATAAAAAAAATGACGAAAATTATAAACATTTCACAAACGCCTAAATTTAGAGATACTGCACGATAGTGGTAATATATGAATGAAGTGATTTAATGCATTTTCGGTATACTAGCTCTTCGTATGAAATATCTAGTAAAAGAAAGTGATGTAGTATAGTAATCGACAAATTCTGGTTTTCTACCGAAATACACGTATCAAGACATCCAGTATCAAACAACCAAGTCTTTGTGTGTGTGTTGATATCTGATAAATTTCATCCTCTCTCATTTTTAGAATTGCTTCCACTAAAGTTTCTTTATAATGGAGGAGTTAGATAAGGGTGTGGTCATCAAGAAAAACACACTAATAATATAAACTTATTTTGTGCCGACGTTTCGATCTACATTGTGGGCTCTCATCAGGGCTAATAAAAACAAGATAACAACTGATACAATTAAAAGAAAAATATATTATCATTATTTTTTCTTTTAATTCTTAAGCCCACAATGTAGACCGAAATGTCTTATAAAATAAGTTAAAAAATAACAATCTAAAAAAATAGGCACACAATAAAATAGGTCTTAGTTGTGTGTTTTTATTGATGAACAAACCACCAACCTCTACCAACCCATCATACATATATTCTTAACGGTCCACAAAAACCACATCATTATAAAATTCCTTTAATTTAATTTGTTCATCTGTCAAGGAATTCACATGTTACCGTCTTATTCTTATTACCGAATAACATTACTATACCTAATCATACAATTTTCTAGATGTTTTTCCGTGTTCATCATAAATCAGGGGTATCTTCCCTCAAACCTATATTAACAGTTGTCCCTCAAGGCTTTTCTAATTTTGTTACAAAGTCTTACATGCATAAGCCTAACAAACTCTTCTACAAAATTATCCATTATCCTTTATTAAAAGGTCGGTTTTTTATAGCTAGAAAAAAATGGCAAAGTTTGTTTTATTTAAAGATTTCTTCATGCTAGATCGATAACATTTCACAAAAGAAAATATCGTCCACATTTGATTGAGGCCAATGAACGTTAGTGGTAATCAATGAATGAAGTGATTTCATGTATTCTGAACAAGCTGGCTCTTCACACATACAACGAGTTCATCAAACACAATTTTTATGGTGATATTTTCGATGATTTTTCAATTATATTTTTAAGGGTAAAGACCAATAATTTCCAGTATAATTTTAGGACCAACTTTTCGGTACAGCTTTTGGATTTTTTAGGTAGTTGTTTGATAGTAATATGATTACGTTTGGTGCTTTCATATAAAATAAAAAAATCGCGGGTAATTTCTTCGTTACCTTCCTAAAATTATTAAAATATATTTAATATAAATAATATTTTTTTTATCTAATATTAACAATTCGTTCAAATAATCCAACAATACTGACAGCCGATAAGTTAATTCACACTTGTTTTAATATTTCAAACCGTTCATCAGAAATAACTAGGGCAGCTAAATCATTTTTTTTTTCCTTTTCTGATTAAGGGATTCTATAATAAATAAATTGCTATTAAAATTGATCTATTTGGTATTAACGGTAACTAATATTATTAAAAACTAAATTTCCAAATATGTGGCCAAGAGCGTGAAGATGTTAAGGTGATGGGTAAACATTACCATTCTCCATCAAGAACTTCCGTCTAATCCTCAAGAAGTCGCAATGGAATTGCATAAGACTCAGGAAAAGAAATGTTTTGGGGTGGATATTGTAATATCTCCATATTACATTATTGCTTGTCTTCGGCTCTGCCCTGGAGAAAGAGAGGGCCAAATGTCTTATAATACTTCTTCATCTTTAAGACAAAGATTGATATTATTGTTTAGGCGCTACACTTTGTCGCGTCCATCCCCCCTCAACAAACAACCTCCAGAAGCTTCAGTCCTGCGCTGCAGCCATGCAGTTGTGGACTCTTGATCTCCTAGCATCCGCAGACACACAGTCCATCGTTCGAAGTTGGGGGCGGCCAACTCACCTTCGGCCATGGATTCTCCTTGCAGACAAAGATGACAGCTGCTATCTTCCACCAAATTTTTCGTTTTAATGTGACATTTTAGCGGATAATGGAAATAAGAAGACCCGCATTGTTCTGCTAGCCTAAACAAATAATTAATAAATGGATTGTTCCCGAGTTGTGATATTTAATTATATTTGTGAAAAAATATCAGAAATCTAGAAGAATGAAAAAAATGTACTCTTATGAGATATATTAATTATGTTTAGTAATTGAATCATCTTTATAGGCCTTTAAAACGACGATTTTTCGTCACACGACGCTCAGTTGCTGGATGTTTTTTAGTCAGGATATATAGTCGGTTTTATAGCTGTAGCAATAAATGAAAGCTGGTACGTTTGAAGTAACTTACGTACTTACTACGAAGCCGAGAGTTCCTACAAAGAGTTTGTGGGCCCAACTCTTTTTAACATTATTTTGTAAAATAAATAATTGTGATATTTTTTTTTTTTTTAATAATTGATTAGTTTTTCTCTATAATTCTTTTTTCAATATAAAACTATTTCATTATATTTCAAAGTTAATGCTACTTTAGCAAAAAAAATACAAGTAAATGAGCGAAAGAATAATGATGGGCTCGAATAAGTATTGTCAAGAAGCAACCAGCGACAGCACTTCAAAGTTTATTATATTAGCAAGTCTCAAGGCCATCGTCTTTTCAGGCACCTGGAGGATTATTGGGAATTGATGGAGATGACAGGATACACCCGTTCGTATTCTTCAGTTTTGGAATTAAAGGAGGTATATCTATTTTGATCTAAGTCTGCAACTAATGAGATATTCAGGTCTTTATAGGTGGTTTTATTGGTGACAAAGAAAGGAGCATTTCCGTATGATTTTTGATTGCTAGGATTGGATCCCATATGTAGTGTGTAGTTAGCTCAATCCCATGTGTGCACCCCAATTGATGGCAGTATATATTAAGATTTGTAGTAAATCGGAAGTTTTGAGGGTTTTCAAGTAAATGTTGCAGTATTCTGTATTTGCGAGCAGTTTCTTGTCTTTTATGGGAATTCCAAGTGAGATTTTTGTCAAGATGGAGTTCTAAATACCGGATTTCAACAGGAATACCTGAGATATTGCTAAATAATTCAGTAAGACAAGCATTCATAGGTTTGCGAAAAAGAGTGTTGTTAATTTTTTTCATGAAATTTATAATGATTGATTTTAATTCTCCATTTTTACACCATCCTTGAATGGATATGGTTTGTTACTGGAAGAGTTTAGGATGCAATTCGGGTCATTATCTACGGATGTACACACATGACAATAGTGAGATAGATGGAGTGGAATAACAGCGCCATATACTACATAACGGATAGAGCCTAAGATACTACCTTAAGGTACACCGGCGAACTGAGAAAATATAGATAGTTAAGAAAGGTTATTGTTTACTTTGAAGGTTCAATTAGTTTGGTAAGAACGAATTAATTGAAAATACGTAGGGGGCGGGGGAGGAATTCACGAAGTTTCTATAATAGTCCTGACTCGGCCTAAAACGAAAACACATTAATAAATTTTAAAATAGTGCTACAATATGAACTTATCTATGTTATGTATTTTTAACACAAGTATGGGTTATGTATTTAAATGAGATTATTGTTGTACTATTCGACCAGGTTTTTACATATATCAACCTCTGTTTTCATATTAGATTATTTTAAGGTAACAATAAAATTATTTCTTAAATTATATATATATATATATATATATATATATATATATATTATATATATATATATATATATATATACATTTTTTTTTTTTTTTTTTTTTTTTATTCAATCATTTATCATCATCATAATCATTCCCCCTTCTACCGCTATTCGGTGTGATGGTCCTGCTTATAGAGCCTGGTCCAGTTGTCTCTCTCCTGCACCAACTCTGCTTTCCTGTCCCAATTTATTCCTCGTTTCCTGCATGCTTCCTTTACACTATCCTCCCAGGAGATGCGCGGCCTTCCTCTGGGTCTTTTTCTTTCCGTGCGGGTCTCGTAGGTCTTCCTGGCATTTCTGTCTGGATCCATCCTAAGAAGATGTCCAAACCACCTCAGTTTTTGCTCCTCCAGTATGGTCTCTTCCGGTTTGACATCGAGATTAGCCCGTATGGTGGCGTTCCTTATTCTATCTCTTCTTGTTTTTCTCTCTATTTTTCGTAGATACCTCATTTCCATCGCTTGTATCTGGCTCCTGTGTTTTGTGGTGAGGGTCCACGATTCTGAGGAGTACGATAGAATAGGGAGGAAAGTCGATTTATAGACTGCCAGCTTGGTCCGCTTTGTCACTTCTCTTCTCCCAAGGAAACCTCGTCTGACCATACAGAACATCTTGCCTGCTGCTCCAATTCTTTGGGCCACTTCCTCGTCTATGTAGCCACTTTCATTGAGATGAGCTCCCAGATATTTAAAACTGTCAACCTGCTCTAATCTCTCTCCTCCAACCCTTATTACTCTCATTATCCTTCGGGGTTTCTTTCCAATACGCATGCATTTCGTCTTCCCCGGATTGATCTTCATATTTATTGCGGATAATTCCTCTTGGAGGACATTTATGTTGTGTTGGAGGTCTCGATCATTGGCAGCCAGCAAGACGATGTCGTCAGCGAAGGCCATCAGGGAATATCTGGTAGGATGCAAGTTCCTGTGCACCAGCTGGAATTTCCTCATTATAGGCTTGGTTCTCCTTATTGCCAAGTCCAGAACCATGATGAAGAGCAAAGGACTCAGGCTACAGCCCTGAGTCAATCATTTATGCAAAGTTAATAAACTTCGAATATTTTTTCAATTGAAAACCACTCTCAACGTCATTAAGAAATGAGTTATGCATAAATGCAAAGCTAATTACAATTCCTTAATGAGAGGGAAAAAATATTTGTACAGTAAATTACTATCGAAAACACAATTAGTTTGAAACTTCAGTGAACAACAATTGTAATGGATACATTTTTAAGCATAATATTATTTTTTTCGTTTTTAGAGTAAAATTTAATGCATGAACATTCTTGTAAATTGTTTAAATCTTGAGATGGCTAAAAAAAAAAATATTTTTTTACAGAAATATCGTTTTAATGAATACAGACATGTAAATGCTGTAAGAGTAATTTATAGCAATCGTTTTTATTGTTATATCGTATTTTTAATAATATTTGTATAAATGCATGTTTCATTTAATGAAATATATAAAGTCATGTTTTGATATTAATACATAAAAAATAGGCTTTTTATTCATTTATGGAAATAATATACTTAATGAATTAGTTAAAAACTTGTTACTATTTTAAAAAAAACGAAATAATTTGAGTTGCAAGAGACATTATCAGTTCATTCCCTTTCCTACGACAGATGCATTTCAGACATGCTAGTTTCCATTTCATACATAATACTGTACTATAGAGTAATCGTAAATCATTTTGATTCTTATTAATGAGTTTGTGGTCGATTTGCGTCTATAAAAGTATTTCTACATAGACAGATCCCTTTGAAAAGTTTCTTGGTATGGTTAAATAAAAATTTCTTAGAGAAAATTAACCACTTATTATAGGTATTAAACATAAATTAAATCTTTATATATATTCAAATAGCTTTGTTCAATTTATTTATTTGATGCACACAACTCCTGATGTTGAGAGATTGACTTGATATTTTCGATAAAATCTTTTAAAAGGAATGGTTGTTATAATTAGACTGAGTAAAATTATATAAATTTGATAATAATGCAATAACGTATAAACTGTTTTTTGTTTCTGACCTAATGCTTTATTAAAAGTATAAATTCTCTTAAAATTATAAGTTCAAGTTCATATCTTTTTATTATATTTTCTATAACTTCTCTTTAACTACTGAGACCATTAGTGACGATTTCTCTTCTTAAATTACTCCCATAATGTTTATGGCTCCTAGATATATTATAATTAGCTCCATTCTGTTATTTTCTCAATTTCGAACGGTAAAGACAGGAAATATTATTATGTCTCTTAGATAATTTTCAACATTTGAATATTTATAAATTTCAACAATTTAAATGTTTTACGGTTGACAGACTACAGTCACATATTTCGGGCATGATGGTCTGTACAGTCCTAATAGAAGATAAAGATAAGTTTGTTTTTTATCGCTAAAATTGATAAAATAGCTTTTAATGTTATTTCATTGATTCATATTTTTTATTATTATTTATTTGGTTAAATGTTCGGTCATCAAGTAAGAATACACTAATAAGGAGGACTTATTATATTTGTGTGCTGTCGTTTCGGCTTAAATTGTAGCCCTTCTTCAGGGCTAAGAAAAACAAGATATTCACCAACAGAGTTCAAAGATAAAATAATAATGAGTTAACATTACAATTGATCAAATAACAATAATAAAGATGTTAGGTATATAACAGAAAATTTGGTATTGAATTATGTACCAAATTTTCATAATTTTGTATTCCTTTGTTTCTAACTATAATATTCAAATCTGCCTCTCAAACCCTTCAATCTTACATCAGAGACCTTGAGATATGGTGTCAGAATCGGAGAATTAAAATAAATTCCTACAAACCCCACCAAACAACCTTCACCCTTCGTCGTAAACCAATGACATTGTGTCCTACAGTATCCTTTCATAATATTCCACTTGTCCCTGTTGAACAGATCCGCTACCTAGGACTCCTCCTTGACAAACGTCTCACATGGAATCCGCATACAAGACTGAAACGACAAGAAACTGCTCGCCGCTTTCGATTACTTCAACACTTACTGAACAGACGCTCAAACCCTCCACTTAACTACAAAAGGCTCATCTACGTGACCATCATAAGACCTATATGGACTTACGGAGTTGAGCTTTGGGGCTCTACTAAACCATCGAATTCTTCCCGTATCCAATCTTTACAATCCAAAATCCTCAACGCTCCTTAATTTGTCACAAATAAAATCATCCATAAAAACCTTAATATTCCGTATGTTGCTGATTTGGCCCGATCTAGATACCATTTCTTTCATGACAAATTCCATTCCCACCCTAATCCTCTAGTTTCAACCCTAGCTTCCTGTTCGATTTCTGATAATCCTCCGAGGCGTCTGAAAAGAAGATGGACTCGAGACCTTCTAGTTTAAAATAGTTACTGGAGTGCTACCGTTGGGTTGTTCCTCTACAAGTCTATCTCATGTGATTCTAGCATATTTACTTGTTGTAATATAAATTACAGTTGTAAATTTCAATAAAAATAAAAAAAAAAAATATATATATATAATATATATAATATATATATATATATATATATATATATATATATATATATGTTCAAATCCCTACACACCAACAAATCATCTTATATTACATTTGTTTTCATATTGTATTATTGTCATACCATTAATTGTACTGTTAGCTTATCATTAGTTTATCTTTTAATTCAATTGGTTATCTTATTTTTTTCTTAGCCCTAATGAAGGCCTACAATTTAGGCCGAAACGTTGGCTAGCAAACATAATAAGTTTTGTTTATTAATGTATTCTTTCTTGATGACCGCATCCCCAACCAACTTCTCTATCATATCCTATAATTTTTTAAAATACAAACAATACTTAAAAAAATTGCAAAAAGTCTATTTTTAAAAAAAATACTAAAGCATTGTGATTATAATATATATTTTTGGCTAAAATTGTGTTTACATCTAGCAAAATCAATGCAAAATCATACGCGAATCTCGAAAGTTGCAGAACTTTGGGGACCCAATCCCAGCGTGGAATTTCGGAGAGTTATTTTAAGAATTTCTTTTTAACATTAATCGAATTAAATTTTAAAAAGACGAAACCACAAATAATATCGGTTTTACATAAAACCTCCAATGATTATCAATTTTTTAGCATATTGCAACATCAGACATTTTTAAATTCATATGACTAATAACACTTTGTACCGGAAGGTTACAGATGTGGAATGACCACTTAATTATTATCTATCACGTTCCGCGGCCTTCTTCGAGGTCGATCTGGTCTGAGGCTAAAATTCCTGAAATTATTATAATTAATTATGGTAAGTAGAAATATTTCAGTAAGTGGACATTAATAGATAAATATTTAAATCTAGCTAAATAAAAATTTAGTCACAGAAAAATATAAATTCAATAATGTTTACGTTTTAAAATCCCTAGATATTACGTAAACAAAAGTACCAGAGAGATTTAGATATGGATCGAAAAGTGAATTCAGAATATCACAAAAGAGCATTAATGTATATATGAGGCGAATCCAAATCACAAATTTATTTTTTTGAATTTTTATTATTTCTGAAAAAATATATAGCATTCAAATAATAAATCTTGTCTAGGACAATTCTAAAATTTGCAGTCGGTTAAAACATTTTTAACCTAGTATTACTTGTTTTTGATTTTTTTTTTCTATTTGTTTTTGTTTTGGATACCGCTCGCCAAGTATTGTCAGTAACCAGCAATAAATCCTTTCCTTTTTTTTTTTTTTTTTTTCTTTTCTCAGAACCATTGTATATCTCAACTGAAAAAACCGATCCGAAATACAGTGTATCTTTTATTTTTATCTTTTCTAGTCTTATAAATAAGAAAGTGACTTGTTCCTTACTATTGATTAAATAAAGTAATACTGAGTAATTATTTTATATTTGCAATGTAATGTTTTTTTATTTGATCGATATAAAAACAAATCATAACCATTCCAGTTTCTTCTTGAACATAGCTATCTTATTAGACATTAATAGAATTGTTTGCAAGGCATATTAAAAAATAAAACAATAAAAAGTAAAAAGCTTATGGCGATAAGGCACTAAACCAGTTATTGGTTAACTAATATAATAATTATTTTTCCATTAAAATAATAACAATGAAAACATACATTTCGAACTGTATTCTAAATAATCAATAATGTATCCATGTTCAAAATAAATAAATTTTATATTCTATATAAAAAATTACAAAACATAAAAGAAGTGAGGAAAAGTATAAATGAAAAAAAATTAGCAAATTAAGAAAAGTAATAAATTATTTAAAAGCATTATTAATAAAAATGATATATACATAATTTAGATGGTTTTATATATTTTTCATATATAGATAACTGGGGTAATAACAGCCAAATGTATACCAAATTTCTATTTAATTTATTTTACCTATAACGGAAAACTATAAAAGAATTATTACAATGTACGATGAAGGAACTTCATTTTTTAAAGGATGAACTTTTTAATGACCATATCTTCTAATTCAGTGTCATCACATATCAGATCTATGTTGCTGTGAAACTAAGGCTTTATCTATATATTAATACACCGTTAACTAATTAAACTTTTTTCTATTTGTAAATGTGTTTTTTTAAAGCTTAAGAGATGATTATTATTCAAATATATCCATGAATGTTCACCAGACTCAGGTATGATGTTCTTACCCAAAACAAGTTCTTTAATTTGTATTAATAGCAGCCTTTGTAATACTTTTTCATCAGAACTTTAGTGGAAATACTGATAAAACTTAGTAGAAAATGTTTGTACCAAAAGCGATTTCGGTATTAGTTTTACATAGCTATGAAATTTAATTCATTTTTATTTTTTCATGGTTACCATCAATAAGAGATGATCCCCTAACGGTATTGACTTTGAAGAGAACCCTTGCTTCCCGAGGAAGTTGTGTGGGTGTTATACAAACTAGAAGGTACCGTGTGCGGCAGAAGTTCTTGCGAGGAGGGGAGTAAGGATAGTGGGGGCAGGGTATATATTCCTCAGGGCAAGGCTCACAGTACCCGTCCATAGTGTCAGTGTCACAGCCAACATGAAGACAGCCGCCATTTTATTATTAGGCCTCGCCATCGGTAAGTAGACATCATCCATCTTCGGAAACTTTAACGCTGGGATAAGATGTAAGAGGAAACTTGAACGGTCGGCGTAGAGGGTAGTCTGGGTGCAACCCTTATAATATAACCGGTTCTTCAACAGCAAAGAATTGTGCTGTTTTTCTGAATATTTACGACATTTCAACATAAGGAATGTCTTTAAAAAACTAGTGAAATCAGCATTGATTTTATTTTATTTTTTTAATAAATATTTCATATTCCTCTGAAGTGAAAACGCCTATTAATTAATAGTCCGAAAATTGAATAATCATTTGATTGAAAATATATTTGAAGTGAAGTGAAAGTGATATTAATGGAAATAATCACAAATTTAATATGTTATGTGAAACCTCAATATGAACGACATGTTTTACAACAGCTTATTTAAGAATACTTATTACATTTTTTTCCCTCTATGCATTGATCATGTGCAATGTATGATAATAATTAAATTGAAAAGAAAATAGAAATATTTAAGTGAGTTGAAATTTTGAACAGTTGGAAATATAACCATTGTTTGTCAAACTGCAAAATATTTGTATTCCTTAATGTTATATGAAAAATAGAGAAAAAGGTTTTTATTAATTTAGTTTCATCTCAGAGGAAATTTAAGCTTGAATGTAAGACGGCAGGATATGAAATCCTATCTCAAATAAAATGAAATATCTGAAACCGGTTTTCAAAAAGCCTTGTAACAAGTAGCGAGTGCTATGCCGGCGAGACAATGCAATTGCAAAATCCATCCGAAACTCCCAGCCGTCTTATGGTTATAAGTATATATATATATATATATATATATATATATATATATATATATATATATATATATATAAATTCATTATAAATTTCCAAAAAAAGTTTAGGTTGGGGGTTGTAATTGCATAAAAAATTAATCAATTTTATTCGCATATAATATAAAAAGGAACTTAGAAGTTTTTTTTTTTTTTTTTTTTTTTGATATATAGTTATCTTATAATCGTATGTGTTATTTCAAATATTTATTTCAGGTTTTAGAAAACAATATACATCACGTATTTTTTAATAACAGTGTTTTAGATATAAATTTGCTTACAAATTTTAATTTCCGATATTGTGACATCACATAGCTGAAGAAAAGGGTGCAGCATCGATTAAGAAATGCCTGCTTAGTCATAAAAAAATAAAAAATGATATCCTATATGTTTATAATATGAAAATCTCTATAAAAAAATTTATATTCTTCCTAAATAAAATAATTATTTGTATATGTTAGTTTACTCATTTAACGTCACATTATGTTACTGTGACCGGACGATGCTGCAGTTGTAGTCCTAAATTTGGTATATCGAGGTTTAATTATGAAAGAGATTTTTAACGAGTATCTGACATCGCACAGGCTCTGAACCACTATTTTACGTTCCCTCCGAAGGACGACCTAACTGAGAATGTTTTATTACTATTAAAAAAATCTTCTGCCTACTGCAGGGTTCGAACTCGCGATGCTGTGCATAGAAAGGTGTTATTCTAGCCATTACACAACAGGTGACCTCCTGACTTGTATATTAACCAATAAATATGCACATAAATCAAAAAATCTTTATTCAAGATGTAACAGTGGATGGACCGTATCCTATTAATAAAATCTTTTGATTAAAGGGCACTTGCTTAGAGCCCAGTCCACCTTGGGTCGCCTCCCATTTTGTAAATTTCGACTGCTTTTTGGGTCAGTCGACCAAAAATAGTTCTAGAGGTGACATAATCATGATTTCGAAATGATCCTGATTATAAAAGTTAATTTTTAACTAATTTTTTTCATTTTATTATATTGTCGACAAGCAATTAAATACGAATTAGTTGTATTCAGAGTTAAATGCCTTACCATGAGACTAAGAGATGTACTTCAGAATAAAATAGACACTAAACGATACTTTGAAAAAGAGAAACTATTATAATCAATAAATACATCATTAGGTCGATGATAATTCACTGATTATTTGTTGGTGACAAAAAAATTAATTTTTAATATACTTTTTCCATTTTAAAAAATTTAAAATTAGTTTAATATTTTCGAACGATAAGCTGTACATCTACATAGCTATCAAACGAGGTCACTTATTAGACTTGACGAGCGTCCCATTTTCTCTGTAGGTCAGTTTCCCGGATCTCAATTTTATCGTTTTGCCAAAAGTGGTTAATGGCCATCAAAATGAACGTATTCAGTTGCAATAAAATATTTTATAACACAATAAAGTTGACCTCAATATTCCCAATAAACATATATTAATATCCTCGTAAATGTCTAGTTTGTGGTTTCAATTATGTCGTTACTAATGTTTTATTCAAGATATTCTATAAATGTATCCAGTTAAAATTTTATTTTTATTATTAAGGAAATTGGCAAATATCCATTGAAATTCAGTTTAACTGTTTAATCTTTGTTCAATGATAATTAAATTTATGGGTCTTATTCAGTAATTAAAAATAAAATCGAAGTCTCTTCAGTTTTATGAGGCTAAATGGCCTTACGTACATAACTTTCACACGAAGGACGAGGTATCTTATAGGTTATTCACCTATTGTACATCAGATGTGAAGGTCGATATTTATTTATCAGTTTAAAGAAAGAAAAGTTGACCAATGTACCGAACCGGTATCACTGGTCTGCAAAAAAAAATGTTTTCCCTCCTTTCTATTTCATGCATAACGAATGATAAATTAGATAATTCTGAATAGAAATATTGTATTAAATCTTCGGTATCACGTATAATTTGTTTTCAATGGTGGTTTTAACTGAAACTCACTTTTTTGCTAAAAAATATATTACAATTGTTCAAACTGATACAAATGTTGAATAAAGGTGTTACAAAACCTACAAATCATTAGATACTCTCATCGCAGGTTGTTAATAATTATTTAAATTTGTAGTTTTCTTCCTTTTCATATTTTCTATAGGTGTTTCGTGATGAAGAGACCAACAGAAATCGGCAAGTATCGCTTCTGACCATTTTCTATTATAGCTTTTTTCTATGAGCAATATGTCTCGATGAAACCTCTCGCCGTGTTCGTCTGATACTGCTCCAAGATTAGCGGGAAAAATGTCCAAATGAGAATCCAAGAAATGAACTTTTATAGACATATTGCATTTTAGGGTTTTGTATGAAGAAAGCTCAAGGATGAATTCACAATAGTTCTCTTTTTTTTTGTTTCCAAAAAAATTATGACATACTTCTACAAAAGCGGTCCATGCTCTCTTTTTAGCTTTATTTAATGTTCTATCAAAATTTGAGTCCTTCATGAGCTGTCGTATTTGAGGACCCACAAAGATTCCTTCTTTTAATTTTGCGTCACCGATTCGAGGAAATTTAATTTTGAGATATTGAAAATCTCCACCTACCTTGTCCATTGCTTTAACGATATTTTTTTTAAGGCCCAACTTTATATGGAGAGGTGGCAGACAAATTTTATCACTTGAAACTAAAGGTTCTTCTTTTAAATTCTTGACTCTAGGGATCAAACTCTTTCTTTTTGGCCAATTATTTACTATAAAATTCTTTTCACTAGCGCGACTGTCCCATTTTAAAAAAAAACAACAAAATTTGGTATAGCCTCCTTGCAGTACTGTTAACATTGCAACAACTTTCAGATCAGAAATCGAATTAAAATCTCAGAATGAGATGAAAGCCCATTGATAAGAATGTCGAGTACGTCTGGGTCAAATAGGCGGAACAACACCGTTCGTGGAACTCAATGCAATTACGTAATTTCCTCTTGAATTAGTGTATTAATTAATCATTCCTCCATCTTAATTTCTTTTAATTATATTATCTAACGATCCACAATCATGGATAATTGGAATACATTATTAAATCGATTGCATATCGCAACTTTAGCATTTGTTAGAGACTGGGTAAAGATCTTAAAATAAAAAAAAAATAAAAAAGCAATCAATTTTTTTCATATCATTCAAATTAATGACTAACTAAAAATATTCATTAAGAAATGGGATGAATGCATTGAGGTAATGTTGCAACAGATTGATTAAGTAGGATTTATTTTAAAAATAAAATATGAGTCGATATTTTAATAAGGACTTCTCTTTTGATCACCTCATGCGCCTCGTTAAGTGAAGATAATTTCTTTTCTTGTTTTTCCTACTAACCTTGCCACCGAGCTATATAAAGCGAACTCAAGGTGAAGTGGGTATTACCGGGTTCTGATCAGTAGGCGTCATACCCGTTTCAATTTTAAAATTCAAACTATTTCATACCCGGGTTCGTTTTAATGGTTGGAAATATAATTTAAAACTTTTTTCCTGTAACTTATTGATATTAATTAATAATTTAAATAAGAATGTAGTCAACATCTGTCGAACAGTAACTCATAGTGTTATGAATTAAAAAACGTAGCAAATTATTACACAATGGTTTATTATTTCCAAATAACATTATTAGGATATAGCTGTTTACAGGCAATTAAGTAATACGAAAAGCGATAAATTAATCTAAAGGTAAATGTCTTATCAACAGAAATTTCAAAATGCTATATCTCTGTTATTTCTTAATCGCTTTCAATGATACTTTTACGTTTTTGTGGGACTTTATTTTTATTAATCATTAGAACTAATGGTATTCATATATTCTTACGGCGAACAGACGGATTTGTTTTTATAATTCGTTATTCGGGTTCTACACATCTTAAAAAGTAAAACCTCAAATTTGGAGGAGAGGGATTTTTTTTTTGTTCGATTACAAAGGTTCATTATTGAAAATAATAAACGCAAAATAAATATGAAAGCAATTCAAAAGTTATCCCTGTAAATTGGCATATAGGCTTAAAAACAACAAACAAAAATTTTACATACAGCCTCATACAATAGAAAAAATAAAATAATTGTAAATGTAACCAACATTTTTAAATTCGTTGAAAAACAACATTTTTATCAATGACTAAAAATGTAATACTTTTTATTGAAAATTGTTTATTTAAACACATTTAAAAACCTAATTATGAAATAATTTTTGTTCTTTTTTTTTACGAAAGGCTTTTGAGATGTATATTCATCAAACATCCTAAAGTTTCCATATCACTAAAAACTTCGCATTTTTAAAATATTCAATTCCAACCTTCTTCCCAAATGGACAATCATCTCAAGTGTCAAAAACTTGGAAGAAAATAGTCATTCTCAAATCATTAATTTTTAAAACTTATTTGTTCATTGATTAAATATTTGAAAATGTTTTTCTTAAATAAGTCTTCACAAGGACATTTTCCTTGCCTTTATGATCGTATAGCTTTTCTTTACGAACGTGAAAGTGATTTAAGAAAGTTAAAACACCCGTCAGTATTCAAGAACATTGTTTTCACAGACCGCGCATGTTAAATAGCGAGGTAAATGGGCATAAATAGTGATTGTATTTATTTAAAACACATCCATTTTAAAAAGTGAAATGACATAGTTCTTAATACTCATATTGAACTCAAATTAAGTTATAAATTTTTCATTGTTATATGATACGGAGTTATGAGTTATAAAAAATATATCTTTGGAACTTTCTCTTCTGGTTATTGGGCAATCTAACTTCTACTTCTGGCGAGATCATTAAACATTAAAATTAGATTATGAAACTATTTTTTTTTTTTTTTTTTTTTTTTTTTTTATACTTGTAAGTTATTTTACGATTTCGTAAGATGCTGAACAATAGGTGAAGTTCACCGCTATGAAATCTGAATTTTGATATCATCAGCTAATCTAATCTTGAATAAACATTTTATTTTTTTTTATCCATGTTAATGATGGATTTATAATATAAATTCGTAACATTTATAAATTCGTAACAGAATTTATTCAGGCACATCAATTTTTATTTAAATATTCTATTAAACGAAAACTCTGATTAACTCTCAAATAATTACTAATGTAAATCGGAACAAGTAAGAAATAGGCTAAAGCTATCCTGCAAAATTTAATCAAGGAAATTAATTCTATCCCTTATCTATGTATATGGTCTGAGATATGTTGGACGTATTCAGTCCACTTAATCAGTTTTGCTAGATCAATTATGATTTGGAAGATTTCTCTAGTAAAATTCAGAACTAAGTCCCTTGAAGTGGATTGGAGAATTCTTTGCATCTTTGGATTAGAACAACAGAAAGAGGATCCTCTGCAGAATTAAGTGGATCAACAACTGCGAACCGCTGCGAAAGGTCACACAAGACATTGTTCTGTTTTAAAGCGGCTAAATAGCCGGTAAGCCCAGATCGGAGGCCACTTTCACTGCGTGTTTTTAATAGATGCAGTTTTCTCAAACTGGAAGCCATTGTGGGCACGTGAACAGGACACCTGTTGCGCAAACCCAAATCAATTACAGAGGGGTGATAGAAGTTGTATAACCCCAACATTGTGGTTCCTTTCTTTGAGCCAGGCTTTGTGGCCGCTTATTATACAACTGCCATCGAACCTGATTTTAGGAGAGGTACAATATGACAACACGGGACAAGAGTACAGTAGGATCCTAGGTAAAAGGATCTCTTTCAAAAGATCTTCACTAACACTTATTTTGCAATGAGTCGGAAATGCATGTTATAGTTGTTTACAGAATTATCTATCCGCATCTGCTAGTAGACCGGTTAGTCTTGACAGATGTTAATGAATTCATCAAGAGGAAGAAAAATACATATTTTTACCTTCACCATAACCTTCACACTCATTCGAACCCGTTAGTGCACAACTTTGCTGGCGAGTACTTACCTGATATTTCATAGAATATATTAAAAAAAAAAGGATGGCTTCTCCACAAGACCAATCATATTCCAGTAGTAATTATTCTTGCATAAATATTTGTAATGGTTGGATTGCATCAGCTGACAGTATATTACTAGTATTTCGATGCAGCGCGATCTCAGAGAACCGGTAATGAAATATAAGGCTGGGCTTAAAGGGTGTAGCCTGTTGGATAAGAACTGTTCATTTGACAGGAGTGGCGGTCTGCGAGTTATGTTGACATTTCAGCGACAACTTGGGCTTGAACCGAAGTAATGGTTTCATTGCCTTACTTATGTCGTCATTCGGCTTATGAAACATGTGGGGCATTAGGGCATTGAGTCATGTATTATTAGATCAGTAGAAATTTTTTTTTTGGCACAGCAGGGCTATTATTATTTTGTTAAGAAAAAGGATGTTTAATATCAACATAGCATCGATGAACTCATTGTACAAGTGAAGAGATTAAAAAACAGACAATGAGGCCTCAAACGCACGCTCATGAAATCCACGCAACTGATAACTTTGTTTAGCTGCATTTCGACATTGTTATAACATCGGAATGAGAAGGCTGCCAAGGCATTCTAAAGGATTGAGTTTTCGCAGCGTTTGCTCCAGGCATTTCTCAAGACATTCTCTGAACTATAGCGAAGAATGGTATGACTCCAGTCTCTTGCTTTGGCAGATTGAACATACATATCATGGTAACAAGACTAAATTCAATTTTACAACAACCGGTTTGATTGACAAAACAGAAATCTGTTTCCGATATTTCTTTCGGTGCAATGACTAAGTGATTATTTGAATTCGTGGGATTGAAAAAAAAAATGTATTCCACCATTAATATTTAGTCATAATTTTTTTTTTTTTTTTTTTTTTTTTTTTTTTTTTTTTTTTTTTGGTATCGAGAACACGTTGAATTCGACAGTATCCAAAATTGTAAACTATGAAACCAATGCTTTAAATCTTGTTCAAGTGCTCTTAGGTAGTTATTATGATTTTCTAAAGCCAGTTAAAAGATAAGAATTCAGAAGACATTTTTCTGACCATAATTTCATTATCTACAGCATTCTATAAAATACATGAAAAAACTTTACAATCAAGAATTTTTATTTAGTAAAAAATTGCATTGGTCAATCAGAAACAGACATTGATATATTGTAGTAATTAGGAGTTAGCCAATAAGTGAAGTATGGAATGAGAAGCAATTAAGCATGCCTGGTTAATAATCAAGAAATGAAAGTTGAGTGCCCTCGTGGGTAAAAAATTTCGCTTATGACTTTGAACAATCTATTCTCTCGACATCAGTGATAACCATTAATGTTGGCTGCAATGACTCAGCAAAGGACATAATATGATAGGCCAATCACCTGAATCTCTTACTCAAGATTTACCTTATTTAATCTAATATACAAAAATAACCTGTCACGGGGTTCGTGGTCGTATTCCTCCGAAACAGCTAGACCTTTATTTATGAATTTTTTTAAGTTTGTTTGGTAGGTATAAGAATCGGTCCTAAAGCATATTTTATCCCGCTAGGTGATTCGAGTGTCTCTGTACAAAAGTTTGTTTTTGGTTTTTTCATCGAAAAATGTTTTTTGTAAATATTTTGTTTGGTATAAAAAAATACATGTGATCCCAAATTTTCACCATACTTCTCCCACCCTCTCATTTTTTAATCACTATTTTAGTATTTTTGAATGAACACTATCTAAACAATTTAACTGTCGTTCGTATTACAAAAATCTGGTGCTGTCAACACACGACTTTGACAGCAATCATCACACACGTTTAAAATCAATTTAAAAAAAAATTAAAGGTAAAGTTAATTTAAATAAAAAGTTTATTCAGTTTCTGTGAGAGATGTTAGTTCAGGGTGCAGTCAAAAGAACACACAATTAAGATACAAACTTAATAAACTGGTGCCGACGTTTCGGCCTAAATTATAGGCCTTCTTCAGGGCGCTTTGAAGGAGAGCGTCAGAACAATGCTTTTAGTTTCATTTGAAACATATGATTTAGATTAAACAATATAAAATTGCTATGTATAATAATCAGTAATAAGTTATAGCCTTATTCATCATTTTACATTACCTTCTACTAATTTATGCGTAAGATGACATTTTATCTAAAATCGTTAGCTTTCCAACAGTATATTATGTATCTATATTACTCTACTAATGTTCAAAAAACTAAAAATTACTTTTTAAAATATTTTTGCTGTATTCATCTTTAGTTGGTTATCAAATTCTTTCAATTTTTATATTATGTAGGTCCCAACCACATACGCTTACAAAACATTCGTCATTTTTTATTTAACAACCTAAATATTTAGTAGAAATAATTTATATGGCATAATAACGTTTACCGGGTGAACTAGTAATCTATTTTTTATTTTTTTTACATCAATCTTTATTTGTACAGAATGCATCTGCACAGTTTTAAAACATTGTTCGGGAATCCATTGCAATGCGCTACTTATTTGCTAAAATTTATTTGTACATCAATTGTTTTTTTGTTTTTTTTGGTAAAAATTTAAAAAAATTTGTCAACTAAGAAAAATAAATAAGAAACAAAACAAAAAATAAAATGAAATAAACAGATTGAAATAAAAATTAAAATAAATAAATAAACAAGATTACAGTTATTAAAATCATTAGTTAGGATTTAGTAATTTAGAATTTTATAACAGTATATATTTATTTCTCTTACGTCTATATTTAGAGGTTGATTGCTTAGTATAATTACCAATTTGTTTTATAAATATATCGTCAGTCAGTTGGCATTTTGAGAAAAATGATTGTGTTGTTGGTGTATAAATTCTTGTATTGTAGGCATGTCCAGATCTTTGTGCATGGTAGTTATTTTCGTGTATGATGGATAATTATTAATCATTTTTAGGCATCTATTTTGCAGTACTTGCAATTTGTTAATATGTGTTTTGCTTACAATACTCCAGGCTAGGCATGCATATGTAATTGTGTAGTAATCTATATTTGGATACGACTCATAATGGATTGAAAGAAAGCAAATCAATTCCTTCTTAAAGAAAATTAAAACTGGATTTCAGAAAAGGCATTCCGGCTTTGGCTGATTAGGGAAGGCCAGAGTCTGGTCAAGGAGTTCCAGCGGTGGCGACAGCGCCACGGAAGACAGGCGTGGTTGTCCTTGCCAGGAAATATGTGGCTACCGCTGTATTAAATAGAGGAAATTCATCTCACCGCTACCTATATAACGGTAGCACGCATTACGGCTAAAAACCTTCGGTCCGTTAAGTAGTTATTAACCGAATACCACTTAAGTAGTAATCGATCTCCATTCCAAAACGGATAATAGTTCTCAACCCTAAAATATCGATATAAATGGTATCATATTACTATGAAAAGGAGATTGGTGGCTTCCCTTATGGAAGATTTAATCGAAATTCCATTCAGAAACAAGCAGTTTTATCAATGAATTTCTCCGATTTACACTTTATTTAAACATATTAATTTCATTTTTATCTGTAAAGAAAATAAATACAAAAAAAACAAATGATACTGAGGGTTTACCTATAGCATGGAGGGTAACATAAGAGCATCCTATGCCCAAGGTCCCGGTTCAAACCAGCAGGTGGCCTAGATTTTTTAATGGAGTAAAAATCCTTAGTTATGCAGTCCTTCGGAGGAGGCATCAAAAGGAGGTCCCGAGCCTGTACTCGTGAAAGATCCCTTTCCAAATTAAACCTGGACTGGAAAAATTTAGGACTCCCACTGTACCATCGTCCGATTAGCTACAGCAGCATAAATGGACGTTAAATAAATAAACAAACAAACAACAAATGATAATGCGATAAACTCACCTGGTTAGCCGTAAGAAAGACAACAAAACAAAAAATAACGGCTTAGTTCTTTATACATTCCTTTGTCACTAGTTAAATTGTTTCCCCTTAAAACATCATCAGCGAATCTGTACAATGATTTTATGAATACTTTTAATATTTGATCTGAAGAATAAGTTATTGGTAGTGAAGTTTTAGCAAATGGTGCTGTGAATGATGGTATAGTGATAGCAAATGATGGTACATTAGGAAGAAAGCTTATTATAAACTATTTAATATAACTCACTACGCTCACTTATACGTAAATAAAATTTATAAATACAAGTACTATTAAATTACTGATGAAACATGACCATAAAAAGCATGGATATTGTAGATAGCAAAATAACGAATTTATAATAATAAATATACACTTTCTTCTCCTTTAATTAATACAAAACGTAATATATTGGAACAGAACGATATGAAATAAAACAAAGAGACAGTTTACGTTTGTTTAACCACAATAGTTCTATATAATCTCTCGAAACTATCTTATCATAATTCATATATAATCGTAAGTCGATTGGGATGCATTGCAACTCTTGGAACTTGCCGGTTCAATTAGTACCTATAATAAAAGAAAAGGTACCAAACTGAATCTACAAAGTAATTGACTTAAAGATCATCATGGAGAGGTTAAGTAGTGACAAAGAAGTTACACTAATTCTTTTACCAATTTCATTGGTCCCTCAAGTTCATTTTCTAATAAGGAAAGTAATCAAAATTACATTTGAACTAACAAACGTCTTTGGGAAACTAACAAAAGCCTTTGGTAGGTATCGTTGAGGTGGAAGTATATCATCTTTAAAAAATAGCATCCACTACAAAGAATATTAAAACAGAGAATAGTTCAAATACAAACGTAAACGGTAAAAGTACATCAACACGCGCCTTTGAAAGAAAGTAATTACCTAATGATCTCCCTCTCTAAGTGATGGATCATCCAATTTCTCTCTCGTTGGAAAAGGCGTGCTCTACCTTTTTTTTTTTTTATTGTCCTTTATCAGAGTGGTATAAAAGGACACTGGGAGAGAAAGAGCTTTTGAAAGCTGTTGAGGCAAGTCGTGTCTCTGGGAAGAGTGCGCTATTATCATTGCCTGCCTTTCCCCTGCACCTCATAAGGTCCAATAATTTATCCAGTTATCTCTGCCACATGAAGGTTTAATTAGCCGGGCTTCTTGAGGCCAACCTTATGTCTGTCTTCTCCGGCAATGTCCTGCAGAAAGCTGGTGGTCGAATTGTCAACGCACGACCAAGATTCAGCTCTGAGAACAAGCTCACACTGTGTTGTCACGTGTCCTTGCTAACACATACCCATATAAACGCCACTCAATAGTCGACATTATAAGCAGTTCTAAACTCTTCTTTTTCTTAATTTGGATAACGATTACACGCCGAGCCTTCATCCAGGCCAATTAACCAACTAAAAGGAAAACCTTCAATGCTATTGTGTCCTGAATGAGATGGCATCTCACCGCGCTAAGTGGTGTGCCAAGGTACTCGGCTCCAATCATGGTTCTTCTGATGTCAATCTAACGCCGGCGATAACCAAGCAAACATACATCAAAATATTCATCGCCATATTTGTGAAAGAGTATGCAAATATTTATCAAAAATAATCACCTCACTTAATTAAAATCTAAATACTATTAATTTATTTATACATACATGAAGTTGGAGATAACGGTTATTCAACCATGCCATTTAAGGAATGTTTCCTAGTTGAATAAAAAAAAAACTGTAATATTTGAAGGTTCTTCAGAATATCGGCGCTTAGTAAATATCATTCTGGTTATAAACTAATGGTTGTACATGACCTAGACCAATACCAACTGCCTGGTTTTCCCCAAATTAAGGTTATTCACTTGATAAATACTTGGTGAGCCCCAAGGCGGTAGTATTAACGGAATAATTAGGTGTTATAGCAATGATATTTTCATTAATTTGTCTGCGTATCGGGAATCAAAGAGGAGTCGAGGTGCATTTTATATCCATTTTATTCATTAATATAATGCCATTCTATGCTACTGTGGCTAATCGGACGATGCTACAGTGGGAGTCCTAAATTTTTCCAATCCAGGTTTCATTAGGATAGGGATCTTTAACGAGTACCTGACATCGTCCAGCCTGGTGACCACCATTTTACGCCCCCTCAGAAGTACGGCGTAACCTAAAAAAAATCATTTCATAACTACTCGAAAACATTTTGTTCTCATATATGCGTTTATCTCTATTCCTGTGATCTACATTTTTTAAATTAATTTATTTTTGAAAGTACGATCTTAATATAAACTCAGGTTTATCGCTCAGGTTTTTTCCCCGATCAAGATGCACTTTTCTTTCCTCAAAGCAAAAATGCAAGATAAGATTTCACCACAAAATAGGTAATAACTGATCCAAATTCCTAACTGGTTTACTGAATGTTAAAGATTAAGATCCGACCTTGGCATTATGGTGACAATAACCACGTGTTATGAAATATTTAAAACTGGTTCGGACTTTGATGTGCCTTTTTTTTCCTCATTTTTATAGGGTTTTACACATATGAGCATGAACTAATTTATGTCTTAAATAAAGATATTAAGAATTTTAATTTTGTATAATATATATCCTTTAACAGAATCATTTGTTTTAAATAATTTTTTTTTTTTTAAATCGTTGTATAAAATATCAATTTATTGCCGAAAAGTATATCGAGTTTTTTATGTATTTTCTTTTTTATTTCCAGAAAAATAAATATAAAGTTTAATATTTAATTATACATCTGAATAGGGTTTTGAAAAATGTTCTATAAAAATATCTATTAATATACATAATACCTTAGTATTCTGAAATGTTTTTCAGATACTACAATAAAAATATTTAAAAAAAAGAGTAACTTTCTGAAAATCAAATAGTGGTTATTATTGGGGATAAAATTGTTTTCAAAAGAGAAAAATATCTATCATTCCCAAAAAAAATCAATACGAGGAATGACAAATTTTCAGTTGGTACGAAACTTGAAGAGAAAGTTGTTGTATTACGTATGAGAAGAGGAAGATAACAGTGAAAAATTCCATATTACCGCTTTTACTGGTCTCCCATTGCGGATATTGTGCCAGCTTGAATCACATTTCCGCACCTTCTTTTGTAAACTTGACAATGCTAGAACTGCTTTGTTCTGTATACACTCTTTTGATACTATTTAAACTGTTAAATAATATCAATACCCATAAAATGTCATAAGCGAATCCGTAAAATGGTTTTAATTTTGGATCTGAATCAATTATAAGTAAGTGGTAGTGACGGTAAGCTATTTTTTCCCTGTAATTAGGTCTGGAATTTTCTGCTTTTGTTATGCAATATGATAACTGACTAACAGCGGGGATTAAGGAAGGGCTTTCCGCTCTTTAAAATATAAATTAAAGCGAAGAATATTGTAAAGAATTAAATTTAACCGACCATGTCAACCGATTCGGTAAGCCTTGTCCATCGCGTTCTCATTATAGCATACATACATTTATGGTCCAACCACTCACTTAGCTAGCTGCTCCTAATTTAATGTCAGTTAGGCGCTGTATTATTTCTTGTATTAAGAAGGATCCGAACCGTACTTCAATGAATAATATGTTTCTGGGTGTCCACATTTACCTTTGTCTCTCACTATTCCAAATGCTACTTCAATACCATCTCACAGGGACATCATTTCGTCTGATCTCCGAGATCTGGATTCAAAGTATGAACAGATAGTACCAGTGTCTTATATAAGTGTTTTTTTGTTTTTTTTAAGTGCTTGCCATTCCAAAAGGGATCAATTAATTGCTGTTTAATGTAATGTTTCTGCCAATCCACTGGAAGACTTCAATATTAGAATTCATTTCTGTTGAGATATAGTTATAGGAATTTACTAATTGGAATTTTAGATTGATTCCAAGTAGTTTCTCTATAGTTCCTTCCCCTCCCTCAAATTATGAATGTATTTTCCTTTATTAGGGCTTTCTCCAATTTATGGAATAAAATTGTTAGCATATCATTTAATCTTAACAAAACCAATTATGTTTGGGTTCCTCATTTCTGAAGTTAATTTAAAATAATATTAAAAAAATTTCCCACAGCAGCTCATTAGAATTGTGGAAATAATCCTAAGCAGGCACAAGTATGCTGTTCGTGTGGGATCAGCGGAGGAAGACAAGAGGATGTACTTACATGTCCTTGTAACAATTCAGTAATCATCGAATCGCACGTTAATCACTACCACTCTTAATTAACATTATGTTAACGCTTTGTTGGTTTTATTTAATTAGACAATCACTTATCGATAGCTAAGAGATTTCAAATCGATTCGCGAAAATGGGGTAGACCCAAGATTGACTTCTCACTTATAGAAAGCTGTAAAAATAATAAGTGAAGAGGATGGTGATTGAGCAAATTGGATTGGGAAAGAAGAGCGGTGAGACCTGTCCTAAAGGTCAGGCCCATCTAACTTGCATTTAAAACATTTTACGAGCGGCTAGCAATGTAACACCAAATCCTGCCAAACCTGTTGCCCAATCCTCCCCAACCTTTAGCAATAGGAGGCTTCGATCGTACCGGGAATCAATTGACGTTCTTAGATTCCCCTGTATTTCAATCATGTAATAGAGCTTCTCTTTACAATATGCTTTATGTAGAAAAAAATAAATTCGGAATCAGTATTTTATTTTAACGTAGACCATCTGACCTATACATAACCTTTATGCAGTGTTATTTGCTAGCCGAGAAAAAGTAAATAACTGTAATGTACCGTTGTAGGAAGATGTTCTGGAGGACGACATAACTTACATCATCGTTGAATATATAAATAGCAGCGACCTTAAGGAGGGAAAGTGACGAGGAGCTATTGTGAAAGAGGCGGCCAAGCCTTATGTAAAAGTGTCTTCTCGGGGTCACCAGTAACAGGCGGGCCCCAGGGGCCTTCTTCACTTTCATGCTGCAGCTACCGACGGGTCCTCTAGCCTGGCCCAGCGACAGCTTGTAGTATATCATCAAACATGTATTTCTAAACATCAATTTACATGTTTCACTGTGATATATTAATGGTTAAATCGAAAACGTGCAAACCCGCTGACTAAATAAAATCCGTTATAAGTAGTATAAAAATCCAATGTTAGCCCTCATTCTTCTTGTAGATGGATTGTTTAATTAATTACTAGTCTAGCATTATAACAACGATAAAGACATAAACTATTGGGTTGTTAAATAAGATCTTAGAGCGAAATCATGTTTACTGTGTCAATAATGTTAGCATATTCTAAAAAAGGATTAGTTGAAGTGCTTTTAATAATCAGTTTCAACCTAGATTTCTTATCTTTAAGTGGTATTTCGCTTGCTCAAAATGAAAGATAGAAAATTCATTTTCGTCATTCAATGATTTTTTTATTTCCAAAAAGGAAAATCCGCTGCACAGACGGTTAAAAAAAATTGCAACGTGTATAGCGATTATGTCAAAGATGAAAACACCATTCGTAAGTGGTTAGCTCGGTTCAGAACCCGAATTTTGACTTGGAAGACGCAAAACGCTCAGTTAGTCCTTCAACTGTTGATGATGAAATTCGTGCATTATTGATCAAAAATATTTAATTTTAATCAAATAACCAAACCATATGATTAACTAAAAATATTTACAAGGATCTAAAGTTTTTATTTAAATTCCCTGTAAAAAACACCACGAACTTAATTTACAACCCAATATATTGTTTTCGAAAGTTTTTATTGCTTTTAGTTTCTATCCTGGTACCGTCGGGAGAACCTTTTTTTTTTTTTCGTGTAGCCTATCGGCGAACGCGTGGTCACTACAAATCGAACTTACATACCTATACTGGAAATTCATTGACTCAAGTTGATAAATTACTTAATAAATGATTTTTAAGATTCTCTGATCTGCTCTTGATTGGTCATTTATTTAAATCTGAGATTATTTTGTAATTTCTGCGGTATTATTTTTTTAATTCTCAAAATATTTCGATTTCGATTAAATTAACCTGTGCCTCTACAACCCATGAAGGGTTGTGGGTTTAGCACTTATAGAGATTCGTACTGTTTCACGGCAAAAGGCCTTGTAAGAGTGTGATTAGGCCTACCGTGATGAATGTTAGGTTTTCCCCCATTTTTTGCGTACCCAAATAATATTTCTCTCATATCTTTTTTTTTTCTCAATAATAATAAAGAGATAAATAGACATATTTATATTGCAATCAGGGGTAGTTGATTGAGCATGAACCAAGTATCTTGAGCTTATCAACGATGATTTATAACGAAAAACGAGTGGATATTTTCAGTGACGTAAGCTAATGTTAATGTTCAGTGGCTCGATGCGTTACTATAGGCCTTATAAGACGTTGAAGAGTGGATTGAGACATGATTGGCCAACTGGACCTCACACACCGGTAACACCGCTCCTGACAAAACCTGAACTTAACAGGCGATTCGTAACAGTCCAGGTCACCAGGCCAATGCGTCCGCCGTTCCCAATATCATAACGACGTAATTCTCCAGTTACAACTCCTGTAGAATGTGCAAAAAATAATTAACAGAATATTCCTTATACTTCCATTTAAAAACACCAAAAAGGTATAAGAATAATTTAATATATTATTATAATTACTATTATCATTACCTAACGGAATAATTAACCCACAATAACTTCCCCAACTAGGGAATATCATTCCTACCCTAAGTTTACGGAGCTAATGATTCAACACCCTCAAATTATTCTGAAAAAGGAATTGAAAAACAAAATTACTAATTACAGTGCGTTTGGGGAGTACGGGTCTAATGCGGCAAGTATGTTGTAACTGTTATATGAGGAGGTTATATAATTATTTTAGGCGCCCAGGTTACGGCGGTGGGCTTGCGTCAGGGAGTGGACGTTCACACGAGAGCAGGTCCCTGACATTGGACTATGAAATTGAAAGTTAGTAGGCTCAATGGTCCGAGTCCCTCTGACGCCTTCCTATTTCTTCGGCTCCTTTGTAGTCGCTCTTGATTGCTTCTGTCTGTATCTGAGCCAATCATAGCGTGACGGAAAATAGCATTGAAATCCGACTTGATTGGAAGGTGTCGAGCAATCGCTAATGTGGAGTAACCTGCTTATCGTCTTGACAATTATGACTGTTTGTGCAATCGTGTTAATCTCTAAAATTACTCTGTAATACTGCTAGATATATTCATAAGTACGTTGTGCAAATAGTTAATTGAAGCGAATGGGCTTCGTTACTCTTAAATAAACCTTATCTCTCACTTTCTTAATGCTTCATGGAAGGAATGACTTAGAGTCAGGGAACGGAGAAAATGCTGTATCCCTAATGTACTCAAAAATAATAACAAAAATAACCCCTAAATGAACGAAATGAATTTATAAAGTCATCTGAGCCAACTTCGTATAAAATGACTTTGGTTTAAATTCTGTCAAAGTGTGTTTTTTAGTTAAAGTTATTTAGTGGTGGTTCTAACATTAAATCTTGACCTTTCCGCTCCAGACTGGAATTACCAATCAAAGGACTGGTGACTTATGAGATTACCGACTCTTTTTGACTTGATTGAAATTTCTAAAAATTGTTCAACCCAAACACGAAAGGAAAGCTCTCAATATAATCGGAATATCTCGATATATTTACGATTTTGACGTATCGCGAAGAGAAAAATTGATTACGCCGGTAGTAAATGTGTCAACATTTGAAGTAAAAGGAGATTGGCCGGGAGATTTCGACAGTGAGCGGGTGAAGGGGGAGCAAAGCGATCGTTAAGTCTTGAGGAGAGGCTTAAATCTAAGCAGGGAGAAAGTTTGTCTAGATTTAGGTCAGTAAATTAATTGCTTAATGTTTCCTCACGGCTGGAGGCTTTTATAAATCCGGTATTTAAATAATTTATTTTTGCATTAATAGAAAAAATTAAACCGGCTAGCATCCTCAAGCCTGAATAGGGAGATGCGATTATCTCTATATCTTTCTCCGAACTCTAACATCTAAATAAGTGTCTCGGTTATAATTTTCTCTAAGAATTTAAAAAGTGAGGACACTTAACAGCCCCATTAGGTAAATGAATTGCATATAAATAGATATTACTCTCAGCGTCTTATCTATAAAATCAGATATAATAATAGGCAGATTGAAACACCAAAGAAGATTATTTAGAGTAATTTTAAAATTACAAGCTAAAATATTAAGGAATCAAAGATGCGAAGGCCTAGGAATTGCCTAAAACAGAGAAATCGTGATTTATTTTCTCGAATCAGTGAAACGTTTGCAACCCCTAAAAAATGAGATCATATCCTTTTGTGTAACCGAGCTTTGCACCCAGAAAAGAGAGCATCTTCATCCAAAATATTTTCTTATCGATCATTATTTCAAGTGATTTATGATTTTTCACTTCTTAAACTTCCTTAAGTTCACTGCGTAAGAGCATTACTGATTTACTATTTTCGAGCAACATATCTATAGGGTGTAATAGAGTTTCGTAATCATAAAAGCAAACCTAAAATAATCTATCTTCGAAAGAAAAAATCTATGAACACAAAGAATAAGAACATGGACACATGACATTACCTTCAAAATATAAAATACAAATAATACTATTTATTTGTAGAAAATATTAGGTATTATGAAGAATTTTTATAAAATATCAATAATAAATCTGCTGATTAGAAAAAAAATTACTTCAGAGGAATGAGAATTACTTCAGAACAGATCCTTCTTCCAACTCTTTATCCGAATAAATCTGGAATGTGATGTTTTGTATCATTAAGGTTTATAATGATAATGTATTCAATAAAGCTATTTATAACTTTACTTGAAAGAAAGTGCCAATGGTTCGATTTGGGATGATTAGAAAAAAGTTCTTATTAGTACTACCGGGACTTGACTAGAAAGTTGGGCGAGATGTTTAACATGGTGTATTTTAAGTTGTTTTTTATTAATTACACCTTAAATATGTTACATAATATGTTTTTTATATATTTTTCTTTATTTTTTCTTCTAGCGAGAGCCCAGAAAGAAGACTTTAAGTGCCCTGATGACTATGGTTTCTACCCACACCACACCTCCTGCGACAAATACTGGAAATGTGACAACGGTGTCGCGGAACTGAAGACGTGCGGAAACGGCTTGGCCTTCGACGATACCGACCCTAAGTACCTGAAGGAGAACTGCGATTACCTCCACAACGTCGACTGCGGGGAGAGGACGCAGCTCGGTAAGCTACCTCAGGATAAAATGTCAGGGTCGGCATAATTTGCATTATCTCAACACAATGCAATTTCCTTGCAAAGCCTGTCACAATTCATATTTTAATGTCACACTTAATTGGCTCACGAATCGTCTTCAGCTATGTTATTTCTAGTATAAAATCCCTTAAGATCGGTAAAATCCTCGAAAAGTAGACACAAAATAAAATTGTCGAAAAAGTATTTTTTTAGAAGACTTAAGTACCATTTTATTGATCATAAATATATTTACCTTTTGATAAAAATAATATAATTATGAAATTCCTAAAATTTATGAAACGTAAAACGCAACTCTTATGTCTTGTTAGCCTCATTACTTAAAGACTTGAACTCTCAAGGAATATATTGTTAACTTTTCAAGACAGGTACTATTAAATGAAAAAAAAAAAAATGATTGAGGTAGAAAAATCAGGGCTCATTTAATCAATTTCTTTTAAGGAATATAACGGAATTATAAAGGATTACAACAATAAAATAAAAATATTTAAAATAAAAACTTTTTTAGGCGCCACTAAGGGGTAACTGGATGCTTTAGATGACGTCAATGCAACGGAAACGGTAGTTCCCGCGTTTGTCACTAGTCGTATCGTTTTAAATAAATGGCATTGTAAAGGTTATGTTGTGTTCTCTTTTAAGATATTTTTTTTGTTATAAAAATTTGAATCGAATGAATACAATCCAAACATCAATACCCTAAATAATTATATAATATTATATTGATCCGAATAATTCAAGTATTATACAAGAAAATATTTACATTAGTTAGATTTCTTTTGTTTGTAAAATTGTATAGCTTCCATTTCGACATTATTGAAAATTACTAAACATTAATTTTCAATTTATTGAAAATTTTCAATAAATTTCTTCAATAAAAATCTTCAATAAAATTCAACATTTCTTACTATAAACAAGCCATTATTATAAAATGCATATATTTTCGACCATGCCGCTAACTATCTGTAGTAAAGTTTAAAATATCTATTGTAAAATGCATTCGAGTGCATTCTGAATATTAACGTTGCACCAAAAAACTTCACGATTTAGTACTATTTTAAAAATCTTTTAAATCTCCTAATTGCTTTTCATTGTTTTGTGAATCAGCAACTTGTTACTTCATATGATAAATAAATTTCTATGCAATAGTCTGAAGTACTAGTTCTAATTATAGATATTTTATTAATTTGAGTCTTCGAAACCCTATTTACATATATATGTTTAATTAGTCAAATTGGAATGCTATTATTTTATATTATCAATTTAATGAAGAAAATCAAGAATTTTTTTCATAATAATTAATTATAGACTAAACGATTGTATTCATTTTCTCGTATGGAAATGGCTCAGTTCTTGTACAGTCCTTGAGTCTTAACGGGCACACCACACATTCTTTAATCACGTTTTCAACGCGTGACCGACATAGACATTCCATGATCTCAGCCTATTCTGATACATATTTAACTCATAATTTATTAATAAATTTAAACGATATATTTATTATTTATCAGACACGTTAACAGCATTCCTCTTAATTTACCAATATCCCATTTTTAAGTTTCATCCTGGAATTATTAAATGATGTCTGAGTTATGTTTAAATAATAATATATATTGTATTTATAATGTAATGGCATTGGGCCTTGAAAAATGGTATACAAATATTTCCCTTGAAAAAAGGGAGCCCCTTCAGAAACTAAACCCTCAACACTCTCTGAGTCTACGGGTTTAATCTACCTGACCAAACATTGTATAAATCTACAATATTTACAAAAATCAAATAAAAATTGATAACCTAAATAACGGAAGTAGCCACATTGATAGGTTTGTTATTAAAATTAACGCTACTTATCAATGAAAAAAAAAAATATATATTTTACAATTAAACAGAGAAATAAATCATTTTGAAAAATTTAGTTTGTTTTTTTAAGCCATAGTTGGATCAATCACGTAAAATTTAAAAAAAAATAGAGATACATTTTCATAAATAGAAAGCATAACATTTTTTTTATTTATATTAATTTATTACCGATATTATTATTCCATAAAAATTTGTTTATTTTATTAAACTGTAAGATTGTAAAACTCTACTAAACTAAAATACTCTTCGGCATGATTTTGCTTCACATGCAAAAATTATTTTTTTATTAAAAAGTAAATTAACATTTTTTTTTAATATTACAGAACCCCCAGAAAGTACACCACACTGCCCAAGGTTGTACGGAATCTTCCCCGACGAAGGAAAATGCGATACCTTCTGGAACTGCTGGAACGGTGAAGCTAGCAGGTACCAATGTTCTCCAGGACTTGCCTACGACAGGGAATCCAGGGTCTGTATGTGGGCTGACCAGGTTCCAGAATGCAAAGTCGACGGTAAGGCATTTTCTAAAATTTAAATTATACATTTATTTTACACTAATCATTCTCATTCCGACATTAATTCAACTACTGGTGAGACCTAAAAATCAGGCTGAAACGTCGACTCAGCTTATTTCCTTCATTTTTCATAGCCTAACCATCTTGTTGATTTCATCTAAAATAAATTGTACTTCCAAGAATAATTAATAATATAAATAAGATGATCAATTTCCAAAAGTCAATAAATAAACTCCATTATACCAAGTTTTTTTTTCAGAAAATCTTTTTTTTTTTTTTTTTTTAAACATATTTATTGATATTTACAACTGTATTAAATAAAAATACATCTAGTAAATGTGATGGTAATATACAAAACTGTCATGAAAAACATGTAGAGACACTACCCAGTGGCAGCACTCTAAAAATATTTTAAACTAGAAGGTCCCGGGGCCATTTCCTTTTCAGGCGCCTCGGAGGATTATCCGGAATTGAAGAGGAAGAAAGGATTGAAACTAGTCAGAAAATCTTAAAATATTTTCCTTGTTTGATATTGGTACTGAGTACCTTTTGGAAAAGATATATTGTGAAATACCGATCGAGTAATTTTGTATTCATTATACAATTATTAAAAACAATCAACTGTTTAACAGCACAACCGATACATACTTTATAGTATTTATTAAATTACATATTGTGTCAATGTCTCTTCCAAAATTAACTTGCGATGTTACTTTTGTTATGTGTATAACCAGTTGCAATAATTAAGAGCTTAGATTTAGTTAGATGAAAGTAAAAAAATAAAATAAAAAAGAAAACCCCTAATTAAAATTCGTATTGTGTTGGCTTTTATAATTGATTATCTCCCTAAAATAGTGTAAGAGTATGGAACATACCAGTACTAGGCTTAACATTACGGAATCTATTTAAGGACTAAGCTGAAGTGGTTAGGCCACACTTTTTTTTTTTTTTCTCCCCACTGTAACTACTCTTGAAGTATGAGATATTTCCTAAATAATTAATTAAAAATCGGGATTTGACAGAAGGGAGAAAGGGCTAATGCTTGGAGAAGATGATCCGAAAACTGTCGAACAACGACAAGAGGAATGCGGTGAAAGTTGTGTTGGATAAGTTTGTTGAGTAAGAAAAGGCGGGGCTGGGCAGAACCTTACGTCAGTCTGGCCAACACCTGGACAATTCAACAATTATTTACGCTGTTTTGTTTTCTGTTATCTTACTTATTTGATATAAAACACTTAAAGTTGACTTCAAAATTATTGCAAAACATTAGCAATGCGTTGAGCTAGCTAAAGTCGGCATTGTGTGTGAAATTTAATTTAATTTTCAAATGTATCTGAGATGAAATGCAATGAACTAAAAATAATTCAAAAATCAATATTTGAAATAAAAAATATGAAAAATAAAAACGTGCAATTATAAAATAACAATATTAATGACATGCCTAATTTATTTTAAAAATGTTAATTACTAACAAACAGCTTCTTTTGTACGTTTGCTTTTGCAATCTCGACTGATATAATCAGCTTATGATATAAGATTTAATTTTTATTGTTGTTGTTTTTTTTTTCCTAAATATAAACGTGCATAATCCAATACTAAAAACGAGTTATAAATTATCAATTTTTTTTTTTTAACTACTTGAACTCGATCCCAAAGTTGCACTGATATTATACATTTCCCGGTTGACGAAATCGGAAATGATTCCATAAAGAGACACCTGTTTTTACGTTTTGCTTTTTATAAAACGAAATCAGGTAAATCCAGCGATAAAAAGCCGGTTTCTAAAATATGCCTAACCTGCATTTTATAAAATAGGTGACCGAGGCAAAACAGGATTGTTAGTGAAATTTATCAGAAGGGGTTTAGCATAAGGGAAAGCCGGGATGCGAAGACTTGTGACGGTTAGGTAACTCACCACGCCCAGACCGGCTGCTCTAGTTTCCAGTTCCATGTATCACTTATTAAATAAAATTAAAATACACAAAAAAACAAGTGAATTATTGTTTTGAATGATGTAAAGATATCCCAAGAATATACTCGTCGAAAGCAGACTTCGGAACCAATTAATTGTATCAACAGGACTCCCTGGACATCAACATCAACTAGCATGTCCCAGCGAACCTTGTTCAGTCATATACATTATTTCTAGTGAATGAATGTTTTGTGGTTAAATAAAAATAATATATTATATATATAATATAATATATATATATATATATATATATATATATATATATATATAATAATTTAATAATACTAATAATTTAAAAAAACAATAAAAACGAAAGTATTGTATGTTTGTTGGGTTGGGATCAATGTTAGAAAGAGGATTAGAACGTTGTAGACGATGACCGCCGATAAATAAAAACAAAAAAAAGTAACCATTCATTTTCTCAATTAAGTATATTTCATTAAATTAACTTAATAATTAATAATTAGCTAGGGTATGCTGTTGCTCCAACTTCATTCTCGGTTCTTAGATATTTTTTAATGAGCTAATCTCCCATTGTGACTACTCATAATACTATTGCATTATTTCTGGCATTTCACCAAAGGCTCTATCTGCATATTCATTGCGAAAGATTTTAGAAAAAAAAATTAACTTATTAACGAAAATGTATTCGTTCTTTGATCTCTTAATATTATAACTTAATTTCGTTTACTATTTAGATTTTTATAAGTTCTAAACGGACCAGATTTGCACCTGGATCCCAACCGATGAGGAAGCCGTTAAAAGATCCTAGTGGTGTCTCAATTTCTAAAAGTGTTTTTTCCTGACTTTTCCTGATGCGCACAAAAATAAATCGTGGAAAATTTTACACTCAATACATTGTGTGCATAAAAAATCCAAAATTAAATATCAAAATGGCACGTCACTTCTCATAAATTATTTGCCTAAATGTGGATATAAGTTTGATGCGGCGGATGTGGCGGCATCAGTCATTCAGCAACATAAATGATTTCGTTGTCTTTGAAATACGAACAGCGCTTAAATTATTTGCATATTTTTCATACAAAAATACTAAAATGGCGATTAAAAAAATTGAGGGTGAGGTAAAAATTTGTTATAGATATTTTTTTATGCCAAATAATAAAAAAAATACAAAACAATTTTCTTAATTGGGAGGAATAACAGAATCACCTAGCGGTATGAAATATACTTAAAACCTATTACCATACCTATCGAATATACATAAAATATTTCATGAAAATCGGTCGAGCCATTTCAGAGGAGTGCGTTTATTACCATAATTACTGTGATATGAAATTGACTTTGTTTTTGAAACTTAATCATTTTCGATAGTTTGTCATATTATAATATAGTAAACTTGGTAAAGACGAAATGTCATAGGTACACATGCAATTATTACACGTAACATTTATTGATTTCAGAAGTCGCAAGCGGATTCAACTGCCCAGCTCCAGGCGAAGCCAACAACGCCGGTTCTTTCTCAAGGCACGCTCACCCAGACGACTGCAGGAAATATTTCATCTGCTTAGACAACACTCCAAGGGAGTACGGTTGTCCAATTGGAACAGTATTCAAAATCGGCGATGCTGAAGGCACAGGATCCTGTGAAGACCCAGAAGACGTTCCCGGATGGTAAGTTGTCTGTCTATTCTATTAAATAATATTTTTGACTTGAAATGAACACTCCTACTGCTAAGTTTAAAGCTAATGGAATGCCATATTTTTTAATTCAAACCATATGGGAATAGGATTTATCATCCAGAGAAAGATATAAATTCAGTCATCATACATCAGAATGAATGGTTTTAGTTGAAACTAGAAAGAGGGAACTTTAAAGACGGTTTTTAAAAATGACTTTGTCATATTGAAGTTTTGAATATGGAGGAAGGGAATTTCTAATAATCAGTTTATAATACTAAACCGTTTTATAAACCTTTAAGAATTTTCAAAATCCTAAATGGTTTGATTGAATGATTACCAATCGTATTATCAATTTTTCATTGATAAAATACTTTATACATAATTTTCTTCTTATATTTAGATTTTACTCATAAAATAATGCATCCCACATTTAAGAGCTGTAAAAAATTTTAATTTTTTAATATACGCTCCTTCAACTTCTGTTTCTAGACCACTAAATGAGACCAACATCAAAGAGATATTAGAATTAATATTTCAGTTTTTTAAAAATGCCTGTGAGGGCCTCTGAAATTTTAAAAGCAATAATTATCACTATCTTCATAAATTAACAGCCTCTTAAATGGAATGAATCGAATGTTCATTCTTAAACACTAATTATACAATATATTCCTAAGCATGCGGAATGATTTTTAATGATGGTGCTTGGCTGTTTCTCACTCTTTCCTCTTCTATGTTAACCACTAACATTTCTCTCCTTAGTGAGGACTACTACGGTGACCTGGACCTGAAGAGCATTAGGAAGAGCGAGCTGGCGCTAGGAAACGGAGGATCAGCAAGGCCACAGAAAGGAGCCGCAGCACCCAGCAAACCCAGGCCATCGCCGAGGCCTTCTGAACAGTAACATGTAGCCTTAGAATAGGCCACACAGTCAATTCCATCCGCGGGGGGGTTTTATCGTTTATTTCTATTTATAGGCAGCGATTATGAACAATAAAACCCCCCCTAACAAGTATCAGTGAGGGGAGAATCTCAAACAAAATAAGAAAACCTGTCTCCCCAAGACTCAAAGCACAATGTATATTTGTTGGTATTGTATCATTACAAACTTTTTCTATATTATTCTGTAATTTTAATTAATACAAATAGTTGTTTCTATAAATGTTGTGTTTTTATTATTCCCAAAATTCTAAACAACTTGTTGCATGTGCTCTTACTCTTCTTATGTTTCTACTTTGCATGTTTTTATATGTCTTGTAACTTATATGTTAACCTGCATTTATGATTGTGTCTTTTTAAATTATATGTTTTGATATACTCTTTTTTAATCTTCCTTTGCATGTAAGTACTGACTTTTAATGGAACGATTCTGACAGTTACATTTTTCTTATCAACATTTTAATATTATCAAAACAACTTTACCTCACAGTATTTAAAACAATGTTGCTTATGCACTGTAAATTCTTAAAAATGTTTATCGATTCCTTGTTTTGAACAGGCTTTTACTTTCATTAAGATAATTGTTGTTAGATTATACAAAATTAAAAGAAAATGAGTGGCATGTTCAATGAGTCTGTGCTTGCATTCATGTATTTCTGTATGAAATACATAAGCTAAAACTTACTCAAAAAGTATAAGTATTTTTTAAAGGAAACAAAAATTTTGCCAGAACCCAACTAGTTATTTAAGAACTATTTGTTAATTAAAAACAGAAATAATTTCTTTTTCTCATTACTTATTCTAGTTTTGTATTTTCCTATCTATCCATGATTTCCACTCTTGCCACAAAAATTAATTTATTCATAAATTTAGTGGTCATTCCTAAATTGTTAGAACTTAATGACAACTGTCCAGAATTCAAATACAAAGTATGCCTTGGGAAGTTTTTGTTTTATTTTATTTTTATCAAAAACTAAAAACAAGATTCAATTTATGGGGAAAACTATTATTTTCAAATCAAAATAAACAAATAACCATTAAAATAATTTATGGGATGGAATATAGTAGCATTTGATCTCTTGATATATATCATTCATTGATGATATAATAAATGTAAATTCATGTCTGTATTCAATGATTGATAAAATAAGATAAGTCTGGTTCTTGGATTTAATAATTGAATGTAAACCATCAAGAAATAATTACAGCCATTGGAGGAAATAAAGATAAGTTTTTTTATTTTCAAAAAGTTCATTAATGCAGTAAAAATAAGTTAGTCGAATATGGAATTATTTTTGTGCACAAATTTATCTATTATAAGAAAAAATTGTCCCAGAGCATCATAAAGTATTATAATAAATGTGTGCACAAAATGAATATATTGCAAGCAGTATTTCTCCATGGGCACTGGCTCCCTCTCCATCTTTTGACCTAGCATAAGGGCTCGCTGCTCAAACAGCGTGGGTTCACAACTCTCAAAATAAAGGCTTTCTTTTTTGTGTTTTTTCACTCATTATGAAGTAAATATGTTTTTTCTTATTACAACAAAAAAGTAACGGTACACTTCCTTTCTGAAAGTTAGGTTTATCATGTCATCATGAAACCCTCATATTTGTCAATTATAAATCTTTCCAAGAATTTCATGAGCATCAACTAAAAAAAGGCAGTTATCAGTCAATAAAACAGAGAGACTCTCTTATGTATAATTATATAAAATTATTTATACACTTTGTGGATTTCTTGTGAGGTTCTATCGAAAACATGGCAATATACTGCAAAATAATATTTATTGAACAGCAATCTTGTACTATCCTCCATGACAATAAAACATACAACTTTCAAATTTTATGAATAAAACTATACTATGTAATATATGTACTATATATGTAAACTTATTTATACTATCCTCCAGCAGAGAATTTAATCCAGATTTATTGTAGTCTTGTTTATCAATAATTGATAAATGAAATAAATATACAAAGGCAATAATTATAAGAAAGCGTTAATGGCCAGGAAGTTGAAGGGGTAGGTTAAAATGTTATGGAGTCTACCGCATTTCAAAACCAAACAGATACAAAACTGATGAAACAGAATAAAGTGCTTATCAATAGCCATACCACTCAACACTTGAGCTTAGTAGATAGTTGACAAACAATAACTCAAAAAATATTTAAAATTTATACTGATCCGAATGACATATGGCTAACCAAAATACACATTAACCAAAAAGCAAACTGCAACCAAATAATATTATATCAAACCATGTATTGTATGAGGAAACTCTATTTGAATTGGTATTTTCTTATTATTTGCATTAAAACTGAATTATACCTGAATAAACACGATATAGGGAAATTTTTTGGTAAACAACTTTACTTACTTCTAAAAAAATGTACAGTTGATAGAATATAATTTGAAAATATGATATTATGATATATAATATGATATGTATATATAATATGATATATTATATATGTATAAATATATATATGATAATTATATATATAATACATAATATGATAAATATGATAAAATAATTGTTAATCCAAACTAAATAATACAAAAATATTCTCAGAATCAGTAACAACTAAAATACAAAATTATAACCTGAATGCATGAGTTTTAAAAAATAAATTTAAAAAACGTAAAAGGCATTACCCAGATTGGAGTCTAGACTCTATATTCCACACTACTAAAAGTCCATTTACCAGAGTTGTTTCCCACTCCTCTACTATTACTGTACAAGTAACCTCTTAAACTCAAAATAGTATTTTCGGGTACTACATAATATGTTGTAGTCCAGGAAACTACAAGATTAGATCCCCTACTCATCAAAATATAGGTTCTAAAGAACACAGACAGACTGGGACTATCAATTGTAAAAACTATACTAGCAATATCCAACCCTATAAATGAATGCTATACAAAAAGCCCCCACAAAGAGAGTAAGATAGCAATCTAAAAATTTACTTCATAAAGTAAACTATATAATGAACTACTAGTATCATTAATATTATATCTCTATCTATCATCCTTCCTATCTCTGTCTTATTCACATGCTACCAAGGGACAAGAATAGGAAATTCTATAACCATTATTGTTCATTTATGTCTATTTTCCCAAGAGAAGAAATTTTTTCAAGACTATTTTCTCTTATAATTCTATTTAGTCTTTGTTTTATACAACAACCAGGTTGAAACATAACTTGGAAACTGTCAAAAAGAAACTGGTTCATTAATAAAGAATCAATGATTAGGGTTGGAACTAAAAAACATGATCCTAAAGCAATTAGCAACTCCTCAGGCAAGATGTCGATCAGATTGATACTAATATTAGCATATGCAGGCCTCATAATTTTTTTGGTTAGGGCAAAGTAAATAGTAGTTAAAGCCTTCCTTGCATAGAACTCTTTTTCAATGAAATTAAAACCATATACATGGTTTAGGATCAATCTCTAGGATTTTTATGGACCAATGTTCCTTTTGGTCCTTCAGGTTGGCTAAGGTCTAGGAATTTGTCAACCTATGTTCTAAGGTAACTTAAAACAATAAAACCACAATTGAGACTGGAAGGAGAATATTGACAGCCAACTACTGTTATTTTTTACTCCAGAAGCATCTTTGTAGCAATCTAGCGCCTACATCTATAAAAGTTATGACTTGGAGATATGAACAACATCCAGATCTGAGGACCAGCTTCTCCTTGTGTTTCAGGGGAAAGAGTTGTGACAAATGAATGAAGATGTCTGTGTAAATAATAAATGAAGGCAAAGAAGCAATCTTCTATTTTATCAAGCTAGGAAGACTCCAATGGGAAAAATACCTCTTTAGAATGGATGGCAACCTATCTCCTGATACGAGTCTGACTTATTTATCCAAAGTTAAGAGACCAGGCCTGAGGTGGACAGATCTAAGTGCAAAACTGGACGGCAGTAGCAAGAATTATGATGCATGGCAATGTCTATTTTTGAAAACCATTACCTCCTCAGCAATTATTTGACCAAAGTTTAAGAGGCACTTAAAATCATCAATTTTAAAGATTTAAACCATTTTTTGAAAAATGGTATTTAGAATTGACGATCAATTTCGTAATCTCTTTGTAGTTTTCTTACAAATATGTATTGCTTGAGGGACTTCAGAAAGCCTGGAGGTGTAAACCGACTTGACAATGATGCAAACTAAGGTAATCGTGGAGCAGCAGCATTTTACCATACTGCAGAGGCAGGCTCCATGCCATAGCTCCATGATTAGTCCCATTGGGATCACTTTAGCAGTGCTCTTCTCATTGACGTTGACTTAAGTACAAGGACATCACAAAATGCTCAAGATTTATGGATTATGGTTAGGCAATACGAGGACCTTTATTCTTTTACAGAAATTGTTTATTTCTTGGCTAATCCTATGGGCAGCATATCATTCACATCTAGGAAAAATTTACTATGTGATTCTTGATTGAATTATATGAGGTAGAGGTATCAATCCTGTGCCCAGTTGCCTCCAGTGCAAAACCTCACATACAGAGAAAGTAGAGAGAATTAGATGTTTAAGATGTCTCGAGACTGGGATTTGATCCAACAAACTTTTTTTCAAGAAGGTATGCTTTTGCTTCCTTTTTTATTACTGGGACTCAGATTCATACCTACAACCTTAGAGTTTGGAGACAGGTGTACTTTTGTCCCACAAGGCCACCCTAATCCTAACTAAATTATTTGTATCAATAAATAAATAAGTGGTCTCTAATTTCAGTAAGATCTTTCTGCAATGAAATAGTCTGACTTTAATACCACATTTCACAACAGTTCTTCCTCTAAAGTATCTTACAATTTATTTATTTGAAATAAATAACCATCGCTCATTTTTACTAAAAGAAAAAAGTGTATAAATATAAATTGTGAAACGAACTAAAGCAGAAAAAAAATAAAAAATTTCTAAGGGTGAAACAGAATTTCCAGAAATAAAAATTAATTATATAGACATCCTAAATATTTCGGGAAAAAAATTAATAAATAATGTTATAATAAACCTATTCCTGCCATAAATATTTTTACAAGGAAATATATATATAGATTTCAACAGAAAAATTAACTTTTTCAAAAATGTTATAGGAGAGTAAGACAAAAAATAAATTACTCAAAATGCCTCCATTTGCTTTGACACAGCATTTAATCTCCATGGCCAGTCATCAATAGTAGAACGCAGCACTTCTTGAGGAAACGGCTTGACTGCTCGGACCAGAGATTTTTTAAGGCTTTCCAAGTTAGAGTGTGGTCTGTGGCATGACATCCTCCCCTGTTCGGACCAAAGCCAGTAATATAGCAGGTTGAGATAAAGGTATTCCTAAGGGCCAATCCGAGCCAGAGATGAACACTGGGATGTTCTTTTGCAGCCTCTGCTGAGTTGAGATGGCCTTGCGAGCTGGAGAGGAATCTTGCTGGAAAACCCAATGACTTCCATTAAACAGAGTATCATTGAGGGGCTTGATAACAGGTTCTAAAATATCTCCTGATAGTTTTGAACATTATTTAACAAAAATGAAGCTTTTTTTGTGCCATCAAAGGAAACTCCTCTCCAAACTATCACTGAGAAAGGATGATGATATATTTCTCCTCTTCTAATGACTTCCTGGGCTTTTTAAGAGCGTGTGCCTATACACAACCATTTTAGTGATTCAATTTTTCTGTAATTATAAAACATTTCTCATTGCTAAACAAAATTTTTCAATGAAAACCATTGGTGTGACAGCCATGGAACACTTCACATCTATCCACTGTGATTTGTTTTAGGAAAGTGGTTAGCCTTTGTCCTTTCATTCTTCAAAATGCACCTACCGTAAGGTCACTTTATATTGCGTGAGACAGAGAATCCCATTTCCCGAGACATTATTTGTTATTTTTGTGTGGGGTTTCTTCCGATTGAGCAGCTACTGCTTTGACAGGATTTGCCGTTCTCACAGTGCAAGGACAACCTGGTCGAAGTCTGTCACATACAGATAGGGTCTCATTATATCCATTTATAGTGCGGTACTACACAAACATATGGCTGATACACAAAGGTTTTGAAATGTTAAAAATCTCTAACCTACATTTATCAACTTTGTGTAAGGCGACACAGCTATTCGGTTTTCTTTATCACCCCACTCCATTTTAACTGAGGGAAAGAAAAATACAAACTAATTGAGATTATTACCCTGACAAGTAAAGATATTAATCTGAGAGGAGAGGATTATGTGAATAATACCAAAGTGTGTAAACTAAGTTCAACTTTTGTAACAGTATTTATGGCAGAACTAGGTATAATGGTAAATTATTTATTTATAATGACATATACATTTATAATTTACTTATTATTAATTTATGTGAAATTAAATAATAGTTATATAAATTTTTTTTTTAAATCCTGTACCTCTACAACCCATGAAGGATCTTGGATTCAGTATTGTTTCGGGGCCAATAGCATCAACATAAGGTGTTTGGGCCGAGATCATGCTCCACTACCAATTTTTCTCCAATTTTCGGAATACACACTTATGCAGGATGGGTGTGCCCAAGGTCTCCCTACTCCTGAGTCGCCACATGGCAGAAATAAGAGTATAAATAATTATTCTACCACAGCAGGGTTTGAACCTGGTACCTCGTAGCAATCAAGAATTTTACACCAAGACCATGCCACTCAATTCATTTATATTATTTTATATTAAAGAATAGTAAAAAAAAAAAAAAAATCATCAAAATTAAACAGAATTCGTTCGAAAGAGGGCTGCGCTCAGAGATTTTTTATATTTTAAATATTTTAAAAAAATTCCACATGACATCACATTACAAGAGTTATGCAATATTGGTGTGAAAATCTAAGAAATCATATTTAATTGTGAATTAACTTTGTAAAATGAATTAAATAAATTATTTGAAACTTATAAGTTATTACAAATTTCTGCTAAATCGCAAGAAATATATAACCAATTATATAACAACTGATATATAGTATTGTGAATAAAGTCCTTTCTAATATTTTAAATTACCAATGAATAAATTACTTTTATCTTTGTTTCAGTGAGGATTACTATGGTGATGTGGACCTTAAAGCACTGCGAAAGCTAGGACTGTAAGTTATATATAAAGAAAAATCCAGGTTAACTAGTCTGAATTCTTGTCAAAAGTGGAAGAAAAGGATATTGTAATCATCATTCGGAAAACATTTTGCAAATCAAAATTTCAAATTTATAATCACTCATTACTTCAAATTATTTTGTTCAGTTAATTCATAAAAACTAAGTTAAGTTAATACATAAATATGTCTATTAATTTTTTTATTTGTCTAAAACGATAGATTCAAACTTCTTTTTATTTGACAAAACATATTTTTAATAAGATTAAGATAAGTTAATCACTGATTAATTTAAATTGTGAATTTCAACTGCAAGTTAAGTTAAGATTTATATCATAAAAAGTTCAGTTTTTAATAGTTGTTCATAATATATATTACACATTTGTTTTGTTTTTTTCAATAAAGTATTAAGGTTAAAATGTGTATCAATCAATTGACCTATAATTATCTGCTAATATACCTTAAGTAAATTAAGTAAGTTGAAATGAGGGAAGATTCTAGCTGCCATATCTGCCCAGATGATGAAGTAAATAAAGAGCACATTTAGGGTGAATGTAGAGGCACTTGCCTTCTTTTGACTGCAGCTATTAATAAAACCTGCAAATATCAGTAGATCTAAGAAATTAATATGGTTGCTAAGAAACCAGATCATGGTTCGCAAATGAGGTCTAGAGGGTCGACAAGGTCTCATGGGGAAATAATTTTAAACTATTCTCGAGGAAAATATTTGAGCCTTGGCCAATAGGGATAAATCCACAGAAACATTCAGTATTTCCAGCTGACATATTCATTTGTTAACTACAGCGCACAATCACAGCCATTCATTGGTCAGTTTCAAACATTTCAGAAATAATGAGCTAAAGAGGCAGATACAACTTACCGCATGCGGTTGCAAACAATAGTTAATTTATTTAAGAGTATTTTAATAGATGCCTATCTTCGTTTTAAATTTAATGCTCGAGTGTCGCCTATGTTCATTTTAAATTTCAGTGACCCATCCATTCAATGATACTTGGATTAAAGTAAATTCTTATTGGTTAGTTCTAAGAGACGAGATCCCGTTTATCCAACCTTTATATCCCTTCTCACGGAACAAAAAAAAAAGAATGCTCCTTTCTAGCCTGTTCTATTAGTTTCTGGAATTCCCTCCCATCAAACATCCGTCATACTCTCTCCCTCTCCGCATTCAAATACCTTCTTTTCCAGCACCTTCTAGCATTCCAAAATGACGATGCCTGGCAATGAAATAATTTGTTTGATTATATTCAATGTATATATTTTATTTTTTTTTCTCCCACAAATAGTTATTTATGATACTTCAACTTTTTATTTTAAAAACCTTTGGTTCAATCGTTACAGTATTTTTTTTTTAATTGTTATTTTGTCACAATTCATTCTTATTATTGTATTATATTATTTTTATTTTTATTTAATTGGTTTATCTTTCATTAACTCTTGGCCAGATATAGATCCTTTATAATTTCAAAACTAATGTTATTCTTAGAATACTAAGTACCAGAATAATGTTACTAATTATTTTTATTTATTAACTTTTTTCTTTCTTTTATATTTAAACTCTGTTATCAATTCATTTATTTCTCATTTTGTCCAACATAATTAGCTTGTATACAAATTCATCCATAATGGTAAATAGGAGTTAATTATTTTCATTTTGTCAATTGGCCAGACAAATATTGTATATTTCAAATGTACAAACCTGTTATTCTTAAGGGACCCAGTTCCAGAATATAAATTATTTTCTATTCTATTCTAATTTTTCTTTTTATTTCTGCATGTAGCCCATTTCTGGCATACTGAACAAAGAAAGCATATGAATTTGTATCCACCAGTAACTAAATTTGTGACACCCAGCCCTTAGGATTGGCACTACATATTTTCGACAGCAGATTCTGTGAACACATCTTCACAGAGACAGATTCCTCTTTTTTCCTCCTAGTTCCTATATTGTTTCTTCTTGCTCTATCAAACTTCACAGACAGAATTAAGTTCCCTGTGGTTCCTAATTATCCTTAGGATGCTAATTATCCTATTCCCTTCTGTGCGAGGGCTAATCACAATTGTAATCCAGGTACATCTTGAGCAATGTTAAGAGTTAGATGATTAGATTTACAGATTAAAATTATCCAGTTGTTTTTGTTTTTTAAATCATTAAGAAGAAAGAGAGAGTGATCCTATCTCTAACTTAACAGTTTTAATTTGTTCAGAGACATCCTGTATGAATGTAATTATTCACAATTTTCAAGGCTTAATGGTCCTAGCCATTACAGTAATTGTATGAAGATTCCGTGAATTTTTTTATCAAGAACCAGTGCTCTAGACAGAGTGGTATTTCACAAAAGCCCAGAAAGGGCTGACCCTTAATATAATAATTTCACATCCCTTAATATAATAGTGACAATAGTAAGATCGGTAAGTTACTAAAAATTGATGAAATATTTGCAATTTGATGCATAAATGAATGTGTTACTCTCTTTATAAAATACTGTATACAATAATTCTACATACACTGTTGAGAATCAGCTACTACGTTTTCTTTACATTAAAGTAAACAAGACATATCTAAAATAAAAAGGGCTGTTTTGTTGCATAAAAAATATATTTTATTTGCTGATAAAAATAAATAACAATTTTTTTGTGGTGAATATGACAAACTTGAGTTTTACATGCTTTATATGTCATAAGAAAAATATTCACACAGAGTGACCTTGAACCTACTGCTTACAAAAAAAATCATTAGGTGAACATAATTTTATTTAATAAGGTGTAGATTCTTTAAGGTGAAGGTCAAATTCTATGAATAAAATTGGAATAAGCCGAAACGTTATGCATTAATATTTAATAAAAGAGTGGTGAAGTTATATATCAGCCACCAATTTTATTCATAATTTTATTTATTTATTTTTTATCAGTGTGTGATAATATTACTAACTTTTTTAGGATTTGAATTGTTAATAATCAAGGCTTACTATTTAATAAATTTATTTTCACTAATTAGAAATTTTAATTTTACTTAAAATTAGTATTTATAAAAAGTTTAAAAATATAGTATTTATAAAAAAATTTAAAAATGTAGTATCAATTTTTTTTTTTAATTGAGAAAAAGTCAAATTAATATTTTTATTTTAATGAAACACAAATATTTATTGCAAGTTGAAGGAATCTGTTAAATTAAACAGGTAGAGATGTAGCTGTTGAATTAAACAGATAGGCTGAGAAAGTGTTTCAGATAAACAGACTGCTTCTGTTTCATCGCTCAACCTTAGATATAATGTATATGTTTAATTAAAGTTATACATCAATACAGTTTCTTAAACCAGTATAATAAAAGAAACTGTTTCAAATAAACAGATTGCTACTAAATATCCCATCACTAGATCATTTACTTATAACTGGAGTGCTTGCAGCTTAACACTCACACACACATCCTCGATTGGTTTTCAGTATTTCTTTACACCTAAAATTCATACACACCTAACTTAATTAACACCTTTTTTTTTTTTTTTTTTTTTTTTTTTTTTGGTTGACGCGACAGGCCTTGGAGGCCCTTGGCCGCGCGGTATAGTTTATATTCCACACCGTGATACTCAATGACATTTTATAGGGTAGGGTCATCACTCCCTATGCCTATTTTGTGGGTGGCTATCAATTAGCTGACGGATCCCACATACCCGGGGGAGATTTTGAGTGAATCCCCATTTATTTTTATGCTTGAAAAAAGTCCACCTGGGACTGGGATTCAAACTCACAACTTCAGCATGGCATGCTAGCACACTAACCTTAACACCTATTACAAAAGTTAAATGATGTTAAATCTTAGGAAGACTTGAATAAATCATGAAAAGTATCAATAAATCACATAAACTCTAAAACATGAAATATTCCCCCCGTTTTCTTAAACAATCCTCAGGATTTAGTGGAGTAACAAAGAATGACTGTACCCCAATGCAAGCTGTTTTGCTGTGGTCCTCTTCCCCTTCGAAAACATAATCAGATTTATCCATACCACTAGGTACATCTTGGCATCATTTTTGAATATCCATCCTAAATATACTAAACAATTTAAACATTGCCATGATTGAAATATTTCCTGTTACTACGACCCATGTATATTACATACTTTTAGTGTTCTAGAGGATCTGTGCTCTAAAGTCTTCCATCATTTGAATTAGCATTATGGTGCTGTAAGAAGATTATATGAGATTAAATCAGAAATTAAGTTACACCATCACAGTTCACAAAACACTCCAAAATAAAAATGAGAAAGAAATTAACTACTTGTGCACTCTCAACTTTTTTTTACTTAATTATTGTGAATATTAGAAATTTGAAACAGGAGTACACACAAAAAATCAGATTTACCGATCCAACACATCAAGCCTAAAAACAAAAAACAATTTGACAACTAAATAGACATGCTAATAACTGATGGATATATGCAAATGGTTCCATGACAATTTAAATGCTCAATCCAATAAATTGTAGTAGAAACATAAACAATTTATTCTCAAGGTAGAGAATACAAAAAGGCTAGAGTGAGAGTTCAAGACACATTAAGATGTAAAAGTATATTAAAGCCAGGTAAAGGGTGACTTCCTCTCCTCCTATCTATGACATCATTTTCTCGACTAGTTATCTTCTGATGTTCAGTTATAGCCCTAGTGATTAGGAATAAAAGTGAAATACTGGTCTAGTTACATTTTCAAACCTTGAACAATATGCTATTAATTAAAAAATAAATGGCTTAAAATTAAAAATAATTTTAACACTAATTAAAATTTAAAAATTTATTGTTATCATTACATCTTCAATGTTCAAATAAATAAAACAGCTACATAAAAATTAAAATCACTCTCCTATTTTAATATGACACACAATGGTATTAAATAAATACTTAGATAACCTTCTGATATTAACTGTGTATATTCCAAATAGACATTTTTTTTCTTTGTAATTAATTGTAAGGTAATCTATGAATTTCATAACCACCAGTAGTTTGTTCACAACTGGGAGATTGTTTTGGGGAAGATGATGAGCTCTGAATATCAGTACTACTAGGAACACCAATGCTAATGGATTGAGATGGGTGCCAATTGAGGGCAGAAACAGTCTGACGCTTGAGAAGTATAAGTAGTTTATCTAATTCTTTTGAATCCGCTGTTGGACGGTGTATTATTCGTGGTAAGTCTTTATAGAGATTCACCTAAACAAAAGATCTATGTTGTGGATCATAATCATTATAATGATCATTCAATGTTAAAATTATGTATAACTCATTATAATTTCAAAGTTAATAAACTTATTATTTTTTTTTATTCTACACAAACGAGGGTATAGTTCCATAACAATAATGTATCTCATTAGGTGGTGCGGACCTATGCAGAACATCTTCCTACTTCCTCCCTCGATAAAATATGAATGGCAATTCTATTGATGAATCATCATATGGTATCTTAAGAAAAAAGAAAAACATTAAACATAAGGGTAGAACTGAAGATTGAAACAAGCAAGGGGTGACAAGATATTAATTTGTGTTTAAAACCACCGTAGGGTGGCAGAAGAAGAATGTATATTTATTATGGAATACTTGTAAGTTATGGGATATTTCATTTATTAATATAACTTATAATTTATTCGCTATAATAATTTATTTGCTAGTTGTAATAAATAATAATAAAGGAAGCGGGGTGGTCTAGTGGATTAAGTGCTGTTCTCTACTGTGGATAATCTACTGTTCCCCGGGTCCTGGGTTTGAATCCCGGCCATGATAGAATATTATTTATTCTGTTAATTTACCCGGGGAGAGGGGGGGATCCTAGGGTATGGAGACCCTCCTGGGGCAGACCCAGCGTCTTTAAAGTAGATACCCATATTGGGGAAAAAACCTGGCGGCTGAGCGTGATCAAGGCCTAATCACCTCATTGCATGGCCGTTGGCCTAGAAACAGTATGAATTACTATATGTTCTGAGCTCCTTCAAGGGTTGTCAAGGTAGAGTTTTTTTTTTTTTTTTTTTTTTTTTTTTTTAATAAATAAGAGTATTAAAACCAATAACTAGAGTTATTAAAATTGTCCCTCCTAATAAATCACACAATAATAACAAATAAAATATTGCACAGATTGTATGGTAAAAATGTTGTAATGGCCAAGAGAGCAGAGCTGTCTCATGGAATGAGTATTGACCTTTCCACTCTGGTTAGAATAAGTTCCTAGCCTGTAATATAACAACCCATTCTATTACCCTCAAATGGAATAGTAAAGGATGATAAACAAATAAAAAAAATCAGGACTCCTAGTTATGTTAGATGCTTTTCCAACTTTTTAAACTACCCTGTCATACTACTTTCTTTTAAATAAATGTTCTTATAAGAAAACCAAAAACCTCATGCATGCATATTTATATCTCATTCCAATAATAGATATAGCATGTATGTTAACATATATGCTATACAATAACATACATATATGTTAACAAAATAAAACGTAAATAATATTAATTTATCTAAATTTTGCAATATAAAATGATAATAGTAAAAAAAAAAAAAAAGAAAAAGAAAAGAAAGTTGAATACCTCTTCTATCTTAAAGGTTATCCAAAGAGGACTTGGCTGTCTCAAAATAAGCCTCATAACACTAATATCATTCCAGGGTATGCATGAGTCAGAAGGTGTTATAGAGAAAACATCATGACTGCCAGTTTCAAGATGTGGATTAGGCATGAGAACTTTTTGTGTAATTGAGCAGGACCATGACCTTTTTCTGTCAGTTTTTTCTGAGCGTTTTGCTGACAAAAAAAAAATTAAAAAACAAAATATAAGAGATAGATAACAAATAAAGAAAATGGTTGGAGTATACTCATACATTATTGTCTCAATCAACCGCAAACAAGCATCAATGTTTATTCTAAAAATATATCACAGCAACTAAATCCTAATAAACATATTCAATAGCATCAAAGTTTATTCAGGATAACTATTTTACGAAAAGTAACTACTATGCCAGAAAAATACAAATACTAACTATTTCAAACTTAACATCCACTCCCAATAATCCAGCAGGTCTAAGGTATATCATACTAAATTACTAATAATGAACACAAATATACCTTATATACAATAAAAATAATGAAACAAATACATTTATTTGTTTATTACTAAATCCTATTAAAGGAAAGTTCTTTTTATTTATTTTTTTTTTTAATTTATTTATTTTTATTTTTTGTTTTGGACTGCTGAATTAATGAGAACATGGTAAATAACCAAAGATAAATTGAGAAATAATGTGAACTAATAAACATCATAAAGATACAGGTACAAATATAAAAAATACATTATCAAAAGTTGTAATTACATTTATCATAAAGGATGAGGACTGCTATAGTGGCTGTATAATAATTTCTAAAAACAAGTTCACCAATTGTAGTGGGTTCATTAAGGGTAATATCTATTGCAGATACTCCTGATAAATCAACTTCATCATCACCTTTTATAGGAATAGGGCCTTTAACTGTAAATTGTACTGCTTCTCTTTCATAAATCCCATCCATTTTTTAGAACTTAATAATTTAAAAAAATATCTCACCATAGTCATAAAAGAATAGACAAGACAAAATAATCAGTAACTCCTAGCAACAAATAACAGCTGACATCATAAACTATTGATTAGAAATAAATAGATTTGAAATTTTAAGATACTTAAGAGTGTGTGATGTAAAAAAAAAAAAAAAAAAAAACAGAAAAAAGGCATTAAATTGAGATTAAATTATTAATTCCCATAAAAATAATAGTCAAGGCTTACTTTATTCTTGGGCATTTGATTATATATCACATTATGACCAAGAAAATCAGAAAAAATAGTTACATTTTTATGAAAAAAGAAAGAAAAAAATATGGTTCTTTAAAACATATTGAAGAAAAAATAAAAACATAAGAAAATAATTTTAATTATTTTTGGTCAGAAATATTTTTAAAATGTATAACCCATTATGGGCCAATGAATTAAGCTACTGCATATTTAACACTACTCTAAATAGGACAGGAAGAGACTGTGCCATACTCTATCCTAAAAATTACTGGGGCAAGTAAAAATAATAGAAAAAAAAAAATTAGAAAATCGAGTAAAAGGAAAAAAAAAACATGTGGTTAGAGAATATTTTTACTTTCGACATGGCACTTTACATAAAACTGATATAGTGTGGATTTAATACTTTCACTCACCTATATATGAAAGATAAATAAATAAAGGTTGAGCATTATGATCATAAAAAATTTTAAATTAGAGTTTTCACTTGACATACATGTTTTAGGGTCCTTTAGAGTCCTAATGATCAAGCCTATTGTGTGTGTGAGTATGCCAGCATGTCTGTGGTAAGTCTAGCATGAAAAAAGAATAGTTGAACTAAACTGTAATTCCACATTTAATCTAATAAATGAAAATCTTGTGTCACAATGTTGGTTTTTGTTCATACCCCTACAAATAGGCTCGGCCTATTTTTTTAAAAAATCGAATGTACATTTGATAGATATGAGAATTGGTTCCAAAGTAAAATTTCAAACTGCTAGCTGATTTGAGTGACCCTATACAAACAACTTTTTTTAACGAAAATGCTTTTTTGTATTCGTATTTTCATTTGCCATCAATAAATACATAAGACCCCAAATTTCACCCTCCTTCCCCCACACTCGCATTTTTTAATCACGATTTTAGTATTTTTGTAGGAACAATATCCAAATAATTTAACTGTCGTTCGTATTAAAAAAATTTGGTGCTGGCAACACATAACTTTCACTTGCTCACTTGCAAAAATGGCTCTAACAGTTATGATTAAGCTCTTTAATTTAATGTAAATTGAAATGCACTTTAATTAATCATGTAGTTTTATTCCAATTGAACACACCTTAAATACCAAATTTTCAAAATTCCTTTCTTTGAAATATCTTTAATTTCCTTGATTAGAAATAAGTAACCAATTTAGCTTGTATTAAGTGTGAATATGAAATATGTAAGAATTTGAAAATCAACTGAGGGGAAAAGAAATATTTTTCCAGGTTAATTTTTTCCCCAGATAGAAAATATAGAAGTAAAATATACATAGGGAAGCTCATGATTTTAGTAAAAAAGTTAGCTAACATACAAATTTGCAGAAGGTAATGCAGAATGAAGAAAGGCATTGACTGTTGCGGATAATAATTTCTTTAGATACATTATTTAATTTGAAATAAATATTTCAATCAACACAATATAATTATTTTATCAAGTCTAAGTTTATTTAAAGCTTGATTTTAATAAGGGAGGTAAGTGAAAGTTGTGTTGCATGCACCAGATCATTTTCTAAAATGGCATAACATTTTTTAAGTTCATAAAATTTTGAAAGTAGAAAATTACCATCTGGAGATATGACTAATTGGAAAATGGTAACTTTCCCTCAGACACCAATGACCCCTTAACCCCATGAAAATTATCTTCCATAGTTGATGTTTTTTTATTGTTATACATCACTTAATGCTGTTTGGGCTTAATCAGATGATACTACAGTCAGTGGGAGTCCTAAATTTTCTTAGCTAATAATGAACTTATTTAATATGATTGGAATGGGAAAGCTCAGTTGATAAGGAATTGTGCTCCTATCTCTCTAGATCTGCTCCCCAATAGCCATGACTAGGATTTATTGTTCATTTATCTCAGAAGACTGATTTGTGAGGTCTAACTGTTGGCGATAACACAAAGGATCTAGCAAGATAAATCAATCTACTTTAATAAAGCCCTTTCATCATTCAGATAATAAATCAAATTAGGAACTCCTTCCAGATTGATATTCCTATAATTTTAAAATCCTTTAAAACTAACTTTAATAAATCAATTTGTCATTGCTTTAAACACCTTTAATTCACAGCTCCCAAATTATCATACCTTTTCTCCTTCAGAGGAGCTATTTGCAGTATTCACAAACATTCAAGACCTAAACATATCAGGAAACTAACTGGAATTGAGATTGAACTTCGACCTAGTCATTGGTTCCAAAAAAAACCTTAAATCAAAGGACACATTTAATACATCCTGCTGAATTCACCAACCCTTCTTTATTTTATTCCATTAACTTAAGCTTACCTTTGACCAATTTTTTTAATGGAACCAATCTCCACCATTCAGTGCTTACACATGGCAGTCCTTTTTTTTAATTTGATTTTATAATGAATGAATAGATTCCAGATTTGTTGGGATGTATTTGCACAAGCAAAAATTGTTTTGTTTTTTTCTCTCTAAACACAGTCATGTCGTAGAGGTAGTTAAGAGCTTAAAATTCGGTTAAATGTAATATCATTAGTGGTAACACAATTTGATAAGGCATTTTAAAGCCATTCCCAGTCCTCAAAATGTGAGAAGTGATTCTAATATGTTTTAAGATAGATAAAGCTCAGTAAATAAAGCTAATATTATTTTGGTCCATGTTCAGTCCCTTTAATTTTTGCGAGTTCATAAAAACTTCAGCAGATATGGCCAATAAGAAAAAATATTTAACAATTTAAAAGAAATTTAGTACATTCAGCATTATAATTATAAATATTCATTAATTTATAATAATGACTAGAAAATAATTTTTATGTAGTGATATCAATAGGATTAAAATAACTTAAGTAAATACTTAACAATTGTTAAAGTCATTGTTATTCAACAGGATTTAATAATGTGAAGAGATTGACAATTTCAAAGACAGCTTTAAAACTTATATCATGTTAATTTCGCTCTTGCCTGCTAGTTAAAATTAATTTTATCCTAAAACTGAATTAAGTTTACTAACATAAAAGAAATGACAAGCAGGTTACTTAGATACCAATAATACTAAAAATATAATTCTAGCCTAACCATTAATCTTGGAGAATAAAATGACTTGGAGTGAAATAAGGTTTATAAAAAAAAATACCAAAAATTAACTTACAGAAATTGTTTATTTCTAGTTAGGTTACATGGAATCAATTAGATAATTATAAATATAATAATGAAAATGCTAATAAAAATATCAAAAGCAATTTACTGATATGGAATTTTGATGGAATGAAATGCTTGAAGTCTTAATATCCGCCTCTAAGACGCAATACTAAATGCAGGGTTGATTCTTTTTGGATGTTGTAATCAGATAAAGTTCTGCCATCTTCTAGCTGTTTTCCAGCAAAAATAAGCCTCTGTTGGTCTGGTGGGATTCCTTCTTTATCCTGGATTTTAGCCTTAACATTTTCAATGGTGTCAGATGGCTCAACTTCCAAGGTAATGGTTTTACCTGTTAACGTCTTGACGAAAATCTGCATCCCTCCTCTCAGACGAAGTACTAAATGCAAGGTAGATTCTTTTTGAATGTTGTAATCTGAGAGAGTACGGCCATCTTCCAGCTGCTTTCCAGCAAAAATCAACCTCTGTTGGTCTGGCGGAATTCCTTCTTTGTCTTGAATTTTGGCTTTAACATTTTCAATTGTGTCTGAAGGCTCAACTTCCAAGGTAATGGTTTTACCTGTTAAGGTCTTGACGAAAATCTGCATCCCACCTCTCAGACGAAGTACTAAATGCAAGGTTGATTCTTTTTGGATGTTGTAATCGGATAAAGTTCTGCCATCTTCTAGCTGTTTTCCAGCAAAAATAAGCCTCTGTTGGTCTGGTGGGATTCCTTCTTTATCCTGGATTTTAGCCTTGACATTTTCAATAGTGTCAGATGGCTCAACTTCCAAGGTAATGGTTTTACCTGTTAACGTCTTGACGAAAATCTGCATCCCTCCTCTCAGACGAAGTACTAAATGCAAGGTTGATTCTTTTTGGATGTTGTAATCGGATAAAGTTCTGCCATCTTCTAGCTGTTTTCCAGCAAAAATAAGCCTCTGTTGGTCTGGTGGGATTCCTTCTTTATCCTGGATTTTAGCCTTGACATTTTCAATAGTGTCAGATGGCTCAACTTCCAAGGTAATGGTTTTACCTGTTAAGGTCTTGACAAAAATCTGCATCCCTCCTCTCAGACGAAGTACTAAATGCAAGGTTGATTCTTTTTGGATGTTGTAATCGGATAAAGTTCTGCCATCTTCAAGTTGTTTACCTGCAAAAATCAATCTTTGCTGATCTGGTGGGATTCCTTCTTTATCTTGAATTTTAGCCTTAACATTCTCTATTGTGTCAGATGGTTCAACTTCTAGGGTGATGGTCTTTCCAGTTAAAGTTTTAACGAAAATTTGCATTCCACCTCTTAAACGGAGGACGAGGTGAAGAGTTGATTCTTTTTGAATATTGTAGTCAGAAAGGGTGCGGCCATCTTCAAGTTGTTTACCTGCAAAAATCAATCTTTGCTGATCTGGTGGAATACCTTCTTTATCCTGAATTTTAGCTTTAACATTCTCAATAGTATCTGAAGGCTCTACTTCCAGGGTGATGGTTTTACCAGTTAAGGTTTTGACAAAAATCTGCATACCTCCTCGCAGACGCAATACTAAATGTAGGGTTGATTCTTTCTGGATGTTATAATCAGACAAAGTTCTGCCATCTTCAAGCTGTTTTCCAGCGAAAATAAGCCTTTGTTGGTCTGGTGGAATTCCTTCTTTGTCTTGGATTTTAGCCTTAACGTTTTCAATAGTATCAGATGGTTCAACTTCCAGAGTGATAGTCTTTCCAGTGAGTGTCTTGACGAAAATCTGCATGCCTCCTCTTAAACGAAGTACTAGATGCAGGGTTGATTCTTTCTGGATGTTGTAATCAGACAAAGTTCTGCCATCTTCGAGTTGTTTGCCAGCAAAAATCAATCTCTGTTGGTCTGGGGGAATTCCTTCTTTATCTTGAATTTTTGCTTTGACATTCTCAATAGTATCTGATGGTTCAACTTCTAAAGTAATGGTTTTCCCGGTCAGAGTTTTTACAAAAATCTGCATACCACCTCGCAGACGAAGGACTAGATGTAACGTAGATTCCTTCTGGATGTTGTAATCTGAAAGAGTACGGCCATCTTCAAGCTGCTTTCCAGCAAAAATTAATCTCTGCTGATCTGGGGAATTCCTTCTTTGTCCTGAATCTTTGCCTTTACATTTTCAATAGTATCAGATGGTTCTACTTCTAAGGTGATAGTCTTTCCTGTTAATGTCTTCACAAAGATCTGCATACCTCCTCGAAGTCTAAGAACAAGATGCAATGTGGATTCCTTTTGGATATTGTAATCAGAAAGCGTACGGCCATCTTCCAACTGTTTTCCAGCAAAGATCAGTCTTTGCTGATCTGGCGGAATTCCTTCTTTATCCTGAATTTTAGCTTTAACATTCTCAATAGTATCTGAAGGCTCAACTTCAAGAGTGATAGTTTTTCCAGTTAGAGTCTTGACAAAAATTTGCATTCCTCCACGTAAACGTAGAACTAAATGCAGTGTAGATTCTTTCTGGATGTTATAATCTGATAAAGTACGACCATCTTCTAATTGCTTTCCTGCAAAAATCAATCTTTGTTGGTCTGGAGGGATGCCTTCTTTATCTTGAATTTTAGCTTTGACATTTTCAATCGTGTCAGATGGTTCCACTTCTAATGTGATGGTCTTTCCAGTTAAGGTTTTGACAAAAATTTGCATTCCTCCTCTTAAACGAAGTACAAGATGCAGGGTGGATTCTTTCTGAATGTTGTAATCTGACAGAGTGCGGCCATCTTCTAGTTGTTTTCCAGCAAAAATAAGCCTTTGCTGATCTGGAGGAATTCCTTCTTTATCCTGAATTTTGGCCTTAACATTCTCAATGGTATCAGATGGTTCAACTTCCAAGGTGATAGTCTTTCCAGTTAGAGTTTTAACAAAAATTTGCATTCCACCTCTCAAACGCAAGACCAAATGAAGAGTAGATTCCTTCTGAATATTGTAATCAGAAAGGGTGCGGCCATCTTCCAACTGTTTACCAGCAAAGATTAATCTTTGTTGATCTGGGGAATTCCTTCCTTATCCTGAATTTTAGCTTTGACATTTTCAATTGTATCAGATGGTTCAACTTCAAGAGTAATGGTCTTTCCTGTAAGGTCTTAACAAAAATTTGCATTCCACCACGTAAACGTAGAACTAAATGTAGAGTGGATTCCTTCTGGAATATTATAATCAGACAAAGTTCGACCATCTTCTAGTTGTTTGCCAGCAAAAATAAGCCTCTGCTGATCGGGGGAATTCCTTCTTTATCTTGAATCTTGGCCTTAACATTTTCGATTGTGTCAGATGGTTCAACTTCCAAGGTGATGGTCTTTCCAGTTAATGTTTTAACAAAATTTGCATTCCACCTCTTAAACGCAAGACCAAGTGAAGGTAGATTCCTTCTGTATATTGTAATCTGAAAGAGTACGGCCATCTTCGAGCTGCTTTCCAGCAAAAATCAACCTCTGCTGATCTGGAGGAATTCCTTCTTTATCTTGGATCTTAGCCTTCACATTTTCGATTGTGTCTGAAGGCTCAACTTCTAATGTTATTGTTTTGCCAGTGAGTGTCTTCACAAAGATCTGCATGCCTCCTCTCAAACGAAGTACTAGATGAAGAGTAGATTCTTTCTGAATGTTATAATCTGAAAGAGTACGGCCATCTTCGAGCTGCTTTCCAGCAAAAATCAACCTCTGCTGATCTGGAGGAATTCCTTCTTTATCTTGAATTTTGGCCTTAACATTTTCAATTGTGTCAGAAGGCTCAACTTCTAATGTAATTGTTTTGCCAGTAAGTGTCTTCACGAAGATCTGCATCTTTTATCTGAAAAATATAAATTATCTTACTATACAGTTGAATTATTTAAAATAATGTTTAAGAATTACTTGCCAGTTTAAAGATAAAGTTTAAGAAACATAAAGATGCGAATAAACTAATTAACTGCAAGTAATTTTGATAACTTCTACTTTTTTTTTTTAAATTTTTTCATTTTTATAATTTGTTTAACATATGGCACAATAATGATTTACTTAAAAATTAGGAACTAACTTATAACTACTCCTTTTTTTTTATTTCAAATAAACTCACTAATATGTGTTTTGACTCAAATATTGAATGAAAAAAAAAATTAATAACTCAGGTAAAAACTAAAGCCTCAAACAATTTACAAATGATTTAATTAACCATGTGATCAGAGTTGTCAAAATGAATCTTAATTATTTAACACAATCATATAAACTAACAATAATCAGTAGAAAACAGATGCCCTACTTAATTCTTAAAACTAAGACAAAATTAAAATTTCACAGGAATCTTGACATAAAAAATACCCAAAAAAAAATTATACAAAACTCATAGAAATGTCATAATAAACAATTATTCATATGCTGAAAAAAATTACTGGTCTTATGAATTCACTCAAGTGTGCTATCACAAAATAACCTAATAATTCAACCCATTCAAAATTATTGTACAAGTTAAAAGCAAAACGTGTAATAAGTTAATCAGTAAACTTTAAGTAACCGACTAATTCTGAAAGCTATAATTTATTATTAGATGTAATGGAGGATGACCTCATTGAATGGCATGACAACATATTTTAATTCACAATGATGCAACCTAGAAAGGATTAAATTTACATCTAATTTACTTAAGAAACATTGGACAACTACTTCAGTATATAATAAAGTGATAATTCAACCACAATATGAAATCAAAAACACATTACACATATCAAGTGAAACTAAGACATAATAACTATTTTAATCATGGAGCTATAGACAAATAATTAAGAACCTTTACTATTGTGTAAATAATAAAATATAAAAAAACTAAAATACCTCTGATGCAATCAGAACCAAAATTCAGCAATGTAGAGTGTGATATAATCCAAAGAAATTTTAATTAATGTAAAATATAATATTAATTTAACATAAGGTCCAGGTGTTATATTAAGCAGAAAGTTTGAATAACTTCCGATAAATAATAGAACAGAACCAGGGTTTAACTACAGTAATGGCGTCTCAAGACGAGAACATTCTAGAACTTATCGATCCGTGTCGACATATGGTGCAACCCCACAGAACCAATTAGAACGAACAATTAATAAAGAACGAAAAGTCAGTTAAAATTCATAACATTAAACAATAGTAGCAATAAAATCAACAGTTTGAAACAAAACAGTATGACGTTTAACGACGTAATTTAGGCCCAAGGACAAAGGGAGAAACGACACAAAGGAACTAAAGATTAAAAAAATATTAGGGAGAGCAAAAAGATTGGCGCAGTTCCTTACTAATACAAATAACAGAAAAGTTAAAAGCACAAATTTATTTCAAATATGACACAATCTTGGAAGTTACTACTTTATTATGCTAATAAAAAGCTCAGGTTTTTAGATATCATGAATAAGAATAACAATTATAAGATCGTAAAACTAATGTCCCTGAAATTTAACTTATCAATAACTAATAATATAAAGTAAATCTTAAAACTAACATTCAGTTGAAAAAATCCATAATAACATGAAAATAAATCAATAGGAAGTAGAACATACCTTCAATTATACAACACAACTTAGTAACACAGCAATCTTGCGACTGAATAAAGTGGGGGGTAGGGCGGTCCTTATATAAGTTCATCGATTTTCCTTTTCTGACGTCATTTCTTCCTTGTTGGCAGCATTTCATTGGCTGTTATTTTTAGCAGTTTTCCTGTTATCTTGACCTCAAATAAAATATTGAAGTTATTTTTATAAAAAATAACAATTTCTATAAAACTAAAAATTATATATACATGTTTTTACTGTCATATAAAATTGTTTGCATTATTAAATGGTTTAGCTTGATATTGATAATATATACCATGTAAATAAAATCGATAGAATGTTTCTATTTCTTACTGTATAATAAATTATGCAAAATTTCATGAACTTCTATTTTTGTATTTTATAACTTTATCATATATTGAAGGAACGATTAAAATATAGAAATGACATTTTAATCAGTCATATTTCTGAGTTCCTTTCGAGGTTAAGTTGTTAGCATCAAGATAACCTGCCCCCTTTGTAGTCTGCTATCAGCGTGAAATTATTAAGGTGTACATTAATTCCATATTTAAAATGGCAAGTTAAATGTTTCAATCACTAACGGAATTAGCGGTATCCTCTTTATGAATAAACTTTATTGAGTCAAATTATTCTTTTCTGTTCCAACAATAATTTCTTCCTGTTTCCCATGGTAGTCTAAATTTATCATTTAAGTCATGTTACCAAGTCTTGACCAGCAACATAATTTTTTTTTAGCAAAATAATTCAGAGAGGAAGATGTCTGATCGAAAAGCTGAACTAGAAAAGAAGAAAGCCAAATTACAGGCCATCAGAGAAGAAAAAGAAAGAAGAAGAAGAGAAAAAGAGCAAAGAGATGTATGTTTTTTTCAATAAAACCTCAAATAGTTAAATTTTATTCATTTATCTTGGCTCTATCATATATTTCAGGCTGAAGAAGCTGCACAACGTACTCCTAATCCTGACAAGGATCAGAAGAAAGTCGATGAGATGCTCTCATCTCTTGGAATCGCACCCGTCTCTGGTAATGTTTAGAAATTATTCATTAGTTAGTTTAAACAATTTTTACTTAAGAGGCACTATAAAAATAAATCTTTTATTGTACTAATGTCAATGTCTTGTTTACATCAATTCTTGTTCAAATTTATTATGTTAAAAAGATTTCTTTCTATTCATTTTTCTGTTTATTGTTAGTGTAAAACCATTAAAACTGCAACTGCTCTCTTTTCTTAAACTTCTTTTAAGTATAATGAGTATTAAGTATAATGGACTGTTATCTTTTTGATATCTGAAATTTAACTTACTGTGGAGGTCATTTGGTTTGGTAAGATTCTAAAATGTTATTTTAATGATTCATTTCTGTTAAGTTTATTGATTAGATGAGACTAAGTTATCAGACTACTAGATGTCATGAACTCTTCACATGATTCAAATTAAAGCTCTCTTTAGATTAATATACTTGCCAATTTCCATTTATATTTATATATTTGTAATATTTTGCTCAAGTCTGGTCATGTTGGTTTGTCATCTGATGTTGCAGCTTGTAGCTAGAGCTGAATTACTAAGTTTCTGAATGGTTTGCAATATAATCTCTTCCATTTTTATTGTATCTATATTATTTTTTTAACATTTTGCTGTAGCAGACCTAGACCTTATCATTTGGGCAGCCTTACACATTATAAATATTATGATTTTCCTTGTTTTTCAAATAATGATGTTATGGTCATTTTTTAAGTTTTTCATGCGCAGTTTTACCTGTCCCTGAATCAATAAATTCATTTTTAGTATTGATTTTTCTCTCCCAGTTTGCCACTTCTATCTCTTGATACTAATAAATCCAATTTTGTAGTTTTATTTTTATTTTTTTCCCATCCCAATGCCATTGCACTAAATCTGGCTTTCTGTTCATGGAAGTGGCTGTTCAATATAATTTGGATTCAATGAGTGTCCATTGAGAGATTTTGCCTTGTACATTCATAGTAAATACTTTCTTATGATTATGTTGATACATGTTTATCATTGACATGTATATACAATAAGCGATATTATTGGATTGTGTCACATGAAATGTCCGTTTTCAAGGTAAAGGATTTTTATTAAAATACGATATGAAAACAAGATAATTTTATTTGAAGTATTTACCTTCTTTTTCTACACATTTTTCCCAATGTGACACCAAATTTTTTATCCTCAAACTGAAAAACTCTGAGCCTTGAAGTGAAAAAAACGCACTTTTCACTTGATCATCATTTTCAAAAAGTTTTCCTTTGACGAAGTTGTCTAATTCCTGAACAGTAATCTGTTGGAGACAAGTCAAGAGAATATGGTGGGTGCGGAAGAACTTCGTAGCCCAGTTCTTTCAATTTTTGCACCGTACGTTATGAAACATGGGGTCTTACTGCCGCTCAGTGAGATAATGAGGTACCCATGTATCGATCTTTTTTACTTTCCCAATACACTTTAAATGTCTGGAAACGGTAGATGCACTTGCATATAGTTATGCTGAGAGTCCTTTAACTGTTTGGTAGGGATTTCCTTCTACTGTATGTTTGAGGACATCGTCTATTACGGACGGAGGTCTTTCTCTGGGCAAGTTTTTTAAGTCAGTATCCCCAGCTAAAAACTTAGCAAACCAACGATCAATGGTCCGTTCATTAACACTCCCTTCCCCAAACGTCTTGCAAATATTTCTAGTGGCCTCAGCTGCTGAATGGCCGAGCTTAAACTCGTACAAAAATTTTACTCGGAAATGGCGTGTTTCCATGTTCATATTTGGAGGTATACTATAAAGTGGGTAATTGATCGGGAAGCTAATGTTTATAATACAAAGGTAGAGGATTAGTAACTGTTTACTTTAAATATGTAAACATTCGGAAGAAAACGACAGGGACCTGCAAAATCCTTTATGTATTTCAAAAACTATAAAAATGGACATTTCATGTGAAACAACCCAATACATTTATAGTGGCTGTGCAGTAACTAGTCATTTGGAAGAGGAGATTTTGCCATATACATATATCCTAATCTATAGTTAACATACATAGCGAAACTTCTTCTAATGGATATTCCCTCCAAATTGACTACCTACTGTAGGAGCAATTTTAAAGGATAAAGCCAAGTTTAATAAAGTGTTATATATTATACAAAAGCTTTAATGTGGGATAAGTTGGTTGAGGGTGCAGTCAAATGAACATACAATCAAGTATAAACTTAATTTAACGGTGCCGACGTTTTGTCTCTAAATTATATGCCTTCTTCAGAGCAAAATATTATGATTCACGATTATGAAATATTATGATATATGAAATGCTATGATCCTGGGACGACAACGTAACAACCAACAACTTCTTCATCGCAGTGCTCGGTTAGAAAATAGATCTTATCGTCAACTTCCGAAGTTGAAGATTTGCTGTCTGCTTCTTAACATGCTTCCAGTCTCTCTACAAATTATTATACAACTTGTCTTTCTGTAAATTGTTTTCCAGATGTATACAACGATCTCTCTGTGTACAGTAGTCTTTCCGTTTCTGTTCCTAATCCTTCTACTCATATTGTTCCCCCTCTATCGATTTATTATGAATCCTTTTCTCCCTTGAAACATAGTTCTCCGAACATAAGTTGAATTTCAATAAATTTTCAAACCTCCACAAATGCCTTGCTCACAATTTAGAACACAGAATCTTTCTTCTAAAATGCCGCTCCAATTCTATTTTTACAAAATCTATTAATCTCTGCTTAAACCACATTCCCATATCCAAAACCTTTTCCCCCATTTTTGGGTACCCACTTGATTGAGGCTGGGTGTGCCCCAGGAGGGTCTCCATACACCAGGATCACCCCTCCCTCCCCTTCCCCCCGGCTGAAATAAAAGAATAAATAATATTCCGCCACAGCTGGGATTCGAACCCAGGACCCGGAGCACAATAGACTAGCACTCTTCCCACTAGACCACGCCGCTCCCTAACAATAGAATAATAGACCTCTAAAATTTATTAACCGATAAAATAGACAGACAGTATGAAAATTCTCTCCACACATGTTTCAACTATTTTTAATTCCTACCGTTCAAAAAAAGAAAATCCATCTCATATCTAAATTTAATAAACTTTACAAAGATTCCCTCTAAACCAAAATTTATCCTAAAGGTGATAAAAGGTGGGTTCACAATTCGCCCTGAAGAAGGTCTATAATTTAGGCTGAAACATTGGTATCATTAAATTAAGTTTATACCTAATTGTGTGTTCATTTGACTGCACCCTCAACCAACTTCTCCCATATATACACACAAAGAACTGTAATGGTCATGTTTAACATATTGAATATGTCAAGTTGACCATATGCTTATGCAATGACTACTTTGATCTACCTATAGCAACTTTTTGTAAGTCTCTTCGGATTAAGATCCACTATGTGTGTTTGTACTCCTGGGTAGAACCTGTATCAAAAATCATATCTGCACCAATTAAATTAGGTCTATTACCTGCGAGTTTGTTGAGCGATTTGGATTGAGGATTTTTGACTCCATTATGACCGTAGATAAAATCTAGGTGATTTAATACATCTCTGAGAAAAAATGGCAGTCATCATTTTGGTAGCACACTTGTTTCCATATCTGCAGACCAAAAAATCATAGTATCCATGTTTTGGAACAAAAAAGGGATCATTTTGATCAATTTTTTACCTTAGAGTGATACATTTACTATTGCAAGATACTGTGTATCTACAATATCTCAAGAGAGCAATTTATAATAAAAAAAAGGAGAATGTTGTCAGAGTGAGTGTTTTTGTTGCTCGACAATGACTGCTCATTCATGGCCTACACAACCAAGGTCCTTTTGAACTCATTAAATAACCATTGTGTAATAATTTGGAACATTTTTTTGTTTAATCAGTTTATATATCTAATTTCTAATTGATTGGCTCCCCTTAAATTATTATTATTGCTTTACAGATGTATTATCAAGTTTATCAAGCGTCCCAACCATTGGATCATCAGATGTCAGTAGTTGTACTGCCACTCCAGATTCTAGTCTCCTTCCAACCCAACCCCAAACAGGGTAATTTTTTTAATTATGTTATAATATATATATATATATATATAATTTTTTTTTTTTTAATAATGTATACATTTTAGTTTACCTGTTACTTTAAATAATCGTTTTTATTTTCCTACCAGTACTAGAGAAGGATAATGTTGTATACTGGCAAAAAATTTGCTGTATTCAGTTGATCTTTCAGAGACATCTTGAGTTCAAAAACAAAACATTTTTTCGCCATTGACTTGTATATGCTCTGATTGATTACCTTCTGGATAGTTCGACTAATCTTGTTGATTTTTTTTTTTTTTTTGTTGAATTTGGCTCTAGATGCCTGTGTACCTATTTGTAGTTTTAATTAGTATTTTATTTTAATTAGTGTTATTTAATTACCATCACTATAGGGACTTAATAGCACTGACTTGCCTGTTACTATAACTTTATATAGTGTCCCTTAGGTGCAAAAAAAAGTTTTATATAAGCCTTACAAACAGCCTTCTTGTTTCATTATTTATTATGTACAGTTATATAATACCGCATTCTTCTGGATTTGTTACTCATAGAGAAATGATCTGTAAATCTGAGTTGATCTCCATCTCTTTGTTTATCTATTTATGCTTTATGATAATGTGTTCATTTGGATGGTGGTTCTGTGGGAGTCCTAAATTTTTCCTATCCGTGTTTAATTAGGATAAGGATGTTTAACGATTTCCTGACATACCACAGGCTTGGAACCACCATTTTACGTGTTCTCTGAAGGACTGTTTAATCTAGGATTTTCTATATCGTTTAAAAAATCCTAGGGCCATCTGCCGGGTTTGAACTCATGACCTTAGGTATAGAAGGCTGTTATGCTAGCCACTGCACCACAGACGATCCCTCTCTGTCTCTGTTTATTTTCATGAAATTTAAAAAATGTGCAGTTTTTTTTTTTTTTTTTTATTTGAACATTATGTTAATGGAAATTTACTAAATTAAATTAACATTTCTATGCTTTCCTTCCTCTATATTTTCATTTTTTTTCTACTTCTTATATTTTGCTTTAAAATAAGGAAAGTATAAAAAGTTCATCTGTTAGCAGAAGTGTTAAATTAATTTTGAGATTGTTTTTAGGAGAAAAAAGCCTGCGCAGCTTCAAGTCGTCAGTGTCCAATCGACAAGTATACCACCCAAAGAAACCGTAACGTACACCAAACAAACTCAGACTACACATACCAGCAATGAACGTGATGGTATGCAACTGTCATTTTTTTTTTTTATCTATAAATAAGCATTGTGGTGCTAACTATGATATTCAGTCACAATTGGAAAGTCAGATAATTTTTTCATGACAAATCATTATTAACATTTCCTAACATTACAGTACTGCATGTGGACTTCTACTTTATTTGAAATACTTTTAGAGCTTGGTTGGTTAGTGCTTGCTTTTGTTTTCCTTACCTTTTTACATTTTGCTATTTTATTCAACTTATTTTCACCTTCCAAATCATTTATATTAATAATTTCAATTTTATTTAAGTTGAATAAAAGTTTCATAACAAGAATATTATTTCTTGGCTTTATTTTTAACATATCTTATAACAAGATTATGAGGGTTCTAATGCTATATATTCATTCTATCATGCTATATTCTTTATGTGTCCCTATCTCTCATGATGTTATTAATGTTTCATATTTTTCAAAGGAAGCCTACTTTATAAAAACAAATCTTACAATTTAATCAGTGTCTTCGCCTCTATTACGCCTTAAATAGTGTTATTAAATTGAATATATTATCTTCTAAATGTATGTTTTGTTTCCTATTGATTTGAGTCTCACTCAAGGGTCTGATTCATCTTCCCCTCTGAAAGGATACTGTGAGGATTGGTTTCGTCCGAGAAAAGGTGCGTTTTAAGGAAATCCATTAGTTTTAATATTCTTGTAGTTGTAGTAAAGGGGTCTCATATTTTATATTCATGTAGTTTAACTAAAATATTCTAATTTAGTAGTTAAATAGAAACATTAATGTTAAACGTCAATTTATGACTTGAGTATAGTATCCCTGTTTCTTAGACATAATTAATTCTTATAGTTGTTTTCATGTATTCTTCCTCTCTCCACAAACCCAGTGCAATATTCCTATCTTTATCATTTAAAAAGTAATGTCCCTTGTTTAAAGCCATGATGTAAGATAGTGAAGGCATAATAAAATCTTTCTTATTTATTATATTTTTTCCTTTACTCATGTTTGAAAACTTAAAGGAAGGGAGAAACTTTACATATAAATAATTATGTAGTGATTATCCATCAGGTATTAAATAAGTTTTTAAAAATCTTTTTATTTTGTTTCATCTACAACTAATGAAGGTTTTTGGATTTATTACTTGGTACTCCTAAGGCTGCTGTTACTTTCATCATCGATTTCTCTAGCTTGCTGAAAGTTATTATCGTAAAGTATAGTCTTGACTCTTTTCAGAGAATGTCCTGGATTCTAGTATTCAAACCATGGCAAAGCCATGTTTATTTCTTATAGAGAATAATAATTTTAATTTCATTATTATTTGTCTCATTCAAGAATAAATGATATATTTTATCAAAAATGAACTGTTTATTTTGAGGAATTTTAATAGATTTTCTAAAATATCTTAACGATTATTATCATAATCAATGAAGTTGAGAAGTATTTATGAACTTAAAAAAAAATCATGATAATTTTCTTAATACCCGGTTTAAAATTTAAATCTTTTAAAATTTGAATTATCAATATAGAAAATTAGGGATCACCTGTAGCAGGATGGCTAGCATAACAGCTTCTATTTCAAAGGTAACGGGTTCAGACCCGCAGGTGGTCCTAGAATTTTTTAATGGGAGTAAAAAATCCTTAGTTATGCTGTCCTTCGGTGGGGACGTGAAAAGGTGGTCCCGAGCCTGTGTGATGTCGGGTACTCGTTAAAGATCCCTATCCTAATTAAACCTGGATAGGCAAAATTTAGGACTTTCACTTCAGCATCATCCGATTAGCTACAGTTGCATAAAGTGGCATTAAATAAACAAAGAATATAGAAAATTGCATTTAAATTTTTATTCTTCTGACACTACAGACCAAAGTCGTCCTTGTCATGCTTTAACTTCTACTACCACAGGGATTTGCCTTTCACCAAATGGATGGAAGCCTGCCATGTGTGCTTTTCACATTTTCATTCCATCGTCCTCTTGATCTTTTAGCTCTAGTGCTCAAATAATCTGAACACTGGTGTTTAGGAAGTGAAGGTTGTCAAATCTCTTTTAAACCGAATCTAGCCCAGGGCAGTTTAAAATCTTATTGTATAAAGGAAAGGGAGGAGGATGGTGTTTTCATTACTAAGGTATAATGTCACTTTTACCAACTTCCTTCGATCTAAAACATCAACTATGTCATAAGAAACAGACCTGGACTTTACATTTTACTTTTCGTTCAAGTTTTAACTCAGTTTTGTCAAATATTTTTAGATGGTTGATCAATTTACCACAGGCCTTGATTTGAAATGAAATGAAAACAAAAGCTAGTTTTGATTTGAAAGGAGGTTTTTATGACTTCAAATACTGTTTGAAAATTTTCATTCCTCCGTTGAATATAGATTAACTTCAAAGGTTAATGACAGTACACCAATTAATATTGTGACCCACTCCTTTATTACCTTTTGTTAAATTAAATTTTCAGCTCTTCAACAAATTCAACATTCAAAGTGATATAATTGCTTGTGATCACTGACAAATGACTGCTACTACCCTAGGATTGCTGTGCAACTTAATGTTGTTGCTACACCATTCTGATTTTACCATATTTATTCCTGAAGCTCAGTGACTGGCTTTGGCTTGTCCCTTACTGCGACTAAACCCCCTCCTGCTCCTGAATATATATATATATATATATATATATATATATATATATATATATATATATATATACACGATTTTTAGGATTTAGGAGGCCCTTGCCATAGTGATTGAATGAAGGGACCCACAGAAACAATTTGTTGCGAACCACTGGTCTAGACATTTAAAATGCGCCTTCTGGGTTTCTTTCAACACGTGATTAAAAGTTTTTCAAATCTGGGATATAAAACTTGATAAGCCGTTCACAGAAGTGTATCAAAAATGATTGTCAATATTTTCAATAAAATATATGTCAGATTTGATCTCAATTTTTTATTTTCTTTCTGATTCTAAAAGCAATCATTTAATGTGTTACAACCTAATAAGGTATAATTGAACCTACATATGAATGAAGGAGTTTTTTTAATTGAACAACTTTTTAAATAACCATTAGTTACTGAATTTAATCAATAATAATAAGCATTAGCCAGTGTTCTAATGAGTTTAATTCTTATTTGAAGTACATTTATAAGATATTTAGGATGTATCTGCAGTTCGTAGAATTTTAGAATTATCTATTTATTAATACTAAATAGTACATACAACAATGTATTGTTTATCATATTTTCTGTTTATTGGAATATAAATTTCATTTTTTTAAATTAAAATAATTTATTATTTAAAATATGAATGGGACCCCTCTGCTGCTATTTTGTTCCTTTATTCCTTTATTAGTTCATACTTTATATTCACTTTGAAAAATTATCTGTTCTTGTTATTAGATCATTTGAATTGACCAGAAACTTATTTGAAGAATTACTGCCTTTACCGCTTTTTATAATATTTTTGTTATTTTGTTTGTATGTCATCATGATTTTAATTGTTGTTTGTTTTTAGTGGGAAATTATCATAAATAATAATACAGTAATTGTTACTAATCATCATTCATATTATGCACACTCATGATTAACTTGCATCACAATTTTTCGTTATAAAAGTTGTTTTAATTATTAATAACAGATATATGGTGTTTGTTGGGTTTGGTGGTTTTGGTTCACATTTTTAATAACTAATTTTTTTTTAATTATATCAAATATTAAAATTTAAAAAAAAAGTATACTATATCACAATTAGTTAGCAAAACTTTGTTTTGTATTTAAATTTTTAATGAAAACTTAGTTTCTTTTAGGTTTCATGTTTTATTCTATATCATTAAAAGTATATGGACTGGATTTTTTTTTTTTTTAATTGAGAAAGAACTTTTTGTTTTTTCTTTCTGTTTGAAATATCTTAGATGTACTAAGTATATTTTTTCAAGTGTGATTTATTTAAAATATTTGTTTTAGTTTTACAATAATATTTTTTAGTTTATAAATGGAAATTAGAATCCATTACTAATACCTTTTAATGTGTAGGATGATTAATCAATTCTTCTCATGGCCAAATATATCATCTTGATTGCTTTTTTAAAAAAATTTCATTTTAATCAATTATGAAAGAAGGGATGGTTTGTGTAGCAGTCAAAAAAAGGAGTTAGGAAAATAGTGAAAAACTATTTATTATCCAACATTTTGGCCCACGTTGCATTCTTAATTGGATAACAAATAATTGTTCTCTATTTTCTTATATATTTGTTTACTGCAACCCAAACCATCTCTTTTCTTGTACGTTACTGTTAACTATTGAATATTCAAATTAATTAATTAAAATTAAATATTTAAGAGAGAAAAGTCTTAGATATATTTCTCTTGTTTCATCAATAAGGGAATGGCTTGTTAATTGAAAAAGTTTGTCTGGGACGTGGTCATAAAATTATTTACACTTAATAAGTAAACTTTAGTCTTTCATCAGGGCTAAGACAAAAGAGAATTACAACCAATAGTAATTTGAAATTAATAAAATACAATATACAATTATTATTGTTATTTATTATATTATTTTATTAATTTTTAACTTGTCCAGATGGAGGCCTAAAATTTAGGCTAACATCCGGAAGCAAATATAATAAGTTTATTTATTAAGTGTGAATTATTTTATGACTGCACCTCCAATAATTTATTCTATGATAACAATGCTTCCACCATTTTAGCTTTTAAATGCAATGTAATATGTGGATTTAATACCTCTTCAATACACTCATATTATATTTATGAAAAATATTTTATCATTTTTGATACAATATTATAGAGGATGATTGAAAAAAAAAAAAAAATGTCTTTGAGTACTAGTATCCTTATAAGGTCCATATTTGATACATCAATGGAATTGTTTTTATACTAAAATTTTTAGTATTTATATGATAGAACCCCATGAATTTTCAAATATCCTTAAGAATAATCGTAGTAATATAACTATGTTATAATGTATTCTTTTACAGTGTTAAGTTAAAAAGTATAATTTAAGTTCTTGTTTTTTACCTAATCATCTATTTTCAGGTTTCTGGTTTTTACTTAATATATCTGATACCTTTGAACATTCAATTTTTTACAACTATTTTCATCTATTTAAATAAAAATGTATCAACAACTGTTTATTACATTGAAAGTCCAGCCCATATACCTTTTCTCATGTTTTTCATTAAATGTAATGTATGTTAACAATACCTATTCTATTTTTACTAACCGTCATGATCTATTAATTTGTGGTTTTGTTTTTCTTTCCTTTCTGTGTATATGTTGATGGAACTTCGGACTACAGCCCAGGCATTCGGCTACTACGGTAAGTTTGTCATTCCTCCTGTTTGTTTTGTTAATTACATTTAGCACAAGGTAACTGCCTGAATTTTGTTCATAGTTGCACTTTTTTTTTTTTTTTAATTTGAAAGTATTTTTTTATGGAGTTGTTTTCCTCAAATTTTTATTGATTGATTTTCATTAATTAATTTTAAAAATTGAGAGCTTGAATACACATTCACATGTTTGTGTTCAGTATTTTGTTTCAAAAGTTTTAACACTCCATCATGTTATTAATTATATTCACCTTGAGATAATAATATAGTTAAAACCTCTATAACAGACTGACATGGATCCGACATATTCCATCAGGTCAAAGGGGAAAGGGTACAACATTAAAAAAAATTAATGCAAAGATGGTTGGAATGAAACATGTCATTCATTTGAACATATAAAGTTTATTATGTTCTTTTTGTACAATCAATATTTTTAGAATTATCTCACTTAGTGAAAAAAATTTAGAAACAATTTAGCGATTTATATTTCCATTTCATATTACTATAACATCTGCAATATAAATTTGATTTAAACTTTTTATAAATACAAATAAACCTATCCAACAGCCCATTTCTATTTCACTTTTCTTAATAATATCTTATTTGATTAGAATTACTACGTAAAAGGATAACTTCATAGACATAATCTTGGTATTGTGGTAAGGTTTATTTATTTAAGAATCTGGTGGCGCAACACACGACTTTCACTTGCCTCTGTTGTTAAAATCAATTTTGGAACTTTTAAATACATTTAGAGATTAAAATAAATTGTTAAAGAAATAATTAAATAAAAACATGTGTTTTATTAAATTATCAATTATATTATTATCTATGACAATCAGTTTGTTTTATCGGCTTTTCATAACCCTCTGTTAACTATACATCTATATTTCTCTTCATGTTCAAAAAAATAAAAATAATATAAAAAAATATATTTGCACATTTCTCCTTAAGTTGTTTATAAAATTCTCCCAACTTGTATATTTTGCCGTTATTTATCAATTGTAATAGAATGATGTGGCTGATTTTTTTAAATCTAAAAAATTAAAGGTACTTTAGAGGAAGAAATTTTTAAATATCTGCATTTAAGCCCCATCAGACTATTTCAATCAGAATAAAACCTACATGATATTAAAGCCCATTAAATTTTACATTGATATAGCGAGTTTGATCAAAATCATTTGAGCTGTTTTTTAGAAAATCGTAAGGTGCTAAATGCATGGGATAAAGTAGGACTTCCGGTCAGCCGATTGTAGTGAAAAATTTGCTGTAACATCTTGGGCGTAAAGTAATCTTAAATATGAAATTTCAGTTCCGTACAACGTTTTGTTTTTGCGCTAGAGTCACCACACACAGACCATTTTGCGGGACTTAGTTATTTGGACTCAGGGGACTCTAAAACGTGTATTTCCATTGAAAACTGTAATTCAAAAATTTTCACAATCATAATACTTTCTCTTACTATTTATTTCATATATAGGTAAGTGAAAGTAAAAAAATAACTTTAAGATTCAATTACTCATACATCTTTAATTTTATTTGTATATTTCAAACATAAAACCTGTTTGTTCAGAGGGGTGAATTTATCTCTTGAAGACAAAAATTTGGCTGATGGCATCTGTCTGAAGTATTTCATTGCAAAGCATTTGTTTTTCCCTGCAGAATATGTTATGTCCAATGATGTTAAACTGTTAGTAATAATTTAACAAAATTGTGGAATACTAAAAATTCTTATGGTAACCTTAAAACCCCTATTATAAATAAAAAAGAAAAGAGGAGGTTGCCATGTTTAGATATTTGAAAATTGTCAGTATTAAGTGATGGATGGCCATTATGAGAGATTTTACTGTAAAATATTTATTTTGTCTAAATAATTTAATGTTTAAAGTAAATAGTACTTTATATTTAGGTTTCTCTGTCTTTAATATTAATAAATATGACAATATATTAAATGCAAAATTGAATTTTGGGATAGATCCATGATATGCATTCAATTATTTTTACTAGATGAGATATCTGTCTATTAAATAATATTTTAATTTATTGTTTCATACTTTTTCACAGATATTTTAATCTCTAATATAATGAGAAATGGTTAATTAATTAAGATTTGAGTTATTAATTCTCCAAATTAATTTCATGGAACCAATGAATTCTTGACCCTAACTCTATCAGGGAGTTTTTAGGTCGTATGGTTTTTATTTAACCCAGAAAGAAAACAAAATGTTTAAACATGTTTTTTTTTTCTATTATTTCAAAATGGATGCATTTTACAACACTTGGTTGATTTATTTTTATTTTTTAATCAAATAGGAAAGCCGTTTCTTGAAAAATTTTAGAACTTTTATTTCAAAGTTTTTCCAAATTTCACGGTTGTGAAACGTGGTCGCTTACTTTGAAAGATGAACAACGGCTTAAGCTTTTCAAAAATAGGGTGCTATGTAAAATATTTGGTCTGAAGAGAGATGAGGCCAGTGGGGAGTTTAGAAGGTTGCACAATGAGGAATTGCAGAACTTGTATCCTGTGAATATAATTGAGTTGATAGCATCCCGGAGACTCAAATGGGCGAGTAAAGTTGTCGGGCTCGGTGAGGAAATGGAGAAAGTTGGTATTCACTGATCTGACTGGTAGGCGTCCGAAAGGTAGGCCGAAGCGTAGATGGGAGGATTGCGTTTAGGCTGATCTCGAGGGCCTTGGGCTTGAACGTTGAACATTGGACAAGTTTGTGTAGACGGACTTTGGTGGTATTCGGCATCGAACCTTCGGATTCGCTAAGCCTGTTATTATTATTTTCCAAATTTAATCCAATTTACTGTAGAAATCAATAATTAACCACCCCTAACCCTATATATCGCTTGTTGCTTTAGCTTAATGAATAGAGAAAATGTTACTTGTTCAATTAGTTTTAAAACACTTGACAAGGAACAATTGGGGATTCCAAAATCAATCAATATCCACAAATTGATTTCACTTTGATTCTTTTTATTACATGATACTTATTTCTAATAAGAACTCATACATTAATAGTAACAGTATAGTATGTTTATTTAGAGAAGTATATTATTGGATGTAAAGTATTTTTTCTTTAATAAAGATATCAAGGTGCAATATTAATATAATCTTGTCCATAGAGTGATTTTTTTATACAATTTGTTTATAAAAAAAAAAAAAAAGAACAATTTTATGCTTTGCAACTGTTTAATAAACCATAAACCATTTGATTAATTGATTTTTTTAAAACAAATACTGACAACTATCTTGTGCTAATTAACATATGTTAAATTTAAATACTTATTTACTAATAAATAGGCATGGTTCCTTCACTGTGCTTCCTCTCTTTGTTTAGTTTCTCCCTTTTTTTTTTAAATGCTGTTGTAATGTTTTGTGGCCTAGAGAAATTTTGCGTATGTTATAGTTGTTCTTTATTTATTGTTTTTCATGTATTTTAAACGTATACTTACTATTCGGAATAATTATATGTTGAAGTACTCAGCCCTTATGATTTTTATTTAATTTTATTTATTTATTTGTTTATTTTATTTTATTTTATTTTTTTATAGTACCATTATAAGTGTTGTAGCTTGTTTTGGTTTTGAATTCACTTGGACCTTATATAAAAGTAGTTACTTGTTTGAAATATGAAAATAAATACAAATTAACGCACCCTCATGTATTTTTTTTTTCTTCTTTTAGCTGGTCTCTCATTATTTTAAGTTGTTTGCTTTGCGTAGTTTGCATTATTATTTGCTTTTTATGTTTTCTGATCATTAATTTTTTATTTTTTTTTTTTTTTATCACTTTTATTAACCAAATTCAAATAAAATATATATGTATTAATATTAAAATTACATGTGTTGTTTTTGAGTTAAGGAAAAAATCTTTTGTTTATTTAGTTCATATATTTCTATAAATTATCGGAAAAGAGCTTGGTGATTTATGATCTGTCGCATGCATTGTTAAAATAGTTCGATTTGATGATCTTTGCATTTTAAATCAAATGAAACTATAGTCGAGCATGTGTAGTCTAGAAGCATAAAATTATTCAGTTTATTTTTTAATTAGAAAGTGTGAATGTAAAAACAGCTCTGTAGGATTAAAATTGTTTTCGTTTATTCAAATTTAATATATTTTTATAACATCTCATAAATTCATATACATACATTAACATTAATGTTTTATAAGTCAAGACAGTAATTCTTCGTAGCTCTTGTTACTTATAAATTATTTTTTGTTTCTCAATAGATTGGCAATTTTGCATGAACCCCATGCCTGAATTTATATTGCTAATGACAACTAAAATAATTCTTTTAATTTATACAAGTTATTTTATTAACATTTAATTACATTATTAATAAAGATTAAAGAGATGTTTGCATACAGAATTAGGATAGAACCTGATGTTTAATGTCTAATTTTGTCTTTATATTTTAATAAAAATCAAAATATTTAAAAGGTATACTGGTGAATATATAATTACTAGAAAAAAAAACGCAAACACATTTTCGAAAACTTTAACAAGATAATTTTTGTTCGGTCGATCTCAATACTCACATTTTTTTATTTCTTAAATTCTATCTTATTTTCTCTTTATGCAGACATTTCTCATTTTTGTATGCTCCATTTTTTATTTTTGGTGTATGGTGTTGTTGATTATCCACGACAGTTGGTGATTGTTCTCTTTTTTTTTTTCTCTTTCAAGACGAGTACAATCTAAATCCTGGTTTAGAATGGGAAGACGAGTTTACAGGTAAGGGATCATTTCAGAGGATGCGTTAATTTGTTTTAACTTACTTGAATTTTATATTTTCAGACATCTAAAATTATTTTATTAAAAAAAATATAATGTTTATTAATGAATACATACATTTTTGATGCATTTAAATTGTCATAATCACATTTTATTTAACTGTAATTTATCATTTTAATTTTTAATAAAAAGTAAATATAGTGTAATGATGATAAGCTATGATTTTCACTTCTGATCCAGCCATATTCTATTTTTTAGTTTATTACTGTTTTTAACTATTTTGTAAAAATTTAATAATACATAATTATATTAATTTTACTTTTATTTTAAAAGTGCATTTATATGGGTTAGATCAAAGTATTTTAATAATTTCTACTGTGCTCCTAACTTAGTCCAAAAAATTTAAAACGTCTGGAACGTTTTGTTTTTCTTGTATATATATATATTTTTCATTAATAGTAGTAATTTGACAATTTTATCAAGATCTTAGCCACTTTTTCTTTGTTAATCAGCATTGTTCTTTGTGATTTACAAATTTTTAAGAAATATTTTTCCGCATTAAGTTGGACCTCCATACACCAGAAATGTTGAATTAGCAACATTTAAAAAAAAAACACAGTTTACTTAGTTGATCAATTACTTCAAAATATCCAATCTTGTTATTTTGAAATTCTGAACAATGAAAAAATATCTTTTTTGGTCCTGTAGGTCTTATGTATGTTTCCTGTATTATTCTGAGCAAACTATTAATTAATTATATAAAATAATGGCTGATAAGCTGTTCATTTCAATTCAAAACTAGCTTGAACAATGTATAATGATAATAACCATACTGAGTTCATAATATATGTATGAAAAATAATTTTGATTTTTTTAAAATATTATAAATATCTTTGGTTTTTACATACGTAATTAGTGATTCAAGTTTTACTAAAGAATCTCTTATCCTTGTCTTTTGTTTTATTTTTGTTGCCTCTTGTTGGTCTTCCCCTGGCTTTAAAGCTTATTTAGTTTATCTTTCATCACTTTATCTTTATTAATTTTGGAAGTACATATATAAATCTCAACAATGTAGGCATTCAAAAGTAAGAAGTTAGAATTTTTTTTTCCTCATTTCATCAAACATCTCTTATCTATAATATTTGATTTGTTATTAGTCTTAGAAGTGTATTCTGTTTTCATTCTGAATTTTTTTTTGTTTTTGGATGGGAATAGAAAAAAACCTCTGTTATAATTTAAAAGTATTTGTTGTAATATTAAAAAATATTTTTACTAGTTATATTAAGCTTTGCTCTTGTCCAATCCCCTATATTTCTCTCTGAACCAAAATTTAAATTGATATAAAAGGATAAATCTTAGGACACACTCAACATTCATTTAAACAAACAGAATTTTAGGAGTCGTGTTAAAAGTATTTTGTTCGTACAAATTATTTTTATGTTTAATATTAACATTTTTTAACTCCAGATCTTTCTCCAATAACAAAATTTGCATTCAGAAAAATTCATTTAATATTGGTACATTGAGCTAACATTGTGGAAATGGTAATGTTCAAATGTGGTCTTGATTGGTGTTTTAGTTTCTCAAACTCCACACGTAAAATTGTATCTATTGTTTATGAATAGCTTTTTTATAGGTTTTTTTTATTGCTTAATATTTTGTGTTATTTTATATTACGTTATTTTCAATTGTTTACTGTATTTGTTTAAAATTTGTTATTCAGTGTATTGTAACCTGTAGTGTGGTAATCTGTCGTCATTTTTCATTTCATGAACGGGAGGTAAACAATATTGTAAAAAATCTAGAAATCCTGAGATATTCAAATTCATGATATATACAATAATGAGGTGTAGATGGAGAATATAATATTTTTAAAATTGGCATAAATAGAGTTTGTGTTTTGGGAGGGAAATCGACTACTTTGTCATTACACCCTATTGATCATGAAATTCTTAACTTCAAAATTGGCCTCTTTATGACGTTTTCAGAAATTCTTTGTTAACTGTTTATTTTTTCTGTTGTAATATGTTAGTTTTCATGAAATGTTGATTATTTTATTGATAATTTTTATTAAAAAAATTATTCTCAGTGTTGTCTGACATCTTCACTATCGTCCCTGAATGATAGTATCACTTCTGTTATAATTTACTCTTTACACCATTCGTTTACATGAGTGTTTCTTATATAAGTGAAATTTTTATGCAATAAATTGCTCATAAATAGATTTAAGATGCATGCTGTGAAGTAGCAAGATTTACTTACCATGTAGTTTCTGACGTATGACGATCCACAAGCGGAGGACGACTCTCTTCCTTCACTTCTTGATGGAGGCGGTGGATTTGGAAGCAAGCTGCCCCCAGGAATCCTTCCTCATGGACTCCCCAAGGTGAAAGAGATGGAGCCAGCGGTGACGACTGTGGAACCAGAGGCCAAGAAGGATGTCAAAACCAGTAAGCTTCTTTTTATTTTATATTTAGGTTTAAGATTTAAGAAGCATGCTTGTGGTAGTATTGATATTTAACTTAGGTTTTTTTTTGTATTTTAACATTATTAATTTTAATGATTCCGCAGTCCGTGAACTAAGTGAAGATGAGAAAATGATGATTATCTTATCCGAAGACTTTCAGAGATTCGTTGATCGTACTGGAAGGATTATGGAAAGAGCATTATCAGAGGCAGTTGATATATGCACTGATTATACAGGGACTGCCGATTCTGATGATGTGGGGTGAGTTAACTTCATAGGATTTTTATTTTAGCTTAGGCTGTTGTAAAATATATATTCCTGTATAAAGTTGTGTTGAAATAGGATTTTAGATAATTATTTCCTCTATTCTTATCCAATTCTGAGGGAACCATATTTTCTCCCACATTCTTGCATTTAAATATAATTGAAATGCTTTGAAGCCATTTTTTACTTTTTCTTGATTAGATCAATTAAGAAATCGTGACAAATCTCTTAATCAGCCATTTGAAAACAAGAATACAGAAATCTATTTTAGTAATTATGCTGTTCAAAATAAATTTAAGTCTCTAAATTAAAGATTTTACTGTTACCACTTCTCTAACTTACTAATGATTTAATTAAAACCATGCTGCGTTTTTACTAAACCTTATCTAGTTTAATATTTAATGATTTGTTTATCATTAATATCCTTTTTATAATATTGTGTTAAAATTTAAATTTTTCCTTTCTGATGCGAGTCTTGTTTATTAGCATGATGGAATTATTACTGATTTTTAGTTAGTTATTTTCAATGATCAACCTTTGTAACTTACCAAAACAAAAAATAATGATAATAATAATAATTATCTTCCCCTCTCAAAATTTGTTTCAAGATACATAGAATCCGAATAATGAATAAAATAAAATCCGTTTGTCCATCTTATGGATAAATAAATCCATAAAAAATATTATGTATTAAATATTACCTTTATTATTTATGATAGATAAAAGGTTTACAGTATTTTGGAATCAGGAATTTTTATTTGAATGATTTCAAAGAAAATTAAAAGAAAAGGCAATACTAAAGAAGTTTAGTATAGATGTTTTTGGTTTATTATTTGCAATAATTAACTTTTGTAATCGACCAATAAAAAATTACCTCCCCTCCTCTCCTCCCACAATTTTTGAGGGTTTACGTTTCGAAATATGTAGAACCCAAATAATGAATAAAAAATAAAAAGATTAAGATACTCTGTTGTTAGTGCTGTTCAATAGAGAACTAAATTTCCTATAAAACAAAAGAAGAATCATTGAAATCAGTTCAGAAATAGCAGATACATAGCCTTTTAAAATTAGCAGTGGTGATAGGCAATTTTACTTTGAATTATTTATTGATTTTCATATTAGTTAATTGCCTATAGGGAGCTTTATTGACAGTTATTTGGAAATAATAAATCATTGTGTAATAATTTGCAGCGTTTTTAAGATTGTAGATAATAACTGTTATATATTTTTTTTGTCATGAGTTACGATCATTTCAATTACTTATATCTTACACAATGATTTTATTATCGTTAATATATATGCAATAGAATCCAGAATGAACACCAGTGTGTACCCAAGTAATTTACTGTTCCTAGTTATATAGGGGTGAGCAACAATGCTTGCCCGAAAGCATTATATGGTGGTCATCCAATATGGGCTTTTGGCACAATGGCTCGTTAATTACTGTTACAGGTAACCAGTCCTTATTATAGAATAGAAAAAGATTTTTATTCTGGGAAAGAGTCCCTTAAGAACAATTGATATGTACAATTAGGATATAGAATGTGTCTGGCCACAAGACCAAAGGATTATAATTAATTCTTACTCACAATGATATAAAAAGAAAAGAAAGGATACAATAAAACAAAAGAGTAAAATAAATAAATAATAACTTCTCATAGATTGATTTGTTAAACAAAATTAAACATTGAAACTGATTCATAATAATCGATCCATATAAAAATATAAACAATAAATAATAAATTTTCTTGTTAAATTGATATTTGATTAAAATATCTTATTGAGCGTCTGTTTGGGTTGACATTAGGTACTGGAATAGCTGGGACTTGAATGATGGTAGGGAAGAAGTATGGTGGATATGAGTAGGTAGGGAATTCCAGAGAGTAGTAGAGCGGACAAGATAGGAATGATCAAACGTTGTTGTTCTATGGGTAGGAATATAAAGGTCGGGATGGCGCGATCTCGTTTGGAGGGAGTGAACTGACGATTTAAATTGTAGAACTCTGTAGATATAGGGAGGTAGCTGGGAGTTGATGGTTTGGTAAAGATATGATCCTAGGAAATATTGTCTGCGGATAGAGGGAAGAAGCCACTTTAACCCACTGTATAAATGGGTCACATGAGACCTCTTTGGTGTACCAAGGACAAATCTTAAAAATATGTTCATAATTCGCTTTAGCCTGTCCTCGAGCACAGTCGAGAGGCCACCATATACCATGTAGCAATAGTCAAAGTGTGGGAAAATAAATGAGGATACAAGGAGCTTACGGGTAGACAGTGGGAGCGATGGAAAAATTTGAGGGTACTTATTGTTCTTCGGGAGATTTGGGCAATATGGGGTTTCCAGGAAAGAGTTTGGATGATCATTTAGGGTTAGACTCAGAAATGTAGTATGGGATCTGAGGAGGGGATTGGAACCTATAAAAAACGCCTGAGTTTTCATAGCATTTAGCCTTAGTTTATTCAAAGTTCCCCAGGCACAGATTCTATCCAGGTCTTCTTGAATATTGGCAAATAATATTAGAGACTCGGAGGGAGAAAAGGATAGACTGAGATTGGTGTATTGATATATTTTCTATTCGTTGTCGTGATGTGTCTTGAAGAATTGGTACTATTTTTTATTTTTTAAATTTATCTGTAATTGTAATGTAATGTTGTGGTCATTATATTGTTTATACGGAGTTTTTGGAATTCTACTGCACATTTATATAATGTCCATTCTTACATTTCTTGAATTACAATATTATTAGCATCTGAATGGATGATACCACACATAAAGGCTTGAGTCTCTGAAATACTAGTTTATTTAACTTTTTAATATTATATGTTATAATATCCACTATTTTTTGTAATCCATACAGGGATGAAAGACTTAATGGAAAGCTTGTAGTTTCAAGATGGTTCTCAGATGAAAGATGGTCTAAAACAAGGTGTGTTACATCACTTGATTGGTCTCCACAATATCCAGAGCTACTAGTAGCATCATACCACACATCTCATGAGTCAGCACACGATCCAGATGGAGTCTGTCTTGTCTGGAATACAAAATTTAAGAAAACTACTCCTGAATATGTATTTCATTGTCAATCTATTGTTCTTACTGCTACCTTTGCTAAGTAAGTACTCCTTATCTAATAAATGATTCGAACAAATTTGATCAAACTTCATACTATCATTTATTTATTTTTAAATTATTTATTGATAACAAGACATGTAGAGAAACTACCCATCGGCAACACTCAAAAAATATTCTAAACTAGAAGGTCTCGAGGCGATCTTCTTTTCAGATGCCTCGGAGGATTATCAGGTATTGTGGTGGAAGAAAGGATTGAAACTAATGGGTTAGAGTGTGAATAGAGTTTACCATGGAAGAAGAGGTATCTGGTTTGGGCCAAATCAGTAACATACAGAACTTTAAGGTCATTATGGATGAGTTTATTTGTAACAAAGTAGGAAGCACTTAGGATTTTGGATTTTAAGGATTGGATTCGAGAGGAATTTGATAGTTCAATAAATATTAGGCCGTTTTACAAAAGAAATTCTTGGATATATATTTTTTTTTTAAACAATTTATTTAATCCAGTCATCGCAACGTTTCAGCCTCTAGGGCCATTATCAAGCTTCATGCATATCCATCTTAATTATCTTTTCATTTCACCACTTTTCAGCAGCGTCGTCATAATTTTTTTAAAATATCATTTTTCAAAAAAAAAAACTCAACAGTTTTCGGCCGCCTTATAGGTGTTCTCGTGCGCGACTGATAATGGCCCTAGAGGCTGAAACGATGACTGGATTAAATAAATTGTTTAAAAAAAAAAAATAAATATATCCAAGAATTTCTTTTGTAAAACGGCCTAATATTTATTGAACAAATATTCAAACAAAAGAACAATTACGACAATGATGAGAAAAAGAATTTGATAGTTTAGTTGAGCCCCAAAGCTCAACTCCATACGTCCAGATTGGCCTTGTAATAGTCATTTAAATGAGGCGTTTGTATTTTAGTGGGAGATTAGAACTCTAGTAAGTGTTGAAGTAGCCAAAAACGTCTTGCAGTTTCTTGTCGTTTCAGTGTAATATGAGGATTCCAAGTTAGTCATTTGTCAAGATGGATGGAGACCTAGATATTGGATCTGTTCAACAGGGGCTAGAAGAGATTTATTAAAGAAGACTGTCGGGCAGGAAGTCAAAGGTTTTTGACGAAGGATTAAGGATATTTGATGGGATTTATTGGAGTTTTATTTTGTTTCTCCAATTTTGACACATGAGTTTCTGATGTAGGATTGAAGAGTTTGGGAAACAGTATTTGTATCATTATATACTGATAACCCACAAGTGTCATCAGCATAGGTAGAAAGCTGCTTTTGCTACATCATATTTATTTTTATTTATTTATTTATAATACAAATGACCCTCAAGACTTGATAACAAATCCTATTTGGTCAGTGAACTATTTAAAAGAGATGCATTTAGAAGTACAGAGTTATTGGCAGCATTGATTAAAATTAAATTTTACTATTTGTATTTTTTTTAAAAAACAGTTTTATCCTTTTTATATTCACTTTGTCCAAGTTGTTTAAAAATTCAGCTTCTTCCTCTTGTTTAACGTCCTGTTCTCTTTTGTATTTTTTGCACCTGAAAACTAAGTGTCGCGGGTCTTCTGGCTGTCCGCAGACTTCACATTTTCCATCTTTTTTTATTTTCATAAGAGCAAGATACTTGTAAGTACACCCGTGGTTAGTCCTCAGTCTTACAATTCGTACGATACTCGCTCTTGTAAGTTGCTGATGCCTAGCAAACCATGGAACAAGGCTCACAGTAGGTTGTACCTTATAAAAGTCTCTCCCTTTTGATTGTGACTCCCAGTCATACCTATCTTGCCATTCTCTTATTTCTTCTTTCCTTAAGTGTCTTAGGAGATCCTTCATGGGTACCTTGGCGTTCTCTTTCAATGGTTGCGTTGTCCCAGCAGCTCTGTCAGCAGCCTCATTTCCAGATAATCCTACGTGGCTTGGAATCCATTGAAATATGTAGTGGTTGTTGTCGGAGATTATGGAGTTGATTATTTCAAATATTAAATATGAAGTAATTTTTCTGCTATTGATTGTTTTTAGTAGCTTACAAGAGGAGGCGGAGTCTGTCAGTATAACTACGTTAGTACTTGAATATGTATTACGACAATAATCTATGGCTTTCAAAATTGCAAGGAGTTCAGCACTGAAAATACTAAATTTATTAGGTATGGAGAGTGAAATTGTATGTTCTCTATCTGGATCCACTATGGCTAACGCTGTTTGATTGCAGGTTTTTGAGGCGTCAGTATATATCTTCACGTAGTCGGAATAATGGCTATCTATCATACTGAGAGCTAATTGTTTCAATATATTAGGATCGTAAGACGATTTACAACCTTGATTCGTAGTTAGCTTGCAATTGCTTTCAAATTGTAGCATTCTGCACGGTAAAGGTGTATTGAGGTCTAGGGAACCTTTTCGAGAATATACTGCTTGTAGCATAGGCTGCATTTCAGATATTAACTGATTTATAACTGGAGGATAAATGTTTCTTGACACTGATGCATTACTTAGGGGATGTTGATTATCAGAAATGCTCTTTAAAATATATTTCTTCGTAAGCCACGTTCTTCTCAAGGTTAATGGCATCTCTCCAGCTTCAGCTAACAGAGCATTCGTTGGTGTTGTTCTGAAAGCCCCCAAGCATATTCTGATTGCGCAATTTTGGACAGTATTTAAGCTGTTAATCATAGGCGATTTTGTTTCATTATAGATCACACAGCAGTAATCCAAGACAGGTCGTATGATAGATTTATATAATAATATCATATTTAAGGGATGAGAGCCCCAATGAACTCCGGCCAAAATTTTCAATATATTAACGTTTTTATATGCTTGGTTTTTAATGTTGGTCAAATGAGATTTGAAATCCATTTTCCTGTCTAATGTAACACCCAGGAATTTTACTTCTTCTTGAGCAATAAGTTGGTGACTACTTATTGTGACATTATAGTCAGTTATTTGGAATTTTCTTTTTCTTGTGAAAGGGATCAATTTGCTTTTGCTAGGATTAAATTGGAATCCGATGTCATTGAATCTCTGCTTTAGTTATTCCAAGGCATCACATATGATTTTTTTCCCCTCCTCTGGTGATTTGACAACAGTATAAACCAGGAAGTCATCAGCAAATTGGATCATTTTGCAATACGGTGGTGGGTTTTTAATTATATGCTCTGTGTAAATATTGAAAAGAATGGGACTGAGGACATCTCCCTGTGGCAGACCATTATAGGAATCGAAAGTGACCGGACCTTCTTGAGTATGGATCAAATACGTACGGGCAGATAAGTAGTTAGCTATCCAATTGGTTATGAGATGCGAGGTTCCTATTTCTTTCAGTTTTCTTATGAGGGTTTGAGTCTTGACATTGTCGTAAGCTCTTTCCAGGTCGACAGTTACAGCTAATAAAATGTTTTTCTGTTGGAAAGTTTTATATATGTCGTTTGTTAGATACCAGATCGCATCAGTAGTAGATTTATTTTTGCGAAAACCAAAACACTGGGGACTCAGTATGTCTTTCTGTTCTAAGAACCACTCCAATCTGTGTTTAATCAATATATTAAAAAGTTTGGCCAGACAAGGAATTAGGGCTATTGGTCGATATGAAGATATGGTCATTAAGTCCTTTCCTGGTTTTGGGATTGGAACAATCTGAGTGGTTCGCCATTGACAAGGAACTTGTGATCGAAACCAAATTTGATTATAAGCACTTAAAAGTTGATTTTTAATATGGGGAGGTAAGAGATGGATCATGGTATAATTGATCTCATCAACTCCCGGTGCAGTACCTTTTTTTCCTTTTAATGCTGCATTTAGTTCCGTAATCCGGAAGGGGCTGGTCAGTAGATTTTCAGTTGGAGTAGATCTTGTGTGTTGGACTTGGATCTTAAGTCTTGGCTCAAAAATGTTACAAATCTGTTGTAGGAAAGAAGAAGCATTTTTTCGATTTTTAGTTATTACGTTTTCACCGATACGCTTTTTCCCTCTTATAGTTGCTATTTTGTGCCACATGTTGCCTATTTGTTGAGGGGTTATGGAGTCTATGTATTTTTTCCATGAGTCCTTTTTTGCTTTTTTTATCAAAGTTTTCATTTTATTAATTTTAGACCTCATGATTTTGTAATTCTCAATGGTCATATTTCCCTTATATTCCTTAATGGCTTTTAGTTTCTCTTTATTTGCATTGTTGAGTGATTTATTCCACCAACATTTTGGGTGAAATTTCAGTTGAGAGTTGATGTTAGAACGTGGTATTGCAATGTCACCAGCTGAGTTCATAATTTGTGTTATATCGTCAATTGTTCGATGATGAACTTCATTGTTTTCCCATAATTCATGTAAAGTCGTGATATACAGATCTTTATTCATTTTCTTGAAATTCCTTTTCATGTAGAATTGTCTTAGTTCTATTGAGGGATTATTTATTTCAATAATGATTTGGAGATGATCGCTACCAAGGGTTTCAGATGAGATAGACCAGGATAACTTGTGGAGTAGTTCGGGGTTGAGAAGGTGAGATCTAATATCGATGGTTTAATTCTTGGCGAGCCGATTCTTGTTGGGACGTTAGGTTCATTAAGCAAGATCAACGAGGACTGTAAAAGCTCATTTACCAGGAGATCTCCTCTTTGTGAGTCCGTTTCCTTATCTCCGAAGTATGACGAATGACTGTTGAAATCGCCTCCAATAATTACGCTACACTTAGGAAAAAACTCGGTGGTAGAGAAAAGATTTTTGAAATGCGAGGATGTTGGTTTACTACTAGGAGGGATGTAAGCAGATATTATAATTAATTGAGGCTTCATATTTATAATTTTAATGCCTAGAGCCTCAATTGGACCAATGTTCCGTATTTCTATTTTTTCATAAATAAATTGCGTGTGTAAAAATATGCCCACACCACCATAGCTGTCCCTTCTATTCTTTTGTATTATATTGTAGTTATTGGCGTTGTATTCCCTACTTCTGTTGAACCATGTCTCTTGGAGCAAAGCTATATGAACTTTATTAAGATTTAAGTTATTCACAAGTTCCTGAAATTTATTGTTTATACTACGACAATTATGTTGGATTATTTTGAGATTAGAACAGCTCATAGTGCGGTGGGTCATTTAGAAAAACATGAAGGAAAGTATACATGATGTATAAACATACTCATATGCATGCATAAATAATACACAAATACATACATATACATGTAAATACAAAAATAATTGAGGAATATGTTGAACATGATATCTATGGATTTTCTTTTCTATTACGTAAAAATTTTCTATGTTAATTCGTTTCCATTTCATTTTTTTCAGTTTCATTGAGTCGAGTAATAGTATTAATGATTTCTTGATTTTCTTGGACGAAGTTGTAAAATGTTTGACCTATTATATTAACCGTTTCTTTTTCATTTTCAATTGATTTGATTTTTTGTATTAATGCATTCAACATGTTGATATATTTGGAATCTTGCGTAGACTTATGAGGATTTTCCTGTATGAGAGCCGTGTTTTTTTGAATTATCGATTTAGTGCTTATGGGTTGACTCGTATCGTTATCAAATTCCGTTTTTCGTTTTTTCTCATTGCTAAATTGTCTAGCTTGAAGGATTTTTTTCCTAGGGTATTGAAAATTTGATAAATTATATAGATTCGTGTTTTCTTCAATTTCTGGAAAATCCAGTAGTGAAAATCTATTTTTTGTTAGAGTCGGAAAAAGATCTGAAGCCTGTTTATAACTTAAAGGCTTTTCCGCCATTATTTCTTTAATTTTTTCTTGTCTATTTTTTTCTGGACAGCTTTTATCATTAGGTTGGTGTGGTAACTGACAGTGTACACACTTCGTTAAATTAGTACAATTACTTGATATATGTTCATAGTCTGCACACAATTTAAACATCTTTGTTTACCTCTACAGTTTTCCTTTAGGTGGCCATACCGAAGACATTTTTCGCAGAATCTAGGTTTTGAAATATAAGGTGTAACTCTACGAAAAGCTAGATATAGGGCTACGTTTTCCGGGAGTCTCTGAGAGTGAAAAATAATTTGGACTGTCCCAGAAGGCACCCTGCTTATTTCCCCTGAGCTATTTTTTACAACTCTGTTAAAACGCCTAACTCTCAGAACTTTTTCACTTGAGGTTAAATTGTTAGAGATTTCTTCTTCTGTTATTGAGGTGTGAACATCTCTTATAACTCCGAATTTTAGTACATATTGTGACGGTATAAATGCTCTGAGATTGTTAGTGTTCAAAAACTGGTTCTCTAAGAATCGATTTGCGATGTCATACGTTCTAAATTCTATTTCTATTTGGTTTTTGTTTTTCCTCTTGATTTTGTGGACTTGATTATTGTTCAGTCCTAAAAATTTGCCTATTTTCATGTCATGGAAGAAATTAGGATTAGTCTCATCTTTTTTTTCAACTATTACTACATACGGTCCCTTGAAGTAATGTAAATATTTAACATTATTGAATTGAGGTGAAAATTTTATGTTTTTATCTTTATTATCGATAGGAAGTGGTGGGTTTTCACTCCCATCACTATCGACCCCCATAGTGGGGGCTAAAATATGACGGAATAAGTGATAAAAATACGCAACACCTCGTATTACAAATCAAGATAAAATTTTTAATAAATTAGATACGAGAAATTCAAGTAGTAAGCACGATAAATATTGAGTAAAACGCTTATCTGAATATGTAGGTTGTCTTAATCCTATGGAGCTCTTCACTCTTCGGAGTCACAACAACAACTGCTACATCATATTATTATCCATAATCTTAAGACAAAATGGCCATCCATTTTTTCATGAGCCTCTCTATTGTATCTGATTACAGCTTTGTAAAGTGTAGCAAAGTTGTGCTATAATTTATACATCATTTATTAATACAATAAACAAAAATCAATCTCCTTCTCAATAAATTATATTAATTTTAAAAGACAAGAATATTCTTAAGTGACGAGCAATCCTGGTGTTTCAAATACAATACTAAAACTTTGTTCATTGTTTATTCTAGTACTGAAGATATTTAAGATTTTTATTCATTTATTTTACAATATTATCTGAAAAAATGGATTTTTTAGTATTAATTTGATACTTTAGGTGTGTTTTTCATTTTTATATGTATGTTAATTTTCAAATATTCAAACTCTATAACCAAAACATTTATTACTTTCACTTATTATTTATAGTAAGGGAAAGTATTGCGATCGTGAAAATTTCTTTTTTATTATTTTAGTTAATACAATCAAGAAGTAATTTTTGTTAAATTGTGATAATTAATATACAATTTTATATTTTAGATTCCATCCTAATCTGATTTTGGGTGGTACTTATTCTGGCCAAGTTATGCTCTGGGATAACAGAGTTCAGAAGAGAACTCCTATTCAAAGAACTCCTTTATCGGCAACTGCGCACACCGTTAGTGAATTCAAGTTTATTTACTATAATATTAATCTTTTTATAGGATCGACTGATATCGATTTGTGTGTTTACACATTAAAAGAATTTCTCAAATTATTCAAAATACAGTTTGTTTGTACCAAAGCAATTGAATCTTTAATTACAGTAGATTCTTACTATTTCTTCTTAGAATTATTAAATTAAAATAGAATTGGTTGAAGGAATCTTCATGCTACGAATTAAGATTTTGTAAGATTTCAGTTCATCTGAAAATAAGATGATCAACTAATTGGATGTTTATAGCCTGCTCAATTACTGATCCCCTACTATGTTCTTTGGCGAGAACGTATGGCCGATATATCAGTTTCTTTCGATCCCTAATTTTATTATTATTTTATGATGACTGTTTATGGTTATTCTTATATCTCAATTTTAAGAGTAACCTTACTATCTGAATAAATTTGTCTTTGAATTGACTAACTTATTACTTAATTTGAAAGTATATTAGTTTTTAATCAATGTATAAGTGATAAATGGCTATATCACTTACAAGAGACCCTTTGGAAGATTTCAATTATTTACCATTTTACTGTTCCAAAAAAAAAACAATCCAGTCTCTTTTTTATAATGTTCGTACTAATGTAAAAAACAGTGTTAAATATAATCCTACAGTAAAATTTATGCATGGATGTTGCATGCATTCTTATTACATATTTTGTAATGTAAGAGCAGTAATATATAACTTGACATTGTATATAGCCTAATTTAGGATTAAAATTTACTATTGGATATCTCAGATACCAATAATTAATTAAATTGAAAATTAAAAGAATCCAACATTAAAAATATTTGTTTCTATTCACCTAATAGCCATTTATCCACTTTGGCTACTCACATCATATTTATTCATTTTGAGTCTGAAATGCTCTTAGCATCTAATTATAAATACTTTTTAATCAAAGAACAAGTTATTATTTCATTTGTTTTTAATTTAATGTTTTTCTAATTTTCTTATGATTATATTTGATGTATTTATTTCTTTTATAGCATCCAGTTTATTGCATGAGAGTTGTAGGAACCCAGAACGCTCATAATCTCATTAGTATATCTACTGACGGTCGACTGTGCTCCTGGTCTCTTGATATGCTTTCTCAGCCTCAGGAAACATTGGAATTGCAGCAGAGGCAAAGCAAAGCAATAGCCGTTACTTCGTTAGATTTCCCTCATAACGATGTTAATAACTTTGTGTTTGGCAGTGAAGAAGGAACTGTATATTCAGGTATTTACTTTCACTTACTATATATAGAAAGGGGAAGTATTGCCATCGTGAAAATTTTCGAATTCCAGTTTTCAACGGAAATACACGTTTTAGGGTCCCCTAAGTACAAATAACCAAGTCCCGCAAAAAGGTCTGTGTGTGTGTGGTAACTCGTGGGCGGAAACAATAAGTCCTATAAAACTGAAATTTCATATTTAAGACAACTATACGCCCGAGACATGACAAAACTGTTTTCATCAAAATGAGCTAACCAGAAAAGGCACTTTATACCCATGCATTTTGCACCTTTTTTCGATTATCTCGAAAACCGTTCCGACGATTTTGATTAAACTCGCTATATCGATGTAAAATTTAATGGGCTTAAGCTTCATGTAGATTTCATTCTGATTAAAATGGTCTGACAGGGCTTAAATGCCGATATTTTAAATTTTCTTCCCCTAAAGTACCTTTAATTTTGTAGATTCAATAAAAATAACTATATTATCTTGGTAACGCTGATGAAAAACAGGTAAATATATAAATTGAATGAATTCGATACCCAACTAAAGGAGAAAACAGAAAAAATATTTTTTTAATGCAATTTTTCGTTTTTGAACATAAGAGCAGTTATATACATGTATGATATACCGTTGGAAAGCTAAAGATTTTAGAAAAAATATTATCTCATACACAAGCTTTTAAAATTTAATAGAGAGTGATGAAATGAACATAAAACTAACTGATTATTTTAGATAATAATATAATAGATTTTTTAATGAAACACATGTTTCTATAGAAATTTAATTTAATTAATTCATTAATGGTTTCAGTCATTTTTATCTCTAACTGTATTTGAAAATTCTTTAATTGATTCTAAAAACAAGGGTAAGTGAGTCGTGTGTTGCTCTTACCAGATTTTTTTAATTTTAAAATGTAGCTGAAGTTTTTAACACAGTATCAGAAGACTTATTTATTCTTGACCTAAACTATCCATAATCTATCACAGCAATGTGTGAATTTTTTGTGATAAGGTCAGGTGCTGTCACTTGAAGACCTATTTAAAAAAATCTGATGCACAAACAACTTTCACTTACCTCCGTTATTAAAATCAATTATAGAATTTGTAAATACATTTAGAGATAAAAAAAAAAAAAAAAAAAAGTGTGTTTATTTATCTTCTACGCTTTTTTACTAAGAGCTGGGTCCATCTTGATTTACAAGGATTGTGAAGAAAATATGCAATAATATAGGCATATGCAGGAAGGGTAATGAGAAATTTACCTACACACGACTTTCACTTACCTAATGTTGTTAAAATCTATTAAAGAATTTTCTAATACAGTTATAGATAATAAATTGTTAAATAATTAATTTTAGTGAATTTCAATAGAAACAACATGTATTTTATTAAATAATCTATTATATTTCTATCTACAACAATCAGTTTCATCATTCTCCATTCCCTTTTTCAATTCTGTGTATTATATAATATTTTTTTCTAAAATCTTTAGCTGTCCAATGGTATATCATACATCTATATTACTATTCTTGTGTTTGAATACACAAAAATTGCATTAACCCATTCGAGACCGATTGCACTTTGTGTGCAATTATCAGTTATTCTGAGTGAACTAGTCATACTTTAGTAGTGTAAAGTACAGGAAAACAAAATTTGGCATTGGTTTTACTTTGTACCAAAAAATCTAAAAATTATCTGAAGCCTTTCTTACAAAGAAAAAAATAATTTAGCTCTTGGGGGACCTTGTTAGAAAACAATTGTCTCGAATGGGTTAAAAAATATGTTTGCACTTTTTTCCTTTAGTTCTTTATCAATTTCACTCAACTTGCATATTTAGCTGTTATTTATCAATGCTAACAAGACGATGTTTCTAAATGAAACCTACATCCTATTAAATTTTACATCGATATAGCGGGTATAAGCAAAATCGTTAGAGCCATTTTTGAGAAAATTTAAAAAGGTTCAAAATGCATAATATAAAGTGGTTCATCTGGTTAGCTGATTTTGATGAAAAAGTATCTGTAACATCTCAGGCGTATTGTTGTCTTAAATATGAAATTTTAGTTTTGTACGACTTTTCATTTTTGAGCTAAACTTACCAAACACACACACACAGACCTTGCGGGCTTTGGTGATTTGGACTCAGGGGACCCTTAAAACGTGTATTTATATGGTGAAAGCTGGAATTAGAAAATTTTCACTATCACAATACTTTCCTTTACTATATATTTCACATATAGGTAAATAAAAGTAAAAAAAAAATTTGATTGATTTTTAGAGAAGAAAACATTAACTTTTTTTTTGTTGTTTGTTTTTAAAGCTTGCCGCCATGGAACAAAAGCAGGCGTGACTGACCCTTACTTAGGACATCAAGCTCCTGTCACTGATATAAATACACATAAGGTGCAAGGCCCAGTAGATTACTCACATCTTTTCTTGACCTCATCTTTTGATTGGTCCGTAAAATTATGGAATATGAAGGTGAGTTTTTAAAAATATAATTCCTCTTGAGTAGTCATGATAAAAAATTAATTTATATTGGCTCGAAAATAATAAAAAATTATAATGGAGTAGCATAGCTGTATGGGCGCATTTTGGCGGCTAATGCGGTCAGCAGGTACTTATAATTACACTGAATTATAGGAATTCGAGGAACCCGCTTACTGCTTCAGCCCCCGAAATGCATTCAGTATAAATGCGACCTATCAGTAATATAATTAAAAGAAAAGAATATAATCATGAAATTTTTTTCATGTTCCTACCATTGGTAACATTAAATGTTTTTTTTAAATGAAGAAACTAAAAATCCTGAAAAGTTGTGAAATATCACTTCTTTGTTAAATTTGCAGTCTATTCTAATTTAATGTTAAATTGTTTTCTTAAAATACCTGTCAGATCTAATTCCTCTCAATACACCGATCTTTTTATTTTTATAATTACTTTTGTTTTAATTGCAGGAAAGCCGGCCTGTGTACAGTTGGGAAGAAGGATGTGACTATGTTTATGGTGTCTGTTGGTCTCCAGTTCATCCTGCTGTATTTGCATCAGTTGATGGAGATGGCCGACTTGCTCTGTGGAATCTGAATCAAGACGCTGAAATACCATCCGCAAGTACTGTTGTAGAAGGTGCTCCTGCATTGAACAGGGTTTCTTTTACACCGACAGGATCACATGTCACGGTTGGAGATGATTCCGGAAAAATTTATTTGTATGATGTTGGTGAGGTAAATAAATATTCAATTCAGATTATTGATTAATAATACAGTAAAACTAGTGGTAAACAATATTGTTTATAAATGTATTCCTAAAAGCCATATATGTAAAATCTTATATAAAGTGAGTATATAAGTATATACTATTGTAATATAACCCATTTCATTATTTCTTCAAAAGTAATAAGAGATTTATTTACAAATCAGAAGTATTTAGTCAACTATCAACAAGCACAAAGATTATACTTATAATTACATATTTATGTGAACCTATTTGAACTTCAACTGTCCATTTTCTGTAGCTTCACAACAAATTTATTTTTTTCTTATACTCTGAATGACTTATTAAATTGACGCTGTTTTAAATTAATGACCTTCATTATATTTTTATTTCTTTAAACAATGTTATTGGAGCTTCTGGATTCTTATATATCTAGAATGTTCCAGGCCTTGCCAACTACAGCCAGCTATATCATGTTAGCGTTGTTCCCGATTGACTTGACACATAACAATCTGTAACTTTCTTTACTAAGTATGATCTTTTATGTAATTATGCTAGTTATTGAATATTGTAATATTATATTTACAACATATACTGGCTCACAGTCAGTCATGAATGTATTTATAAATACCTGTTGCTTCTTCTTTCCCCTTATTTATAACTTTACTATGTGAATTTTCTCCTTTGCCTAGCGTTTCTCTCAGCCAAGGCACGATGAATGGAATAAACTTCTTGTTACTCTACAAGAAATGAAAAATAATCAGGCTGATGAAGAAGTGAGCAGCCCGGCATCCGGACCCAGCAGCCTTTCTTCTTTTGTTTCCAGATAAGGGTAATGAATTTTTGTCAACAAAAAAATATGTCTATACCTTACTTAAATTTATTTTTAAACATGATGTTTTATCAAAGAGTTTATCTCTCCTTTTCTTGGTTAAACGTACTTATCTAATTTTTAATTCTTTTCGGTGCCATCTAATCTATGAATATGTACTACATTGTTTTTTTATTATGTTTACTGTGTTGTCTTCTCTTCTTTTGCTTTTCTCAAAACTTACTGATTTTTTTACATTATTATAGCTTATATTTTTAATTTTTCAGGTCAATGAATGCTGGAAGTGATATACTTCTCTTAGTTTAAGTTGTCTATTTATTTATTATATCTATGTTATACTGTGAAATAATCTTATGAAACAATATTTAATTTTTATTGTTTTGCTTGAACTAATGTTTATGTGATTTAATCATGCTTTTATTTTTTTTATTCTTCCAGTTTAGTGATGAGCAATATTTATTTTTTTCTTTTATCAAAACAAAAATAGACCCATTGTATATCTTAATTGTGCATATATGTTGTTCTTAAGGGTCCCTGTCCTGGAATAAGAATTATTTTCTATTTTGTTCTATTAAAAAAATATATAAAAAAATCATTGTCTTACACAAATTATTATTATTTTTTATATAAGTTTATTTTTATTTTGTATTATATTTTGTTTTTTAGTTGTTTTTTTTTTCAATGTTTAAGTGGAAGAATTTAGCAATCTCATCAGTCAGCATGCTATGGTATTTATCACTGCTGTATTAATTATCAAATTGAAAATGACATCTCAGTGATTTATTAGTATTTAAAATGAAAACCAAAATCATATTTTTGGTTGAAATTATTTCATTGTGTTGTAAATAATAATTTAATTTAACTGTAAATAAGCTTATTAATTAAGTCAGTCTGCGTATTATTTATGTTATCAATGATGTTATTAATTATTATTTTTTTAAAATAAGGCTGATCTTAAATCTATGTAATTTATTTTTATCAATCATAATTGTGTTGTTTAATGTCAATATGATCTATGATTCTGTTTTCTTCTTTTTTATAATAAAGTATTCTATACAAAAAAAGATATAAAGCAAGGTTAATAGAAATTAATTTATATGTTTTGCTGTGATATCATTTATATATCTGCTCCAATTTTATTTGTTTATTAATAGTAGTAAAATAATTAATAAAAAAAATGTATCTACTGTTACTAAACATTATTCCTCTAAATATTTGAATATGAACCCTCCAAATCTCTTTATAATGTTTACTTAACAAAGTGATCAAACATTGCCATGCCAGTTGATTCACATAAGTAATATAGATAGAGCCAGTAGTAGAAGTATTTTTTTGGAACCAGTACGATAACTTACATGAGCTTAGAATACCTTTAGTGAAATAATAGAATAAAAAATCATATGCAATTTATAACAAATCTTTAAATTATATCAAGAAGGTTTGTTTGGTGTGCTCTTTAAAGGCCAAATATTGGGCTCTCTGTAAAAAAATGTAGGATTTTGAGTTTTCATTATTCATTTATATGAATGTCAACACTTTTGAACCCTCTTCCAACAATTATGTTTGTTTACTGCTATTGCATTTCACTGCTTAGAAATGATTAATTCTTTATGAAGATATCAATGCTTAATATTTGTATTGTATTATAACTTTGTTTTACGGGTTTAAATTCTGGCGGAATGGGGCTCAGACAGCCAGAAACATCAATCCATTCTGGGGCAAGGGCAGCATTAATGAGTGCACTGTTCAACAGTGGTTTGGAAAATTGCCTTTAACCTTGGAGACAAATGAGGTTGTGGAAGAGCTTTCTCTCTTGATGACGATGTTCTGTGGACTTTGGTGGAAGAAAACACCAGAACAACTTTCTGAGAACTTGCAGGGAAACTGAACATAAGGAAATCAACTGTTGTTGACCACCTCAAGGCAATGGGGAAGTTAAAAAATCTTGAAAGTTGGGTTCTACACAAATTAAATGATTGCCTGAAGTTTGCCAAAACAAAAATTCCCATTTCTGTCCAAACTTGTTACTTATGATGAAAAGTGGATATTTTACGATAACAATAGACGTTCTGGACAGTGGTTCAACAAAGGAGAAGCAGCACAAAATTTTCCAAAACCACACCTTTTCAAGAAATGATTATGGTTACTGTTAGGTGTGCTTCATTTGGTTTGATGCACTACATTTTTCATCAATTTGAAGGGGCCATTTGCAGAACAACACCCAGCCACCTGTCACAAAAACTGTTGGAGCTTGGATATGTACCTCTGCCACATCCATCCTACTCTCCTGACCTCTTGCCTCTATATTATTATTTTTTAGACACCTGGACCACTTACACAACTCAAAATTTAATGGACACAGGAAATTAGAATAAGCGTTTTTGGAGTTAATCAATTCTAAAGATGAGAAATTCTATTCTGAGCGAATAGAAAAGTTGCCAACATGGCAGAAATGTTTTGGAGCCTGTTTTGATTAAGTAAAAGAGTTGTAAATTTTTCTTTTTAAACTAAAACCATATTTTCCAGGCAACCAGTTTATTGTTATTAATTAGATATAACACCCTTATGCACTTAATGGGTTGATAAAAACCAGATAAAATGGTTTGACTTTTAATCTACATGCTTAAGGATATAAATATAAACAAAAAGGAGATAGTTGACATTTATTCAGTGTTATACCAGTGTTTTTTTTCATACCAAAAAAATAGAAATTGACACAAAACTTTTTTTAAGTATTATACATTTTTCTTTTGAGTAGTTGTGGTTAAAAATCCAATCAGCTTACCTTCTATTTTATACCAGCTTTTTTTTTTTTTTTTTTTTATCATTTCTGTATTTTATTAATGACTCACATTATTCATATACAATTTTTATACTTAATTTTGATCGAATATGTCACAAAGAAATATTTAAGACAATTTATGAAGATTTAACTTTTTTTATTTTTTTTATTACTATTTCTTCTCTAGCTCTTGCTATTTTCTTCTTTTGCTCCATTACTTTTTTCTGTAAATCTCTAAAATTCTATGGTTTTTCTCTATATGCGCATTTTCTGAAAAAAAAAAAAATATTATTAAATCGCTTTTGTTATGGATAATGTAATAAAATCTATTATCCAGCAAATATTTAATTTGACACATAATAAACGAGCTTTGACAGCAAAATCACTAGATTGAAATCATTACAAATACTTTAGCATCCCTTTTTTACTTTTACTATGTTTGTTTGTTTATTCATTTATTTAATGTCCCTTTATGCTGCTGTGGCTAATCGGACGATACTACAGTGGGAGTCCTAAATTTTGCCTATCCAGGTTTTATTAGGATAGGGATCTTTAACGAGTACCTGACATAGCACAGGATCGGAACCACCTTTTAATATCCACTCCGAAGGACGGCATAACTAAGGATTTTTTACTCCTATTAAAATATCCTAGGACCACCCGCGGGTTTGAACCCGTGACCATAGACATAGGAGGCTGTTATGCTAACCACCCAGCTAAAAGTGATCCCTTTAACAATTTATTTTCATCTCTCAATGTTTTTTAAAAATTCCTAAATTGATTATAACATCGGAAGTAAGTGAAAGTCGGGTGTTGCGCGCACCAGATTTTTACTTATATTTCACAAATGCCATTATTATTCAAATGTCACTATATGGTTATTGTCATTTCACTGTCACACATTTCAATCAAAAAGCCTGTGCAATGCTCGGGGTCACCTTTTAACATCCCCTCTGAAGGATGGCATAACTAAGGATTTTTTACTCCCATTCAAAATCCTATGGCCACCTGCGGGTTTGTTCCCGGAACCTTTAGTATAGGAGGCTGTTATGCTAACCACCATGCTACTGGTAATCCATAACTTTTACTATGTTCTTAATATATTGCTTATTAAATTTAAACTCTATTAAAATCATTTATTTACAATAAATAGGAGAGAAGCAGTCCTGATTTTTTTACATAACTATGAGTTATATGTTATAACTGTGAAATTTTAGAATTATTTAAATGTCAAATTTTAAATATGTAATTTTGAAATATACCACAGCATAAGTAACCAATAGTAGTTGAAATTGGGCTTTTCATTTTCATCTTAATTATTACTTCTTTTTTTTTCCTTTGCCCTTTTTATTACTAATTTTAAAATTATACTCCTAGTTCACCTTTATACAATTTATTCCATATCAACTACTTTATGGAAATTATGGGAAACAATCTTTATTATTAAAATTTAGATTTCATCACATTTTGTTGTTTTTTTCCATCCTTTAGGTTTTATCTAACCTTTTAATTTTACAAAAAACCTAATGTTATTTCTTGTTCTTTAAATGCATATACTTAAAATTGCTCTGACGATAATCAATTTGTAAAACCTAATATGTAAATCATATTACCCTCAAAATCATACATTCTTCTGTAAGTTTTATTATCTTCGATTCTGAACATCTTTCTTTAAACCAGTTTATTTGATCTTGTAGTACTTCTTGTTTCTCGATCAACTTGTTTTTTTTATTTTGCATCTCTAATATTTCTGAATCTTCTAATCCCTTTTCCCCTAAACAGAAATGTTTTAAAAGTCTATTTCATCTTTAGAAAGCGACATAAAAAAAGTGTGTGTGTCTGTGTTTGTTTCTGTATTTCCAATTCTATAAAAAATTTATCCTTAGGTACATTAAATAACTTTATGAATAGTTAATCTATCATAGACTTTTAGCAAAAAAAGCTTTTTAGTATTGATGACTAAAATTGTGTTAATTTAATTTGGCTGATCACTTGATTCGGCAAGAAAATACTCTAAGGGAAATAATAACTTTTATTGTTCCTTTATGCATTGAAGTACGAGAAATTTTTTACCAATACCTACTACTACTCATTTAAGGCCAAAACATTAGACACTGTTGGAATTGATTGAATTTAAGAGTATTTAGTATTGTTAACAAAAAAAAAAAAAACTGCTTTAAATTAGGACATAAAATTTATTATTTTGTGCTTACTATAAACAAATTTAATTTAAAAACTCAGTGTTTCTTGAAAATTATTTTTGAAATACCTTTAAATGCAGAAAAACAATAGAAATGATTTTACATCTCCGAAAGGAAGCCATCTTCTTTCTTTGATATATCTGAGGCAACAAATATATTTTATTTCCCTTAATGATGTAATTAATAAAAGTTCAAGTTTAAAGTTGATTTATTAATAAAGTTCTTTTGGTAAAATTTAAAGTTTTTTTTTGTATATCTGAAGTATTTTGGGACTTAAATGTAGTAGAAGTTTGTTGTAAGTGAGCTTAAGAAACTCTGAGAGTTATGATATGTTTTATTTTTGTTGGAAATAATGTTTCTTGTGTAGAAATTATCGCCACTGTCCTGGGCATACATACAGTAGGGCAGAGGGGTATCTTGACATCTGCCCCTAAAAATACAAGAGGAAAAATTAAATTATGTTTAAGAAAAAATTATGGGATTAGGGGTTGTTATTATTTCCTAGTATGTACTTAAATTTCAAATTAATGGATCGATTCTCTTTAGAATCAGTTTTTGATTGTTCGACTTTAAAGATAAAGTAAAGTTGACAATACAATTTCTCAGGGTCTAGTAATGGCAAAAGGATAAGTAAATAAAGTAAGACCAGAAGATGAGTAAAGGTTAATTAAATAAATTGTCAGTATTTGAACAATTAAAAGTCATGGATGTAAAAAGGATAGCATGTTCCATGATTGACATGGATTGATTGTTTTCTTAGTAAAAATAGACCAGATCCAAGCATGTGCTTTACACAATATTAGGAGGGCCAGTCATCTATGGTAGGGAAAGAAAGATTGAAGTCAGTCGATTGAATGATGGGGTGAACGATATTTACTATGACAAGTCTATGACTATGATTTACAGTATAATAAATTTATACTGTAAAGATGTTTTGAGAAGAGGAAATATAGCTCGCATTCTGGAAGACAAGACGGCCATTTTTCAATTATCATGCCGCTCTTTGTAGGTAGAAAAAAACTGGTAAAAGAAGACAATATTTAGAGATAAAACGTGTTTCACAAGTTACAGTGCTGTCACAAAACCTGTATTTCTTTTATCATCCTGCATTATTGCCAAATATTTATATTTATTGGAACCACTTGTGAATACTCCAGTTGAACAGTTCAGACCTTCATTAATAAGAAGAAAATTCAATTACTTTGGGATTAGCCAGCTATCTGATGGCTGTCGCCTGAAACATCGTTCTAATCTTCATATATCAATATCACGATGAGGGGTGTTGGATGAGGACTATACTAATAACATTCCGAGGATTTTTCACATTTCGCCGAGGAAATAGTTATTTGAAGAGCTTTTATCTCTTGATATATCGATCTAGCCCTTACCGTATAATGAATTGGAACAAAAAAAAAAGAAAAGTATTCGAACACACTTTGAGATGTGTTTAAAAATGGATAAGGTCGATAATTACTGAATTCGGAGTGAATGGACTTGGTTTCTTGAGTGTTCACAAAAAATGAGCTTTAAAGAAGAAATCTGAAATTGAACAAACACTTATAAAAAACGGTTTGCGAACTCGTTATGTCTAGCGTATATTGCTTTATGCTTATATTGTATATGTATTCAACTTCTTAAATGATTAATTTAAATGGTGAGGGGATAGCTCAGTGCGTAGAGGAATGCGCTACTTATTTATAGGTTTCGGATTCGAGTCGGGGTTTGGTAGAATAATGAGTATATTAATTATAGGAACAGGAAGTAATTCTTGATGCTCACCCAGGCTAATAAACCTATATGAAGAAAAACGTTTAAAACTTACAGAACTCCTTTAGTAACTGTTTTTGTTCATCCATTTTTTTATAAAATAACTGAAGAGTCTTATTTTCTTTTTCCTGCACCATGTTCGCGAACATTTTCTTCAACACGAGTCCATCTATTTTGAACATTATATCCTATAAATTTTAATTATAGCATTAAGTTCATGATTGTTGTGACTTGATACTATACATACAGTTATAATGATAAATTATCATACAAATGATAAATTTTCTAAAAGCAATAAATATTTCTTTATTAAATAACAGAGCTCATCTAAATCATTAGTTCACTTCGAATTTATCTTGTTATTTAATATTTTAACGCATGTTGTTAAGAAAAATTCCGATTAAAAAAATTGATTTACTTGCACTGAATCTTGAACCTTTGTTATGTTTTGCTTAATTGTTGCTATTTCTCCGCTAAGTAAAGAAGTTCTGTTAAGTAACTCATTTGATTCTTCTTGTAAGATTTGAACTGTAGAAGTCACTGGAGAAATAAAAAATATATTAATACAAAAAATTACTGATTAATTTCAAAAACTAATGTATTGCGTAAAATTTGAACTGGTTACACTTAGCATGATGCTTTTGCTTTTCTAATAATATCGCTTTGACTTTCAAATATTCATTATGAATCAATTTTTCAGTTTCCTCTCTTTTCGCTAAAAGTTTTGTGTTTAAAGGTTGAAAATTATCGCAATCTCTAATCATTTTCCCACAAAGTACTTATCTTTATCACCATAAAAGACTGATTACTTTTGTATGTTCGAAGATCAAGTTAATCATAATTAACATAGATAATTTAATATATAAATCGATTTATCATATCGATTATTGGCGTTATGGCTGAAATCTTTATATGAAACAAAAATTAGTTTTTTTTTTTTTTTTTTTTTTTTTTTTTAAGAGTATCTAATTTATTTATTTTACTCCAAAATAATTTCTTTTTATTCTAAATTAAATTATATTTAATTAAACTAAATTCAATTGCGAAACTGAATTCTGCTTAGTTTAGCAGGGGATTTTCATAAATTTAGGGTTCACAGACAAAACAAGTAACACGTTGCAAATTTATTATTGGGTTCGTGCACTCACAACAAAAAAAAGGCATTTCCCGTCTAATATTAGAAAGAATATTACCTTTGGTACACTCATCCTCTTTAAAAACAGTATTCTTAATTGGGAGAAAACTATAAATCGACTAGACTAGAAATTTTTACCAATAATGATAATAATGGATGAAAATGTTTTTTTTATTCTGGGACATATTGTCCCCTAAGAATATAGAGCAATGACCATTAATGGTCCAGTTGGTCTGGCATCATTTAGATAGATAATTACCTAGCTAGCTAATAACTATAAAATATATAAAATTACAATGAGTGAAAGATATATTAAAAAAAAAAAGTTGAAAACTTAATGTTGTACATAATTATAATTAAGGAAAACAGTTTGCATGTGTGCGGAAGCTTATCATTCAGGAGGTGGAGAAATAAGTGATCTTTGACTGTGGGTAATGATACTTTACGAAGGGAGGTGGGTAGTGAGTTCTAAAGTATGGTAGCACGGATGATAAACGTCTTTTTAAAGGATGCAGTTCTATTAGAGGGTATATATAAATCGGCAGTTTGAGATCGTGTATTTAGGGTATGTACGAGGAGTGAGGAGAACAAATATATAGGATGTTTTTCTGAATCTCAAGGATTAGAATAAGAAGATACCTAGAAGGTATTTTCTTTAAGACCCTTAGATAAAACCACCCTTGACCAGAATACAAATCAATAATCAACCGATAACCAATATTTCAAAGACTGATATACCTATGTATTGGTTTACCATCTCCTATCATTCCATTTTGGTCCCAGACCATGGTCCATGGAGTGGGATCAGAAGTTGCAGTAAGCTTAGGAGCTAATAACACCTATGACACAACCTTAAGGTTGAGCATGATCCCGGACAAATCAATATCTTGCACAGCTGCTATGCAAAATATATATAATGTAAGTGCTGTCTGAGAAAGACCTTCTAAGACAACAGTAAGTATTTGTTGGAAACCCAAGAGGGATATGTGATTAGATAAACAAATGTCATCCATCCCAGCAAATCAAATTTCCCAAGAATCTGATCCTCTAATCTTTTGACCTTTCATTTCAAATCCTGATGGAACATAAAAAAAAAAAAAGTACTTTTTTATAATATTAATAACAAACATTGAAAGAACATGAAATTTTCAGAATAAATTTATCATCTATGTATGAAAAATACCCCCAAGTATTTTATTATAATATATTTTCCAAATTTTATTTATTTTATTGTTTGTTGTTTTTGTACATAGCTTGTACAAATCGCATTACGTGTTTATTAAGTAGAGCTGTAGCTAGGCAACTATTGTAAACACATATTTTCAATAAACAGTGGTTGCTATGCAATGATAATTATTAAACAATAGTGGTTAGAAAAAGGAAAGATTGTTTCTCATTGTGAAATCCGGAATATTTAGATTACATCCAAAATTTGAGTGTAACTATTTTTAATAAAAGTAGAATAAAAATTAACTAGTTTATTTTTACCAGGCCGAAAATTTTGGCCTAAAGGATTATTCATGATTATTGTTAAAGTAAGATGAGAATGATCAACCAGAGGGTAGACCATAAGATAGTACTACAGGCAGGAGGTAGATGAACAAATGATGATCCTATTTTCCATATCTCTGATGCTGCAAATATTCTATGATGCCACATGAACCCCTTTACCTTGAGTTCTCACTCCCCAGCTAAAATAAGGTTTGAATTCAAATATCATTTGAAGTACTTCATTGGATTTTTGATCCCCTGAATGTAAGTATCTCATTTATCTTTATAGCTTAAGATTTTCCAAAAATCGCAATATTTGTTTATTAATAATAAATTTGGTCATGTATTAAAGACCTGTAGCGAGGCAAGTAAAGTTAAGGACAATCTTTGATACATTTAACTCCATAAACACCATATTTTTCTCTGTTAAGTTAAACTTAAAAGGCAGATAATCTGTATCAATGAAAAACTTTTTTTTCCAAATAGGTAAGGCCTGAGTGTTTCAGGCTCAAATTATTCCTCATTCATGCCCCTTTATGTCTGTCTTAGTGAGGGCATCATGTTCCCATCGCAAGCTTCTTCGTTGTGAAGAATATGTTTACCGATTGTTGGGAAATCTATTTCCTCTTTCCTATTTTTGCGTTAAGGTCTCCTGCGGATAATCTTCATATCGTTTTTTAGACCTGTTTCCAAAGCTTTTTCCAACTGTTTGTAGAAGGTATCCTTCTCTTCTTCACTCGTGTCTCCTGTGGGAGCATGAATACTTAACATGGTGATACTTCTAGATTTACCCGGTATTCTTAACAGCCAGATTATGGGACTAACAGCTTTGAAGCCAATCACCAAGTTTCTGTATCGCTTTCTGACAACCAATCTAACTCCGAAAGCATGGTGTCGTTCACTACAGCTTTAATATACTGAGGAGTTTCTCTTCTCTAATACGCCTTGAACAGTCCACCAGACTTCTTTGGTAGCAGTAATGTCCGATTAAAACGATCAATCTGGTCTAAGAACAATTTCAGGCTCTGGGCCTGCAAAATGAGAGTATGTTCCAAAATCCAATGTTTATCTTATGTCGTTTGTCGTGCTGTTTCTGTGTGTGACTGTCTAAATCTGAGGACATTGTATGAGGTTTCGTAATAATTCAATAACGATAGGAGGGACAGAGGCTAATTGCAGTGGACGGTACCAGCGGACAACTGGGCGATGGGACCACCACCTCCTCATGCCACTGGAGTGGCCATACACTTTTAAAACAGTCAGGAACAGTAATCAAAAGAAGAACGCCAATCAAGTGCCGGAGAAAAAGACGAAGTCACATCACTTGGAAGAGATCTATGCCGAATATCGTAGCAGCCAAGAAAGATTTGAGAGGAAAAGGCATTGTCCGTTGACAGAAATGAATGTAAGTAGTTTTTGGGACTCTTTGTGCACTGGGAGCAAATAGAGTGTAATAATAACAATTAAAATACTTGAGTCAATGTTGAGAATAACGGTATATATTCTTATAAAATTATTATCCACCACATTATTCTCCTCCAGTAGTGCTTCAAGTAATTCAAGGTAAAAAATAAAATTGCAAATCCGTTGGATAAGTATTTCATGAATGGTAGGTGTTACACATTGATGTTTATCATGATTAAAATGATCATGATTTACTTAAAATCTTTTTTATGTTAAAAGGTAATATTACCCCAAACATGTGGCCTGAAATTTGGATTTTACGATAAAAGTTTATGTCAGACTGAGTCCTGATTATTTCTTTTATCTTAAAACTCACAGGATCATTTAATAGAAAGTTTCGTAAAAAAACAAACAAATGAAATATAATTTTCTATCACTGGATAAGTTATCCAATTGGTAGAAAGTCAATATATTTCGATAAAAACAATTATTTTATTAAATATGTTTTCTATCATATTAATGGTAAGGTCTAGAATAAGGTACATGGTATAACTGACATGATCCTAAATGACTATACAACTAAAAATACGATTTTGGTGATGGAACAAAATTAGATTTAATGGTAATGAGAAGAAGACTGCAAATATTTAAAAGGATATTGCGCAATTAGCTTTGTCCTGGTTCTGATAGGAGGTTAAAGGAAAATATGATGTCATGCAAGAGTGGGTGTGATTCAATTCCTGTGATAGTTGACGTGCGGTTTAGTCTATTCGAGAGAACTTGTTCGCTACCTGTTGACAACTTCAGTAATCCAAAATGAGTGCCGAAAGATACTATCCTTTTAAAGTAATTATCTACAGAAAGATTATGAAATTTGTATTGCCTTATTTTAATTCATTCTCATAATAATTTATGTATTAGGAATTAATCTTAAATTATAGTTGTCGGACAATGTAAATGTGTTATGATAGCCCATTTTATGCGGTTGTGACATTTTTGTTTACAGTGTACTCCTACTGTATTCCCTGCTGAGAATTTTGATGCTAATGCAGATGCTGCTGCACTAAAACAGGCAATGAAAGGTTTTGGAACTGATGAACAGGCAATTATAGATATTCTTGCTCACAGAGGAATTGTGCAAAGATTAGAAGTTGCAGAAGCCTACAAAACCTTATATGGCAAGGTAGGTGCTCATCCTAGAAAATATTCAGGTTGTCCATCAGTTGTAATGGAATAATTATTTAATGAAATCAGTCTAAAGAAATGTGCATTTCTATTTGTTTATTTTTTTCAATAAACCTTACTTCTACTTCAGTCTCGGCAATCATTAAATGCATTTATTTATTGTTAATAATTCCTGGATTTTGCTACTTTATTGAATTATATTAGTATTGAAAAAGGTTAAACATCATGATTTTTTTTGTATGTCAGAAGTTCATATATTCAACATAGTTTTGGTGAATATTATTAACACCCTTGACATACTTTTCTAGGCTGTTAGAGAAACTTAATATAATTGTAGAATACATGGGATTGTATAAAATTTTGTCCATAAAAACATAATTTTGTTTACATTATATATACTTGGAATATTCTTTAAGTGATTAAGAGTATTAATTAGTAATTAGTTAATAAGTAAAAATAGTTAATTATACATTCATATGGGTATCAGCAACACCTGAGAATACTTTCTTTCAAATTGATTTTTCAAGTAGTATAAATCATATATGATTATTCGGGATAGAAGAATAGAATATCTGATTTGAATTTTTTTAAAATTTCCAACAAGGCTCTGGATTGTATTAAATATATATCAAGTATAACACAGACAATTGTGTAAATATTATGTTGATAGCCAATAAACTTTGATCATGTATACATGGCAGTGTGAGAGCTGGATGGAGGAATATAATTGGTCATTTTAAAATATCACTTATATTAATGGTCTAGTATCTTATTTAAATAATTGGTATTAGTTAAAAATTTTCAGACAAAGCATATGAAGGGTGTGGTGGGGAAAACAATAGAGAAAAACAACTGAGTAAAGCTATGATTGGTTGTAAAAAGATCAAAGAGAAAAGATCTTGAATTGGAAACTGTTTGAACAAGAAAACTTGTGTCTCTTTCTTGAAATTGTTGAATTAATATGTTTGTTTGTGGTCTATGGGAAAAAAAAAAAGTCAAGTCTAATACTCATTGACTTCTGTACAGTTTTTGACTCTAGGGACTGTTTTATGAAATCCTTCTCCAATAGCTTCACTGGTTCTAATATCTTCTCTCTCAGCAGCCACCATTCTGATAAACTCTTAACTTTTTCACCTATATATATTTTTTGTTTAAAATAAAACACAATACTCAAATGTTCATGTTTTCTTGAAAGAAATCGAACAATAGTTCATTTAAACATGGTTTCTTACTACAAGTACTACTAGTACCTACTGTAAATAAGTAAGAATTTTAAAGAAAAGCTGTTAAAAAAATTGTTACTTCTTGGTGCAAGAAAAAAGTATGATACTATTTTTAATAGGTTTCTTCATTATTTTAATCTTCATGCTTGATCCACTGGACTATTAGTGGAAAGTTTTAGAAATCAAATTACTGTATAAAGTTTAAATGATATATATATATTTTAAATCTCCCTTCTTTAGTTTTAGTCTTATTTGAATTTTAACTTACCTAGGATGATACTTATAATTTTCTAATATAATCCACCAATTTGTTTTAGGATTTTCAAAAATATGAACATAACTTGTTCAGAATGATAAACCATGTTTAATAATTTACAGCATATTCAAAGTTATATTAATAAGGTACTATATGCTTATGGAAATTATTCAATGGACTTTTGTTAGACATAAAGAATATTATATTTCATATTTTTGAAGTGAAAACTTATTTAGGCACGTTATGCGATTTTAGAAAGGGGTAAAAGCTTTGATTTTGTAACCATGGTAACGTCACCAACATGCTCTAGCTAGACCGGCGTATGCGTTTGTGTAAACCTGTTTATTAGAGATATGATATGAATTTCCATGACCGTTATCGATACCAGTGTAATATAGTGTAATCGGCACAAAAATATCGATAATTATAATATTTTATTTTGGTATTTAATTGAATTAAAATCAGTTGCAAATGAATGAGTAAAGACATGGTAGATAAACTATGTCTTAGAACTTACCTCTTACTGTATATAAAGTTAATATCATGAATATCTTAATTATCTTGACTATAAAATATCGATATTTATAAATATTATCAAAACATTACTTTGCTTGAAAACATTTAAACATAGAAAGCAAAATTATGATGACCTGACTGTCAATATTTAAATCGTAGTAAAGGGAAATCGAAAAGAATATCTTGATCATACAAGCATAAAAATATGACATTTGAAAATTCTATTTATTTTAATAATATAGATCTCAATTATGGACAATATATATTTCATTACTAATTAAAACATGTGTTTTTGTTTACTTGGGAAAGAAACTGAGATTATCTCTGTGAAACAACTATAAAGCTTATTTCTAAATGTCTCAATTTCCTAGATACAAATGGCAGGTCCATAAAAAAACAAAGTGCCAAACTAACTCAAGTCAACAGTCATATTCAGATTATGATGGTATAATTCAAGATGATATATTTCTACAAGGTGATGATGTTTTACAATTAAATGAAACAATAATAACAAAACATACATTCTTTATATAATCTACTTTTACAAACGTACTCTTCCTTCCAACGAAATTACAGTGCAAATCTAGAATTTAAAAAAAGCATTTCTATTGGCAGTCCCAATGACTGCCTGAATTGTAATTTTTTTCTTATTATAATGGTTACTAATTTGCTTTTTTTTTAAAAAAAATACTTGAATTGTTGCTAATCTTTGTTTTATTTAAATGTCTCAGGATTTGATTTCCAACTTAAAAAGTGAACTTGGTGGAAAATTTGAAGATGTTATTGTTGCTCTAATGACTCCACTTCCAGCCTTTTATGCCAAAGAGCTTCATGATGCGATGTCAGGATTCGGTACCGATGAAGAAGCTTTGATTGAAATATTGTGTACTTTAAGCAATTATGGTATTAGGACTATTTCTGCTTTTTATGAGCAATGTAAGTAATTTATTTGATCAAGAATTCAATATTATTTTATTTTATATGATTTAATTACCTATTCTACTTCTTAATTTGATAGTGTATGGAAAGACATTGGAAAGTGATTTAAAAGGCGATACCTCAGGTCATTTCAAACATCTTTGTGTCTCTCTGTCCATGGTAAGTGATAAAATAAATCATCTAATTTTAATTTCATTATCTGTTACTGAATGCAATTTATTTCTAACAGGGCAATAGAGATGAAAATCCAAGTGTAGATGAAGAGCTTGTAAGGAAAGATGCCCAAGATTTATTTGCTGCAGGTATTAAAATCTCTTATCTGTTATGGAAATTTTAAATATATATGTAAATGTAATTTTAATAAATATAAATAATTTATAATTTGTTATGATTGTCCGAATCGTTTAAAATTTTAATTCCTTAAAGATTTTTTTAATTCCCTTAATTTTGTTTGTTTAAAATAATTAACCATTTCACATTTTATGTAGCAAAAAAAGGATAAATACTAACACCGAAAGATTTTAGAAGTGACTAAATAAGTAAACTGAAGGAATATTTTCCTAGGTTAAAAACTAACTTCTGAAAAAGAGAAAATAGTTATTATACTAAGTCCTAGAAATACCTATACCTAAATGTATTAATAGAATGTATGTAATTGTTCTAATTATTCTATTTATATAGTGGGGTATATAAAAGTCGACTTTGATACTCTGTGATGGTGTTTTAGTTCATATTTAAATGACAGTACTGTCATGTTACTTAATGTATTTATATTATTTTCTCTCCTACATTTTTATAATATTCTAAATATTTAACCCATTAGTGATTTTTCCAATCACTTTAGTTCTGAAAAGTTTTACGACCGGACACTGCTAATAATATCCCATTTTTTTAAGGAGAACAGAAGAAGTGGGGCACTGAGGAATCGGTTTTCAATTCCATTTTAGTGACAAGGAGCTACCAACATCTGAGGCAGGTGTTTCTTGAATACGAGAAATTAACAGGCCATGACATTGAAGAAGCTATCAGCAAAGAGTTTTCTGGAAATGTCAAAGATGGTTTATTAGCAATTGGTAAAACATTATTACTACTTGTTGGAATTAATATCCCACTATCAAAATATGTTACTATTTTAATTACAAATGGATTTATTAGATATTTTTATTGGAATTTAGATTTATTAGTCATTTATTTTCTTTATATTTCTTTTCTTTTATTTACGCCCTTTCTTTGCGCGGATGCAATTTAAATGTTGTGTAATTTATGTTTAAATAACTTCGGTTTGACCAATTAAGAATTCATCACTTTGTGCAAAAGTGCATTTAGTCAGAAGATATTATGTTTACTATATAACATCTATTCATTATTATATTCAATTATTGGCAGAAATTAGAAACATAAATTGGTCAAAAATCAAAAATTGATTTAGTTTATTTGTTTGTTATGTCAAGCGGTCCCTGTTTTTTTCAGTTTATAACTATTTTATATTGCAAATCAACTGTTTATAAATACATTTTAAAAGTTTATTTAGTTTGCATTGGAGTCCCATTCGTTTACTGTGAAATATATGTTTTTATTAAATGATCTCAAAGTAGAAATAATTATTAGTAATGTTAGTTTTCAACAACTTTCTATTTATTTTTACTACTTACGTACGATTTGCTACTTAAATTTGTTTCTAATATCTTGAGTACTGTATGAAAGAATATAACCTGCAGGTTCATCATAACCTCCCTCATCACAATGTTACAAATAACATAAGTTCATTAGTTTATGGGCTTACAACAACTTTATATTAACTTGCACGATTTGATAGCACATTATCTTCCTGTATTATTATACACTTAGTATATTATACACCTATGTTACTGCTTATATTTCAAAAATAATTTTTTGATGACTTGGTTACAGAAAATTTATTTTTCCTGTTCAAAGAAAAGCTAAATTGTAATGTATTTTACTTATAAATATCCAGGAAAGAATGCTCTGAATGATAATGAAAACCGTATCAAAATCCGTCTGGTGGTTTACAAAGAGTTAGCGGAAACGAAAATCGCATTATGATTTTATATATATAGAGATACAGCAATGAAAATTATTCTATATAAGCTACTAAAATATGAGTGAACATTTGATTCTGTTGCAGTTATATTTCTCATCAAGCTCTGAAAAATTATTACATAGTCGCTAAAACTTGCTTTCAATTTTTTAAATTACCAAGCTTTATAATCTTATAATAGGAAAATATAACCATAAACCATGATAATAAATAGTGTACTTTAATCAGTTGATTTTGTTTATTTATTTAACGTCACTTTATGTTACTATGGCTAATCGGACGATGCTAAGTGGGAGTCCTAAATTTTGCCTATCCAGGTTTTAGTAGGATAGGGATCTTAAACGAGTACCTCACATCGCATAGGCCCGGGGCCACCTTTTAATGTCCCTTCCAAAGGACGGCACAACTAAGGATTTTTTACTTCTGTTAAAAAATCCTAGGACCACCTGCGGGTTTGGAATCAGTTGAATTTATACTGCAGTAATATGTTATATTTTTTATATTTTATTTCAAAATTTACTAATTTGCTTTTTTTTTTTTTTTCCAATATTTATAGTAAAGTGTGTCAAGAGCAAAGTTAGTTTTCTTGCCGAACGTTTATATAAAAGCATGAAAGGGCTTGGAACTAATGACAAAACTCTCATAAGGATTATTGTTTCAAGATCTGAGATAGATCTTGGGGATATAAAAAGGACTTTTGAAGATAAATATGGGAAGCCTCTTGAATCCTGGATAGCTGTAAGTATTAAAGAGTTTGGTTTGGAACTAAAAGGTAGACTGCTTAAGCTATTTTTAAATTATGATTTATGCTTGCTTGAAATTTTACATCCTTAAGTGGTGTTTATTTTGCTTTATACATTATGGTAAGTACTTGTTGCTACCTTTTATGCCTGATTATTACTATTCTTTTTTGATGATATGAACATGATTAATGAAGATTTTATATAAGGAAACTTTGTATTGCTCATCATCAATATAATAAGAAACTTGAATACTACAGTCCAATAAAAGCAGCAGAATAAAGGTTTTAGTTGTATGAGCAGGACAAGTTAAGTTACCATTCTTATCCGTTTGTGTCTGCTATACTACAAAAAATACCACTTTACCGAGGGAACGATGTAATCAGTTGAAGATAATGTTTCATTGAATATAAAATATTAACTAATATATTAAATGATTATTTAATTTGTTTATAAACAAATTTTAATCTTATTTTCATTCCTACATAGCCATACAGTTTTAATTGTTTAGTGCAATTTAAAAAATAATATTTCTATTTATTTATTGATTTTGAAGTAGATTTTAAGTGACTTTTTCTGTAGTGTATAAGTTAATATAAGATTCATGATGGGATTTTATTTCTGGAGTAATATCCCAAGGATGTTTTCTGAAGGGACTAAGGTTAGGACTAATTCAATTGCCCTTGGTAGGATAACTAAATCATCCTTTCTTGTGCAATCTTCATGACATTCTTTTGTTAGAAATAAGATTGTCAGGCTCTGTTGGTCGATTAAGGCTTTTGACTACATTTACCATCTTGAAGTATTTCATTGTGCGTTAAGATTTTGTCTGTTAAATTGTAATCCTTAATACTCATGGGACCACATTCTAATACCATGCTTTAAACCAAATTGTACTTTATACATATCTCAGCTTCTCCATACATACTTCTACCCCAGGCTGATAAAAACCTTTCTGGTCCAATCGAGTTTTTCTCAGCTTTATGTATCTTGTTAAATTTCCTATGTATAAAATAAGTTTAGTGGTTTATATTCGGTTTAAAAAGTCCATTAGATAAATAATAATTGAGAAATTTAATACTTTTATATATTTTTTCTATCCGATATCGAGTGTTTAAAATTTGTTACTTTTTATTACTTTTCTGCAAACTAATTAATGCAGCTTGCATGTGCTTAATACTTAAATTAATTACGCAGCAATGGTCAGCTCCTCAAATTGGTTTTTCGGCTGATTGAGTTATAGCTTTTTATGTATATATTCAATTGAATTTTCAACTTTTTGTTATCTTAATGCTGGCAGCTCTTCTGTTTAAATTTAAGCCTTCATAACAGATCAGCATTGAATCGCTTAAATGTAGTTAAATTATTTTTTTTTTTTTTTTATCAGTGTGCATTTTTCTGTTCAGTAGGTAGCTATTGAACTATATAGTTAATCATTTATTCCTTCTGAAAATATTTTTTTTCAGGATGAAACATCAGGGGATTACAAGAATGTCCTCATTGGAATTGTTGGTTAAATGAGGCTATTTTTTTCATTTCTCAGCACATAAGTACGTTTAATCTATTAATGTGTGGCATTATGTTTTTCACCATTTCTTTTTTATTTACTAAAATTATAGGAATTATATTTCATTAATTGCACTATGATGCTTAACCAATTAATTTCCTTTTGTTTTGTTTGATTTTCACCTCTTAACCTATTATGGTAGATTTGGCTATTTTTTCTAAATTGTAGAAACTAATTTCATTAATATACTTAAGGATCTTAATGTTTGCTTTACCAACTGTTTTGTAATCGGTCTTTGCCTTACTTAGCTAATGATTTTGTTCCTATTGTTTGATTTTTTATAATTATTTTATTAAATAATTTGTTGCTATATGAACAATATATAGCATTTGGTCATATATAGCATATGAACAATATATAGCATTATTTGGTCTAGTGGGTAGAGCACTAGATTAATTACTGTTCTCCAAGTCTTGAGTTCATACCTCTGTTGCGATAGAATATTTATTTATTATGTTATTTCAGCCCCTGGGACTTACCCAGCCTCTATGAAGTGGGTACCCACAAATTAGGGGTACACCTGATGGCTGACCATGATCTCGGCCTAATCACTTCCTTACTCGACCATTGGCTACAGTAATGATCTCTATATGTACTGAACACTAAGACCCTTCATGGGTTGTAGACAATTAAAGTAAATGGATCTTGATAATCCATGGATTAAGGAAATTCATAAAAGATTTCATTGATGATAACTTGAAACACGTGTATATTTTATGTGTAGTTCTTTCGTCTTCATATTGGTCATGACAATTCTTCATTATTGTTTATATAATTTGTTATATTTATTTCTCTTTAAATGTCTTCTAATTTTATTTATTTATTGTAGAGTTTAACAGGAAGTATTGCACTTCAAATCTTTTCGGTTAATTGTTTTTGAACGTTATATTTCATTCACCTGGTACCCTTACTGTTAAATTTATATTTTCTTATAAAATCGAGTTCAGTACACTATTAGTAAACCAGTATAAAATAAGTAGACACTTGAAATTTTAAAGACTTGAAACTATCTGGTGCGCATGTTATCACACTATTTACTCACAATTTTGCTTGTAATATATTGTATGCATTTAAGTTATGCATAAAAAGTAATAGTTAAAGTTCACAAGAAATTCTGTCTAATTTCCACAGAAACATCTGGAAATGATCTAAGTAAAAAAATCTCTAATATATTACTAAAATTAAATGAAAGAAGTTAGTTCAGGGTGCAGTCAAAAGGACACACAATTAAGATGTAAACTTAATGAACAGATACTGACGTTTCGGCCTAAATTATATGCCCTCTTCAGGGTGTTTGAAGGAGAGCGTTAGAACAATGATGCAATAAGAAGAAGAAGAAAAATAAATTTTATTCTGGGACTTCTGTCCCCTAAGAATAACAAAAAAGTACAAGAGTGAGTATTATGTCTGGCTTAAAAATAAAAACATTACAAAAACAAACTTAAGGTTATACTTAATGATTATAATAATGATTATTATTGAATTTATTATTGCTTCATTGTTCTGACGCACTCCTTCAAAGGCCCTGAAGAGGACCTATAATTTAGGCCAAAACATTGGCACCTGTTTATTATGTTTATATCTTTTTGACTGCTACCCTGAACTAACTTCTCTCACTTACGCAGTCAGCCATTCTCACTTCACTATTAATATTAAAATAAAAGAATATGACAAGTTTATGGGTCTTATGTCACCCTTATAACTTTTGTTGCATGTTAATTTTCTAAAATCTTGTACATTCCAACACTTACGTCCATAGTACTGTACTATTCCTATTATGTGTTTTAATCGTAAAAAAAAAAAAAAAAAAATATATTTATCCCTTTTTCTACCTTAATTTCTTTCATATTCATATCATCAATGCTAACAAGGAGAAATGATTGATTTTTTTTTTTTTTTCAAATCAACAAAATTTAGCACACTTTCGAGGTGGAAATTAAAAAAAATTCGAAGTCAAAGGCACGTAATACTGCTTTGATGTGGATAAAACTCAAACCTACATGATATTGAAAGTCCATTCAATTTTACAGCTATATATAGCGAGTTTGTTCTAAATTGTTTATGAAATGTTTGAAAAAATCGTAAAAAAAGGTACAAAATGCACTGAAGTGCGACTTCTGGTCATGGGATTTGGCTAAAAAAGTTAATATATTCCCTTGTAAAGTAAAAATATCTGTATGGAATGGACCGGAATTTTATTATTCCTACAATAAAATTATATATATTTTAGTAGTAGTTGCTTTGGGAGATTTCCTACGAAATCTCACATTAGTTATTAATATTAAGCTACTAGACTATTGGGTTGTGTCACATGAAATGTCCGTTGTCAAGGTAAAGGATTTTTATTAAAAATACGATATGAAAACAAAATAATTTTATTCGAAGTATTTATCTTCTTTTTCTACATATTTCTCCCAACGTGACACCAACTTTTTTATCCCCGAACTGAAAAACTCTGAGCTTTGAAGTGAAACAAAATCTGAAAACGCACTTTTCACTTGATCATCATTTTCAAAAAGTTTTCCTTTGATGAAGTTGTCTAAATTCCTGAACAGGTGGTAATCTGTTGGAGACAAGTCGGGAGAATATGGTGGGTGCGGAAGAACTTCGTAGCCCAGTTCTTTCAATTTTTGCACGTTATGTTTTGAAACATGGGGTCTAGCGTTGTGTAAGAGTATAGGACCCTTCCGATTTACCAATCCAGGTTGTTTATTTAATAATTTTGTGTGCATTTGGTCAATTTCATTGCAGTACGTTGAGAGGTAATGGTTTCACCTCTAGTCAAAAAGGAATAATGAATTATCCCAGCCTTGGACCACCATACTGTAACCATCAATTTTTTGGAATGCAAATTCGGTTTTGGCATTTGCCCCAGGGTTTCGTCGATGTTCAATCACTGCCTTGACCGACGCTGATTGTCATATGCGATCTATTTTTCATCGCAGGTAATTATTCTTTCAAGGAAAGGCTCGGTTTTTTGCCTCGCTCATGCTCAGTGAGATCATGAGGTACCCATGTATCGAGCTTTTTTACTTTCCCAATACACTTTAAATGTCTGGAAACGGTAGATGCACTTGCATCTAGTTGTGCTGAGTCCTTTAACTGTTTGGTAGGGGTTTCCTTCTTCAGTATGTTTGAGGACATTGTTGTCTATTACGGACGGAGGTCTTCCTCGGGGCAAGTTTTCCAAGTCGGTATCCCCAGCTGAGAACTTGGCCAACCAATGGTGAATGGTCCGTTCATTAACACTCCCTTCCCCAAACGCCTTACAAATATTTCTAGCGGCCTCAGCTGCGTAATGGCTGAGTTTAAACTCGTACAAAAATATTACTCGAAAATCGCATGTTTCCATGTTCATGTTTGGAGGTATATTAAAAAGTGGGTAATTGATTAGGAAGCTAATGTTTGTAATACAAAGGTAGAGGATTAGTAACTGTTTACTTTAAATATGTAAAAATTTGGAAGAAAACAACAGAGACCTGCAAAATCCTTTTTGTATTTCAGAAACTATAAAAACGGACATTTCATGTGAAACAACCAGATACTATTAAGCTAAAGGTAGTTTCAGAAGATCTCTGTCAGCCCTTTAAGCCTGAGCGAGACTCCTTTAGGAAACACGCAGATTTTGTCATGTTTAAATCATTTTTTTTAATTTGTAATTACTTAATTTATTTTTTTTTTGGTGATCGGTTCATTAGGTATTAAGTAAGAAGGTTCATTGGGTAATAAATATTAATTCATATAGCTATGTAAATAGGATAGGTAATAATTAATTAAACATGGATATTGATTTCCTAGTAGTAGATACAACACACTCACATACAACACTATATATTGCTTTAAATGATGTTGAGTTTTTAATAAAATATAACATTTACTTCTACAATTAGTTATTTACCTGATTAAAAGGCCAACAACTAGTTATCTCATAGCTTTTTTACAGGTAATTTTGTATTCAGCTACTACAAAGGTTGTAGATTAACATTATAAATGGGGCGAAGTGTGTTGTGGAAGCTGTATTATCTCATAGTTAAATTATCAGTGATTAAAACATGTGATAAGTTTTTGAGAAAAAAAAACATTCTATAAGCTTTTTTATGATTAAAATTTAGATAAATTGACATTTTCAATAATGTAGTATAATTAATAAGTGCCATGGCAGTCAACATTCTCTACTGATACTAACTTTTAGACAAATTTGGCATGAGTAAATGTTGTTTAATTTATTTGTATTTGTTTAAATCTCGTAAGGGAGATATTTTTCGTTAGTAATCTATTTTAAGTAATGTTACCATTCGATACGTCTTTCAAAATTCTTATGACAACCAATTACTTATTTTTAGCAAATTTATTGAAATAATATGGTATTTATACAGAATGTTTAATTTTGTAATCCATTGTCAGTTTTCTTATTTCTCAAATTTTATTAACTCTGTATTTAATAAAAAAGTCTAGAAAAACTTTAATAAATAAGTTGTTAAATTTTACACGATTCAAGTTAGAAGTTGAAAGATTCCTGCATTGTTGGTTTTGGTAACATATACTCTTTAGTAATTATTTTAAAGCATACTCGTATTTATTTTATTTAGATATATTTCATCAGAGTTGTCATAGAAATATATTCAACAGAAATTAGATTATAATATATGTAGTTTAATTTATTATTACTACTTATTCATTATAATTTTTGATGATTTTAGGATGACACTTCTGGTGATTATAAGAAGACATTGCTTGCTCTGGTGTCGTAGCCTTAATGTTTTTTTTAATGTATCATAAATTTTATACTTTAATATTAACCCTTGGCTCGGTAAGAAATATATATATAAAAATGGTAATTTTATAAGTATTAAAATATATGTGTAAAAATGATTAATCAAAAATTGTTACCACAGTGAATAGAATTTATTATTTTCGTTAAAGTGGTTTTATATTTATATGTTGTTAAATTGATGTTTTTCATGTGTTCAGAGTATGACTGAATCAAAATGTTCAGTAGTTATGGATCTAAAATGTTTCTGTTGTGTTATTGTTTATTTTATTTAAATAATAATAGAATGTATATGAATTGCTTTATCAAAACATTTGTTTAGTTGTTTTTTGTAAAAATTCACATTAATTTATGAATTTTGATTCTTTTGTAATGATGCCAACTCTACTGTCAATTTTTTTTAAAAAAGTATTACTTGTTACACTGATATATATGGTTGTTTACATATTGTAGTTGTTGCAATATAGTTGATACGCCTTGCAAAAAATATATATTTATTTAATTATAATTCTGTTTTTCCTTCCATGTTTTCTCAAATAAAAAACAGAAACATAGGTGTGTTTTCACGAGGTGAAAGTTAAATCAAAAGCTGTGTATAAAAGTGAAAGCTATATAATTCAATAGAGCTTTATCTCATCCTACATATCTCAGGTTATTCTGAAAAACTAGTTTATAATTTTATCAGGAGCTGTTCTTATAAATTTGACATAAAAGTAAACTAGTGTTAAATGAAAATAAATTAATGAAGAAGAATTAGGTTGGTTGTGCTGTCATATAAACACTTCAATTAGCAAACATTATTTATATTGAAATGAACTGTTAAAATCCAAGACGACTAGTCTGAATAATTACTGATTCACTGATATTACTGAAGCAAATAAAGGTGAATTTTATAAAAGATATTTACTTTAAATGACCAAAGTACATAACATTATTTAAAATAACATTAAGGCACCAATATATTCAACTTAATGAGCCTGTGGCTGAGTGGCTAGCGTGCTAGTCTCTCATGCTAAAATTGTGAGTTCAAATCCAGTCGCATTTGTCACATAGGGCCAAACATTTAATCACATAGGAATCGATTTATGTCAAGGTTGCTTTTCACACGATATGTCATATTGTCAAGATCGGTTTGCAGAGGAAATCAGTATGTTCTTCTGCCACAAGAAAATGAAACTAAAAATATCATTTACGCAGAAGTATTTTAAAATATATTTTTTAAAAACTTCTTAATAGCGATCATAATAACAGAAATTGACGCAGGCAAAAGCTAGTATTAAATACAATAATAACTTCAAATTTTTGAAGAAAAAAAATCCATTTTAGGTCTAACTCAAGTATAAGGATCTATAATTTCATTTGCAGCCTGCAGGATCATTTTGGTTGGCCACCTCTGGCCTACGTTTGTTAAATTAATTAGAACAATGACCTTCAGAAGGTAATAGATATGCAGTATCAGTCATATATTCTTATAGATAAGGATGGCTTGACCATGTAAGATTTCCAAAGAATCATCTTTCACGAATGGTGCTAATTACTGCAAGGATGACCACACTTTAAATGATTGATGTGGAAGCAGAACTGTATTGTTTAGTGTTGAGGAGATAAATAAAATATAATTATGAGTAGACAAAGAGGCCAAAGTCCTACGATAGCTGTAGAGCTAGTTAAAAATAAATTGTAAGCTTCCAGTAACAGAGGAGCCAATGTTATTATAAAAAGTGTGTAAGACAAGTATCATATCTTAAATAGTTACATTTTTATTTTTTTTTCTGACTTTTTTTTGGACACCGAATTATTTTTTTTTTTAATATTGAAAAAAATCACAGTATTCTGTGTGAAACAAATTATTCTCCTTTAAAGATTGTGAAAACTTTTTTTTAAGAAGTTACACCTAAAATCGAGATAATGAAACACTAGACCTCTGTCTGGGCTTGCATCTGATATGGCAAATAAATTGTACTGCTTTTGTGTAAGTATCTAATAAATGTCAACATTAGATACAAATAGTCTTTCTTGAAATTTCCCTGATGGTCATTCTATTCACCAATGACAATGTTAACTACACATTGCCATGCTATTCACAAACTACTAGTCTTAACTGGTCAATTAACCCATTCGGGACGACAATTTTTTTTTTCGAACACCAGGAGCTAATTTTTTTTTCTTTGTAAGAAAGGCTTCAGATAATTTTTTGGTACACAGTAAAACCAATGCCAAATTTTGTTTTCCTGTACTTTAAACTACTACAGTACGATTAGTTTACTCAGAATAACTGATAATTGCACATTACTGTTATTGCACAATGCAATCTGTCTCGAATGGGTTAAAACAGTTCCTAAGATTATTATAAAGTTTTAGTTAACTATCAAGAAAACTTTTAAGTGTTTCTACATTATTTTGATTGATTTGCGTAACTTGATTTTTTACTCTACTTATCTATAAAATATGTAGAATTGGGAAGTATTGGGTTGTAACATGGGAAATGTACCATTTTTTAAATTTTAATCTTGATAGAGGATTAAAAAGGGATCTGTTGATTCCAAGAAAAATAGTTAACTCTGTAATAAACACAAGAAAACTTGGTGATCCATTGCCAGAAGTGTGCCAAAATTACTGTAAATGATAAAATTAAAAAATAAGTTAGATTTGTTCTCAATTTTGTGTTTTCGTTTTGACTCTAAAAACAGCCATTTCATGTCTCACAACCAAATATTATGATTGATAAAAATTCTAAACTCAAGTTTTCACTGAAAATGCAAATTATAAGAGCCTTGTCTCTTCTGTTCAAATAAATATCTCTTGTGAAATAGCCTGCATGAAAATCTAATTTTGTTTAGTCTTAAAAGTTGTTCAAAACTGAAATAACATATTTAACATAGGTATATGCCATAAGTGTTTCAGAAATTTTTTTCACAAAGATCGACTCACCAGAAGTTCCACTTTATATAAACATGTTTGTAGGTTTTACATGTTTAAATATTTTTCTTGTTAGTATTGATTAATCTAAAGGGCCTGTAATATTAAGTAGGCTTTAACATCATTGAAACAGTCTAAATGGTGGTTTTTCAAAATTTCTTTAAAGTACCTTAACATTCTGTTTAATTGATATCATTGACCATCCCTCATTGTTTATAACAGAAAGTTTCCCACTCATGAGAAGGCATTTCTTGCAATAAGAGGAGTAATACTTTGGTATAATTAAATGTTTGAACACTAAGATCATAAAATTATTTTGTTTTTTTTAGATTGTTTAGATAGGGGATACTTTCCAAAGATGTGGAAGATCGCCGATTTACCACTTATCTACAAGGGAGGAGGCAGGGATAAGCAACTTCCTAAGTCATACAGACCTATATATCTTCTCCCTGTCATGAGTAATGTTCCGGAGCATCTTATGATGACCAGTTTGCGACCAGTCCTTGACCGAGCGAGCCATCCACGGCAATATGGTTCGACTTGGGGCAAAGCAACCGCTGATGCCCTGCTGCAGGTACGCAAGGACATGGAAGAGAAGGTGGAGGGATATGTCACATTGCTTCTTTTTGAAATATCATCTGCTTTTGACAGTGTCTGGTGGCCAAGCATACTCCAGCGGCTACAGAAATACGATGCTCCCAGCAACTTATACTCCCTTGTACAGAGCTATCTCCACGATAGGCATATAAAGATAAAAGGCAACCACTATGAAGTAGAAGCTTTAGTTAGAGAGGGGATGCCCTCAAGGATCAGTCATTGGTCCTGCACTATGGAAGCTAATTTTTGATGAGTTTTTGAGTTGCTGGAGGTATTAGAAAACGAACGGTTCCCTGCCACTGCCTATGTTGATGATCTTGCTGCCGTGGTGGCGTCTAACAGCAGAGCTGGGGTCATAGCAGAAGCGGAACGCTGCTTCAACCTAGTGGCTAGATGGTGCGAGGGGAAGAAGTTGAAAATGGCTGCAGAGAAAACCCAAGCCATTCTCCTAAAAGGCACGTTGGACAGGACAAACCCTATTATTTTGTAATAACATACCTTGGCATAAGATTAGGAAAAGGCTTGATATATCACGTCACTTGGAGTATTTATCAACGAGGGTGACTCAAGTCATGAGTGGGCTGAGTCAGGTAGGAGGTGCCTCAGATACCCAGCGAATATGGCAATATATAAAGGAGCCATACTGAGTGTCTTAAGATATGCCTCCCCTTCTTGGTATTGGAATCTCACACTACGGCAGAGAAAAATGTTGGCTTTGATCCAGAGAATGGCTCTGCTTCGCATCACAAGGGCTTACACGATGATGTCTCACGAAGCAGTGCAGGTATTAGCAGGAGCGGTACCTCTCGACCTCATCCTGCGAGAAGACGTGACCAGATATATATACAGAACTGAAGGCTTGGCAGGTCTACCGGAAAATCTCCGGGTGAGGATTGTGAAGGATACACGAAATGGAAAATGAAGATCCAGGAGGAAACTAAGGATATATGGAGCCAACAGTGGATTGATACTCCAAAAGGGAGTTCGCTTCGGAAATATTTTCCAATGGTGAAGTCCCATCTTAAAGCTAAATGGTTCCTTCCGGACTACTGGATATCACAGTTCCTCGCAGGGCATGGGGGGTTTCGAGCTAAACTGCATAGTTTTGGCCTTGATATAGACCCTCAATGCCCTACCTGTGGAGTCCCGGAGACAGCCGAACATGTGGTCACAAGCTGCACCGCATTCGATTGCCTTAGAGCCAAATTAATGAGAGGCACAGGACTGTTCGTCATCACTGAGGAGGAGTTTCCTCAATTAGTGAGTGAAACAAACATCCCGTGGTTCAAGGAATTCATTTATGGCTGAAAAACAGCCTTGGGTCCAGCACACTTCAACCTTGATGGTCGAAGAAGAAGAAGGTCAGTGCACAGAAGACCACTTCCGTAACTTCCAGTACCTGTGGGTATAAGTTCTGTAAAGAACTGATGCCAAATTCCGTGTAGCCGTATAGGCCAGGAAGGGATGGTTAAATAAATAAATAACATCTCATGTCAGTTGTCTTAAATATGAAACTTCAGTTTCATATGACTTCTCGTTTTCCTGCTAGACTTACTTACCACACACACAGACAGATCTTTTTGTCATTTGGACTCAGGGGACCCTAAAACATGTATTTCCGGTGAAAATTCTAATTGCTTTCTTTCCATTACTATATATTTCATATATAGCGAAGTGAAAGTAAAAATATGTCAATGCAGCTGTTTATAACTATTTTTTAAGGTATAGTAGATAAATTATATGATAAGTGTTTATAATATATATACACACACAAAATAATATGTGTATTTATTAAATATGTATAAGGTGTCTGGTGTTATAACATAAATTAATAACAAATATGCTTCTCTAATTTATTAAAAATATTACAAAACTTACACATTTTAATCAGTACACATACACTATATTAAAATAATTAGATCAATAATATAGAAGTAAGTAGTAAAACAAAAGGCACAATTTTGAAATCTTTAATATCTCAAGAGTTTAACACTGATTATCAATCAATAGCACCAAATGAAAGTTCATAGAATATTCACAAGTGCTCGAAATGTTTCTTCTTTTGTGACAGGATAATTTGCAGTATATAAATAAAAACTATATAAAACTAGATTTGAAGCATTAGAAGATATTACTAACTATGGGATTGCAAATCTCAATAGTATCCTATCTTGACGAAGACAAGCAACCCTATCACATATTTTTCTATATTACATCTACCTTCTACTGCTTGTCAAATATCAAAAATACAGACCTTAGGAATGAATCACTTGTGAGATGATGAAGGTAGAAAAAATAACCTAGAAAGCAGGAATATTAAACTTTTTAGAAATACGTTTTTGCTTAAGTAACTGAGGAACAATAAGTAAATGAGGAATCACTTCTATATAAATGTTGAATGGATTCTACTAATAAGACATCTTGATATCTTATTATGCTACTTCTATAAATCCTTCCTACACTTAAGTTGAGAGCAAGTTCAACATAAATACAATTTTTAGATTAATTATTAGGTTCAACCAAGAACAAAAGTCAAACAATAAAAATAAAAATTGAAGAGCATTTTCAGTGGTATAAGAGAGATTCCACTACGCCACAAAAACATTTAGGCAAATGCAGGGAATATTTATCTCTTCAAGGAAGTTAATCAGGAATAGCAGGTACCTATCATAGAGACATCTATAAACCCTATGCTAGAGGTAGAAAAGTTGTCTCTATAACTTGAACAGAAAAAGTGAAATTAACAGGACTGATTTAAAAATTAAGTTTAATATTTCTTAAAAAGTACAACACAAATAATGTATATTCCAGTAAAAATACTGGATAGAATTGTTTGGATATAAAAACAAAGAAAATATGAATAAATCTAAAGAATCATACATAAATATAAAACCTTTGTACTATATGGCCGGAAACCGTTAAACAGCCTTCAGTGAGATATAATATCAAGGTATAATAGCTATTAGGCTCCAAATCTGTAAAATAATTACATAATGATATAAAATAGTACAGAAACCATTTCAGACGGTTTCTCATAGTTATATTTATTTAGGAAGATCCTGATTTAAAGTTTAAGAATTGTTCAGTTATAAGAAACTCTTCAATCATAAAGAAAGGTCGAAAAATCTGTCTTAGAGACATCAAGCTATGGAATTCAATACAAAACATAAAATATAGAACAATGAGCAAGCAAATAAAAAAAGCTCTTCATAAACTGGAAATTATTCAGGTATTCCAGTATGCAATTATTAAAACAAAAAAGAAACTATTTATTGTATTTATACTCCATCCTGCAGTGATGGGTTAACTTAAGCTGAACACATAAAATATATATTATTGATCAAACCAGTGACACAAAAGTGGTATATAACAGACAAAAATATCATGCTCCTTGTTATTCACGGATTTATAATGCACACAAAAACTTTTAATTCAAACCAATCAGTAGATGGAGTACCATGAAAATATGGGAGTTGTAAAAAAAAAAAAATGAATTAATAGGTTTTAAAATATATTTGAATTTGCAGCTATAGAACTCGAGAGATTTAAGTAAACCATAATCAAGAAAAAAAATATACTATTTAATTTAAAATTAATGGTTATATATGGAATATTAATATTTTATTCCTATTTTGAGGCCAATTATATTATGGTGTTAGACTTAAATGATTTCACATAAAATTCATTAAATATTAGATAAACTCTACAATTTTCACATATAAATTAACTCTTTTGCAAATATGGGGAACAATGAAGGAGTTACTTTATTCTAAACCTCTCATAAACTATATGGACTATTACAACAGATAAAAAAGCTAGCTAGGTGTAATTAAAATGTGGAAAACATTATTACTACAACTGAACTTTAACAATAGACGGAACAGATGGTATAAAAATCTGACAAATATCACTGTCTGATGATAGATTTCTACAATTATGCTCTCAAAGAAGTTAAATAATCAGTCAATTCTTAATTGAAATTTGGCACGCAAAATTAAATAAATACCATAAACATAAAATCCAGTAAAATAATACTCCTATGAAATGTTAAGGACTCAACATGAGAGCAATTTGGAAAATTAAGAAACATAGTTTATCAAAAGCTTCCAACAAATGGAAATTTTTAATTATATTCATTTTATGCTTAATTATATGATATTTGCATGACCTATAGCAGGCCAGTTCACAAGAAATCATGTTATATTGATGTAATTATAAGTATTTTTCTGATATTATCTCTTTTTTATTGGATCCAAATGGTATAAAAGAATATGTTGCCAGAGGCTCTGAACAAAAGCTTTAAACATAGCTGTCTTCTATGCACATTCTTTTTTGACATAGCCTGATCAGTTTATTAAATTAATCGCTTCCTCAAATTGTAGAATTTCCAAACAATCACCACTGTACTATCAATAACATTAGGAACCAATTTAGAAAAAAAATAAACATTTAGTAGTTAACAGTATAGATGTAATAAAGGGTCAAATTGTTTGGAATGTAAAACTGTTTTAAAACAATTTTTTGCTCACCACCTGAACAATCTCATCCTTTATTATAAATTCAGTCATTTAAATAAGTAATAGATTCGTTTTTTTTTTTTTTAATAATTTTATCTTTGATATATTTTCCTTCTATACAGACAATTTTTATTTACAGAAGATCTGACTTTTTTTCAGTTCATAATACAATGAGCATAGATGAATTTTTTTTTTATTTTTTAAATTTTGAATTGAGCTTTTTTCTTCTGAGAATTTTTGCTGTCACAGTTTATAAATGATAAGTCCATGCCTATTTACAAATGTTTAATAACAATAATTTTAATTCAATAGTCAGAGGTTTTATTGAGTTCATTTTCCCACTTAAATAAATAAAACACATTTTGAAAAAATGACCTAAGGAAGTTACAGCCTGTATAAAGGCAGCCATTAAAAGTGACATCGAAAGAGTAATTATCTTTCTTTTTAAATCTTGTTCTTCAGCCTCTATATATCTTCTTCGTCTTCTCCAGAACTTTCAGTCTCAGAAACTTCAATGTTACTCTCATTTTCCACGTATCAGCTTAATACTTCCTCAGACTCTTGTAAAAGAGCGTTTTCACTGTTTTTCAGTAAAATCTATAAGCAAAATAATTATAAAACGTTTATGTAAAGTATAATATAGTAGTAATACAAGATAACATATCGTTTATAAACTACCAATGTTTTTTTGTTTTTTTATTAAATTAATTGAGGTCACAATTATAATATATTTCAATATACAATGTAAGATATTTAAGAAAAAGAACCATGAAGGTAATTCATAACGTTTTTCAATATATTTTGATTTCTTAAAATATGTTTACAGAGCAACATGATGAGTAGTTATAGATAATTACTCTATTCTGACCACTCCCCAACAAAAGTAACATAGAACCATGAGTGAGAAATTCTGAGTGGAATGGTCATAGCTCCTGGAATTCAGTCTGCCATATAATCCAATTGTTTTAACTTTATCAAGTGTTCGAAACTAGTAACTGCTATGTTTTTGTATGACTGCTTTTCTAAGGCAGTGGTAGCTTCGAAAACTAGCTTAGTTGATATATTTAATCAATATATATACTATATTTAATGAAACCATTGTATTTCCTTTCCAAAGGTATCGTATTTACCTATCATAACAGGTGGCATGCAGGGGAACATTATATTATCAACAGATTTAAATTAGAGCAATTATTATTAAATATAACTATTACATAGATTCTAAAACTTAAACTTTATTTACATCATTTCCAGACCTATGATTGAGAATACTGAAGTTCTTATTACAATCAACCTTGCCATACAATATTACAAATAACGAGATACCTTTAAAACACTTAGTCGGCTGGCAAAGGTAGAATCAGTCTTAGGCCCCTTCTAGACCTCATCCTCCAGCTGCTCTCACCCCCAACGGACCTCCTCTTCTTGTAGATGGAACTTCAACTCTCGAGGCTGGAATAAGACTCCCTCTTCTTGAGGATAGAACTTGACTTCTCGTGGCTGGAATGAGACTCATCTTCAAATCTCCTTCCTCATCCTCCTCACCTCAGGCGGGGCTGATATGGGAAGTCCAGCCTTTATCCACGCTAGTAGCTGAGTTCTCGAATGTACCAAGTGTACCGCGGGGGACAGCCCAAGCCCACGGACAATCCAAGAGGTTTTGGGAAATGCCTTTTGACTTTTGCCGACAAAGTCCTATTAATGTTTATTTAATATAATAATTAACCAATTATGAATCTACACCCCTCAGTATCCTCAATACATTACATAACCATATCAATAAACTAATTTCTTATATGCATTTTTTAAATACTTTATTAAAATTGTTTAACCCCTAAGCATCCGAACATCAAATAAAAAGCCTGGCTTTTCTTCGTTATTCTCTCCATTAACAGGCCTAAATGAGAGGGAAATGAAGGAAAATTAAAAAAAAAAATTCTGAAGATAAGGCTTATCTATGTCTTATGTGTCCTGGAACTCATCTAAAAAGGCAACACTGTAGCTGAGGTGCAATAACTAGAAAGAATACCTTCCCAATGTTGTTACTCTATGCTCTTTTTAAAAAAAAAAATTGAGGTTGCTTTAAAGCAACACTGGGTGCTTAGGGATTAATGCATTTCTTATTTACCTGTGGATATTAATCACCTATTGGTGAAAAAAAAAAACAACAGAATGGATTGATTGTCAGTGGGGGGCCTGAAATAATTTTTATTCCGACTACTCCAGCAATACCATTTTTGAATTGGAGAGAAAAAAAAAATCAGTTGTGCCTTCGGGCCACATGGCGACTTTAACGTGACAACCTCAACGTTAACAACAAACATAAGTAATAGATGATATGTAGTAAATAAATAATGATGCACGAATGAATTAGTACAATTTATTTTTTCAACCATATATACATCAGAAATTATGATTTTACACTTAAGATCCTATTTACTACTGGACGATGATATGAGAAGTACGATATTATAGGCAACAATTCAGCAGTTATATGTCGCGAGAATGTTAAATCTAACGTAGTTGCACCAATCGTTGTTGGAATTTGAGTATCGTTTTGACAATCCAAATTGAACGTTTCTTCCCACTCCTTGACAATCAACTCTGACTCTTGCACATGCGCACACGTACATGGTAACGGGACACAACTTTTTTGTTTATGCACCTATCAATTTATAAGACGTAACGTCAAAAAGTGAGGTCTTTAAAAAGTAGATATTAGAAAAAAAGTTGATATTCAGAATAAAAAATTTAGGATGTCTGTTGCAGTGTGCCTGTCATACATGTAAATCCAGCAGGATATTTTCATCATTTCAAGTTTGTAATTCAATAATTTAAGTATCTCTATAATTCATAATTAATCTTGATCCCTTGATGATACAAATTATTATATAGATTCGTCTGTTCTAAAGAAATAACTCACTTACCTGAGGGTGTGAAAAAGAGATTTCGCTGAATTCAGAATAAAATGTAAGAATGTATATACAAAAACAAATGGCTACAATCCATTCTGAAATAGTACTCGCCACATGTAATTCCCATCCACCATCCGTTGGATACCACTTTCGTGGATTATCACCTAAAGCAAGAATAATTTTGTACAATAATGCAAAATAAGGGATTTAATAGCAGCATTAAATCTGATTATGTTAGACATATTAAATATGGCTAAAAGGTTTTAGAGACTAATGAGATGATCTACTTGATAAATAATTTGTCTTTAGTTACTCAGATATGGATAAAAAATAATTAGAAAAATCAAAATTTCATAACAGCTAATTGGGAGAAAAATATTTTTATTGTTTCTTCTCTTCTATGAACTTGTTCAATGTATAAAAAAAAAAAAAAAAAAAAAAAAAAAAAAAAAAAAAAAAAATATGTATATAATAATAATAAAAATATGCGTCTAATAATCATAATATATTAATAGTATATTGGGATCAGAAAAGGAAAAGGAGCTTGAGATAAATATTAATGATAGGAAGTATTTACTGAATAGTTGAATTGAAATTGGTTTCTGCAAATAAATGCATAACCAATACATGGGCATATCAGAGATAAAAGTAGAGTAATCATGATTAATGGAATGTTTTTTTTTCAATCCATTCAACATACATAAATCTATCAAATATGACCATTATTTGATTTTAAATAATTGAAATATTTAATTCACTCTGTTATTGTTTTTATAAGGGATTAAATACATAATACTTGAAAAGCTTGAGCACAAAACCTGTATACAACTTTAGTATCAAAGTTCAATACATGGTACTGACTTTTACTTTTTAGTTAAATATTTTTAATTGAAAGAGACACTAGTGTGTAAAAATGACACAAAAAGTGTCTAAAAAGATTGTTGATTTAAAAACCCAGATGCAGGAAATTATTATATTTTAAAATGAAGAAACTTAACAATAACAAAATACATATCATTTAAAAATAAATACCATGAAATTTTAAATGAGACATTAAGCCTGCAACAGCAACTACGAAAAAGAACATAGTGCAAATCATTGCTAAACTAATCCGGATGTGAGCCATCAAAATACTATTAGCTATAGGATGCATATGATACGAGCACAGTGCCTGAAAAAAAAAGGATAATAATAAAAACATGTATAGATTATCATCAATTATATAATAGAATAGAATAGAATAGAATATATTTTATTTGTGAAAGACAAAGTCTTGTACAAATTTACAACATAAAATACAATTACAAAAGAAATATAACCTGAGTCTAGTGCTCTTTACCAAAAACATTAAACAAAAGATAAAACATGTACTCCTTGACAAAATAGTAAACAAAAATAAAACGAACTGGATAATACACAATTTTTTAACATAATATTGATTACTACACAATATTAAACTTAAAATAGTGAGACATCTAAAATAAACGGAAGCGTAGTAAAAGTACAGATATTAAATGGTTTCGAAAACTATTTACATAATATTGTTTATATGGAACTAATAGAATCATATTTATTACATATGTTTAAGATATAAATAAAAGACTGTTCAGTCTGGCTTCACTATTAATGTTCAAGATATTTTCAATTTTTTGTAGGTCACAGGATATGGATTCAGATGGTTGTATGATATATTGTCTATTTTCTTTAAAGGTTGGGCAATGTAGGAGGATATGGTACAAACTATTGTTGAAGTAATCATTGCAAAATATACAAAGTTCATTTGCCTTAATAATTGTTTTGTTTCCATGATGGAGTTTGATGATCTCTGGGTTTCCTATCCTTAGTCGGCTGATACATCTTATTTTCTTAAAATTTAGCCTTTATGTTAGGTACTCTTCTGGTTTATGTAGGTTGTAACTGCTGAGTAATCGGTATATCGGGTTTACTATTTGAGTTCATTGCTCTATTAATGTCCGTTGAATAGTTATTGTTTATGATTGTTTCGATAATATCGGCTTTGTGATTCAAAATATCGTTTTCCAGAGGCGCATTGAATTTTTCCCTACATCCATAGTTGTGGGCTATCATATTGACCTGTGAAACCCAGTTGTAATCTATATCAGGCTTTTCTGCATCTAGCATTCTTAGTCTGTTGAAACACTGTTTCGGGAGTCTCTCTTCAGGCATCGATGACAGTTTAGACCAATGGTTGATTACTTTTTTCATTACTTTTGAGATTAGAGGACTTCTACCTGTCTCAAGCCTCACTATATAGTTTGGGGTGTTTTTGGGCCATCCATATAGGTATTTAATAAATTTCATTTGAGAAATTTCTAAATATCTCTCTAAATATTTCTAAATATCTCACGCTCCAAACTTCTGATCCGTAGAGGAGAACTGAAGAGATCATTGAATCGTACAACGCCATCTTTGTTTCCCAAGAGTCACTCTTTCCTCTTCTCAGGATTTCTAAGACTTTAGCGGTAGCTATAGATGATTTCTGTAAGAAGTGTACAGATGCCTTTTTTGATTTACCTGTTGATGCAAACGGAACTCCTAAATATGTGTAGGTTTTTATATATTCTAACTTTGTATTGTGCCAATAAAGGGGTTTGAGTTTTTTTAACTTGGGTGATTTATGGAATACCAAGACTTTTGACTTTTCTACGTTTAAGGTTAGAGAGTTGTTTGAGCAGTATTTCTGCAGGATTTTTAAATTTCTTTGCGCACTATGCCAGTTATTATTTAAAAGTATAATATCGTCTGCCAATAATAACATTATTGTCTCATGATTATGGTCAATGCTAACTCCTGTGGCTCCGTTATCCTGAAAGAACTGAATAATATCCGACAAGAAGAGTATGAAGAGTGCTGGGCTGAGGCTTTCACCTTGTAGCAATCCAAGAGTTACGTCTATTTCGTCGCTTAGTTGACCATTTATTGAAATTTGGGTAGTAGCATTGTCGTATAAGTTTTTCATAATCCTAATTATTTTACCGCTAACTCCAAGTGTAAAAAGTTTTTCCCACAGCAGGTTGTGGTTTATGGAATCAAAAGCCTTTTTCAGATCTATAAAAACCGCATATAGGTAATTTCCTTTTTTCCTGAGGTTTATTCCTATCAGTGCATTAAGGGTAAAAATATGATCAATGCAGCCTCTTTTGCTTCTAAATCCTGCCTGTTCTTCAGTGATAATATTTTCAGAATCTGCCCATAACATAAGTCTTTTTGCAAGAATATTAGTGAATAATTTTGCCATAGTATTTATTAATGATATTCCACGGTAGTTATCTGTATCTTTCTTGTCACCTTTTTTAAATAACAAGTGAAGTTTTGATTTCGACCAAGACAGAGGTGGTTTTTTCGTGGAGCATTATAAGGTTAAATAAATTTAGAAGGTAATGTTTCCCACTCAGGCGTAAGGTTTTTAAATGCCTCATAGATAATAAGGTCTAATCCTGGAGATTTTTGATTTTTTGATAGACGCACACAATGTTGTAATTCTTCTAAAGAAATGTCACTATCTAGAAGCGGATGGGTCACCGAGAAAAAATTAACATCTTGGATATATTTATAACCATATAGTGTTTTATAGAATCTGCCCCAATCTGTCAAGTCTATCTCGTTTTCATTGCTTTTATATGGTTGTAGTGATTTTATTGTTGACCAAAATTGTTTGCTGTTTCTGACCTCTTGTAGGTTTTGTAACATGCTGAGTCTAAATTTTACTTTCTTAAGGTTTATTAACTGCCTGTATGATTTCCTAGCTTCAATAAATTCATTGAACAATTCAATTGAAGTGTGGAATTTAATCATTGCTCTATATGTTTTCCTCAAAACTCTTTTGGAATTTCTACAATCTCCATCAAACCATGGTTGTTTAGATCGAAACTTAGGATTGTTTGATGATTTGTTAGTTATCATTAGTCCAGTTTCAGACATACTTTCGTGGATAGTTTGAATGAAATTAGTATATAATGAGTTAGTATCTTGAGAATAATAGTATATTTTATCAGAGTAAGATAAGTGTGCTTTAAAGTCATCGGATTTATTTTCATCCCATTTGATACGTCTGTTGATGGTGCAAGTTACGTTGTTTAATGAATTATTAAATTGAAGATGAGCAAGTTTTTGTGATGAGGGTATTCGTAACGAGGTTATACATGCCAAGTGGTCTAGGATGTCAGACATAAGTTTTACTTCCATATCATTGAAAATATCGAGGGTTTTTTCGTTTATCCATACTAGATCTATTGTACTTCGCCCTGAGTTTGATACATATGTATATTTTCCTGGTTTGTCCGAAGGTGAACGTCCATTGCACAATATCAGACCCAATGACTCCATAGTTTCCACCAAGAGTTTTCCTCGCTTGTTTACTTTAGCGTGGTTACTTATTCTTGAGGTGAAAAGATTTGAGTTGACAAGTATTTCATCATCTAACGGATTTAAATTACTTACATGTCCATTGTAGTCTCCATTTAAAATTAGGTGGGCGGTAGGATAATTGATAAAAATATTATATACTAATTCACTCAACTCTTCAAGACAATTATCAATATCACATGAAGGAGGAAAATAAATGCTCACTAAAACTATAATCATATTTTCTATTGTAATGCTGTTAAATATCCAATAACGATTTTTAAATAAGACTGAGGTATTTAGAGCAACTGAATTATGGATTAAGGTTAGAAGACCTCCACTGGCACGGCCTGTTTGATTTAGTTTTATTACATTGCTATTATAGGGGGTGTAATCATGTAACCATGGTGGGAGAACGAAAGAATCTTCTGTTAGCCACGTCTCTACAAAACATAACACTGAGTTCCTTCTAATAGCTTCGCATTCATTACTAGTAAATTTGAATACATTTTTAAATCCGTTTATATTGCAAAATATCAGTCTACATTCTAGTTTTTGAGAAATATTAGCCTTAGTAGAAGCCTTGGTATGTTTTTGGGACCGAGTGACACTGCGATAGGGGGCGATAAGCTGTCAGGTGGATTGCTGGTCATTTGGAACAGTTGAAAGACTTCTAGAACGAAATCTAAATTTAGCCAATCTTTCTTCAGTTTTCCGCCTTTTATTAATCTGCTCTTCATCGGGTGATTTAGATTGTTTACTCGGTGGTTGTGAGTTTGAGCCAAGTTTTAATAGGTCTGATTCCTGTTGTTTAAGAATATTTTCTACTTCTTTTATTTGGTAATATGAGCCTCTTATTTTAAAAAAGCCTTTCCTGTAGGAAACATTTTGATCTATATTGCGTAAATTTAGAAGATATGAATATATTTTTCTCCCTTCTTCTCTTTCCTCTAATGTTTTGTCATGATTGATGGAAATGTTTTTGCTTTTTAGAATTTCTTTCTGTCTAAATATTTCCTGTTTGAGATTATAGTTATTTAACGACACTAATATTGGTCCCTTTTTTAATCGGAAACAGTTATTTACGGCGTGATCAGGAAGACTTATATTCGAGGGGGGGTAAATGGGTAGGGCAACAGGAGGACTAGAGAGGGAGATTGGTGCGGGCATCTCCCCCACTCTTTGTGAAATTTATCTAGCTAGAGTGCCCTACCCACTGCTGTGATAAACTTCCAGTCCTCCCTATCCCTACCAACGCCTACTGTCACCTCCAAGTGGTGCCCCCCGGGGAGTCCTGACGGGACTCGCGGACGACAGAGGCGGGGGTTGGTCATCTGGCGACCACCCTTTCATACACCCAAGCTAGGTGGAGGGAGCTCGAGCTGCGGCTGGATGGCAGGGGGTGTATAAACATACACTGTCTTCGATCGACCCACTTGGGGCACCTGGCGCACCCCATTGTACCTTATTGCCTACTGCAGGGAGAGGGGGTAGTACCTGTAGTATTTTCATACCCCCATACTCGTGGGAACAAAATGTCCTTTACTTATCAACCAAAACAAAACCTCTCGTTTTCAGATGAGGAATCTGAAAACATTCCCAAGGAAGACCTGTCTTCCTTGGAGCCATTACGCACCTTGGCAATTTCGCCTGAGGAACTCATAGACGAGTCAAGTGTGAGCAGCCTTCTCGAAACCCTCACAGGTGAGATTGAGGGCTGTCGCATTGAAACCAACCAGGAGTTGTTGGTTGCGACCTCTGCGAAAGCAGGTACGGACGCCCAGACTCCGCAATTAATCAAGGCTCTTGAGCCCAAACACTCCAGATCTGAACCCCAAGACCAGGGTGGTCGATCCGCGGAGGATAACTCCTCCGCCTGGGTCCCCTCTAGGTCTTCGAGGAGGAGGAGAAGGAGGAGACACAATCCCACTGCTAGGATCATATTAAAATCTACTGATGCCACTCCGTCATCAGGCAAACAGACAACACCAGTGCCTGGGGGGAGTCAGGCTGAGTCTGGTGCTGCGGCCCTCCATCCTGGAGCAGGCCCTGTACCTGGCACGTCTGGCTCCAGACCCAAGGTCACAGGTCTTAAACCAACTGGCAATGCTCCAGTCACCAAGATGCCTCCTGTCAGGCCATCGGGCGGGGCTGTGGGGTCTCGCAAGGAACCTGCAGTCTGTGCCCGTGAAGCCCCAAGGAAGAGCAACTTCTCAAACCAGCGTTCCAAGCAAACGCCCTAGATCATCTCCGGGAACCTCGGCCCCAGTAGCCAAGAAACCCAAGGAGACAACTTCGAGCTACGCTTCTGCTGCGAGGAACTTGTTGGTGGCGGTGGTCCCTGTGGGCTATCCTCATGAGCAACTCACTCGTGAGCAGAGTGACATGCTAAAGGAAAGGATCGCTGACAAGGTGGGAGCTCTCGATCCTTTCGGAATTCACCATCCTGCCTTCGATGGAGCCAGCTTCAAATTGGGCGGCTGCATCGTTTGCTGCCAGGATGAGGCGACTAAAACTTGGCTTGAAGCCACCATCCCGACGATGAGCATGGGAGAGGGCATGTCCCTTCGTACTTGTGATTCGCGGGAACTCACCAAAACCGTTAAGGTTGGTGGTTTCTTCCCCGGCCGGGTACTCACCGAGGCCGAGCTTCTGAATCGAATTTGGGTCCAGAACCACAACGTGGATAGTATACACTCCTGGACACTAAATTACCTAAAAGAACTTGACAAAGGCTTCTACGCCATCTTTAAGATACCTGAGACGAGCGTGGATAGTCTTCGCGTCAAGAACATGTCACTCAATTGTGGCATGAACAGTGTGACTCTGAGAATTCTCAAGACTAAGAAGTTTGAAGAGTCCACTCTTGAACCAGAAATGCCGTCTCGAGATGAGGGTGAAGTCGAGGCGGTATCCAAAATACTTGAAGAGGTTAGAATGGATGTTGTCGGCGAACATTCCGGGTTGGGTGGCGGATCGGCGGTGGCGGTGGCTGGTGGGGCGAAGCCGAAGGTCTCAGCATCTGCTGGGACTGTGGGCAGACCCCTGCCGTTATTGCCGGCGCCTGGACCGAGCCCTCCCGGGGTTAAACCGTCAAAGCCTGAGGGGAGGCATGCGGGGCGACGGCTGGCGGGGTGACCTCCAAGGGGGCAGCTAAAACCGCTCCTAAGGACAAGCCCTTGCTGTCGGACGTGCCCGCCTGCATCTCCGGTGGCTCGAAGCCTTACACCGACTATGAGAGGTCGAGGCGTCCCGACCTGTCTGTTGGCGGGGAGAAACCTAAGGGCCCAGCTCATGCTGATCCTAAGGGCGGACCCCGGCCACAGCGGTCCGGACGTCCTCCCACACCAGAATAGCTACGTGCCATGAAGATGCTGCAGATTAATCTCCACCACTGCATTGCTGCGTGTGGTGTTCTACAGCAATTCATTCAAGGTAAGGACATTGATATCATTCTTATTCAAGAACCTTATTTAATAAATGGTAGGGTTTCTGGGTTGAATCTGAGAGGTTTTGAAATTATCTCTACGGATAACAATCCCAGAGCCTGCATCCTATGCAAAAAATCTCTAAAACTGCTGCCTCTTTGGCAATTCTGTTCCAGAGATCTAGCAGTAGCAAAATTCAACCCGAAAGGGAACACTAGACTTAGGGAGCTGACCGTTGCAGCGGGTTACCTGCCGTACGAGGAGTCAGACCCTACCTACATCATTGGCACAGCCCTGGAGTGGTGCAATCATTGCATCATTGCGGGTCTGGACGCCAACGCACACCATAGAATCTGGGGAAGCACGAACAACAACAAAAGAGGTGAGCTTATCCTAGATTACATTATAGAAAATGATCTCATCATTCTGAATAAAGACAGGTCACCTACCTTCTTTAACAAGAATAGATCCGAGATCATTGACATAACTTTAGCCTCTAATTCGTTAAGGGCTCACATTGCAAACTGGCATGTGGTTGACGAAGAAACATGCTCAGATCATAAATACATTAGGTTCGATCTTAAACATGATGAAACCTATACTACAACATACAGAAACCCCAGACTAACAAACTGGGATTCCTTTGCTTTAAATCTAGCTGAGGCTGCCAAGAGTTGTCCTACCAGGATTGATAATTCATGGAACCTTGAATGTCTCAACTCCTCTATATCTGATGCCTTAATGCATTCCTACCTCGAAAGCAACCCTGTAAAGAGGTCCACAAATAACAAAAAGGCTCCTTGGTGGAATGACAGCCTTAACAGACTGAGAGTCCTCACCAGAAGACTCTTCAATTCGGCAAAGAAATCTGGCAGATGGGATACCTATAAAGTTGCTCTAACTGAGTATCACAAATCTGTCAGACACGCAAAACGACATGCATGGAGGAACTTCTGCAGTGGCATAGATAACTTACCGGCGGCCTGCCGTGTTAAGAAAATCTTATCCAAACAACATGACCAGGGGCCACTTGGAACCCTGAAGACACATGACAAACAATCAACTAATGAATATGAAACTCTACTTATGCTTGCGGAATCACACTTTCCCAACTGTAAGGTTATAAACCTGGACAACTGTGATGTTGTCTACCCGACTGACCGTGCCAGCAAAAATGCCTGGCACACGGCCAGAGGTATCATTACCTCTAATACACTAGAATGGGCAATCAAATCACTTGCTCCATTCAAGTCTCCTGGCATTGATGGCATCTTTCCAGCTCTACTGCAGAAAGGTCTACCAATCATTAAACGACACTTCCTCTTACTATTCAGAGGTAGCTTGGCTTTAAAATATGTACCAGTCAGTTGGAGAGAATCCAAACTCTGCTACATCCCCAAACCAGGGAAAGGTTCCTACACGGACCCCAAGTCATTCAGACCTATATGCCTGTCCTCGTTCCTGATGAAAACTCTGGAAAAAATTCTGGACAGACATATTAGAGCACATTTATCTCTTAACAATCCGTTACACACCCACTCCAATTCGCTTACCAAGCTGGTAAATCTTGCGAATTAGCACTACACCATCTGGTTTCCAGGATTGAAATATCCATGGAACAGAAAGATATAATGACGGGCACCTTTATCGACATTGAAGGTGCCTTTGACAGAACTCCCTATAACACTATCCTTAGTGCTCTGATTGACTACGACATTGATCCTGTCATCAGAGGCTGGATAATGGTTATGCTTGAAAGCAGAACCCTAGCATCGGAATTATCCAATACCATGCTAAGGATCAAACCAAATGGTGGCTGCCCTCAGGGTGGCGTTTTATCGCCTCTACTTTGGTGCTTGGTGATTGATCCACTGATCAAGAAACTAAACTCCCAAGGCTTCTATACACAGGGCTACGCAGACGATATCGCAATTCTGATAGGAGGCAAATATCAATGCATAGTATCCTCTCTACTAAAACATGCAACACATATTCTTTGTGATTGGTGTGAATCCTCTGGACTTAACATCAATCCACAAAAGATTAAGGTTTGCACTTTTACACACAAAAGAAAGGTAAACATGAACTTACCTAGTATTAACGGTACACAGCTCACCAACTCCAAAGAAGTAAAGCATTTAGGGGTCATTCTTGACCAAAAATTGCGGTGGGACAATCACATCTCTTATATTGCCGGAAAAGCTCTAAAATGCTTATGGGCATGTAAAGGCGCAATTAATAACGCTTGGGGACTCAAACCCCAAATCGTCTACTGGCTCTACATCACAGCCATTAGACCAATGATCACCTACTCCTCCGTAATATGGTGGCACAGAGCCCACATAGGGAACAATAATAAGACACTTTGCAAATTGCAAAGGCTTGCTTGCCTCATGATAACCGGGGCAATTAAGACCACTCCAACAACTGCGATGGAGACAATGCTGAATATCATGCCTCTAGATTTGGAGGTGGAAGCGCATGCGCTGAGAATCATTTATCGCTTCACCATAGTAGGTAAATGCTCTAACAAGTTCACCCACCAAGGTCATTGCAACTTACTTAGCAGGCTCAATGAAAATAACATCCTAGCTATGCCTTCAGACCTACAAATCCGGAAGTTTATCAATGCTCACTACACTGTCAACATTGATGAATCAAGGAAGCACATACCCAAACATGGTATTAACTGCTACACTGATGGCTCACTAATGGACAGCGGCTCAGGTGCTGGTGTCTGGAGGAAAGACAAACCACAATCCGGGGTCAGTATTCCACTAGGCAAACACACAACAGTCTTTCAGGCTGAACTTCTTGCTATTCTCCACTGTGCTACTGACTTGTGCTCTGATGGCATTAGTGGCAAAAAGATTTTTATCTACACTGATAGTCAGGCAGCACTAGGAGCCCTAAACAATCACACAACCACCTCAAAAGTTGTTGAAGCATGTAATCTGACCCTAAACTGTCTTGCTGAGAAGAACACTGTAAACGTTGAATGGGTACCTGGTCATTCTGGGTTCAGTGGGAACGAAAAAGCTGATGAATTAGCTAGGCAGGGTTCGTCAACGATTCCCATCACACCAGAACCCCTCAGTGGAATCAGCCTAAGCAATGCTTTTAGGTTCATCAATCAATCCTATTTAAACAAATACAAACAAATTTGGCTAAATAAGGGACCTAGACAATCACTCATATTCTTAGATGGTCCTTGTACCAGCAGAAGGAGGTGTCTTCTTGGTATGAGTAGGACATGCCTGAGGACATTGACTGCTGTCTACACTGGACACTGCAAACTTAACTACCATATGTTTAAACTTGGTATTTCCGACAACCCTCTATGCAGACTATGCGGCATAGATGATGAAACATCATTTCACATAGTCTGCCACTGCGACAAGCTAGCCATGTTGAGGTTCACCTTATTTGGTGAAGACCGCCTAGAAAACCCCACTAACAATAAACTTGTTAATCCCAACAGCCTTCTGAAGTTTGCTTCTGCCACTAAACTCGTGTTTTAAATCTAACATTGCGTAATCCTATGGCGCACAATAGACCGTTTGGTTGCGGTGCAACCCAAGCCAGCAAAAAAAAAAAAAAAAAAAAAAAAAAAAAAATATATTCGCCTGGTTCAAAACCTCTTTAACTTTTCCCAATGTATTTTCATTGTCTGTATGGGGCACATTATAAAGAACAAAATTATTTTTTCTAAGTTCCCTTTTTAAGAAGTTTACTTCTTCTTGAAGCTTATCGGTTTTTTCTTCTAAGGCTGTACAAGTTTTTTTAATAGAATTTAATTCCTGAATAAGCTCTGCGTTTATTTTATTATTCTTTTCAATATTTTCGTTCATTTCCCTGATAGCATTCATTATATCTTTGTTCGTAATCGCCATCGTGTTTATTAAGCGATTCTTTATTTTTAACAGAGAGACGAAGTATATCCTTCTATAAACCTTATAGCACTGAGTATTCGTATTGTTTATCAAGAGGTAAGATAACGACGGTAAGTAGAGGGGAGCCCTAGAGATGCGTGCGCACGAGCTCTAATGATAACAAATATCTTAACTCTTACCTCGATAAGATGTTTTCTTTATTAGTTAAAACTTTTTTTAAACAGTAATATTAAACTATAAAACTTCACTGAACTGTAAACTGTATTGTAATAAATAAATGGTAAAATAATTATCGAATGTTATGACGTACTAACACTAAAACTAAAGAGAGATTATAGAGAGCATTAACGAGTTGTTACTCCAACCGGTGCCGGCACTAGACTGTAATCACCAATTATAGTCCAAATTTAAAAATAAATATTGAATCAAAATTATTACTGTAATTATTTGCTTAAATTGTAATAGAAGAATTAAAACAAGATGATTTTCTATGAGCCCTTTTTTAGATATTTCAGAAAGAAATATGTTTATTGAATGGGGTACACCCCATCTCTGTAAAGTGGGTACCAAAAGATTGGGGAAAAAACCTGGCGACTGAGCATGATCTAGGCCAAATCGCCTCCTGGCACAGACGTTCATCATGAAACAGTATGAATCTTTACAAGTACTGGACCCAAAACACTTCATGGGTTGTAGGGGTACAGATTTTTATTTTACTGTAAATTGCAATTTCCAATGTTCAATATCAAATGCTGAAAGATTGGGAAGGTATCCGTTGATTAAGAACTTTGCGAAATGCGAATTACTTTTATGTTCCGAAAAGTTAATACGATTAGCAGGAAATGCTTCAGGGTGATGGTCTAAACATTGTTGTTTGCTGTATTTTATCCAGGACTGTTTCAATCCAATTTGTAATAGGTCAAAATTTTACTGCAACTTTTAGTATCGGCCAAGCGAAGAGATCTCAAGGATACTACCGACCTCAAAGATGCACCTCTTAAAAAATTCTTCTCAACAGTATCATCATTTTCTCCTTTCCCTTCTCTTAATTTTCTAGTTAATTGTAACGTATCAATTATATCAATTATAATTGGAAACAATTAAAATGGGTTTATTTATTAATCACTGAATACAATCGAACAAAATAAAATCTAACTGTTTTTTAGTATATGATTACAAGATTCTTGTATCATTATTTGCTTAGCCATAGTGAAGGTTAAACATTTGGACCGCATGTTTATTGAAGCTCTATGAATCAATAAATGAGCCTATTGATTATCTTCAGTACATTTTTTAAGAAGTGTTTCTACTTCTTATTTATTTTATTTTTTTATGTATGAGCTATAATTATAATAGATGTATTCTTATTAATTTGATTGGTTTGGGTTTTTACTTTCACTTATTTATATGAAAAATATAGTAAAAGAAAGTATACTGGTTGCGAACATTTTCAAATTGAGATTTAAAGTCCTCCAAGTCCAAAAAACCATGTATCACAAAATTTTACACCAACTTTTTCACTATAATCTATTTTATTTTACTAAGAATTATAAATGTTTACAGTTTTCTCAACATTAAAGAAACAACTCTAATAATGATGACTTAACTCAGTAAATCAATGTGTAATTAGATAATCTTCATCTACATTGAAATAGTCAAACATAGATAAAATAATGAATGTTAAAGTATTCTTCAAAGTACCTATAATTTTGGTTATTAGAAATAATTGACACTCGTAAATAAGAAATTTAAATATACTTGAAATACTGGATTATCGACTAGAGGAGAAACAATATAGCAAGATGAAAAGATAAGTCAAGGAATAACAGCAGTAATTCCTTTGGAAAATACAAAATTTTAGAAAATGTAATAAGAAACAAATTATTTCATATAAATCAATGTGGAGTCATAAAAAACCCATGAAAAGTAAATAAAATTTCTTCAGAACTTTTAATACTAAATGTAATCTTCAAAAATTATATTACAGAAGTAAGTGAAAGTTGTGTTATGCTTGCGTCTAATTTCTAATCAGTTCTATGATAATACGTGTCTTTCTAAAAAATTCAAGTTCATTACTTAATGGTTGCACTTCATATTTGAGAGTGAATACCTACATTTTTCCACAAAAGTTCAAACTTGTTTTGGCTTTATAATCAACTAATGTATTGGTTCCCACTAGTGGCCCGCGGACCCTTGGGGCAGGTGATGCGCAGGGGGTCTGGAAGATGTCATTGGGAAATAATTTTACATAAAACTACCATAAAATATTTTTGAAGCCTTGACTTTTGATCAGACATCCTCAACACAGACAAATTCAACATTTTAAGTGACATAATTGCTAGTGATCACTGATAAGTCAGTGCTTCTGCACAATCACAATCTTAAAATTTTCTAACATTCTGAAAATAATTAGCTTAAAAGACAGATTTGATATTGCATAAGATAATGAACAATATCTATCATGTATTAGTTTTGAATTTTATTAATTTAATGTTTAGCGGATTGAAGTGAACCACTAAAGCCGAATTTTGTTATCAGTTGTATTTCGCATGAAATGTACATGATTTGGTGCATCATACTGGAAAACTAAATATATATATATATATATATATATATATATATATATTTAGTTTTTTAGAATTTGGGGGTCCTTAACATTGAAATAATTGGATGATGGAGTCCATGAAATTCATTGGGAACCACTGAACTAATGTAATATTAAATTTCAATATTCATTCTTATTACTCTCATTTTATAACACCAAATAATGCGTGTAGTAATTATCTCTTGAGAATAATAATTGAAATGCACCAGATGTTATAGCGTTAATTAGTGAACAATGACAATACATATGAAATAAATTTACTGCAATAGAATAATAGTTTAATGATAGTATTGGTGCTTTATAATGATAATGATGTTGTATGAGAATCTTCAAATATAATTTAATTAATACAAAAAAAGTATAAAGAAAATTAATTACCTGAATCCAAAAATAGATGGTGCCCACTCCAAAACACAATGTTGCACCAAAATAATGGACATATTTAACACTAGTTTCTTGGAAATTGGCAACTATGCTCAGCCCAAGGCATGAAAAGACTCCAAGCCAAACCCCAGCTTTGTTTAATCTGATGACTTTAGGTGAAATTGAATAACTTTCATAATATTGACAAACTTCACAGTATCTTATGTATACCATAATACACACTGAAAATAAATAAATTGATAAGAAAATACATTAGCATCATGAACATTTTATTTACTTGCCAAAACCTTTTTGAAGTGATACTTAAATAAATAGGAATTAATGAGGTTCTCCAGATATACAGGTCATATGTCAAGGGGTTATCTTTGGTGTAGAGGCTAGCATAAAAACATTTTATGCCCAAGCTCAAACCCGGCAGATGGCTCTAGAATTTTTTAGATTGAGTAAAAAATCCTTAGTTATACTGTACTTCAGAGGGGATGTAAAATGGTGGTCCCGAGCCTGTGTGATGTCAGGTATTTGTTAAAAATCCCTATCCTAATCAAACCTAAATAAGTAAAATTTAGGACTACCACAGTAATTCATTCAACTAGCCACAGCAGCATACAGTGACGTAAAATGAATAAACCAAAACCCCATATGTTTACATGGAAATAAGAATTTAAAAGAACAAAAATAACTACAGTCCATCTACTAAGTTTTTCTTTTAATTTTCTACACCTCAAATGTGATCATATCATCTCTTAACATAAGTCTGTAATAAACTGACAACTGTAATTATGGAAAAATGTCTAAAAATATTTAAGACTTTATGATATCAGCTAATATGATACATATTCATACTAAACAAACTCCTAGACAAGGTTATGGGCTTTGAACCCCTTGAAAAATTCAATACAAACAATCATATAATTTGAATGAAAATTTAAGCCTTTGCATCTGAGACATCACTCGGATTGAGCTGGCAAATTAACGTTTAGAGCCTGGTTAATCAGATATGCTCATCATCAAAAACCGAGATAAATAAAAACAAGATTTCAGTTCTCAGAGAGACTCTCAGTTACTAGTTTGGCGTCACAAGCCAAATAGTCTACTATGATTTTGTACACAATTAGTTTTATATAAACTTCTTGAAATTTTATTCAGTCGAGATTCATTCGGTGGATCTATCACTAAAAAGTTTTAACCTTGATTCAAACCAGTTACTATGCTGATGACTCCTTAAATGTCTTGACCACCACATCCTTATGTCTCATTTAAATTGTTAGAAATGCTTTTTTTGAGTCTATATAAATACAATTTTATAGAAGTTATAAACTTAAATGAAATGTTAGGCACTTAATGATTCATATATGCGAATTCGAACTCGAGCTAGTGTAAGTTAATTAAATATAATTTGAGCACTTTCTAATATATCAATTTCTTATAAATATTTTATATTTTTGATGAAGAGAAGACCATTCTTACATAAAATGGCACCAATATTTATAAGCTGCCCAAATACACAACTTTCCGGTGGGTAAGTAGCAGCATCACTTATATAAGGGAATTCAGGCTCAACATGACCTTGTAAAACAGCTGCTATATAACTGAAAAAAAAAATTTATATCATTATGTACCAATATTACATTAAATAATTAAATAGAGTATTAAAATATTCCATTAAATTAAAACTGTCAGAGCTAAAATAAAATTCATGATTTTCTGAGTAGGCCCGCAGGGATTGATTGTTTAATTGTTAATTAACAGGATTTCATACTCCACTGGAAATCCCTATACACTGCATCACACATACCTTACATTATAACAGTACACAATACATTTATACTGATATAAACACCCTAAAGTCAGCCCTCCTAGGAGATATTAGCATTGTTTTGCAAAGGTTGATTCACCAGCAGACCTGCTGTCCTAGGGTCTTCGGACCTTCCTACTGGACCAATCCCCAGTATGGAAGCACTTATTATTCATGGAAGTCAAAGAATCCACAGGACTGGACAAATCGGAAACAAGATAACAGAAAAAAGGACTTAAATGTGATAATACAAAAACAATCATCGGTAAGGAAGTTGAACTCATGGAGATCATAACATACAGGATAGACATTCGAGGTATATCTGAAGTAAAAAGAAAATGTACTGAAGAAGTGTGTCTGGATAATGGTGGTAACCAGCGGTTCCCAACAAAACCACCCCTAAATCCAAAAAATCTAATTCTAAATATTAAATATATATTTAGATTGTTAGTAGGCTATGCCGTATCACATAATATTTTATTCAAAATACTGATACCGAAACTCTGTATTACAGAAATCGAGAAATGGAAATGGACAGAAAAAATTACTAAAATTTCAAACTAATATAAGACAGGTATTTATTTGAATATTCATAAAGAAATCAACTATTGTTCATTATCTGTCCTTAAAGCTCATTATTTTCGGAATGATGGAAAATGACCAATTTTCAAGTTTGTGGTTCTGGAGTAGTAGTCACATGTCAGTCATCATCAGGAATTATATCGCTTTAAAACGTTGAATTTGTCTGTGTAGGACATGTCTAATTTGTATTAAAAGACAAGACTTCATATATATTTTTCATTAAGGTAAATTTAAATAATTTTTGGATGACAACTCGCGGACCCCCAGGGGGTCATGAAGAGTCATCATGAACGAAATGGAAATGTGGAAGAAATCTGGAAGTTTGTAAAAGAGAGCATACTTGAATCAGCAGGGTCAGTATTAAATGGAAAGAGTATGAGGAGAAATGAAGGTAAGCAAGTTATACAAGCAGCCAAGTGAAAGTCATGGGTAGAATTTAGAAAATGTCTGGACAGCCACTATAGGGAGAATATAGAGATTCTGGAAAATTCAATTTCAATAACCATTACTATAACAAGAAGTTTTGTAATGGACTTAATTTATTTGTCTTGGGACAAAATTAATCTTAAGACAACTACTTGGGCAGGCAGATCATTTTACCTATATTTATATTTAAACTAGAAATGTATTCTGTACCAAATAAAAAAACAAGATGTCAAACAATTCATTTAATATTAGAGTGAAAAAAACAATTATGCAAAAAATTTATTGAACACAATTTTACAATTTTAAATTAAAGAGTATACAATTTATCTCTTCATGAATACTATATGACATTTATTAATCAATGACTAAATTTGGAATTACAACCATATAACTGAAATGTTAGTTATAACCCTTTATTCAATTTAAAATAAATAGCTAAATTCAATCAATGCGGCATTTAAAGAAACTATAATATATTTATAAAGATGGAAGAATAGTTGAGGGTAGAGAGAATAAAAGAAGTTGGTTGAGGGTGCAGTCAAACATTTCTATTAAGTGAATAAATAAATTAACTTTCAGTTTAATTAATTTCAACCCAGCCAACTTCTTGTTTAATATAGTTAAATTGTATGACAGCAAATTTCCTAATGGCACAAGGCTTTGTAAGACTTAATTGGTAATGTTAAACAGATCATTCTCCATTACTTTATTTAGGTTATTAATTTCATAATATTCTAAAATAATAATTAATACATTATTAAAGGATCCAATATGATTGAAAAACTTACGTTCCTAAAAACGTAGTTGGAAATAAAATAAATAATATTAAAGGTAAATAATGGATCCTAGATACTATCATAATTTAAAACATTTCACTTGTTCTGTCAATTAAAAAAAAAACAATAAGAAATGTGAAGTGAGTATAAATTTGTAATAAACCTATCTCCTATCAGATAAAACACTAGTCTTTGTTATCATCATACGTAAACTGTTTAACCTACTTGCTGTTATATTATAACCTTTTCTCTAAGTAACCCTCTGTATTAGAATTATAACCTTAATTAATGTTTCGTATCTTGTCTAGTTGTGGTTTAAATGATTCAAAAATTGTCTACTTAGTAAGTAAAAAATGGCTGATAATTCGCTAGAAGTTAGTAAAGATCCTTTAAAACCAGTGACATCAATCAATTTTGAAAGTTCCCATTTGTTTTCTTCTTTAAAAAAATACTTTGGTTTCTCATCTTTTAAAAGTGATCTTCAAAGGAAAGCTATTGAAAAAATTTTGTCCAGTAAGTAATACACGAAATGATTTTTAACACGCAGTATAGTCATGAAAGTTTTTTAAGTAATTAAATCAGTAATGTAAGATAATAAGTTTAGCATTTTATGTTCAGGGAAGAATGATGTATTTATATCCATGCCCACTGGTTCTGGCAAGTCCCTGTGTTTCCAGTTGCCTGCTCTTATGTGTGAAAATAAAGTAACAATTGTCTTCAGTCCACTGTTAGCACTAATGAAGGTAAATAAATAAAAAATATTGTTTTGTTTGACATATTGGTGGCTTTAAAAGTACGCATTTGTTTTTTTCAATCTCTAGGACCAAATTGATGCTTTAAGAAAACTTAAGATCAATGCTGAAACCATCAATTCAAGAATGTCTGCTAGTGATCGTCAAAGAGTGATTACTGATTTAAAGTATGTTAAACCAAATACCAGAATTTTGTATGTAACTCCTGAGCAAGCAGCAACTTCTACATTTAGGGTCTGTTTTCTTTATCTAAATATGTATTTTATAGAAATGAAACTGACATAAGGATAACAATGAGTTTTTAATATATTATTTCAGGAAATACTATATTTATTGCATAGACATAATAAGTTAGCATATGTTGTTGTTGATGAAGCACACTGTGTCAGTCAATGGGGTCATGATTTTAGACCCGATTACTTAAAGCTGGGAAGCTTAAGGACAACATTGCCAGATGTACCATGGATTGCTTTGACAGCTACAGCTAGTTCAACAGTATTTAATAATTATCAATGTTTGTTGTGTTAGGAATTTTGCTAAATGTCTTTACTCTATACTTTAATGTATAGGTTGTGAGTGATATCCAGACACAATTGAAATTAGTTCAACCTATAGCTTCATTTAAAACACCAGTTTTTCGCTCAAATCTTTATTATGATGTTGTCTATGATGATTTGTTAGAGGATCCATTTGAACATTTAAAGGATTTCATTAAAGATATTTTGGATGATGAGCCTGAAAAGAAAAAAGTAAGTTTAAAAAATTACTTTGTCTATTGTTTTCTATCAATAGCATTCAATTGAATAACTTTATTTTGATTTAGAATGAACGAGGGTGTGGAATAATATACTGTCGAACTAGAGAACTAACAGAAGAAGTGGCCACTGTATTGTCCATGAAAGGTGTTCCTACTGTTTCGTATCATGCTGGTAAATGCTTCTTTCAAGTTGATGAAACCTAATTTATTTCCATATAGTATTTTTAAAAAAATCATTTATTCTTTTTTATTTATCTTATTCTTCTTTAAGTAATAATATAATTAAACTAAATCAATAGTTCTACTGTTTAAGAAATGAGGCTTAATTTTAAGCATTACAGGTTATTTATTCTCACTAAACAATAAACATACCTTTTTTTATTTTGCCATTTAACGTCTTTATCAACTTTGAACAGAGCGATTAGGATGGCAAATCTTACAGGCTACCAATCTTTTCTAATCACATTGAAAATGTTGAGATTTATTCTGTGGCTTCACTTTAATTTACTTTTTACTCGTCCAAGCTGGATTTCAGAACCTCTGTTGGGGTCTGTCTGTTTTCTTCAATGACGTCTATTCTGTACTGTTATGGCGCGTTTATACTGCAGGCGTTTTGTTGACTGAAACGTTAGCGGGGTCTATATAATTCTAGGAACCCGCTACCGTTTCAGTTCCCAAAACGCCTGCTGTTTAAACGCACCCTTAATGGTGGGTATTAATAATTTCTGCTCAAGGCCACAACATTTGACTTGAGTAGATTTCTTGCTTTCAAGCAGTGTTCTTCGTGTTTAAAACAATCAGCATGCTCTTTTCTTATTAATTTTTAAACTTTGAATATCTGTTTAAGGTAAGTTTTTATTTACAATTCAAACATCAATTTTCACTATGAAAACTTTAATAAAATGTATTATTAACATGTTCTTTTGCAGATATTTAAGGAAGATACTGGCGAATTGTTTTAGTTATGGTTTCATCGAGTGACTGCATTTTTTTTTTTAATTATTCATTTTAAATTATCTCTCTCTTTTTCAGCTTCCACTATTTGTGATCTTGCAGCCCAGTATTATTCTGAGTTGGATATTTCCTGCTTGCAAGAACATACATCTAAGTGTGTTACACCCATATTGGCTCCCAATGTATATAGACCTCAGAGTAGTCTCCTATTCTTATTTTTTGAAGGGGTTTCACTCAACCTGTGAAACTCTATGACACCATCCTTTCTCAGTAGCTCTATTTGTACCTGCTCTTCTGCAAGAAGTTCATCCGTTCGTCATATGGAACAGTTTTGATCTTTATGGATTCCAGCTATGTAGCATGCTTTATTTTCTTTATCTCTCCTTCTTCTCTAGCTTTATGGAACAATGTCTGATTTATTGCCTCCTCTAATGTTGAATTTTCCATGGAAAGTTTATCTAACATTTCATTATCATTGAGACCATAGTGACCGTTTCCTTTGATATCTTACATCTCTATTCCTAAGATATCTGATGATAATTCAGGGTATTCTGAACATGAGATTTACTAGGCTGATTTACTGTGATGATAGGTTTCTGAGAATCCACAAACAGAAAAATCTCTTGATGTTTTGAATTGGTAAATAGATTCAAGTATGCGCCTGTTCCTCCATTTAGTGTTGCTTGTTCATTAGAACCATCAGTATACACATCTTTTTTAACATGTCATATCTTTTTTTACATGTCCTATATTTAATGTTAAATGTGTTAATGTATGGTGCTGTTTTCAGATAAATTCTTATATTCTTATTAATGGTGGGCAATAAAGAAAATGGTTCTCTTTATGTTCTTAGACTCTTTCTAAAACCGCAATACGTGTAGTATTAAGTCCTTTTGTTGTTTTCTTATTGACCTGTTCTAAACTTTTCCATACCTGTTATTTGTATTTATTCAAAATGCCATTTAATTGAAGATTCCCATTTTTGTGCCTGTCACTTTCTAGTGATGTAATCAGAAACTCTCCAGCTGGTTTCATGGACTGTTTTTTTAAGCCAAAGATAGCATATCTTGTACCTCTCTCTGTTGTGAACAAGTTTATCCTTAATTTGCCTTCCTTAGCGAGCTAATCTCCACATAGACTTCAGCTTGGTTGTTGTCAATGAACATTACTGAATTGACTGACATCAATAACATCTCTTATATTTTCTTCATCAGTAGTCAAGTAACACAAATCAGTAGAAGGTGAATTGAGGTTCTTACAAAGAATGAAGTCATTTTATGCCATTCCATCTACTGCTCTATCGCTTTAGCCTATGATTTTACGATTGAGTCAACTGCATGCTGATTGTAAACCTCGACTTGATGGAGCTTTTAGCTGCAGCTCTAATACCATATGAATGCATTTCATGTCAGGGCAGAGATTATGTATCCTGGTATCCTCTAATCTGAAAGAATTTTAGATCAACACAAATGCAGCGCCAGCCTCCATGTTTGCATTATGATCGGTGGCAATATTATTAAGTTGTGTGAATTTGACATTTGTTAACTAGCCCAAGTTCTAAAAAGTTACCCTAAGATTTGTATATCGAGCGTCTTTGGAAATATTATTTGCATGAAACTTTGAGAATGTTGATCTCTACATTTCTATATTAGATGGGCTGCTTACAGGAGCCATTGTGATCGTCCTGTTTTATGTAAATTTCAGTATATATAAATTTCACAGAATAATTATACTGGACGTTGATGCCAACCGTCAATTCTACTTATGGTACTGACATTTCTAATGAATAATAAAAAAACTGAACTTGCAATGATTATTTTATTTTTCCTATCCTATAGTTAATTTTTTTAAGAACACTGTAGAATATAATTTTTATATACATCAATGTTTGATTAGAGATTTTCATTTAATTTGGGACCATATTAAAAAGTATATGTAAATCCATTATATTCAGATTAATTGTATCAAATTAATTGTACTGGCACAAAACTAATTTTTACTCATAATACAATTTGAGTAGGAAAAAGCTTTGTATATTTGCTTTTCCTACTTTTATTAACTGAACTAATAATTATTTTGTAATTTAAAAAAACTAAAAAAAAAACTCCAAGTGAAATACATAGTGGATTCAGTATAGTTAGGACATCTCAAGTGGGTTAGCATAACTAGCTACTAATGAGTAGATTTTCTCTGGGAAGAGAGAGTCATCAACATAAAATATTAAGAATAGTATTTGCTCTAATACATTTACAATGCGGTATTACTCATATATACATATATATATATATATATATATATATATATATATATATATATATTTTATATATATATGTATGTATGTACAGATAGACATGTGTATAGACACACACATACTCTCACATACATACATATACTTTTTTTTTTTAAAGAAAGATCAAAAGACAATATTGTATTAATATAATCCACTAAAAGTCATGGATGATACAAAAGCAAAAAAAAAAAAAATAATCATGTGAAATGGAGTTTAAGAACTACTTATAAAGAAGGAAGGGAAAGAAAGACAGAAAAAAGAAATTTTGTTTCTCTGTTAAGTAAAAACTTCTTATTAAAGGGATCTCCTGTAGGAGAGTGGCTAGCCTAACAGCCTTCTATGGCAAATGTCACGGGTTCAAACCCACAGGTGGTCCTAGGATTTTTTAATGGAGGTAAAAAAATCCTTAGTTATGCTGTCCTCCGGAGGGGACATAATAAGACAGTCCTGAGCCTGTGTAATGTCAGGTACTCGTTAAAGATCCCTATCCTAATTAAACCTGGATAGGCAAAATTTAGGACTCCCACTGTAGCATCGTACGATTAGCCACAGAAGCGTAAAAGTGATATTAATTAAATAAACAAACTTCTTATTAAAAATAAATGTTTAAGTCTCATATTAAAAAAGATTTATAAAAATATATAATGTCATACTTTACAACAAAAAAAAAAAAAAAAAAAAATGAACTAATAGAAAAAGGTTTCTCTTGTGGTATAGTGGCTAGTACAACTTTCTATGCCCAAGGCTTTTGGTTCAGGCCCATCAGTTAGGTTTTTTTTATGTGGAAAAAATCCTTTGTTATACTGTCCTATACAGGGGCTGTAAAATGGTGCTCCTGAGCCTGTGCGATGTCAGTTACTCGTTAAAAATCCCTGTCCTGATCAAGCCTGAATAGACAAAATTTAGGACTCCCACTGTAATATAGTCAGATTAGATTAGCCACAGTAGCATAAAGTAACATTACATTAAATGAATAAAAAGCAAATAGAAAAGGAAAGAAGTATGATACAGTAAAGTATGATAATTTGTTAAGAGTCTCATTGAATTGTGAGCAAGAATCTGATTAAGATAGACATGTATTTAAGGAAGAAGAGAATTCCAGAAAGGAGAACATGTAATAAAGTTTCATAATAATGCAGAACTATAAAAGTGTGAACAAAGAGCTCTTATCTTGTGGATCGAAGCATGGGTTAGAGAAAGTTATCAGCTTAGGAAGGGGGTTGTTTTTGGTTATTTGATTAAGAGAGTACTTTCCCTGGAGAAGGAGTAAGAGATGTCCTAAATTAGTGTAGTCATGGAAATAAAAGACAAATCTTGCTAAGCTATTCTTGATTCTCTTCAGTCTGTCCCTGATATGCTCCCATATACTGTACAGTCATCAATGTGGAGGAAAGTGAAGTCAGATAATTTGATTTTGTCTATAAGTAATGATCTATATTTCAGTTATAGGTGGCTGGAACAATGAAACAGTTGTGGATTAAAAATTGACCATCAGGGTAATAAGAGCAACAGCTTTATTCTGGGGGAGGGTTTGGTCAATGGTAATGGTACGGTTTTAAAGAGAGGAAAAGAAAGAGATAATATGGGCATTTAGGTATCTGGTAGGAAATTTAGTTTGGAACCAATGACATTGGCCTGATTTTAGCAGTGCTTAATCTTTCTCCACTTAAGTTTTACCTTGTATGGATTTGATCTATGTTTCAACTATCTCAATTCCCGAGGACAGAATGAGATAAGAAAATGAAGGCTGATTGGGAATGGCAACTGCTTTAGTAAGGTAAGATTGAAACCAAAAGATGGAACTGTTGGAAATATAATGATTTTAATTCGGAAAAAGGATATAACACTTTGTGGAATCAAAGGCTTTGTTAAAATCAATAAATATAAGAACAGTTAGTTTTTATCTTCTATCATAGTATAACCACCAATGAGAACTATAACTAGGACGGAACGGACCACATGAAGATTGAAAACCAGAATGGATAGAATAGGGTTGATTGTATTCTTCAATAAAACTAGAAACTAGAGGTTGTGTTATTATTTTAAGATGTTATTAAGGTAGGGCTGCCTTCTTTGAGAGAAGATGGTTCTGTATTTTGATTAATAGGATAAACTATATCTTTTTTCCAGAATACAGGAAATACTTGATTTTTGTGGGAGATATTGTAGATAAATAGATCTTAGCTATAAAAAAAAAAAAAAAATATATATTATATAATATATATATATATATATATATACATATATATATATATATTATATGCCTGATGGTTTGATCCAATTTTCTGTAGATAAATAAGTAAGAAATAAAATTGGCCATATAAGCTGATGTCCAAAACGGGTACAGATACATTTTTTTATAGTGGATTGCTACATCTAATACATTTTTTATTAAAAATTGTTGTATTCTGAATGGTTCTCTACAGCTTTCTGAAGTATTGTAGTTTATCTTCTAAAACCTATGATTTTACATTATGGTTAACAAAAACAAATATTATTTCAACTAATGGTTAAAGTTAGATTGAGACTTTATATTCTGCTCTAAAAAAATCCTGAATTTGTTAGTTAATTTGGTCAAATCATCTGCCTTACCATCAATGTTGTTTATTTTATGTAATTTTCAAAAATATGTCATAAAAAATGTGTGTTAAATATACACTGTTTCAAACTGATTTAGATTAATCCCATAAGCTAATTATTAAGTCAATGAATAACACCTCATTTACAGATGTAAATTAATATATATATAATAATAATTTATAAGATTATGATTATTATATATATATATTTGATTTTAAGGTCTAAAAGACAAGGATCGAATAGCAGTTCAGGATTCTTGGACCCAAGGTGATTTTCCAGTGATTTCAGCCACTGTCAGTTTTGGAATGGGCGTTGACAAGGCTACAGTTAGGTATAATATATTATATTCCATTTAATTTCCTTTCTATGTTTTATTTTTTCTTTTGAGGATATTAACAAAGCTCAGAGTGATATATATGTATAATATATATATATATACTCAGGTCATTTACATTGTACCGATTTTATTGGTACAATATACCTTATTATTTTTGTACTGCTTATCCCCAATGGAGCATTGTGGTCTAGTGGATAGAGAACTACTCCACTCTTCACTGGGTCCTGGGTTCAAATCCAGGCTGAGGCAGAATTATTTATTTTGTTTTTTTAGCCATGGAGCAACCATGTGGTTGGACACCCTCTTATTTGGATATCTCTGTTTAGTGGGCTCCGTGCCTATTTTTTTTTTAAAGAGAATTTATGTCTGTTATTTTATCAATGTTTATAGAAGACTTGATTGTATTATGATTTACTATTAAGTAATGTATTTTATTTCAAATAAAAGTATTAATAAATTTAATGAAATATATTATGCAACAGTTGCTCTAAAAAAATGGTTATTTAATACAGTCAGCAATTACAAATTACCACTTATGCTACATCTGCCATTCCTGTTTAATTACCTTAATGATAATGAGCCCACAATTTTAAGAGCGTAATGATATGTTTTTTTTATTGTTGTATTAAAAGATATTTAAATATTTTTTTTAAAGGTTTGTTGTTCATTGGGGAATAGCTAGCAGTGTTCCAGCTTATTACCAAGAGAGTGGTCGTGCTGGTAGAGATGGTTTACCTGCTCATTGTCGAATATACCATTCACGTGCAGCTCGTAAGGCGCTTGATTTTATATTGAAAAGTGAATGTTCTAAAGCTAAAACAAAAGATAAAGTAAATATGGCCCTCGCAGCTCACAGATCATTTGAAAAAATGGTTGAGTACTGTGAAACATTGAGGTAACAGTTGAGTTGCTTATTTTGTTAGGAATGTTTTCAAAGCAAATATATTTCATTTCTAACTAGTTATTTCAAGAATAAATAATATAGAAATCATATGCATGCATGCTGACAAAATGATAAAATTACTTTGAGGGAGTATAGTCGACTGTAGAAACTATTATAGGTGGAATAGTCAGGAATCAGTCATTTTTTGAAATTTTTTTAATTTTGCCAACGTTTCAGCTCAAGCTTGTGAGCCATCATCAGGGCATTACTGAGCCATGTCCAAGCATAAACTATTCCAGTTTCAAGCAGTTTATGCTTGGACATGGCTCAGTAATGCACTGATGATGGCTCACAAGCTTGAGCCGAAACGTTGGAAAAATTAAAAAAAATTCAAAAAATGACTGATTCCTGACTATTCCATCTATAATTATGTTAAAATTACTCTTTAAAAATAATACAGGAGTGCTGCCATTGGGTAGTTCTTCTTCAAGTTTGTTTCACGCCATTTATCTTTTTTCACATTTAATTGTACCTTGAAGTACAGTTGTAAATTTCAATAAATGATGTTAAAAAAAAAAAAAATAACAGCTTTATTACTAACATTGTATTAAAAAAATTGATAAGGTTTGTTTATTGTTTATTTACTTAACGTCACTTTGTACTACTATGGCTAATCGGACGATGCTACAGTGGGAGTCTTAAAATTTGTCTATCCAGGTTTTATTTGGATAGGGATCTTTAATGAGTACCTGACATCGCACAGGCTCGGGACCACCTTTTAACATCCCCTCCGAAGGACGGCGTAACTAAGGATTTTTTACTCCCATTAAAAAATCCTAGGACCACCTGTGGGTTTGAACCCGTGACCTTTAGCATGGGAGGCTGTTACGCTAGCCACCCAGCTACAAGTGATCCCTAACTGATAAGGTGAAGGAACTCACCTCTTGTTGATATAAAGCATTAGACCTATTCTACTGGAATGATATTGCATTCTATTCATATATTCATATTCTACACTATGACCATTTGAGTGTAATTAACATGTTCACCCCGGCACCGATTTTCGATGTCAGGTCGGTGGAGTGGTGCTCAGATTCATGCCACGTTTCTTCAATTATTGCCTTTTCAGACCTGTATGCGAGTTGTACTTTTACTAACAATCCAGGGAGTGCTTGTTTTGCAATTTATGTTATCTAAAATAGGTTATTTTGTTTTTTTATCCTAACCTCAGATTTCTGCCATTAAGTATAACTCGAAGGGCAGTTAATATGTTTTGTTAATTTTTGCCCTTGTGAATAATAGATAACATGGATATGGAAATAAATACCAGTGTCCTGCGCTGGTATGGAAGTGTCAAGAAGCTCTACCCTTAGTAGAGTCATCAATCCTACACTTTTGCATTATTATTTTGATACACTGTGGGATGATATCGGCTCTGAATATATGTATATTTTTTATATAAACAATTGTTGTACATCATGACTCCCATCGTTTTGTTTATAATTTATTCTTTACAATAAATGTTGATAATGCCTTACTTCAACCGTCAACAATTGCTTGAAATGAGCATTATGGTTGTGAAATTGTCTGCTTAAATTATCCTCACTTAAATTACATCAAAATTAACTTTTTTTGGTATAGTAAGTAATTACTTATTACTTAGATTCTCTGGTAATATAAATTTGTATTCAATAACAATAAGGTTTCTTTCTTGCAGAAAGAATCTTCACTATATTTCATCCAGCTTGGAAAGTATCATGAAGTTATTAATAAAAAGATAATCTCAAAACTGTTATGAAATAAATTGAAATTTTAATATTGGGGTTGTACATTCAACTGTTGGTGAAATAATCAGGAATCAGCCTTGTAAACAATTATTAGGATGTTGTTGACGTTTTGGCTCAAACTTGTCAACCATTATCAGGGCAGTAATGAGTCATGCCAAGCATAAACTGTTGTTGATGGTAGATCTATGCTGGAGATGGCTCATTAATGCCCTGATGTTTGTGCTGAAACATAAAAATAAAATTGTTTACTAGACTGACTTCTGATTATTTCTACTTAATATGGAAATTTGAAATTAAAAAAAAAAAATTGTTCATATTCAATTTTTTAAATAAAAATAAAAATGCATGAATGAGTAATAAAGACTACAGATTTCCCTATTATTTAATTTGTTTTGTTTATTTATCAATTAATTTAATCAAAATATTCATATATTTATATGGAAAGTGTACATCATGTTTTTGTTGTTATAGTTGTCGTCATTGGATATTCGCTCAATATTTTGGTGATGAGAAACCAAAATGCATAAAGAAATGTGATGTTTGTGCTGATCGAAAAAATGTAGAAAATTTATTAAATGACTTTCATCATATTGCTGATAATAAGACATTGGCTATAACTTCTACAGAATATGAAAAAAATTTCAATGATCTCTATGAAGAAGGACGAAGAGGAGTGAAAAAGTGATTTTATTTCATATTTTTTCAATTCTATTGATTTGATGAATAGAGTCATTTTACATAACCATACAGTTAGCTCTAGGACTGGGCATAATCGAATGATCGTCATAATCGGATGATCGGACTTCGATGATTTGAATAATCGAATGATCGAATGATTAATATGCTTTCTGAGAGGCAATATACCGAAATTCCCGTCTCTATGATGGCTGAGCGTATTTTATCTTATACGTTAATTATGTTAGACGATTCAGTTCGAATGGTCATTAGTTTCTCCAAATCGATTAATCCGATGAACGATTAATTCGAATGATTGAAATAATCGAATGATCCGATCATCGTCATTTGATTATGCCCACCCTTAGTTAGCTCCTTTTCCTCAATCGTAGTATTTGATATATATTTTCGGGGTCAGATTACAGCATAGACAGTTTTATAAATCCTGAATTGTTTGGTTTTATAAATCTTGATTTCTATTTCTAAATATAATAGTTTACATTTTTAATGATCTTTAAATTGTTGAATTAAAAATTATCATTAACCCCAGTGGCAATGAGCTTAGCTATCCTCTGGAATCTTTGGCCAGCCTTCAGTATGGTAATAGACTGGTTTTTATCAATTTTTCAGTGTCATTAGCACGTTTCATTGTCGTGGATGATTCACTCCAATATTTCGCTAGGGAATTTATTCTATGATGGAACTAATGTTGAAACCATAAGTAACAAAGAAAAATTACTAAAAAAATGAAATTGTATCAGAAACTGGACCTTTTTTGATGGTATTGATGTGCCTTTAGTTGTACTACTGCTTGCTTGATAAGCTTCCTGTCATATTTTTTTATATCTTTGCCTTTCTTTTTTACTTGAAGTAGGTCAAAATTTACCACCACCTGAAGCTGTATCCTGTGGGGCACTTCATCATCATCACGGGCTGTCTTCGCCTCATCAAGAGTTCGTCTCCATTGCTCCCTATCATGTGTCCGCCAAGCTCTGGTGTTAAGAAGCTTTTCTGCATCGGCATCAACCTCATTGGCCCATCTCAATTGTGGTCGTCCTCTCTTTCTTCTTCCATTCACATTACTCGATATTATTTTATTAATTGGTGAGTCTCAGTCCATTCTTGCCACATGCCCAGCCCATTGTAGCCTTGAGAGCCTTATAAATTGCATTACCCCACAAACAAGCGATCCGAGGACCTGCCGCCTCTATTGTTAAGAATGCCTCTTCTAAGTCCTTCTGCAATCTTGCTATGACATCTATATCATCTGCGTAGGCAAGTACTTGGCAGTCCAAGTATTTGGTGAGATTTGTACCATTTCTTTGCACCCTTGTCACCTTTACTAATGCAAGATTAAATAGCAGGCATGATAAGCCATTCCCTTGTCTGAGACCTCTTGTCTTCAAAATTTGGATGAATTCATGATTTCTTCTTCATCAGATGGTTCAGTAAGCTCAATGCCATAGCTTGATATAGTCATAACACCTTCCGCAGTGGAATTTTGGGAAGCTCCCAAGATACTTTTGAAGTAATTTGCCCATCTGCCAAGTATAGTCACTTCATTGGTAATTAGTGATCCATCTCCTCGACAAGGATTGCTCCTAGGCTTGAATTCCCTTCGCCGAGCGTTTACGCTTATGTAGAAGGCCCTCACATCCGCTTGAGTTCTACGGGCTTCAATTACTCTTAGTTTTTCTTGTTCTTTTCCCTCTTTTCCCCTTCTGTGGATGCATTTCCCTGCCCGCCTTTTATCTTTATATTTCTTGGCAGCCTGGCGAGTTCTGTGCCTATCTATCATTCTCTTGTAGACCTGATTTTTCCTATCTGTGCCTGACTGGCATTCCAAGTCAAACCATTCGGACCTCTGGTGGGTTTCTTCTACACCCAAAACTTCTTCTGCAGTTTGTTTAATGGCTTGTTTGCAGTGATTCCATTTTCCACTAACCGAATATTTGGACGGGCCTGGTTCCAGTATTTCATCCAGCCTCTAGAGTCCAATCCAATATTTCATTCGGGCACCTTTAGTTTTGTGAGCATTACTTATTTTAGCTCGAATGTGTGCTACCACCAGATAGTGATCGCTATCTATATTTGCTCCTCTGAGAGTTCTCACTGACAAGAGGCTAGACCTTTGTCTCCTACTAGCCAGGATGTGATCAATTTGAGTGTTCTGTTGTCTGAAGTGACCCACGTGGCTTTGTAAATGTTTTTACAGTCGAACATAGTGCTACCGACAATCATGTCCTGAGAGGCAGCAAAGTTCACCAGTCTAGTCCCATTGTCATTAGAATCTAGGTGCAAACTATGTCTTCCTACAATTGGCAAAAAAAAAAAGGTTCTTATCTGACTTGAGCATTGACATCACTCAAAACAATCTTTACATTATGGCAAGGGCATTCAGCAAGAACCCTTTCCAAGTCGTGGTAAAATTCGTCTTTAGTCTGCTCATCTGCCACTTTAGTCAGTGCATGGACTGAGACCAGAGAGTAGCTCCTGAATCTCCCTCTTATTCTCATCATGAATAATCTGTGGCTAACTGCCTTAAAATCCATGATGTGCTCTCTCATTGAACTACTCACCACAAATCCCACTCTAAAGACATGCTGTTTCTGTTGGCCACTTTACCTTATTTATTTATTTGTTTTGGTTTATAGGTGTTCATCAACGCATGTAAGGATGTTAAATGTTTATTCCTTCATATCAATAATTTATCAATCATTATAACATCACAACTTTATAGTTTCGATAGAAGGTTTAACTTCTTTAGACTTTTTAACAGACTTATTAAGGTAGTCCTTTCCTTGTCGCCTAGAGCTACACTGTTACATCTGGGAGTACCTCGTGCTGAAAGAGTATTCTCCTGGCAATAGGAACTTCAATTAAGTGCTTTACACTTAGCCATGCGTCGCATGTTGAGCATCTTGGTGGTACATCCATTTGGATGAGGTGTGCTTGCATGCCCGATCCGCAGGTGTGTCCAGTGCCACCTCTTGGCGGCGGTTGCTGTGGCCAGAGCCCTTCTATGGCTTTACACCTTTTTCTCTTAGACTCTCTTCTCACATCGCTTGCCATCCTTTCTTTCAGAGGGTGCGCCAAATCTGAGGAAGATAATTGGCCACTTTTAGAGACAGACAGATTCCATGCTTTGTCCGCTTGTTCATTTCGACGATGCTCTTATGTCGAGGGGCTTATATAAGGTAAACATTTTTGTCTATTTCCCCAAGCATCGACACATATTCCTGAATTCTTGCTGTAATGGGGTTTTCGGAATATAATCTGTCGATATCAGATAGCGCACTCATGGAATCTTTACGTGTTATTTTGATGATATTTTCTGTAGGTGAGGTCATAGAGTGGTTGAGGGCCGGAGCAATTTCATTGAGTTTTGCCAGTATATGTGTTACATAGTGGGTAGAGCTTGAGTTAATGAGTAGAGTCTAGAGTTATGAAGGCTGATGTTATGATTGTTTCTGTCCTAGAACCATCACTAAAAATAGGGAGGCTGTTGGATATGGAGTAAATGAGTTGTTGCAGTTTTTCCTCTTTATCTTATTTTGATGTTATTGTGATAATTATTGTGGATTTGATAAAATTATATTTTGCAGGAACTACGAGGAATACCTTAATGAATCTAATGAAGATTCAAATGATAGAGAGGGGGTGAGAGAAAAAAAAGATACTGAACTTCTTAACTTGATTAAAAAACAATTTTCTCTTAGGAGGAAATCAAAAGACGATGAAGATTCATCAACATCTATTGGAAATGATATTGTTAAAGCCCCTGGGTCTACTGAATGTAAAGTTCCAGGTTTAAAGCTGAATGTAAGGTTTTTTGTTGTTCAGTTTATATGATTATGGTTATACTCATGGCAATTTTTAGGAAAAAATATATTAGTGTTGTACATATACCCAATAGTTTATTTTAAATTTAAATCTAAATTTTAATTTAAGAATAAATAATGAATCATATTCGGTAAAGATGTGAAATCATGTTTACTGACAATTTTAAACTCTTCAAAATGAGAAAAACAAATTGCCAATTTTATGATCAAGTTCCTCAATTATGATTTAACTTTGTTTTATTTAAACTTTAAAAGTTAATTTTTTTTTTTAAATAATCAATTTGTTTTTAAAATGTGCTATTTTGATTTTTTCAGGTTCGAGAAAGTTATGTTAATTTCTTCAAGGACTTGTTAAATAAAAATTTTGATAAATGTAATGTTGTCGACCCTCCTAAAAATACCATTGAGAAAGATGATATTAAGACCATTAGTTCTGATTTGGAATATAATGTTTTCACCAATTCTAGGTCTATCACTGTGTATAGAAGAAATATTTCTAAATTGGTCTGTATATTTCCACTAATTAAATATTAGATAAAAATGAACATAAATATTTGGTTATTGATAATAATTTAGTTTTATCTTCTAGAATTCCTTCATAAAATGAAAACATATGCTAAACTACAAAAAAATTTTAACAATTTTAATATTTTCTGATAAAAATTCTTAAACTAAATTATATCATTTTTTTTTTTTTTCCTCATGATTCATTATATTGAACTTTGTATAAAGTATTTTCTGAAAGACTTCTATTATTCAAGTAAAATTTTAACTGTCATTTTTCATGTTTAAAAAAAATAAATAACAGCTGATCTCTTATTTCTCATACGGCAATCATTCAATTATTTATTTCCTTCAGGTTATGATTTATTTGTGATATTTATGCATTTTTATATTCATTTTAATTAAATAATGTCTTTTAAAATATATTACATTAAATTTTGATTTAGTTTGCAGATATAAGGAAGTGTACTGATGGAATGACATTGTATTCTAATTTAAAAGATTTCGAAAGGGATATTAATAATTTAGGTTTAAGCAAGATGCTGGATCATATAAAATTTGAGAATAAGAAAAGAATGTCTACAATTGATGCCAGTGACTCAATGAAATCAGAGGAAAGTTCAACTAAGAACTCTACTAGCAGTGAGGAAGATTCTGAAATGGAAAACTTGATCAAACTGAAAGCTGTGAAAAATTCTCTCCATCCATTGAAAAAATAAATAAAGATATGGATTCTCAACAAATTGAAACTAATAAAAACGTTTTCTCCTAGTGATAAAAAAAATTCAAGTTGCCCAACAGTATCTGAAAAATATTCCCTGGCAATGATGATGATTCTGAACCTGAAATAGAAAATCAGCATTTGAAATTGCCATTACATAATAAATTTCTAAAAGATAAGGCTTCCAGTGAATATACAAATAATGATGATAGTTTAGACAGAAAAGTTTCAGACAATTTGACTGAAAGTGTTGAAACTACTAGTATATATAATGAATTTCTTAAAGTTGATAACCAAACCATCCTTGACTTTTCATTTGAAGCAAATCAAATCTCTGATACAGTCACTACCCATTCAGACCCTCAAATTGTTCCACCTCCAGCTACTTGTAAAGCAAATAGTAATAATGATTTTACTATTAGTACTCCTAATGGAACAGTTCATAATGTTACATTAAAGAGGAAATATGATGATTTATTTGGAAGTAGTCCAGATCACAATACTAAAAAAGAAAGTAAAAAAGTTCAAAATCAAGATAGTGCTAGTAAACAGAAAATAGCAGAAGCAGCTTCAAAAAGTCGCTATAGAGAAAAAAAAGTAGTCAGTGATACAGTTGTAAAACATCTAATGCCTTATTATAAAGCTAAAAAGATATGTTCTAGGGATACTTTTAAGTTATTGGCCCGAAAAATAGTTCATAAGCTTGTTTCGGATCAAACTGAATTAGGTAATTTATTTCTACTACTTATTTTTCTGTTATTGCATCTTATATATTTTTTAAATTTGTTATTCAAATCTCTTATTTTTCTTTGTTTTGTTTTTTAGGAGAGAAAGAGATAAAAAATTATGTCGTGAAGATTTACAAAAGTGGACTTTTTAATAAGAATTCTGATGAATTGGAAAACATAGTTATATGAATTCCCTATTTTTAATTTTAATTTCTTGCTTTTTATAGAAGCATAACATGTCTGACTTTTAAAAGTACTTTTTAGCCTGTGTTGAAGCAGCAAGTTCATTCACAGTCAGCTGTTAATACAAATAATTAATAGCTATTTATAGTAAAGATTCATACCACATAGGACCCTAAAATATTTAAAACAATATTAATACTACTTTTTATATAATAAATAATATCAAATGTCAATATTAAATACTAATGTTAATTGTGTGGACAATTATTGACAATTCCTATGGTATAGTTCTATAATTATCGTTAAAACTTTTTCTCATAGCATGCATAAGGAAAACATTAGTTACATAAAATGTATTTGTTATCAGATCATGAAAATCAATTCCTATTTATTTGTATAGTATAAATAACTAGAATTTGAAAAAGTTTAACTTATTAATTGATGTTTTAAAACCAAAATTGTGTGCTACTCTGTAAATAAATACTTATTTTGTTATTTTTTCACACAAAAGTGATGATTTATTCTTAAAATTTGTTAACAAAATATTTTTTTTAAAGGTGAATATTTTTGTTTTTTTATTATTCATAACTACTTCACAGTTGAGTACAAATTATTTATATTTATTTGCTTATATGTTTTTATTTAATATGTTATATTTTAGGTTCTATATTCAAAGTATTTAATTGAAGCTCTATATTCTAATTACAGTTTATTATCTGTATCATATTAAATAAAAACAACTTTTTACTTCTTTCTGAATAAAATACCTTTAAATAAATAAGTTATATTTTTTAAAAATAAAAAATAGTTACTTAATTAAAATATATTTTAGTAATGGTGGATTTTTATTGTTTTTTACATCGTTTTAACTATTAATTTAATGATTGGAAGAAATAATAATGAGTCAGTCTTAGTGAACATTTTTAATTCCACATTTTGGCCCAATCATATGAGCAATCTTCAGTGCTAAAAACAATAATACCAAAGAGATACTAATATTTTCTCATAAGTATACAAGAAAGAATGACATTTGGTTCTTTTCTCCAGTTTTATAACTCAAATTATGTCCTTCATTCTTGTGAAGAAAATATTTTTGTCCCTGATGTTTCTAGCCCTAAAGATGGTTCACATGATTTAGGACTAAATGTTGACGGTATTATATATATTTTACTAAGACTTACTCATGATTATATCTTCCTATTATTGTCCAATAGTTTACCTTACACCCTCAATATTATAAGTACTGAACCCACACCCTTCATACCCATGGATATTAATAAAAGTTAATAATAATAAAAGTTGACAGTGCTCATACTCTGGACTTTACAAAAACTTTTGACTCTCTTGACCATTCTATCATTTTTTCCAAACTAAAATCTTTATCATTTATCAATAGCACAATTCGTTGGTTTTAATCTTTCCTTTCCGACAGGACTCAAGCTGTTACCATTCCTAATCACCCTCTATCTTCCTTCTTAGCCCTTTTAGCAGGTGTGGCAAGGGCTCAAGTATCTCCCCTCTCCTGTTCAATTCCTATATCAATGATCTTCCCAATTCAAAACTGCTCCCATCATTTATATGCTGTGACTTCCAGACCTACCTATCTTTCCCTCCTTCTGAGTTATTAGTAGCATTTACCAAAATTCAGGAAGACCTTGATAGAATAAATGCCTGGCAACCCAGAATAAACTAAGGTTAAATGCTATGAAACTCAATAGGTTCCAATTCCCTCCTCAGAGCCAATACTACATTCCCTAGTCTAATCCTAAATGATCACAAAATTACCTTCAGTTCCGCTGTCAAAAACCTAGGTATTACCATAGACCAAACCCTTTGCTGGAAAACCCACATTGCTCAAATTTTCAGACTAACTATGAGTACTCTTTAGTACTTCCATCGCTCCCGTCATCTCCCACTTCCCACCCGTAGGATGTTGGTTTCCTCGGTTATTTTCCCCCACTTAGATTATTGCTGCGTGGTATATGGAGGCCTCTTGACTGTACTTGATGACAGACTCAAGCGGTTTATGAATATGTTTATAAGATTTATCTTTGGTACCTTCAGGAGGTCGCCAGAAACCTACTTATTCAGCGAATTGAAGTGGCTCCTACCTTCCATACGTAGACAATATTTCCTAGGGATATACCTCTACCAAGTCTTTAAATCTCAAAATGCTCCATATATTCACAGTATCCTTCAATTCAAATCCTTAATTCACGCACTTGAAACCAGATCTCGCCACTCTGACCTTTACATTCCTATCCATAGGGTCAAATCTTTTGATGATTCCTTTTATATCCGCTCTGCATCTCTCTGGAATTCCCTACCTTCATATTCATATTCGTCATGCTTCTTCCCTTCTCTCATTCAAATCCCATCTTTTCCAACACCTTCTAAGATCCCAAAGAGACGCACACTAAATTTAAAATTGTTAATCCACTATCCTACTTTCAACGTGACAATATTTTTTCATTTTATCAAAATCCTAGAGTTTTAGATTAATTCATTTATTTGGAAATTCTTCAGCTCTTTTATTTAATAGCAGTTTTTTTTTCTTTTGTTTATATTCCATATATTTTGTATTTATCTATATAAATAGGTTTTATTTTTTTTACACATTTGTAAGTAAAAGTTTATTTCATTTGTCTCTCGGGCAGAAATGTATATATTGAAGTTTATATTTACTGTACAACATTGTTATTCTTTAAGGGACATAGTCCCAGAATAAAGTTATTTTATTATTATTATCCTGTAGAGGTGCTGGATGATAATAATATATTCTTTTTCAAGGATGTAGGCTGTATTTTTGATAGAGAGGGGTCAAGTATGTTGAAAAACGTCATATTTTATGACGTATAATTATAGTTAATTTTTCCAAACACAACATATTCAGATACATTTGAAAATTAAGTAGGTACTTAAGTAAAAAATTTATTTGACCATATTTTTTATTTGTCTTTCTTTCATATATTTTTGTGCATATAAATGTTCGCGAATGCGCAAAAAGTTATAAACATTACTGCTTATGCAAAACTCACACACAAAAAAAAAAGAAAAAAAACCTGTACCTCTACAACCCATGAAGGGTATGAAGGCTCAGTACATATAGAGATTCGAATGTGCAATGAGGTGATTAGGCCTGGATCACGCTCAGGCGCCAGGTTTTTCCTTAATTGGGTACCCACTTTAAAGTGACTAGGTTTGCCCAGGAGGGTCTCCCTCCATACCATACATGGGGTCGCCCCCGGCTAAATTAACAGAATAAATATTCCATTATAACCGGGATTCGAACCCAGAACCCGTCGAACAGTAGACTAGCGCTCTATCCACTAGACTACGCTTATGCAATACAATGCAAATTGTAAATTATATTTTCCAAATATTTATGTATATAAAAATTAAGATGTTGGTATTTTCACTAATTAAGGTTTTTTTCTTTTAATGGTAAATCAGAAATGTTCAGGAAGTTGTATAATTTTGTTAATCAAAGAACTACAATAAAGTGAATCAGTTACAGTGAAAATCTGTTGATACATAGTAGGGTAATTTACGAATCATTACTACTGATAGTACAGTGGCAAGATGAAAAAAAAAAGCATTTTAAGGATGATCTGATATTTCTTTACTTCTCGCAGGTTGGCAAGGATTCTACAAGTCTGCTTGCTAACAGCCTTCCCTTTGAGAAAATACTCGCAATATACTGTAGATGTCTCAAAAATTTTAATAGTTAAGTACCCCCATTAAAAAACATTATAAACATTAAAAAACGAGGAGAATTTTTTTAATTTTCCATTATCTCTTCCGTGATGAGTAGTGAAAAGCTCAAGAATTCTCAGCGCCTTGTTTTAAAGACGTGAGAGAGAAAGTAGATAAAACAGATTTTTTAAATATTTTCATTTTAATACGAAGTTATAGTACTTGACAATCTCAATAAAAATGATCCTAAACATTTTTCGCTGAAATAAATGATAATGGAGGCATGATGTTTACAACATTTTTTAATCTCCACTATCAGTAAAAATTGCCACAATTATTCTGAAATTTTTATGTTCAAGTTCAGCACCGAAAATATATTAAAATTTCTGAAAATTACATCAAAATCAGATTAACCATAGTAAATGTTATGCTGGTCACATCGATTGGACCACGGATTACAGACCAAATTTATATCACATGTACAAAACTAATTCGCTGGACCCATTTTTTTCCCTAAAACATAGAAGGCTTCTCTACCTTCAGACGTAAAAAAGCAAAACTATACACATATGTATTTGTTTTTTAAGTAACAATTTAATTTGGAGTTCTATATAAGGAAATAATAATTTACTTTTACTTGGTAAGGAATACCTAAAAAGATAACAAGTACTCCAATTTATTGTTTTAATTTGTTTATTTATTCTCTTAATGCAACTGTGTTCAATCAAACCATGCTACAGTAGGAGTCCTAAATTTTAACTTTCCTGGTTTAATTAGGAAAGGGATCTTTAACCATTACCTGACATCGCAAGGGCTCGAAACCACCATTTTCCTCTCCGAAGGACTTTTTAAAAAGAAGGTTTTTTCATGCAACTATGGGCATAGAAGGGTGTAATGTTAGCCGTAGTGACTGGGGATCATTAATGAAGAAACAGTGAATTAGGGTCACCTGTGGTGTAGTACCACAGGTCAATCCAATCCATCGCCCCATTTTCCACCGTTAAGTGTTTATCCAAGAGTAAATACATATTTTATGTTATATATATTGTTCTACATTATTGTAACATATTTGCTATTATTAAGGGACTAAGTCCTAGAATAAAATTATTTTTTCTTCCTCTTAAAAGGTGTGAATAGTGGCCCAACAATTTTGAGCTTCCCCTTTGTGCTTAAAAAATATATTTTTGAAATTAATGTAGTGATCTATCAGTTTAGCTAACTGACAGTAGTTTAAATTATTGGATTTTAGTGTCGGTGCAATTTCACCAAGTTACTTAGGATTTTACAATGGTGGTTTTTTCATGATCCACTTTGGGTGGCGTGATTGGATTGAAGTTCTGCACAGTTTAAACTATAATTGTAGTTTGCGCCACAATCGTTACTACTGCTATGGTTCTTAACACCTCTTTGTTTTCATAGTTCAAAACGGAGTGTTTAAAAGTTGTTGATCACATGGTTGAGATTGTAGGTCGACCGTTTGTTGGTGTTTTTCAGTAATTAATATTTTTTTTTAAAACTCCAGTTACTTATATTAATGATAATAGCATGGATAGCCCAGCTCAAGAAGAATCCTTAAGCAAACAGCGAAAAGAAAGGAAAAATAGAAAGAAAAATAACAAAGAATTAGCTCTTAAACTATTAAAATATTCAAGGGGCCCTGGAATTAATGATCCTACAAGAATTAACAATGTATTTGACAGAGCTAAAGTTTTAAGGAAAGAGAAAAACATCCAATGGGCTGAAGAACAAGCAGCTAGAGCTGAGGTTCTGCTGACAGAAGAAGTCGGGTAATCATTTACTTTATAATACATTTCATTTCATAGTTTATTTGTTGTGCATACTTATTAAAAAAATATTTTTTGAAGATATATTGTACCTGATGAAGGTGAAAAAACTAAGAAATTATCTCAGAAGAAAATTAGTAAGGCTGTTGACATCACTAGTGCAACAAAGTATTTTGAATTAAATCTGGATCATGGCCCCTACAGGTATGTCTCACCTCATCTATCAAATATTATGTCATGAAACATCACTAATTTTCCTGCTATTCAATCCATTTATGCCAATGTTGTTCATTGATCTTTGGAGTCTTTATTTGGTAGTAGACATCATTTTATTTCCTTATTAAAATGGATATTTTAAGAAATATTTTATAGTGTATTCTTTCATAATAGCATAGTATAGTCTTTTATATCAATGAACAGTTGTTTCTGTAGTATATGTTATCGATTATAATGTATCAAGCAGAGAACAGCTTATATAGGTTAGGTAACATGTTTGATATAATTATTTTCAACAAAGACTTGAGTTTAAACATCTTTTCTGTTGTAATTGTGATTAAATAAATTACAAATGGCAACGAGGATGGGATCCTGTTTGCAATAATCGTTGACTAAAGTTTGAAGGGGTGAGTGTTGTCTATATTATTAGTCATATAATTCTAAATATGAGTAAAGGAGTGATCGTCGGACAGTTGTGGGAATTCTTCCTTTACAACGAGTGGCAAGTGTACAAGCCGCGTATGGATAGTTTTTTTAAGAGGAATAAACATTTTTTTAACACCGAGGATCTAAAACACGACGCGTTTCTAAACACATTAACAAATTTAGCTATTCCAGGAAATCCAAAGTCTACCTCTTATAAAGAATTGGTTATTTTGTTGGATAATCATTTCTCTAAGACTGAGTCGGTGTTTGCATAACGTTACAAATTACCTAGACCTGTTAATTGATAGATTCGTGATTGGAATGCAAGAAAGCCTGGCTCGTGACTGTTTATTTGAAGAAGATGCTGAAAAACTTACGATCGTGGATGCTATCCGCATTGCTACCAATATAGAAATCACGGAACAGCAGTACAGTCTTTTGGATGTTAAAAAAAAAACCAATAGGGTTTTGTAAAGGTGAATGTTCACAACATTTAAACAACTCAGTTACCGACTCGTTAGCTACAGGTATCAGTAAAAATAAAGATTTTGGTTATCGTAGTTCGTCTGGAACAGAGATAAAAAGATGTTCTGTTTGCTGTTATACTAACCACGAATTTGCAATGATTAAATTCAAAAATTACTCTTGCAATCAATGTTTTCAGGTGGGGCACTTAGCAAAAATGTGTCCGAAATATAGCAAGTTTAATACGTCAGGAAGACCCCAGAACCCACCTATTGATGGTAGGTATAAATCAAGTATGGAAAAAACTCATTTTGTGTCAGAAGATCTCAGTGAATAATTAGAGTTTTTATATCGTATTGAGGCTACTGGAGATAAGGAATTAGGTTATCATGTTAACCTTAAGTTGAATCGAAATACTGAAATATATTTTCAGATAGACACAGGATGTATATTGTACAGATAGGAGTACTATTGTACCACTATCTGTGTATAAAGAAAACTGCACACATTTGCCATTGTTGGCTACTGAAAAGACTTTCGTGTCATATTTCAATGAAAGATCTCGACCACTGAGTGCTGTAAACTTTTCCGTTAAATATGTGAATCAAGAATATCAGGATATGACGTTTTATGTGGTAAACTTAACTGGGCCTCCACTACTAGGGAGATCGTGATTTGAGCATCTTGGGTTCAAAATTGTTGGTCTTAATAGTCACATTGGGGAGCCCGTGGCTAAGTGGCTAGCGCACTAGTCTCTCATGCTACAGGTTGCGAGTTCGAACCCCAGTCCCGGTGGGGCTATTATAAGAATGTAATTAAATGCGGATTCACTCACAGCCTCTTTCCCGGGTATGTGAATGGTGGCCACTGACAAAATTAGGCATAGGAAGTGATGACCCTACACTACGAATCGCATCGTGAAACGCGAGTGTAATCTCCCAGATCACACCACGAGACCCGGGCCTGCACGACCTGTCGCGCCACAGAAAGTAAGAAAGAAGAATAGTCACAGTACAGCTCAACAACTGCTGTTCAATAGTGATTTGCCAACGGTATTGTTAGAGGAAGCGGTACAGAGTTTTTACGGATCGACTAGGAAGGTTCAATAAAGGAAAAGTTAAATTGGATTTGATACCTAATGCGAAACCCAGATTCATTAAAGCAAGACCGGTTTCTTTTGCCATGCAAGCTTGTGTTAATGCAGAGATCGACTGCTTGGTTCATGATGGAATTCTGGAATCAATCGATTACAGTCCATGGGGATCACCAATCGTCCCAGTTTTAAAGAAGGATGGTTTGATTCGTATATGTGGGGATTACAAATTGACAGTGAACCCCCACGTTCTTATCGATCAACACTCACTTCCATGAGGAGAAGATCTTTTTCAAAGGGTACAAGGTTGCTCGATTTTCACAAAACTGAATCTCTCGCATGCTTATCAGCAGTATGAAGTCGATGAAGAGTCATGCGACGTTCTTACAATAACAACTCAGAAGGGTTTGTTTTGTTATACTCGTTTGCCTTTTGGCATCGCTTCAGCTCTGAGTAAATTTCAGAAAGCAATGAATGCTTTGCTTTCATGATTAGAAGGCACTTCAGTCATGATTGATGAGGTATTAATAGGAGCCCACAATGTTACTCACACATATACATATTAGATATATATACACTTATGTGCATAGGATCCCTTTCATGTAATGGTAAAATTTTGTTAATTATATAAGTATTTGTAATTATATTATAAGTATATTAAAGCTAATCTATGTTAAAAACTATTCTACCTAGAGTTGAATAATAGTAGAAATATGTATGTAGAAATAAATGTCTTAAAAATCTGCATTATATTACTTAATTTTTTCTTGATTTTTAGATTTGATTACACTAGAAATGGTAGGCACTTATTGATAGGTGGTAAACAGGGGCATGTTGCTGCATTGGATTGGGTGACAAAGCGGTTGCTTTGTGAAATTAATGTAATGGAAGAAGTATGCGATGTGCAGTAAGTTGGAGTTATTTTTAGAATATTTCTTTGTACTTGGTTTTTATTTAAGTCAAACCTTCCTTATTACAGGTGGCTGCATGTAGAAACAATGTTCGCTACTGCCCAGAGAAAATGGGTTTATATATACGACAATCAAGGCGTTGAATTACATTGCATCAAAAAATTATATAATGTATTAAGAATGGCCTTTTTACCCTATCATTTCCTTCTAGCAACTTCGGTAAATATAATTCTATTATTTATTAATATTATAACAATAACAGTTTATTTAATGATAAAGAATGTCTTTTTATAGAATGAAGATGGATGGTTGAGTTGGTTAGACATTTCAATTGGGGAGTTAGTTAGCCAGTATAATACTCGAGAAGGAAGGCTGTCCGTTATGGAATATAATCCATACAATGGAGTAATCTGTTTGGGCCATTCGAAAGGTAATTTCCTTGATAAGATTAATGTGATGGTGGATTTTAACATATTTTTAACTGTTTTTTTTTTTTTTTTTTTTCAAGCATTATAGACCATAATATATCCAATATAGTTCAGCTAGAGCTAGTCCTTTCAATCATGATAACTATTGTTTTTATATTGTAAGTAGTTAGTTTACTAAATCTCGAACTTCCCATGGTTAGGTTTGTTTGGTAACCTGTTAATAAAATAGGAATGGATATTAAGTACTCAATAAACCATTGATCTATTTATAAACCATTATTAATTACTGTGCATTTCCTCTGAGCTTAAGATACAAAAATCAGCAGAATTAGCTTTAAACAATTAATAAAAAAATTTTTGATCTAATTGTGTATAAAATGATATTTTCGGTGAGAGGTAACTCCAGTTTGACACATCTTGTTCTCAGTTTTCATAAATTGAAAATTGTATTGAGATGCAAGTATGCTGTTTCAGTGCGTGAGTTATTTCTTCATATTAGTATTGATTGAATTGATAATACTTGGCTAAGTGAACAACCAATCAGCTCATTTGGTCTTAAACTTCTTGGACCTTTTTTCTATCTTGACAATAAATAATTAATCAGCCCATAGATGTCTCCTACTAAAGTTCGTCTGCTAGGGTCTTTGGTCGAGACTTAAAAAAAGTACTATTTCTTGACCGAAAACTGGTAATGGTAAAGGATACTAGACTTCTGTTATTTCATGACTATTTTAAAGTTAAAAAATATTTCCAGGACTTGAACATGAGGAAAATAATGTTGTAATCCAGCTATTATCAAACATGGTAGTCCAATGTGTTAGGATCCTACGGATTAGCTTTCTCTGGAAAAAATATATAAACTGTTTATATTTTATTAAAAAATATGTATGTATTATCTTATTTCCAGGTGTTGTTTCTATGTGGAGTCCTAATGTTCAGAAGCCCTTAGCCAGCATGCTGTGTCATCCTACCGGAGTTCAAGCTATCACTATTGATTCGACAGGAAAGTAAGAAATCATCCTGATTTATTAGATTAAATTTTAGTTACTTTTACCTTTGTGTACTCTTATAATATATCACTACTTCTGCAATAAGTCTTGAATGAGAAGTCTTGTATTTTTGAATTAAGTACTTTACATATAATTATTTGATTGAAATATATATAATCAGTTATAATATCTCATTTAATGTAGGTATTGAGCAATTGAGTAATTTTATCAAATAAAAGTTATCTTCTATGATTAATCCAAATGTTCATAATATCCACTGCATAACCTAGTTGTTAACCACCTGGTAAAAGTCGGGTAAGTATCAGAGTAGGTTTAAATGACTAGAAGCCCAACAGAAAATGGACTTATCGTTACTGAGATCATGAAGAATGCTTTCATCTGGAAAGCTTTTCAATTCATTAACAAGAAAGATGTATCAACCAGAACAAAGTTGGATTTATACCAAAAGTCTTACCTTCCTATGCTGGTAAATTCTTGTGAATCTCAAATCACTATGAAAAAGCACAAGTCTACAGCCGAGTAGAGTTCAGAAAGTAGAAAGAAGGTAAAATGGGAAGAGATAGAATTAGGAATTCCACAGTGCGGATGGATTTTAAATTAAAGCCTACTAGTCTTTGAGGAGAAATCAACTGATGATATGGCCAAGCAACCTTATGGACATATGTTGATGGAGAGGAACGTTGTGAAAAAGATAGAAGGAAGCCATGACAGAAACTTTTGAAATTAAGGAAATGCAGTGGAGAAGAACGGAATTGACATAAGACAGATTATATGGTAAAGTTTCTGGATCAAAAAGAGCCATGGCGAGAAAAATAAGGATTCCTACTGAAATATACAGTTTTTTTGAGTATATATTGTTTGATGTATCTAACTTTAATGCCTCATTTTGTTTATTATTTTAACATTAGTACAAAAAAAAAAAAAAAAATCGAATACTCCTAAAATTGTTATATATCACTTACAGGTACATGGCAACATCATCAGCAAATAGTCAGATTAAAATTTGGGATTTGCGTAGCTTAAGTGGCCCATTGAAACACTATCATCTAAAAAATGCTCCTAATGATCTAAGTTTCAGCCAGAGGGGTTGTTTAGCAGCTGCTATTCAAAACACTGTGCAGGTTGGTTTAACTACTTCTTATATTTATTTTATTCAAGGTCAGTCAATATTTCGTTAAATGAAGTCACCTTTCACTAGTATGAACTGTTGAGCTTTATCTACTATTATAAAGTGACTTATGATTTTATTTGATTGACTTTATTACTTTGTTATTTTCTTTTCATTTTTTTCCTAACGTACATATAATTACTATACTTGATTCTTTATTATAATATAGTAATTTTTATGTTGTGAATTATGTTTCTTTTTAGATCTACAAAAACTGTCATATAGAATCAGTTAATGAACCGTATTTAGTCCATAAAACTCGAACATTTGTTAAGGAAATCAACTTTTGTCCTTATGAAGATGTTCTTGGACTTTCTACTAGTGCTGGATTTAGTAGTATTCTAGTTCCAGGTACTTTTCTCTATTTACATGAATTATTTTATAGCAGTATTTATTGTATTATAAATATCATTATCATTCGATGCCAATTTTTAAATAATTTTAATTTAATATGCTGCATATTTACCATAATTTTATAACTATTTTGAATTCTCTATTATTTTTCAAATTGTTCTCAGTATAACAAATCACTTTATTATTATTTAAGAACTCCTTATTGCATATTCAGGAGTTTTCTTATAATAACTATCAACATACAATTTCAATGAATGGAATTTTCAGGAAAGAGCAATTAATTAATTAATATAAAATAACTTAATTAATAAATTTTTAATTAATTAATTAATATTACCTGAGTTGATTTCTTTTAAAAAAATGTTCACAATTCACTTAACTGAAGTCTTAAAGATTAATTTGTTAAATGCAAAACTTAACTTAATGCTTTAAAGTAATAATAATTTAAATATTTTTGGTTAATAAATTACTCCGAGGCTTTTGTTTAAAGGATATGAAAAACAGTCATTCCTAACAGCAAGAGTTAATATAATAATTAATCTTTTATTTTCTATTAAACAAGATTGTTTTTAAATATAAATTTACTCTGTTTATATTTATATAAACTATGTTGTATATCTTAAATATAATCATCTTTATAGTAATAGATATATATTAAATAAGAAATGGTGTCTTTTGTTGGTTAACAGTTACATATATAATTTTATTATAGGTTCTGGAGAGCCTAACTTTGATGCACTGGAAGTGAATCCATTCCAATCCAAGTCGCAACGAAGAGAAGCAGAAGTTAAGTCATTACTAGAGAAGATACAACCCGAAATGATAGTACTGGACCCATCCATTATTTCTGAAGTGGATGTACCTACTCTTAGGGATAAAATTGAAGCCAAAGAAAAACTTTTGGTGAGTTCACTCTTATTATTTTGGTGTTAAATGCCTCAAGTTGTTCCATTTCATTAGAAAAATAAAGTATTAAAATTAGGGTTAATGTGGTATAGAAGTTTCATTAATATTTTCATGAGTTGAGTTAGTTAGTCCCTTCTTAGAATTTCGGTTAGATCGTTTGAAATGAATTCTTGCCAATATTTGCAATTCTTTCTTACTAATAACCATCTATATATATATTTTTTTTCAGTATTTGAAAGTTCCCAAAATCGACTTTACTCCTAGAAAGAAGAAACGTGGAAATACTGCTAGAGCTTCAAGAGTTAAGAAGATAGTTAAAGAAAATCACAAAAAAGTAAGTATGGTATTGAGATTTCAATGATAATTTTTATTAGATTGATACAAATAATCTAAAAAGTATGGCTTGAAAATAACCTCACTGAATATTGGAATAGCCCTGTGATATTTGCTCCTAATGTTAGATTTTGATAGACCCATTTGTGTTTTCTGTCAAAAAGTTTTGATTTTGTGAACTGTATGATTTGAAGAATGAATAGAAAACATTAGCAATGAACCCTATTCCGGTCATCCATGAGTCGAAAGACTTGTAAGAAGAAAGTTAGTTAGTCTTAGAGTAAGAGCATTTAGTGAATTAAGAAATAATGTGCTTAATTAATTATTAGCAAGTTTAGTTTCATTTCAACACAAATATTTGGTTGCCAAAATAATAGCAGTATTCTGTAATTGAGACGTTGATTTCCAAAAGGTACTAAAGGACAGTTTTTACAAAATTGATTTTTTTACATATTTGTATTCTCATCAATTGGTTATATCTAAATCTCCTATTTGGTTTTATCTAATGAACACTCAAGCCCTTTACAAACGCAATTTAGAAATATAATTATTTTCTAAAGGAAATAATTACATATTAATTTCGTTCCAAATTATACCAAAACATCTCATTTCATATCTTTAATATGATGTTATTAATATACTTAAAAAAAACAATTCTGGATTTTAATGAGAAAAGAATCAAATTGGCTAATTTAATAATATAATAATTAGTGATTTTCGCGCCTCCTGTAAAATTTCCTAGAATGGATATAGTACCTTTTGGAAATCAACGTCTCAATTGTTCTGCTGCACTTTACAGTGATGGCAGAGAAAAAATTTATGTATGCTTTAACAGCCAAATAATTGTGTTGAAAATAACATTTTACATGTAATCGATATACTTTGAATTTCTGTGTTAAAATTTCCATTATACTTGCCAGATTTTTTTCTTAAAATCAATTTTGAGGTTTAAAGGGAAATATTTAAAGTCACTAAACACATTGAAGCAAAATGTCACAGGGTAAGTAAAAGTTGTTTAAGAAATTTATTAACTTCTTATGTAGTTTCTGCCATTGGAAAATTTTATTGGCGTAATGTCTACAACCTCACTATATCGGTTTTAGTTTTTTTACGCTTTCTTCTTGTTAACTTAATTTATTGCAATAATTATTTGTGCCTTTTTTTTAGGAATTTATCAGAGGCGTAAAGGAAGTACAGAAAAACTTAGTGGGTGAAACTAAAGAGGGCAACATCAAAAAGAAAACACAACCTCCAAGTGTGCTGGATAGATTTAGGAAAAAGTAACTTTTATTTTTAAAAAATACTAAAAACCCAAATGAAAAAAAAAAATATTGTCTTCATTGCTAATAAGCTTACTTAATCCTTATCTAAGTAAGCTTAGCTTTTGTTTCTGGCTGACATCCATTCCAGAAGTTGAGGAGTAAAGTAAGTAATGATGCAGTCGGCTCCTAAAATTTTAATTGTACATTCAATTATAAATTGTGTATGATATTAAATTTGTAAATATATTTTTAATAAGATACTAAAGAAATAAAAGATTTTAATTATTATTGGTAATATTTCTTAACATTTAATATTAATTCCTTTGTATTTGATAATTTTCTAAACAAGTTACAACCCACAGTTAATTAAGTGAGACAGTAATATGCTAAACTTACTGCATATTCAGAAGTATCTTCAAATATCTGCTAAATCATAATGACCCTTTACTTGAATTGTGATTAAAACAAACGAAAGAGGACTGAATGGCAAGTGATTATTAAATTTAATGTTTCAAAATTACATTAATAAACCATAGTAAACTAATTTGAATTAAAGATTTAAAAAAAAAATTATTAATGAAATTGCAATGCAAATCTATACACCAGCCAGGTGTGATCCATATTGCAATTGTGTTTTTAATGATCTAACATGTATTATATAAGTTAGTCTAGTAAACATTCCCTTAACTATTATTTTAAGACCATGAATATAATCACCTGCTCGACGGAAACTTGTCATCGTTTCTTCTACAGCTTTTTGTAAATCAACCGCACCAGCTTTGGCAGCATGATAAATCATCGCATATTCTCCAGACACCTGAAATATTTGTTAATTGAACTAAAGTTTAGAAATTTATTTAAAAATTGATACTTGGAGGAGGGTTGCTATGTAAGAGAAAAAAGTGCTGGAAATTGATATTATTATTTTGTTCTTATCTTTTATTTAAACTGTTCCTTTTTTATATATTATTCTTGGTTATGCCATCCCTTGTAAGGGTCGTAAAATGGTGGTCCCGAGCCTGGGTGATGTCAGGTACTCATTAAAGATCCCTATTCTAATTAAACTTAGATAGGCAAAATTTAGGAATTCCACTGTAGTATAGTATGAATAACACAATAGCATAAAGTGGTGTTAAATGAATAAACAAAAAAAAAAAAAAAAAAAAAAGGTATTTAAAGATTTTAGCGCCAAGAACACAACAGATAAAATCCATAAAGCTCTGAATAAGGTTTTTTTTTTCTGGCTTTAATGGTAAGAACACATTTAGATAATAGAAGAGTATTCACCTATGGTAAGACATTTTCAGAAGCTATAAGATAAGGAATTGGAAGGTATAAGCACAAAACTGAGAAGACTGGCGGCTCTTATTAAACTGTGCAAACTCTTCATAAGTTGTATAGCCATTGGTAACTAAGTTGATTAAAAGAAAATAATATCCACGGAGTAATAGTTGATACAGAACAAAACTACCGATAATTTGGGCTAGAAGCTGATGTCCTTGGTTTTTAAGTTGACTACCACATTATTTATGGAAGGAAATTTCAACTTTATAACCAGAGTGAGCAAATTAATCATGTAGATAGTCTAACAAGATAATGTTTGTGATAGCCTTTTATCAACTGCTGATGATCAACCAGAACTGATGAAGATGAAAATTACAAATAGATCCTAATCAACAAGACATTTTTAATATAAGCCAAATATAGATCTCTCATACACATAGAAAGGCCCTATAAAATCTTGATCTCACACACCTTAATATTGTTAAGACATATGTACTATTGCTTGAAAGCTAGACTTTGGTTTAAGTGTCTGTTTAGTTTTCCCCCCAGATTATGCCATAACACTTTGAAAATTTTCCAGTCTTTTACATCAGTGGAAAGAACATGGAGACGATTTTGAGAGTATGAACTGACTATGCTCAAGCCATCAATAAATAACTGCCACATTCTACTTCTCATCAATGCTGATGCTAAGACTCGGTGTAAACAGTTCAAAATAGAAAAGATTCTCCATCATCCCAATCACCAATGAAATATTTAATAGGCATTTTCAGTTTTCATTTATTTTTAAGATAACTTAGTATTAAACCATACAACCATTTTAATCAGTGAATTATTGAAGAATTTTGTTTGAAGTTGCAGAAAAACTAAAAACATATAGTATAATCAAAGAGTTAAAACTTTAAAAACTTGATTTTACTTCAAATTTAATCTTCATTTCGAACTTGGCATATTAGCCTCATTACCAATTATTTTATTTAGGTTTTAGATTATATATTTTATTTGCTATTTTTTAGTTCACATAAAATTATTAGGAGGAGGGGAGCAACGTGGCTAAGTGGAAAGGACACAAGACTGATGTTCTGGTTTCGAACCCTGGCAGTGTTAAAATGATTATTAATTCTCTTATTTATGTATATGTATATAGTCTGAGAAGAGCCTCCTGAGGCAAAGCCAGGCTCTATAAAATGGGTATCCAAAAATTGAGAAAAACCTGGTGGGTGAATGTGATATCAGAAAGTAAGAATTGTGTAATTAAAAAAAAAAAAGTAATAATAAAAAATTGGTTAATATAATTTTAAAATTATTATGTAAGATAAGATTTCTTTATATTTTAAAAGATAAGTATTCAAGCAAATGCCAATAGTTACAGCCTCAATTGAATATTAATTTAATTCAGAAACATTTTTAAATAAGTTTATTTACATATTTATTATATATTTACATAGTTAGTTCATCATTTTTTTAATTTATTTATTTTTTAGAACGCCCGGTTATAGCACTATTTTTCTCGGAGCTAAAAGAAAGTGTTAAACCTAAGATATAAATAAATCAAAATATATAAATGCAAATTTATATTATTTCACTTAGGAATGAAGATTACCTGATAGACAAATAAAGGGTAATCAGGAAATTGTTGTTTAGTAGTTTTGAGCACATCTAAATAAGGTAGGCCAGGTTTCACCATTAGCATATCAGCTCCTTCTTCAACATCACGCTCCTGAAATATGAACCCTCAGAGTACATAATTGCATGACCAGAGACAAAATATACAGTAATTCATATGAAATTTACTAATTATATATTTGTATTTAACTTTACCAAAGTCTACAACAAAACATTTTATAATTTCAAAAATATTCAACTATATAAATGCAATAATTTTTTTAATGAAACATGTAACTTGCAAACTTATGAATTTTTTTCAATTTTAAGAAAATATTTTACCACAGCACGATGAGCTAGTGCTGAACTTCCTGGTGGTAGCTGGTAGCATTTCCTATCACCGAATGAAGGAGCTGATTTAGCCGCATCACGGAAAGGTCCATAGAAATTTGAACAAAATTTGGCAGAGTAAGACAGAACACTAACATTGTTTAATCCTGAAGAAACCAAACGTGCTTTGATTGCTCCTACCCGCCCGTCCATCATATCAGAAGGAGCAACAATATGAGCCCCTAGATAATGATATAAAATAAAATAAGTTTATATTTGAACCTCAAGGAATATGCTGTATCATAATCAAACTATTGTCATATTAAAATTTACATTAACAAATAATTAAAGTTCCAACATATTTTTTAAATTAAAAGAAAATATATATCAGGGTGTCTAGCAACAGGAAAATTGGGAAAAGTCAGGGATTTAAAAAACATATGGAAAAGTCAGGAAATTTCGTACTTTGGTCTGGGAAAATGGTCCCTAAGATATCATCATTTCTACTTCACTCAGCCAAAGTTCCAATATGCCTATGTGTTGTGATGTTGCAAATATCATAAAGCGAGTTATAAAATAAATTTGTAATCAGATTTGTAAATATCGACTATTACTAACTGAATCTTATCGTAAAATAATTAGTCATTATATATATTTTTAATCTAGTACACCATATTAATTATAATTATTCTTTGTTTTGTCAGATTTGGCCAGGTAAAAGACTTCTTACAATATGGTATAGTCAGGGAATCTCTTTTAGCTGATTTGCTAGACACCCTGTAATATATTTTCCTAGAATTGAAGCAGTCTAAAACATTTTCATATTCATATTTGTACCATTTACGTAATATACATAATTCAACTGACTTGAACCGTTCAGGAACATGCTAGCAACACAATGACAGCTCAAAAATTTTAATAACACATTCCTTAGAAATATAATTAAAATAAAAACATCAACGATTAGTGCATAATTATAAAATTTAATATATGTCACATTTATACACATTTTGAAAGGGTGGTTAATCTAGTTGACATCGAGGCCATAACAAATATTTAAAGGAGTTACGGACTACGATTACGACTTAAGTAAACAAACCACTACGATTGCAAATAGACATACCTGCTTTAGCATAAGATTTTGCTATTTCACTTAACCTTTGGATACTCTTGTCATTGTCAATGTATCCATCAGAGTTCAATATTCCACAGTGTCCATGAGAAGTGTATGGACATAAACATACCTATAAAATTAAGAAAGCTCCCAAATACTGTCCTGAGATTTTCTCTTAACATTATAAATAAGATCAACTTAATATGATTATAGGAATTGACAAGGTAAATTCATTATTGATCATGTACTTGTGAGGATGTTTTAAACAAAAAAAATGAGAAAACTGTTAAGGATATGAACTTGAAAAGATAATTTAAACAATTTAAAAATTAAAAGAAATCGAACACTGAGGTAGTCTAAAACGTAAAGATTAATTGGCAATTTTATTGTATCTCGATTATAAACATAATATTTTTTTCTCCAACCATGTAAATGTCTGAGTGTTCTCTTTCGAAAGGGATGTGGATGTTATTTCCACCAGTGGGAATTGATATTTAATTCATCATGATCCCCCAAAATTAATCTAGATACTCCTACTCATTTTAATATATGGTTGCAACCTATAGGTTGTAAAAAGGGATCCAAGTGCTCAACTGTTGGACACGTAAACAAATCAAAACCAATATCCCACAAATTTAATCAAGGTACATATTATGATGGACTTGCTAATACTAACTCTGTATAGGTCTCAGAGCTTAAATAACAGATCTGACATCCCTTCTTGAACAGAGCTAGCTATATTAATAATAATTTTGCATATATAGTATAATAATAACATAAATAATAATGTTGGCAAACCTTCTTTATCCAACAGAAAAAGGTCTAGAATATGATAGATATGGAAGCTTCCCCAAGGAGCAAATCTGAAGGAATTAATTGGAAAGAGACTCACTCATTGATAACTCCCAATAAATTTCCAGTCTTTAATACAACACAGGGAAATTCAAGAATCCACGGGTAGCAACAAGAAACTCCTATGAAGGTCGGTCTTCACTTGAAAAAAATTATCTACTAATTTGCTGTTGAATGCTGTATATTACAGCTCCAAAAATGACCTAAAGATCTAAACCCTTGAGCAATCAAGCGAAGTTTAGTAGGCTTGCTGGACTGAGTGGTAATAATGACAATTGTGACTGCTGAACTGACTACTTTTCGATTCTGCAATCACATTACTTTCTTTGTTTCCCATTATCATGATCCGCACTCACAAGATGAATCCATGCCAATTCACTATCACTTTTACAAGCAAGAATCTCTAACTCCAGCTCTGTATACACTTTTTTGACATTTTTAAACGTACAACACTGTTGAAAGCCTGAAAATAGACTAAGGGGACCAACAATAGATGCATTCTGTAGAAAAGGGTAGCAGTAGGTAATGGTAACAGATACAATAAATGAAAAGTAATATTGCTAAAAGTGGATTCACACATCAACTAAGCACTAAGAACAGAGCTACTATGGTAGCTCATGTTCCCCAGGGCATGACGCATTACAGCTACTACAGTTGCTACAGGGTTATTGGGGCTTCTTTCTTTTATCTAGTTAGATTCTGGTATCCATTATAGTTTACTGAAAGGATGAGACAGATGTGCAGTCACCTTATGATGAAATACTAATCATGAAGTTAAGTTCAGATAGCCTTAATAACAAAATCAGCAAGTTCAAGCAATGTAATTAGACAGTCCCACATTAAAATGGAAAGAGATAAATAGTGTCCAGCTGCACTTGTTTGAAAACAGACATAGGAACTAACTTCAGCCCCAACTACTCCATAGTAACGATGTATAAAATTGTGTTGTTTAAAAAACCCTCACAAAATAAAATGTAACACTCTCAGCACCAATTATTGATATTAACTTTGTTCTATACTTACATCACAAGCGATAACGAGCTCAGGACATTTCTGCCTAATCAGAGGTATCGCTTTAATAACAGGGTTTTCAGATGAATCTGCATTGGAACCTGTTTCATCCTTAAATTTAATTTCCAATGTAATCCAGGAACATTTTAAATATAAATGAATCTACTGTTTGGATTAGACATATTACTTGCCTTTATCAATGTATTAACTACACCAAAAAGTAAAATAGACTTCAGATTGTTGTTAACCAGGTTTTCTAAAATCAATAGAAGGGTTTTAATCCCATACCTATAAACTCCAGGCATACTAGGTATTTCTTCATTAGCATTAGGATCTTCGCTGAAAAATGTGTTACAAATGAAAAGTTAGTTCTAAAAATTAAATTCCTCAGCATTAAAAGACTAAAATATACTGAACTGAAAGGTAGCATACTGTTAAAGCAATGATTACCTCATGTTTAGAACCCAATATCAAATTTAATAAAAACAATAATTATAATCTGATCGACCATCTTTTAATAGAAAATTATAAGAACTATGTCAAGAAAAAAGAAATTATTACCCTCATACTTTTATCTCTAAAATTAATCCTATAGCTTCATCCCCCTTTATTTATTTTGTAGTAATAATTTTATTAATGAATGTACACAGTACATTTATTATTAATTTATATAATTTATTATTATGATTCTTGGGTAGAAATAATCTGGAGGCAGTCGTTTTTAATATTTTAATTTTGCAGACATTGCGGCTCAAACTTGTGAGCCATCATCAGGGCTACAAACATCAGAACAAAAGAGATTAATATCAATATGATAATGAATAAGTTTTGCATGGCTCAATAATGGTACGTTTTTAAATAATTTTTTTTTTTACTTCTATATTAAAGTCATTAGACTTTTTTTGATTTCATACTCAATCATCATCATCAATATTTGTATCTTTATAATAATGACTACAATAAAAAAATTTTCATTATCATATTAAAATGTACTCTTTTGCTCTGATGTTTGTAGCCCTGATGATGGCTCACAAGTTTGAGCCAAAATGTCGGCAAAATTAAAATATTAAAGACGACTGACTCCGGATTATTTCTATCTACAATCATTCCTACAGTCCACTGTACTTCCTCAAGATTAAAATTAATTTAATTTCAATAATTATTATTAATAAATGTACACAGTATATTGAATTCATTTAAAAATATATACATATTTACAAACGCACATCTCAATATCTGACTCAATGCGGATAAATCTTTCATAATGGGTTTAATTAGGATCAATGGGAATTAATCCAGAAAATAAAGATCATGAATTAAAAAAAAAAAAAAAAATGCTGATTGATAGTGGTTAGAAACTAGGCTAATACAATAATCAATACATATAATAAAAGGCTTATACAAAAAAACCAACTCATACCAAACCATTGTTAACTATTTCACTTAAGCAGATATCAAATGATATAACAGCTGAAGTGGATCGGAAAGAAAAATTTCAAATTTCTTAATCTAGAATATTCTAATACTTATGGAAATTTTATGAGTAAAAATGGCATGATAATATTTATTAATATGAGCTATAAAAAAATAGTTCAGAAAAGTAGTAATTAATACAACTCACACAATAAATATTGGGTACATTAAGGAATCTGCTGTAATAAATGAATTTGTAGAGTTCCAGTTCCTTAAAAGCTGGTGATGAATACCAGTATGAAGTCGGCGGTTTGGGTATGATTTTTTATCCATCTTAAAAAAATAAAAAATAATTAATTTATGAATCAAGAGGTTTAATATCTTTATATACATATAAAATGAACACATTAATGCTAGTTCTAGGAGAAGGACCTTTCTAGTTCTTCATAATCCAGATAGAAAAGTTATAACCCAGTAACAACATGGCCTGCGCAAAAGAGTGTGATGGTTTCACTAACTTTTAATTGAGCTAATCCAAAGTTATTAGTTATTGCTTATATTAGAAAAGATTTATGCCAACCCATGAAACCTAATCAGCGTTGCCTCATTAGTTAATTCCACTTTTTTAATGTATCTTACAGTTTTTAATGTATCTGGTTCAAAACCATTTGCATTGTTGTAATGATAACAACATGAATGTTATATTATGAGACAAAATTAGTGAACATATCTTAATAATTAAACCAAACACCATCAATCATTAAGTAGTCCTCTTTCTACTAAGTGGAAAATAAATATAATTCAATAAATAAATCCAATCCAAATTATGTTTTCACGATTCACGATAAATATAATTTTCAAATCAAGTAAAATATATTGGTATGTAAAAGTAAAAATGTTTATTAATAACTTAATTGAAAATATATAAATTAAAAAATAAATGCACTAATAATTACCTCTATAAAGAATTGTTATATTAGATAACTGAAAACTCAAAAGAGGAATTCACTTTGAGATCTGATTCTAACAACTTATCAGTATCAACAGGTTATCAATAATAGATTATAGGTAGCCATTTTCAATAACTGATATCAGAATGTAACAACAAATATACTAATGTGCAGAAAGTAACTAATAGTTCTGTTTCTCTATGACATGTATAACTTATTTTCACACTAATAAGAGAACATTGTTACAAGAACTTAATAGCAATTATTTTTATATAGTTTATGTTATGTTGAATTGTTTCTTAATTCCTTTTGTATTTAATTTAGTAGAGCTAATATTAAATACCATCATAATTTTACATAAAAACAATAAATTTGAAACATTACCATAGAGTAAATAATACCCTTCCAAAAATTTTAACTACATATACTTGTTAGAAGTTTTCAAATATTCTTTCTTCCCAAATATGAATTTTTTATCCTTTATAAAATAGTTATTCCATAATCCAACTTTAGAATGTAATAAATACCTTTTGTAACAGGACGATGATTTACTGTCACAATTTACAGTAAATCTATCAAAATTTATAGTCACAATCTATAGTAGATTATCTCAGATAAAAGGATGAACTTGCATAATTCTATGTAAATTTATACTGTACTTCATAAGGATAACAGAAAAAGGGAGAAATGTTAATTCTTATGCCCTCTAGTTGACAAGTCATTTAAATTTGAAGAATCCTGCCAACGACCACGTATTTATTATACTAACTATTTAACATAGGTACTTTTAGTATTTTTAATTTTTCAAAATACTTAGGTCCTTTTATTGTAATAAAATGTTGAACATTAGAGCTTATAAAGAATTAATGTTTTACTTATTTATTTCCGCATCTTTGGGATAAATTAAAAAATATATTTGTCGGTCTGTGTTTATAAGTGTATTAGCGAGCTCGTGCTAATCAATGTGTTTACATATAAGGGGTACTCACTACGTTTGCTATAGCATGCTATTTGTGCTATTGTGCTAAACCCATCAATTTTATACAGGAAATAACTGTAGAAACTCGACGAGTTCAGCAAAATAGCATGCTATAGCATATTTTTTGTGTTATTTTGCTAAACTCATTGAGTTTCTACAGGAAATAACTGTATAAACTAGACGGGTTTAGCAAAATAGCACAAAAATTATGCTATAGCAAACGTAGTGAGTACCCCTATTATGTGCTCTACATATATAAACACCTTGCGTGCTAATAACCAAGAGGTTGGCACCTATTCCAACACCTTAACATTAGCGACCTCAATAAAGTCACTATTTAAATCTTCTTCTACCAGTCATTGATTATTCTATGATACCTTCTAACTATGATCATTTGAAGACCTTACTATTGAACCTATTATTGATTACTATATCATTTATTAGGTTTATATGGATGTTATTCCCGAACTTAGTACACGATTTTCAATCGCGCAAAGAGTTCCAAGTTGCTGTTGCTTTTGTAATTTTTATTAACCTGGTTTCATTTATTAAGACTACGAAAATGCAATTTTTAAATATAGAACTCGGATTAAGATAAAAAGTAATACGGGATCGAAAATCTTATACTCTGATAAAATTATATAACCAGTGTTGAGTTTTAGTCTAAGATCTAATTTATAGCGCATAACCATCCCTAGCAAAGAATATGAGTCTAAATTGTTGGTTTAGGATCTTTCGTTTTGAAGCCCAAGGAGCCCCATGACATCCTTTTGTCAAATTTTAATCCTAGGTAGCGTACTCTTTCAGATTGAGGGATAGAGGCATTTCGAAATATACAGGACAGGTTTCACATCGAAGTGAGAATGTGATTTTTTCTGGTTCAGTCTTATTTTACAGTGTTTACTCATACGAATAATTTATTTATTTGTTGTTTGAATAATATTTATTCCGTGAACAAATTTGATAATTATATTAATCTCAATAAATTGAAGTTTTCGTATTTAATTTTTATACGTAAAAGAAGGAAGGATGAATTTTGTTTTCGTGAATTTTCGATGATATTTCAGAATATAGTATGAAATTTTCGATATCGCATGCATGTTTCGAGCTTGTTACTTTTGAATTTTTTAATGTTGCGTGTATAATTAATTGCATTAATAATTAACCCATGTAAGATGATATTTCTGAATATAGAATCATATGTAGAAATCTAGTTTTTGATAATTTTGTACTGTTTACTTAAAACCGATGCTATTTCCGGAAATAGCATCCTCGTAAACCTCATAAATAAAAATTACATAAGTAGCAGAAACTCGAAAAGCGCTCGCGAGATCGAAAATCTCATCCTTGTAAATCAAAAGAATATTAATAAAAAACTCAAATCATGCATCTTTGCTTGAACATCTAGTAATGTTTTCTATATTTGGATTCATGTAAACAATATATATATATATATATATATATATATATATATATATATATATATATATATATATATACACATATATATATTGTTTACATGAATCCAAATATAGAAAACAATACTAGATGTTCGTTACTAGTTACATCAATAGAAATTTTAAAAAGTAACAAACTTGAAACGCCTATCTAAAATCCGGTGCTAAATTAGGAAATAGTTATTTGAAATAAATAAATTTTGTTTTAGTAATTTGATATATTTTTTAGTCATATTTATTTGTCGAATTATTTTTTACAGGAACAAATTTCATCTGTTGAATAATCTATAGAGGCAGTAATTGATACGTTTTTTATTACTGAAAGAATACATAATTGTTATAAACTAGTTGAAAATCTATGGTTCTGTAATTCAGTGAGACAACTCGTCAATTTCTTTAACCCAAGCTTTTTATATGTCTATGCCCTTTTTAGTAAGTTGCGTTCACATTGTTGGTCGTTATTGAACACCAGGCGATAATATAATTTTAAAGTACATCTTGTTTAAGTTAACTGGGTAATTATTTGGTCCTTATTATGCCTTCATACGAATTAGCTATGTTGACTCGCACTTTACCCAAGGTAAAAAATAAATCATTGCTGGCGTTTACCTTAAATCAGGTAACTCATGTTTTAATTTAATTATTCTGTCATTATTTTTAGCCGGAGATGGTTAATATTCTAAAGAGGACCGCCAATTCAATTTTCGACTGTGGTGGCATTATCAGAAACATTGAAAATTTAGGAAGGAAACCAATGCCCTACAAAACTAGTAGTCATGGAGCAGTTCACAGAGAAGCCAAGTATGCTGTGAGGATTTCTTTTAGTAAATGATAGTTTTTCTGTTGATTACAAATTAAAATAGACTGAGAAAACCTCACCCCTTTCTTCTAATAAATTTTATTGTATTATCGGTTAAATTATAAGTCGTAATGGGTTGTTTAGTAGAATATCAATCTCCTGAAGTACTTTGGCTTTTAATAACTAGTCTGTTTTGCAAGTATATAACTCGTTTTCACCATTATAATATATGCATTATGTTCAATAGATTTTTAATCAATTAAAAGTAGTGTTTTGGATTAATAGTGAAATTCTTCGAACTTTATTAACCATTTTAGCCCAAACTTGTAACTCATCATAAGAAATAAAACTAATCCATGGATATTGTCATTGATTTAATGTCAAAATTATCCATAGACGTATCGAAATAAAATTTGTTGGTGCTATTTCCAAGAAAGTACTTTAAGCAAGGTTTGTTTGTTTATTTGTTTAACCTCACTTTATGCTACTATGAATAATCGAACGATGCTACAGTGGGAGTCCTAAATTTCGCCCATCCAGGTTTTATTAGGTTAGGGATCTTTAACGAGTACCTGGCATCGCACAGGCTCGGAACCATCTCTTAACATTCCCTCCAAAGGACGGTATAACTAAGGATTTTTACTCTCATTAAAACCTGGTGAGAGAACCTGGAAGGTAAAGATTTTATAATTTTAAGCAAAAATAAGTCATCTTTATATATTTTTAATGATGAAAATATCATAAAAAAATAGAAAGAATATGGAATGACGGAAGTACACTGCCAGACAAAATTAAAGGATCACTTTCAAATATTTATATTATTATTACATAAGAGATAAAAATAGGAATTCCTTTGTCCCAGACTAGACTTTGTGTTGTATCTTATCAAGTTAATCCTCTACCTGTTTATATTCTCACCTGTTTATGGAGAAAAGGGTCAGTTAATCCTCTTCTTTTCATTCTTCCTATCAGTAAATGGTAAGTTGTTAGCAAAGATTCATCTTATTGAAGATTTTCTTACATTTAAGAGACTTTAGCCGATCAACTGGTAACAGTCTGCGTGGTCTCCTCCAGAGATTCAGGAATGTGCAAATTTCAGAGCGAACCGTGAGAAGACGATTCAACGATTATGGATTGACCTCCCATCCTTCAGCTACTGGACCTCTTCTCTCCAGGGAACACTGGGTTGAGCGCTTGAGGTTTACCCAGAAGCGCCTAAACTGGACTCGGGAAGATTGGAGCCTCATATTATTCAGCGATGAGTCAAGATTCTGTCTCCGATCTCCAGATGGACGGGAAAAGGTATGGAGAAGGCGGGGAGAGAGGTATGCTCCATGCACTCTTTCTCCAAGGGTTGCGTTTGGTGGTGGGTCAGTGATGGTATGGGGAGGCATAAATTTAAACTCCCGTACAGAGTTGGTTCTTGTGAACCGTGGCTCTATAACTGCTGACAGGTACATTAGGAAGGTACTTGAGCAACATGGAATACCTTTTGCCAGAAATATCGCAGGTAACTTTATTTTTATGCACGATAATACCGGACCTCTCATTGCTCGATCAGTGCAAAATTTCCTCAGACAAGAAGAAATTGACATTGTGGTTTGGCCACCCAGAAGTCTAGATATGAACCGAATAGAGCATGTATAGGACATGCTTGGAAGACGTGTCCACGCCCGAGACCCACAAAATTTAGCAGATTTAAGGGAAATGTTAGTGGAAGAGTGGAACAACATCCCAGAGCAACATGTAAGAGCCCTGGTTGCTGGAATGGGCAGGAGAATGGAAGCAATTATCAGAGCTAGAGGTGGGAATACCAATTATTGATCGTTATCTTCGAATTTTTCCTTTTTATTTAGTTTTGTTATTTCATTTCATTTCAAAGATTTACTTTTTCATTTTGAGACTGTAGGACATTTTTATTTTTTGATTTGTTTTCCTATTAAAAATTTCTAGAAAAGAATTTTTTATTACCCTTATAAAAAAGTGTGACTTCCAAAGAAAAAAGAATATTTTCAAAAATACCCTATACAGTTCAGTAATTTCAAAATATTGAAGTGATCCTTTAATTTTGTCCGGCAGTGTAGTTTAGACTCCAGGAGCAGACAATGTTCCATTTGCAGATTGGGACAGGTCGCTAGGATTTCAAGGATAAATAAGGAAAAGAAGTACTAGGATTAGTCAAAAGAAATATGTGGTTTTAATGTTCCATAGTATGGCTGTATTATTCAATTTATGGATTTTGGTGAAAACAATATAATCTTTTAGGGTTCCTAAATTTATTTATTAAAAAATTATTTAAGGTGTATTAAATGTTGCTTATGATTATCATATTTTGTATTATTTACACTAATATTTATTTCCAGTTATTTTGTTTTGCTTTTTGATGCACCTCCCTCCAAGTTGGATGATTTGCTAAAAGAATACAACAGAGATGTTGATATAATAAGGTCTAGAATATTCAAGGTTCAGCCAGAAGATGCAAATCATGAATGCAACATTCAAGAAGAAATGAAACCAGCCCCATACAGGTTTGAAATGTTTTTTTCTGTTATCTTAAAGAGTTAATAAATAATAAACATCTCATCTTAGAAATTAATATCAGGCTTAGTATTATATACTTAGTTTGCCATTAAGTGTTGAATTATATGTGTGTTTTTTATTTGTTATAAATTTATTTCTTGTGGATGAACTATATGTAATTAAATGGCTTTAATGAGATCTTAGGCAATTACCTTTGGAGTTGTTGAATTTTATTTGTTCAGATTAAATATTTTTCTTATATATTTGCAATAGGAAAGCAACAGTAAAAAATTATCATTTCAACATTATCAAAAACACTTTAAACATTATAATTATATTCAATAGATATCAGAATCATGCTAAACTAAATATATCCCAGATTAAAGGTAGTTCATTATGAATGTTTAATACAATTATATTAATATCAGTTTCATACAGACCCTAGGCTTCATAGATTACTATGCAATTATAATTTTTTTTTAATCATGTTTTTAGATCTGAAGTTATTAAGCTGATGGAGGAAATTAAGAAAAAGGAAGAAAGACGTCCTAAATTTAAGTACAACACAGGATTGGATTATTATCCATTCCAAAAATGAAGTTTTAAACTATCATTTGATACCTGTATATACATTTTATTAATATTAGTTGTAATTTAGCAGATTTAAAATAAAGATTATTTGCATATATTTTGTTCTACGCCCTTATTTTAATTCTCCAAGTACAACTCTAAAGTGTGGATTTAGATCTCAATATTCCACACAATCAGCTCTGTTGAAAATTATCCAAGACCTTCAATCCTCTATAGACACCCAGAAAATATCAATCCTGGTTCTCTTTGACTTCTCAAAAGCCTTTGATATGGTGAACCATGAAATCCTTCTCACCAAACTCTGAGACCTCTCAGTATCCGACAGTGCCATAAACTGGTTCCTTTCCTTTCTATCTCGAAACTGTTATAATCCCAAATAAACCTCCTTCCTCACCTATTCTGCTAACACATGGAGTTCCTCAGGAATCAGCACTTCCACCTATCTTCCTGTTCTATATCCATTTTAATGACATACGAAATTCCATACATTACTCTAAATATCACCTTTATGCTGATGATCCCCAAATTTACGTTTCCTTCCATACCACCGTAATGCCTGAGATGCTCAATAAGCTACAAGAAGACATCGACAGCATCAATTTATGAACTATAAGGAATGTTCGAAAGTTTAATGTTGATAAAACCTAAGCAAACCTAATTGGTTACAAACATCTCCTAAACTCCCTCTCCTGTCAACCCCTTACCTTACTCCACCTCAACCATAACCCATCATCTTCTACATATCTGTTAGAAACCTAGGCATATCCTGGACCAACACCTCTTCTAGAAAAATCACATCTTTCAAATTTCCAGGAAATCTATAACCATTCCTAAACAGTTTCTCAGACTATTAATACCCCTTAAACCTCGCCAGCTCTTAGTATCCTCTCTCATCTTTCCCCATTTCGATTATAGCTGCCTGGTGTTTAGCGAACTGTCAGAGATTCCCAGGTGCTCTCATGTCTCCCTCTGGTATTCGAGTTGAAGTAGCTTTTCCCAAAATCTCGATGGCAAAACTTCTCAGGAACCTATCATTACTAATCCTTTACAACCAATCCCATCTAATCAACATGTTCACCCAATTCTCCTCTGTCCACTTTATCAACACAAGATTCTAGCCCTTGAACCTACTCATTCCATTAACCTTTAAGATATCCTTTGTCATACGTAAATACCAATCCTTAACTTCCTTCAAGCATCTCCTATTTATCCATCTCCTTGATTACATTTATATTATTCTTAGGGGACCAGCTATCCCTCAATAAAAATTCTTTTTTATTTTATTCCATTCCAATAAATAAATGAAATAAAAACTGAGGCATTCAGATTTTCTTATGCATTTTCAGATTGACCTGAAATAAAATATAATCTCATCATAAATCAGGCTCCAGCCTTGCTAGAACTCTATGCATGAAGTTAAATTCAATGAACGTTATTTTAATATTCAAAACATTAAAAAAAAAGTTTTTGACCGATAAGAACAAAACAATCAGATATATTTTTTTATTTTTATGCCTAACTTGGCTTAGGCTACAAGGTGGATTTTCCTGCCAGGGTTTGAGGACAGTGGATTAATGCCGAGTTAAAAGTCGTTTTGGCACTGAGACGTGAACTCGAAACTATTTTCTATTCTTAAAAAAAATTTGTTTATCAGGTTGCTCGGCAATTTTCATGCATGTTAAGCCACTCAGCCACCCTGCCCCTCACAATAACATATTAACACCGAGCAGCAAAGAAATAAATTATTTAATAAAGTTATTTCAATTACAGAATATTTAACATTGCATTGGATGCACAGTCCTCCCACCCACATTTCTAGCATATTGTTCTAGCCATGATGAATTCACCTGTCATAAGTAGATCTTATGTTATTAATGTGGACTTCACAATTAATTAATGATAGATTTTACATACCAACCTAATTTTATGTAATATTCATAATTATCACCAAAAATGCTTGGAGCTATCTGCCTTTTTACGATAAATTACATTGCTTTCCTATCAGTCTTTTTCTATATTAATTTTGTACCAGGAACTGCTTTATCGAACAACCAATGTAAGTTAAAAATAGTGGCTTATCCACTGAACACAAAATATGTTAAAACACTGAAATGTCTTTTAATTGCAATACACATTATTTATAGTCTAAGGAACTAACTCAATTTGTTTATTCAATCATTAAACCTAAAAATATAATAATGTGAGTTGAATCCAGTGGGTTTGTTAAGCTATTCCAAAAAATATTAAGACATATGATTTATAGCAAAGTAGGAGTCAACCTTCAGCTAGAAGGGCTAACCCATATTTGAGCTTCTTAAATGCAAAACAGGCGTTTTGTGGTGAAAGTGAAAGTGTATCTAGGTTCTTTTGAAGGAAACAGAAAATGGACTGTGTTGCGATAATTCATTATTTTTTAAAAATGGATCTGAGATTTCAGAACCAGTAATTGTGTTGAATATTGAACAGTTGACCAAATATAAGTTGTGAAGGATAAGATGGTTTGGGTGGTGGTCAATAAATTATTATGATACAGAGTTGTTTTCTTTCGCAATCATCCACATCTAAATTTGGGTCTTGGTATGAGATTATTTCCTCAAGAGTTTTTAGGAGCATAAAAACATATATTTATTAAAAAGTTAATTTATTATGAACTATTCACGAGATCGAGACTTATTTTGTCGCTTCTTTTGCTGATTATATTCTTTTTTGTATTTAAACTTCTTCTTTTCTATAATATCAACATATCTCCTTTTAATATCTTTCTTAAATTTTGCATCAGCTAACAACTCATCAACTAAGGTATTCTTCCTTAATTTGGTAGGTAAACGGCTATTATAGAAATCAGCAGGAGAATCCAACACTGTTCCAACCTAATAAAAAATTAATATTATTAAAACTATTTTTTAAATATATTTAATTTAATTTTTATTCATAATTTATATAATTCAACAGACAGAAAAATAAATAATAAGGACTTCTATGGAAATTTTAACAAATGTTGCCATTGGCAATTGAGCCCTATTAGAACGTTATAATCAAGAAAGTTGATTTCACTGATTTTAACAACCATTACACACTGATTAAATGAACTTGGTAAAAACTATATGAATATTGTAAAAAAAACAAAAACAAAAAAAACAGTCGTAGTGATGAATCAAAGTAGCACTTCCAGAGTAAATTTAATAAAAATGGTTTTGGAAATATACTAATCTTAAGTATTAGCATATAGTTCCAAATATATTTTTAAAACTGTACAATCTACTTCCCAAGAAAAAGTGTATTTTTATAAAAATTAGGAAGAAGGCTGAGCAGAAATCAGACAGTAGAGGTAAAATCTAGTCTGAATATTTTCTGATATTAGAACGAATATTTAAAGTCCCCAACCATTGACGATACATCTAGTAAAAATTAGGATAAATGAAAAGGCCAGATATAAAATGATTATTATCAACAGTTATTACCTGAACATTTTCTATTCTCCCTTTCATTAAATTCCTTTTATAAAACCGCTTTGGATCAAGAGCAGCTCTCATTTTTAAAAGTTTAATGTCATTTCTTGTTTCTTGAGGTAAACTCCGTTTTACATTCTTGTTCTGGAAGTTCAAAAATTTAATGTTTATTCATAAAATCTGCTTTTTAAATAAATAAATCTTAAGCCACCTACCTTCTTAGCAAGCTCTGAATTGTACATAGCAACTGGCAGCTCCTTTTTTGCAGAGAATCCATTAGAAATGACACTTTTTTTCATTAACTCTTCAGGATCTTTGGTACCTTTAAACTTTTGTGTATCATGTAATGAAAAATAAACATCATCTAATGAAATTTCCTTCTCTTTCATGATTCAACCTAGTAATAATCCTGAAAAGCACTACCTAACCATAAGGTATCATAACAACAAAAGTTAAAGTGTCTACCATAGAGGATCAAAAAATCTGGTGAGCACAACAACCCAGAACTTTCACTCACCTGACTCAACATTAGAATTTATAAAAAAATTAAAGTTAAAAAAAACTGGCGTTGTTTTGATGAAAACCTTAATTAAAGATTAAATAATTAAAAACAAAAGTTATTTCCTACAACAGTCACTTTATTGTATCCAATTTTGTCACTCTGCAGTACATTCTACGACTTTGTATGTATGTAGTTAACATTTTTTTCTATCTTCAGCTTACTAACTACTAACTGCTATTATCTACAACTTGCCTATATTTTACATCTATATTACTATTCTTGCAAGCGCAAAAAATAGTTTAATCTAAAAAAATATTGTTGCTGTTTTCTCCTTCAGTTTGTAATCCCATTGTTTCATATTTACCAATATTTTATCTATGCTAATATTCAGAAATGGTTAATTAATGCAAATGAACCAAATTAAAGATATATATATACATATATATACACTCAACAGAAAAATTGCTAATCATTATACATTACTTAAAAAATTGTGGATGTAATTAGTTGACCGTTGAGAATTACTGGAAGGAATTAGTCCGGGTGGCGGTCATTAAATGAAACAACTAAATAGTTTCAACTATTTTATTGTTTGCCAACGTTTCGACCCCCTTTGTGGGTCATCATCAGGGCGCATGGTGGGAGAATGGAAACTAATTTCCATTGAAACTAGTTTCCATTCTCCCACCATGCGCCCTGATGATGACCCACAAAGGGGGTCGAAACGTTGGCAAACAATAAAATAGTTGAAACTATTTAGTTGTTTCATTTAATGACCGCCACCCGGACTAATTCCTTCCAGTAATTACTTAAAAAACTTTGAAACAATAAACTATTCTAGAAGGAAAATAAGATATTGAACTGAACTGAAATGATATGAAGTAATGAAAAATAACAATATTCTCAATTGAAGTAAAAAAGTCTTCGAATGATTACCTCAAACTAAATAAACAAATCCTCTTGCCTTACAATTGACTTGGACGCTAACCGTGTGTTCCCTCCTTTTGCCAAGATAATATGTTCCAATTTTCTTGGCATACTTAATATCAGGTCATCAAAGCGATATTGCGAAATTCCCTCCCACTCTTCCACGACGGCTGTTGTTAGCTCTAGGAGGCTTGATGAGTGATGAAAAACCAATAAAACTAATTTATTGTTGAAGATAACAATATAATAGATTATTTAATAAAAACATTGGTTACTATCGAAACTCTATGTGATTAATTCTTTTATCTTTTTTCACCTTTAATCTATCCATCCCATCGCCTCTACGTCCTAGATGTCAGGGTTTTAGGTGATTCGTAGGTGTTCAGGCGTGGTATAGTGGATATATCACTAGTCTAGTTTTCGCCGGGTCCCCGGTTCGAACCCCGGTTGTGGCAGAAAATCATTTATTCTGTAACTCAGCAATGGAGCAACTCTAGGTTATGGAGATATGACTCTAGGGCACACCGAGCCTCTATAAAGTGGTTACCCGAAAATTGGGGGACAAAACTGATCTAAGCCTGAGAAACTTCATGAAACCTCTGTTGAATAAGAAACAGTACTGATCCCTCTATGTGCTTAACCCAGACTCTTCGTGGTTATAGGTACAAATTTTTATTTTTCTATACTTTATAAGGCCATAAAGTAACTTGTATCCTGTCAGTATAATTGATTTCATAGTATCACGGCGACTCATATGGGCGAGTAAAGTTGTTATACTGGTTAGGAACAAATTCCAAATTTACTGGTATAGTGTACGAGAGGTTGGACGAGGCGTCGGTGGGAGGATTATTGTTATGTCTGTTTGGTGGCATACAAATCCCCATTCGTTCTCCTTTGTTACGATAATTTATTTTTCCGACCGCTGTTCCAGGAAGTGTTGATTATTCTAGTGTTTTGGCACACTGATGTCTTAATCTAGAACATATATTCATGCCGGTTTCTCAAGATGAAGTTTTAATCTTGTAATATTTGTTTATACTGATTTTGTGAACAACTTCTACTAAATCCAATTCTTTACCAGAAGTCCTATTAAATGTTCCTGTATTAACTTTCCCCGCCATTAATTATTCGCTTTGCTAAATATTATAACAAGTACGAAAATCAAGAAAGTTGCAGTTAAGATACTTAATTTACTTATTGTAAAAGTCTGGGAAACCAGGTGTTTCTAGGATGCATGGTGTACCGTCTAAAAGGTTAACTCAAAACGTCGGCTTGTGTGATACAAAATAAATTTTTATTTTAACCCAGATCAGCTCTTGATGTTTAAACGAATTTTTATACCTACACGCTTGGAACCCCTTATAGAAATATAGTATTTTTGAAAAATGATTTTTGTCATTTGTTATTCAACTAATGTTTTAATTTATTAATCACAGTATCTAAGCTAAGTATTTTAAAATCTATGATTGGTTTATGTGTTAGAACTTTCTATGTTTTTAGAAATTTTTCTTCTATGGTTACTTGGTGTATATTTATTTTCATCTGTTGCTACACTGATTCAAAAGGCATTGTTGTTACGAGTTGAGTGTCTGTTTCCATCTTCGTTGCTTGGATTTATTTGTAATGGAGTAGTATCAGTGTGAAAGAGTATGCCATTCGATTGTAGTTTTTAATTTTTATTAGCAATATAGTTTTTAATATATCTGTATAGCGTCAAGATTTTAGTCATTGAGTGTGATCTTTGAGTTGGTTATAATGAAGTCAACGTACCATGATGAAGGTTTGTTAAGTTATCCAAGTGTTTATCAATTTTAGATTGTGTTTATTTATTTTAAAAAAAGACCATAGATATATTTATTTTTAGTTTAGCTAACCAAAACCTGTGTGTTTACAATGAATCAGGTTAGGATTGTATTATCATTTTTTGATTTGTAAACAAATGTATTTTAGGTGCTTGTGAAGAAGAAGAAGAACCTAAACACGTTAATTCTGGCCCTAAAAAGAGTAACATATTACCATTATGGGGTAATGATCGCACTATGAACCTCAATCCACTTATTCTAACCAATATCCAGTCTTCACACTACTTTAAAGGTTGTTTTTTATTAAATATTTTAGATATTGTGCTCTTACATTTTAAATTAATTATTATTAATTGTGGTTGCTAATTTGTGCCTGTTTGATAGGTATGTGTTTTTTAAAATGTTTTATGTACAATAATGTCTTTTATTTTTATTTTCTAGTTAATCTTTATGAACTAAAAACATATCATGAAGTAATTGATGAAATTTACTATAAGGTAGCCCACCTTGAACCTTGGGAAAAAGGAAGTCGTAAAACAGCTGGCCAAACGGGCATGTGCGGCGGTGTAGGTATCTTTTTTTTCAATACTATTTGGAGTAATTTTTAAGAAGTGTAATTGTATTTCCATTACATTTCGAATCAAGTTTTATTGCTAAATGGGTTCTTTTATTGAATCTTAGATATCCTAAATATAAGTATAATTATATCTTATACATTAAGGCCCCACTGCGCGGTGAGAAAATAGTTTAGTAAAATATCATGAGAGCTAGATCTTGCGAGAGTTCATGAAAGTAGCCGAACAGGGGAAAGGCCTATTTTTTTAAATTAATTCGGATACTAATATTAAATATAGCTTTTTAAAACATCCTATATCATCGATTATTATTTTTAAAAAAAGCTAAAAAACTAAGTGATAAAGTTTTCTGAAAACAACAAAGTGTAATATGTAATTCATAAGTTTTATTATGACATTTTTTTTTAATATAGAAACTCCAGTTTAAGAATTATAACATTATTTATAATTAATGATGAAGTTTTGTATAAAATTCGGTAATTGAATATTCATTATAATCCTTTGGAAGTATGTGAGAGAGTTTATTATTTTACCTACCTCTTTTCTCATCCTGTAGCACGGCCTTAATGGACCAGTTTTTTTAATTTGCCGAAATAGATTTCTGATGGCTTACGATGTTGTAAGGTTTTTGTTCTCATTAATTTACTTGATATTTTTAACATTAGGGATGAATTAAAATTTTTTCAACCATAATATCTGACCAATAACGTGAGATCTTAGTTGAACTTATAGACTCAGCAATAGAATATTGTAGAAGTGAGGTTTTGGTGCATTTTTTTTAAATATTAGGACTCTTAAAATTGAGCAATGTTCTGATGAAGTTATGAAAAAATTGTGTTATTTGTGAAAATTATTTACATACACACATCCGTGGCGCTACAGCCCGATGTGGGCTCTGGTCTCCTCATTAAGATTTCACTATGTGGTTCGGTCTTGTGCTGCAACTCTCCATTATTTAGAAACCAAAATTCAAATTGTTCACATGTACCATAGAGAAATTCTAATACTTCATTTAACTTGGGAGTGTGTGATATAAAATCATCTGATTAAAGAATTTCAGTGAATAATTAAATGTAGTATAACATCTGTGCTAGCCTGGGTATTAATGACTATCAGAATTCGGATTATTGGTCTGAATTGAAATTGTTAGTTTTTGTTTTTTTCATTTTGTCTTTTTTTTTTTTTTATCAAGATTTTGTCTCTATAATAAAACAAATAGTTATAGATAGCTCTCATAGTTTTGTTGAAAGTAGTTTGTAGGTTATTGCATCTAGTGATGTTGATATGTTTCAGTAAATATATAAGTTCTCATGGTAATATTGGAACACCAAAATTAAATTTTTAATTCTATAGCATAATTTTATTTAGTTATATTTACAGCTAACTTGGTATAGCGATAGGCCTTGTTTTATTCTTAGTTAAGTAACTTAATTAATTATATCAAGCATACAATTAACTAAACATTATTACAATTGTAAGTATGAATGATAATGATTATTGATAGTGATATCATTACTATGAATACAATCTTAAATCATTTATGTTTTTCAGTAATTTCAAAAATATACTATTTCGGTATCTAGATTTTTTAGATCTATAATTAGTTCTAATATGTGTTATACACTTCATTATTTCTTCTTAGTTGTTTGACAAATAGCATTTTTAAACTGGTGATAAATATTTGCAGTTGAGAATGTTAGGGAAAGGTCTGAGGTGGTAAATACTCAGAGTGCTGCGTCTTGGATTCTATGAGCAATTAAAAATGTATATAAACAATTTATTCGTAAGAGAGATAAAGTATTAGAGGATTTATAGTCAATGCTGAAGATTTCACTTTAAGCCCCACACAATATACATCAATTAAATGAAATAAAAAATTTATTAAATGTACCCAATCATACTATACATGTTAAAGCCTAATGCCTAGCTGTTTTATTTCTGGACCCCATACTATACAATTTGAACTTTTGAAATTTGAACCATACAAACTAATGCTGTTTGTTTTCTGAAAATTTCAAATTACATTAGAGGAACACTTGACCTACTTCCCTTTTAGGGAGTATTCTGTTGTCCTAGTTGCCCTACTACCATTGTCCGTAACAGTATGATCTCTGATTAAGGGGACTTACTACTCAGAGTCTTCTTCTTTCTTTTTGAATATGCTAAGTATTTGCCATTTTGAAGAGTATTGTTTTAATTTATTTATTGCATATTTTATTTTTGCTTGTTCATGCATTAATATAATTCTTATTTAATAAGGTATTTCTCAAACAAATATTTTAATATTTGAACATTTTATTTGTATAGGTCCGTGGAGTCGGAGCTGGTGGTATTGTATCTACAGCGTATTGCCTCTTGTATAAACTATTTACTCTTAAACTGACTCGTAAACAACTCAATGGCCTCATAACTCACCCTGACTCACCTTATATCCGAGCATTGGGTTTTATGTATATAAGGTATTTTTATTTACATTGTTATTTCTATATTTGTAGTTTTTTGTTTTCATGTATTTCATCAAAATTGGTAATAAGTTTTCTGTTATATTAAATTAATATCATACTAGTTATTATTAGAGACTGTTAAATGAGTTTTGGTGATCTTGATAATTTTGTTTAAATTTTTTCACCAAGATTTAACCTTTCTTTTTCTGTCATAAGACCCCTACTTTGATTTTTTTTTTTAATTGCATTTAGTATAAACTGCTATCTGTTTCTGATCTCATCTTAAGATAAAGTCTTTTATACCTTTTATTTTGTTAACTTAACTCTTTCTGTGGCAAAAATATAGATACTTTTTGACAATCCTGGAATTGAAAGTATGTTGAACTTGAACTTAAATGCAAAGTTTTTTTTCTGTTGATGCGACAGGCTGTATAGGCCTTCGTTCGCATTATGTGGATTTCTCAGAGGCGAAGCCTTAATTCTCAATGATCATTCTATTGGTTAGTTTTCACTCCTTTCCTCTATTTTGGTCTCGCCAGTCGGCTGACAGGCCTGACATATACAGGTGGAGGCTGTGAGCGAATTACATTTAAATAAAACTCTTGCAGTAGTTATTTTAATGATCAAATGATAAGCTTTTGTTAATCAATACACTCTGTATAAAAAAATAACTATAGGATTTTATTTTTCTAGGTATACACAACCTCCTGCTGATCTTTGGGATTGGTATGATGAATATCTTGACGACAACGAGGTAAGGTGTGAATACATTTTATTTATATATCTAGACGGTGGGGCATTTAGTCTTATTGTAAAGGTATATTCCGTAACATTGTATAGCTTAACAATGGCTTATTATTTTAATGTTCTTTAATTCATAAATAATTAGTTCATTATTTTTCTTAAAAGTGATTTAATTTTAATAAACAAAATCTTTACATTGGGACTATTCGACATTCAGCTGGAATGAACAGCTAATTATTTCAAAGGATTATTTTAACTTCAGTGTTTTTTTGACAGGAACTTGATGTGAAGGCTGGTGGCGGCCAGGTTATGACCATAGGAAATATACTTAAGAACTTCCTTTGCAAGTTGGAATGGTTTTCAACACTTTTTCCTCGAATTCCTGTTCCTATCCAGGTAGAAATAAGTACATTTAGTTTTCTTTAGTGGTTAGTTCAGATTTGATCTTTTTGTTTAGATTAAGATACAATAGTAGTACCAAAGAACTAAAGATCGTTATTATTTTTGTAGTATTACCAGTGCTATGATATCACTGGTAGTAATGCATTCATGGATATGTACTGATAAAATTTATTTATATTTAATGAAGTACAGCAAATCTCGGTTTGCATGAGATCTATGAGATATAATTTTTCTTGTCTCTTTCAGCAAAAAATTGAAAAAAACATGACAGCTAGATATCCTGCTGGTATGAGTCAGAAACCACGAGAATCTGAATCCGAATTACGGATTAGGGACAGAGATGCAGAATTCAGGTGAGGTATAATGAATTTCATTATTTATATCAATAGCTTCTTTCTGACAGTTAATAATTTTCTTGACAATGTTTTTTAAATCATTAAAAAAAATTGTTAAAAAAAAGTTATGTGTCTTGCTTGAACTTAGCTTATTAACAAAATCTGTTTCTCTTCCTTGTGACTCTTGTCAAGAAATTTGAACATATAAGCCAAGAATGATAAAATATTCATTTTCTTTTTTTTTTTGGTGTGGAGGTGTCAACCAGAAGGTTATTTATTTTTTCCATTGATGATCATTGTAAGTTATATTTGTTGTATTAACCAACATTCAAAATTAACAGAAATTATGACTTAGTTTAGGAAAATACAAGTATTAAATTTCCTGCTTTTCCTCTTTGAACTGGGCCAGAGCCTATATAAGCTATTTTGTTGATTATGAGATAAAAACTGAAGTTGACATGTTTTTGTTTTTGGCACTCATAAATTATCATGAAATAATATAAAAACATAAAAAATAAAATAGCCTACAAATTATTACACAATGGTTTATTGTTTCCAAGTAACTGTTGGAAATAGCTTTATATAACTCAATATAGCTGTTAGTAGGCAATTAACTAATATAAAAACCAATTAATGATTCAAAGGAAAATGATCACCTCTGCTTATTTCAAAACACGACATCTCTGCTATTTCTGAACTGACTTCATTCAGGAGATAAGAAATGAAACCAAAAGGAAAAAAGTTCTTTGAAGCATTACCTCCGAACAAAATCTATGACTCATTACGCGGAATAAAAAGAGCAGAAAAAAAGAGTAAAGGAAATGGTCAGGCGACAAAAGAGAAAAGCTTGGGATGTCTTTGGAGAAAAATTGGAAGCAAATTACAAAGAAAATCAGAAGCTATTTTACAGACCACTCAAGAATATGTGCAAAGAGAAACGACCCGTGCTCAAGCATGTCAAGAATAAAGATGGAGAAGTACTGACAAAATCCAAGGAAATCTTGGAAAGATGGGTGGAATACTTCATAGACCTATTTTACTGCAGCAGAATATCAACAGATAACTCGGATGTAGCTCAAGAAGTGAATTACACGGAAGAGGATTATATAGCAGAAGACGAGATAATCGAAGCACTAGAACTACTAAAATTAGGAAAAGCAGCGGGTATAGATTAATTTTAACCCATTATTCCAGCATCTGCTTAATCTAGTATGGAAAGGAAAGTAGATTTCTAAAGATTGGGAAGTGTCCATCATTCTTCCTATATATAAAAGTGGTGTCAAAGAGAATGTAAAAACCACAGAGGCATCTCCCTTCTAAGCGTCCCGAGTAAGGTCTATTCCATAATTCTTGAGAGAAGGCTAAGGAGACAAATTGAGACAAACCTTGGAGAAGAACAATATGGATTCATGCCAAACAGAAGTACCCAAGATCTTATATTCGCTATGCGGCAGATCACTGAAAAAGTAATAGAAAAGGATAAAAGTGTTCTGGCATGCTTTGTTGATCTGGCCAAAGCATTTGATCGGGTCAGGAAACAAGACATCGTGAGGGAGCTCAATGAAAGAAGAGTTAAAAAAGGATTATAAATGGCTATCTCGAGGCTTTATATGAACCAGAGAGGTATCATCAGAACATGCAACCATTTATCAAAATAATTTAAGATTTCTCAAGGCATCAGACAAGGTTGCAGTCTCAGCCCACTGCTGTTTATAATGGTCCTAGATGGGGCTCTAAAGAAGTCCAAGTCGAGAATGAGACCCTACTGCTTAGGAAACTTGAATCTATTACTTACCCCCCTCAACATGCTCGCATATGCTGATGACATCTTCGTATTAGCCAATAATGGAAGGGATCTCCAGTTCAATTTTCGCGTCCTCCAGGAAGCACTTAACCCCATAAACATGGAAATGAATTTCCGGAAACGAAAATAATGAGGTAAAAGTAGAGGGAAGGAGACCAATGGATGGGATCAGGAAAGCTTGCAGAAAAAGAGATATAGCACAGAACAGGAAGTGGTCTGCCTCTACAAGCGACCCCCTCACACTGCTGTGCGGTAGAGAGGAAAGATGAAGAAGAAGAAATAGAATTAATACTCTCGGTATAATCCATTGTTATCTACCATTATTAGCCATCTACTAGCCTTTGCTCGATCCCATGCTGATACCATATTTTGTGAAGGCTGTAATAAAAGAACTGGACCACAATTTCAACTTCTGCAAAATTAGCTAAGTTTTATGGATTGAAACAAGTTGTAATCTGATGTTATGAAATCTGGGCTATATGATGGAAACATGGCAGCTGAGCATGATCAAGGCCTAATCACCTCAGTGCACTGCCGTTGGCCTAGAAACAGTACAAATCTCTATATGTACTGAGCCCAAGATCCTCCATGGGTTGTAGTGGCACAGGTTTCTTTCAAAAATAGTTAGATAATTTAAAATCATTATTTTGCTTTTAGTAATAAAGAACAAAATATAATTCAAAGAAAATTTCTTATTTATTCCTGGATAAAGATGGGTCAAGTAAAAGAAAACCTTATCATCTTAAGCCTACATAGCCTGCGGATCGCCTTCTATTCATACAGCCTAAACGAAACTTATTTATTTGTTCATTTATTTAACATCACTTTATGCTACTATGGCTAATCGGACAATGCTACAGTGGGAGTCCTTAATTTTGCCTATCCAGGTTTTATTAGGATAGGGATCTTTAACCAGTACCTGACATCGCATAGGCTCGGGACCACCTTTTAACGTCCCCTCCGAAGGACGGCGTAACTAAGGATTTTTTACCCCCATTAAAAAATCCTAGGACCACCTGCGGGATTGAACCCGTGACCTATAGCATGGGAGGCTGTTACGCTAGCCACCCAGCTACAAGTGATCCCAGCAACTTATTTATTATCTTAAGCCTACCCTGCATGCATATTGATAATATTTTTCATATTAGAAATTCTTCAGATATTTTTTAGATTTTTTGGTTCACAGTAAAACCAATGCCAAATTTTGTTTTCCTGTACTTAACATATTTCATTAGTTCCAGAAAAATCTTATTTCGATGACTATTTTATTCAGAATAACTGATAATTGCTCATTAATGTTATTGCACAAATGGTGTGCAGGCTGTCTTAAAGTCTCAGAAATCCATTGCATACACGGTGTGTAGTCAGTCCCGAATGGGTTAAAATTATGAGCATTAATATAGGACACTGTCATGTTTCTTCTTTAAAACAAATAACTAAACAGAGGCCTTTTTTTTGAAAAAGTTGAATTGGATTCAACAAGCTTAGGTAATGCTCTATAGGTGATTATTAACTATTGGTGAGTAGTAAATAGGTTTAAAATATTTACAGTCCTTTGAAATTTTGAATTTGATAAAAAGGTTGTTATTGTTTTATTCACCTTATCATTTAGTTTATTTGAATAGATCATATATCAATATATATTTTCTCTGCTGCTTGACCATATTCATCATGGATAATTATTAAATATTTATGTTTTATTACATTCAGGAGAGCTACCGAAAGAGATAGGACCAGACTTCTAGATGACAGGAGGCGGACACCTGAGAGAAGAAGGAGTAGTGAAGAAAGACGTTTTCGAAGAAGCAGTGAGGAAAGAAGAAAACGGTATAGTGAAGAAAGACGAAAAAGGAACAGTGAAGAGAAAAGAAGACATAATAGTAGCAGTGAGCATCACAGAAGGGGGCATAGTAAGGAAAGGCACCATAGTAGGCATAGGAATAGGAGTCGAAGCAGGTACTAATTTTAGTTATTTTAATTCTTTATTTTTTTTCAAGTAACTAAAATGCCTTGTTGATTTATTTGGTTGTTAACCTAAAACCTAATGAAGTTCACTGTACCAATGAAGAAGCTTGTTTCAAATTATATGTTGTGGTTTTTAAGTATTTCACTGTAACGAAATCCATAGTAATTTTTTTTTTTTTTTTAATTTTTTTACTTATATGGTTTATGAAAACGTTTGTAAAACATTTATCATTTGTCATCAATGATTTGGTGTTGTAAAAATTCTATCAGTGTCATGATTCTCATATTTGATCAAAATTTTATGTTTAAGAACACACACTTGCTATGCATTGTCTAATTGAGAGGTTGTTAATTTGGCTTGGTGTATGGTGTAGAAACCATTTACTGAATTACTCTAAAGTGAAAAATGGCGGACATCAAACTTTTGTGGGTCATTTGGTTTTTGATTTAAATTATGTTTATTTTAAGAGATGTCACTAAAATAAGTTTATAAAATTTAGTATATAAAGGCAAATAAACAATATTTTAATATATAACTATGTACATACAGCACTAGTGCTTACCACTAACAAATGGGTTGGTCTCAAGCATCAGTGAAATTAGCTCCTTTACCTCTTGATTTGCCAATGTTTGGCAAAGGTTTGTTTGCACCAGTATGTTATTAGTTTAAACTGTTATATGTATATATACTCTTACATTTATATACAGTATTTATAATAGTACTGAATTCTTAACTTTACAGGCATCGACATAGGCACTGATTGATTTTAAAAGAAGTTAACAACATTTCAAATTTGTATAAAGAAGTTCAGCCTGCTTGAAAATATGTATAAATTAAAATAAAATATATTCAATTGATTTTTGTAAACAAAGAAATTTTGTATTTCTTTTTAATTAAGGAACTAATTTTCCATTTACAAATTATCAAGTTAATTTAATTAAATATATTTATTTAGAACTGTACAATTTGTATTGTATTGTAAATGAATCTAAACAATTGTTTTTTTTAGATTATTGTTATTTAATTATTTTTTAAGTTTCCCTCCATAGGTTTGTCATGATATATTATTCACGTAACAAATTATTATTTTATTTTTGGTTACACCAATGTATCTTATATTTTTCCTCATTCTATTAATTTTTTATTTAAGGATTTATTTTTACTGTAAAAACCTAATAAACTTATTTTTACAATTTTTCAAGTCTCATTATTTTCCGATCAAGCAAAGTTAGTAAATATTTCTTTTTGGGATTTTTATCAGGAAAATGAGGAAACCTAGAGAGTTTGAGATATGACAGTTCATTGTGAATACATTTATATATTTATTTTAGTTATCATACTTATAAACCCTTAGGGATTATTTAGTTTGAAAAAAAATGTACGCTATGAAAACTATAAACTGATTTAGTTGGCAGACCTGATAAGATAGCACCAAAGGTGGATTAGAACTGATGCTACTTCAGACTTTGAGGTTGTCGATATGAAATCTTATGACTCGAATGCCCTTTACTGCCCCTCTATTTTCTCTATACTGATGTTGCACAGTTCTGATATATTTGGCAAATAAATTAATTTATGGTATTAATTTAAATCAATAGTCAGTTGATTTATGATATAAAGTTAAAAAATATTATATTTGACTATTAAATTGTATGGTTGTTTTCCCCTTCACCTTAGACTGACAATCATTCTTAACAGTGTTAAAAGACCTGTCAATACTGTCATTAATTAATACCTCTTTGGCATTACTTAAAGGTTTAAAATTGACAAAAAGAATTGTTAATTTTCTGTTATAGTAAATTGAATTGGTAGTCTAGGTAGCTCCTACTGTTGACCATGGATTTAAAACTATTAGGGGAAATTAAACAGAGATCAAATTTAATACTTATAGGATTCATGCGGTATTTTTATCCATCTTTATTTATTATTATTATCCATCTTTAAATAAAAACTGGCTGTTACATAAATTTTATCTGACAATATAACTTTGTTCTGTCAATGTTATCAAATCACCTTCCAATTAATATGACTTTATTAAAGAAGCATAAGAGAGTATTTAAAATTTTAAGAATAGTTTATCTGATATATGACATAAAAAATATATTTAATGTTAAAATTTTACTTACAAAAATTATTAATATATTAAAATTATAATTTTTAAAAGTGATAGGAAGTATATTTTAAATATCATTCAGAAATAGCCAGTTTTACTACTGTAATTACCCAGTGAAATCGTGTACAATAAATAAAGTTCATAATTACTGATTTACAATGACACAGGCACAACTGTAAATCTTGATTGCTGAGGTGTCTGGCTATTGTGCGATGTCCCTGGACTGAAAGTGTTTATTTCATGACGTCCTGTAATAACCACAGTTCCTAAAATATAATTGAGGAAATGGAGTGATTTTTGTTAATTTAAGGGTTAATCATCACTTCATAGATTCACAACGTACACCATGGTAAGGTATAGTGAAGAGCCTTCACTTTTTAGAATTTAAAAATAGCATTGCTCATTAAGTTTTCTAATGATGGAATACCGATACCGATGGGCTGTGTTAGAGTGCGCTACGTGGTTTAAAAATACACTGGCTGGGTTTAACATTAACAAAGTGAGTATCTGTCATTAATTAGTTGAACCTGCTGACGATTCTGTTATGAGGTTCAAAATTTGATACTTCAATCGGCTACTGCCTCGGGCAACACACGACTTTCGCTTACTGCTGTGTTAAAATCGATTAGAGATTTTTCAAATACAATTACAGATAAAAATGAGTGAAACTAATAAAGAATTAATTAAATTGAATTTCTTTGGAAACATGTGATTTATTAAAAATTCTATTATATTATTATCTAAAATAATCAGTTAGTTTTATCGGCTTTTCATCACTCTTAATTAACTTTTACAAGCTTGTATAAGATAATATGTTTTCTAAAATCTTTAGCTTTCCAACGGTATATTATACGTCTATATTACTGTTCCTATGTTCAAAAACGAAAAATTGCTTTAAAAAAATATTTTTGCTCTTTCTTCCTTTAGTTAGATATCAGATTCATTCAAATTATATATTTACCTGTTTTTTTATTGTTGATAACAGGGTTATATTCTTATTTTTTTTAGTATCTACAAAATTTGATACAAAATTACAAAGAAAATTTGAAATATCGACATCTAAGCCCTGTCAGACTATTTCAATCAAAAAAAACTTACATGATATTAAAGCCCATCAAATTTTACATCGATGTATAGAGTTTAATCAAAATCGTTTGAGCCATTTTCGAGAGAATCGTAAGAAGATGCAATATGCATGGTATAAGGTGGCTTTTCTAGTTGGCTGATTTCGATGAAAAAGTTTCTGTAACATCTCGGGCATATAGCTGTCTTAAATATGGAAATTTAAATTTCATAGGACTTTTTTTTTATGCCCTAGAGTTACCACACAAGGACAAACACTCAGACCTTTTTTTGGGACTTGTCATTTGGGCTTAGGGGATCTAAAAACGTGTTTTTCTGATGAAAAATGGAATTCAAAAATATTTCACAATCGCAATATTTCCTTTACTATTTTATTTCATATATAGGTAAGTGAAAGTAAAAATTGAGATGAAAAGTATAGCAAGTGCACCAAGTTTCATCCACAACTGTCAACATATTCAAAATAATTAGTGAAATTCCTCCTCCTCCCATCTCTAAAAAAAGATGTATTAACTATTTTTATCAATTATGCAGTTCCTCTCAGAATAAATTCATTATATGCTACATTAAAACCAGCCAGCTATTTCCACTAGCTGGTGGAATTAACCTCTTCCTAAAATAACCGATTTTTACACTATTCTGCAGCAGTCATAGCTTTGCTTGTGCAGTTTACATAATCTGAACTATAATTTAGCTTTTGATATTTGTCTGCTTTCTCACCTGGTACATTTGACCATCGGCTGCGAGGAGTCATGAGTTTTGTCATGTCTTGTGCTGTAGGCCTTGTGAGATCTGTTTTGTTCGCGTACCATGTAACAATTTCACTTGGAAACTAAAACAAAGAAATTTAGTTATTTAGTAGACTAGATAATGATGAAATGCATTGATTAAATTTATGCAAATCAGTCTCATGTTGCTTAGATTATATACAACCAAGGCTCTGCAGTTCAGGCACATAAAAATATCTGAGACTGATAAGTGCCAACCAACTTCCACATTTGTACATCTTTACAGAAATTCATATCAACCAATTTTGTGATATCTAATATAGTCTCTTTTATAAAATTTTCCCAAATATTTTAGAATGATAAAGTTTTCCCACCAATACTTCTTTTTTTAATTTTTTATAAGCACTAAATCAGAATTTTCTCAATATAATGAGCTATAAATAGAAATTTATACAGCCAGAACAGGATTTAGCTACAGTTTTTTTTAAAGATAAAATAAAAACAAATTATAATCATTTGTTGAAAAAGTACTGTAGCTCTATGGGGACAGTATCTTGGATAAACAAATCCTCTTAATTAAAGACTATTTTTCAAATTAAATTAAAGGGTTGCTTTAAGAAGACAATTTTTGAGAAGAAATTGTGGGTTTCTTGAAGCTTAACCAAATTAATGCATACTATTTTTTTTAAAACTTATTTCTATTGAAAATCAATACAAAATAATTTTATATACCATCCAGCTGTATAAAGTTTTAAATACTAGTCAATATTAACTTACGCATAAATAGTTGATAGAAAATAAAGTATGGTTGAGTGAAAAAACAACTTGGCATAAATCAAGCAACTTGAGAAATAAAAAAATTATCTGAGATCAATTTTGGCATTTATTTTTCAGGTCATGTAATTTTTTTGTTTGTTAGTTAGCTAATTTTGTGATCAAATAAGGAACTATTTTTTATTTCTTTTCCATTCATTACAGCTAGGTGTGAGTCAGACCCTCCTTGAGGTTAAAACACCATTTTTCTTAACTCCTTAATACTTTTCGTGTTTCTAAGACAAAAAATTTCTTGATTCTTCATCCACACAATCAGTTCATCTTTACCTTGGTCTTCCTTTTATTGCTCTATAATATTTTTCTTTTAATAGCTTTGAAGAAATTCTTGTGGTTACATGCCCTCCCAATGAACTCTTTCAACTTTAATAGAAGTATGAGTACATTTTAGAACTTCTTGATGCCCGTTCAAAATACTAATTAGTTGAATATAAAATTGTAATGCCAAAACATGATTTAAAGTTTAAATAATAAAGTGATGCAGTAGACTATTACCTAATATATTTTTTTTTTTACTAGAAATTCATCCTTAACCTAAATTTAAGAATTTTTTTAATGCCTTTTCACCTCTAACAAATTTTAGATCTAAGAAATGAGTTTTAAAAAAATAAATATTTTTCATAGAAGTACCTTTTGCGAAAGTACGCTTGAGGGTACAGTCCATTCTTGGTTCATTCTTTGTAGTTGTTTGCCAATCCTACATAAGAAAAAAAACTTCATTTTATTTTATGCTAACAAAAGTATTTATTCTATTTTAAAAATTGTGTTACCAAATAAAGGATGTGCTGTATTTAATACACAGACAATTTTTGACATCTTTAACCTTAAATTAACTAATTAATAAAGAATTTATTAATATATCACCTTTTTTTAACAATTACCTATTAACAATAATATTCATAACCCATTTTACTTTCTTATAATAACAGCAATAGCTTAATATTTTGTATAATCAGAGTCATGATTCATTGGCTTTTGGACAAAAATTAGTTATGGTACATGGATATGCAAAAGGAGATAAGTACATTTTTGATATTTTTATGTTTTCCATACTGTGTTATATCCTCTATGGGCAAATAAGTATAAAATTTGTTGAATCCGATCTAACTTAACCTACTTATATTGGATTTTATCAAGAGGGGATTATACAATTATACATATTTTAAATTGACTGAAAATTTTACATTTTGTTTTGTCTTACTTTCTCTTTGATTCATGTTAATTTCTCTGAGATGTTCTTAATTTTATACCTACAAGGCTTCTGAAAAGAAGATGGCTGTGAGACCTTCTGACTCAGAATTTTTATCGTTATTGTTGGAGGGCTGTCAATGGGTAGTTTCTCAACATGTGTTCCTTTTAATTTTGTTTTTCCTTCAGATTTAGTTTATGTATTTTTTAAAAATAAATTTGTAAGTAAATTTCAATTAACAAAATTGGATCTATCACTATTTGTATATCCAAACTATAAATAAGTATGTGTGATTTTTTTGTTATTATACCTATTTGATATTGATTCACTTTCTTCTTTTGTTAGAGGGCGATAGTCTTTTAGTCTCTCCCATCTGATATCTCCTTTTTTTCTCCACGGTGCTGCTTCTTTTACCTTGGATTCAGATAGAACAAACGATATAAAGATATTTCCTTAAAGTATAAGCAATAGCATGATATGATAAGTAAACTAAAATGTTAAAATGATAGATGATTTGTGAGAGTAGTGAGGTGAAGACCACAAAATTTATAATCTCTAAGAATTTATAAGCATGCTGTTTCATAATCTAATTATCTAAAATGGTAACCTTTTGTCCGGATAAGATAGATATTATCATATTACTTTTATAATAATATCTTAAAATTTTTTAGCAGGTTTGTTCTACCAATCTTTTAAACAGCTCAGCTATGGACTGTATAGTAACTGTTGTGTTGTCCTACCTTTTTTTGCTTTAAAGATATATTTAAAGGAAAGTAACTATTTTAAGCATAAAGAAATTTTCTAAAATAGGTAGTAATAACTAAATTTATTTTGTCTTATTAAAGATGAGTGAATACTTTTTAGGATATTTACCTTTAGTAGTACTACTCCAGCTATAAAGATGAAAAGAATATTTAGAAAGGATAAAGATAAGCTCATAGCTCCAAGGACAGCAAATTCAAGAGGTGGATTGGATGACCATATCTTCAGAGAGCCTTCTGGAAAAGTTGCAGTACGAAGGTGAATCACTGAATTTGACCAAAGCAAACCCTAATTTTAACAGTTTCAATATTATTGTTATAAATTTTTATAATTAAAAATTATTTAAAGTTGCAAAGGGCATATACGAGCTATGGTATTGGCTATACTTTTTAAGTTAATGTGAAAAAAGTATTTTCATGTTAATGGAATACAAATAATACTGTTTGTGCATAAAGACATTCCAAGTTCAGAGTAGTAGTATCATAATGAAAATTATTGTTATAAGAATATAATGCATTAAATGCTATTCAGTGAATGGCTTGTATCTTTATAATGTTACTATATTTGAAAAGTGGCTGGAGATGATTAAAATATTTTATTTGTTGTTTATGTAAGGTGTTTATTGTTTAAAACTTTTTATATTCTGTATTTTTACTTTTAAAATAGACAATATCATCGATTACTTACTGCATTTACTGCTGGAGGTAAAAGTGCAGCTGACATTGCAACTCCATGAATGGATGTGGGTTCGTCACCAAGAATCCCAATGGAGACTGCGATTCCTGAGAGAAGTGCAAGCATTATTCCTGTCCATAAGGAGTTTATTGTACCCCTTAAAAATATATGTAAATGAATTATAAAATAAAAATAAAATTAGCTTAGTATATTCATTAAGACATATTTAATTTATTTTATCTTCAGATCTTTAATGGTATATCTATTATAAAAGGAAATATGAAAAATAACTATATGAACTGACATGGAGTACATTAGGCCAGTGGGCCATTGCATTCTTGGAGAATTTCCTTGTACAAATGCATTGATTATTCCATAGATAAAGCCAATTATAAGACAAAGGAATAATCCCAATAGACCATTAACAATACCAAGCTTTTGAAGTTTGCAGTCACGAATTACTGTACCAAAAGTTGCTGCACCATCGGATTCTGTCAGTAATAAAAAAAAACATTAATTTTCTATTCTGCTCATAAAAATCAAAAGAAATTACTCGATCTAGATAACTAAAAAGATACTATGGTTTATTCAAGAGTGTTGGACTTAAATAGGTCAAAAAGTTTCTTTTAATTATTATTTTTACAATCAAATATAAGATATTCACCATCAATGGAGATATCAACATACTTGCAGCAAGTATCAATTGATTGTCTTCAACCAAACCTAATGATGCTGTCAACCTGCAATAAAAATGTTTTTCATGATGCAATCGTTAAAAAACAAAGCTGTAATATTTCATATTTTAAATACTTCTCTTTCAGAAAATAATTTACACACCCAGCTACAATGAGTAGAACTAGGAAATCAAACCTTAAAGAAGCTTTATATTTTACTGTTTCAGCTACTTGAGCGATTGCTAGCCTTGGCCGAACTGACTCCACAAATTTATCCCATGTACTAAATTCATCTTCATGCCTGTATTATTAATTAAATGAGATTTTTATTAAGCTTTAAAGTATTTTAAACTGTTTTAATGATTGTGGAAACTTACTGAAAAATTTTAATTCTCGGGCTTTGTTCTTTAGTTCCTTCATAAATAAATAGCACTGAAACAATCTAATTTTCAAAAATAAAAACAAAATACTTTCTTAAAGACAATAATTTAAACACATACTTTATTTTAAATAAATATGATTTGTAACACCCACTAAGAGTTTATTTTAAAATTTAGACCTTAACACATTTATTTTTGTTGTGGTGAGTGAAACAACTAAGTGTTTCTGGGTCATCATGGTCATTATCTTATAGTATGACACTCAGTTAATTTTTTTTTTTCTAGGATTTATATCACCCTGTATTGGCAAACAGGATAGGTACCTCCAGTTACCTTCATGAAACTACTTCAGTTCAGGACAAGTATGAGCAACTTTCGATTGCACATTATAGCATGCTAATTAAGGAGTAAACAGATGTAAATATTACCTGTCATTTAAGGTTATACATCAGGAATTAAACATTTTTTGTAATATATATATATATATAATATAAATATATATATATATATATAATATATATATATATATTATACAATTTATAATTTATACAATAATATAATATAATTTATATTATTTTTTTCCTCATAATGGCCTAGATACCCCGTGACTTTGCGGTGCTGGGGCCATCTCAGTTAACATTTTATGAGAACACTATGCTAGAATGTTAAAATGTGTCAGCACTGTGATATAAATTTAATAAATATTTTTAATTACCCTATGGATGAATGAGGTCTAATTCCAATCTGCTTCTCAGTTAGCAATTTTATGGCTTCTTCTGTTTCTGGGCCATTTTCCAAATAGAATAGGACCTGTTTTAGCGACTCATATTTTATTAAATTAAAAAAATTGTAATAAATAGTAAAAATTATTATTTACAAAATATATACACTACAAAGGAAAGTAAGGGCTATCCTACAAATTTTACAATACAAGTTTTTTTGTATGAATACCTCTAGAGTCACCCGAGTCAAAATAATCAAATTTCCCATAATGGCCTGTGAGCAGTAAAGCTAGCAAGCAAAGTCTGTAGAAAAAAATACCATAAATTCCTTAGGAACTTTCTCACTACAATCGTTTTACTGAAAGCGCCACGTAATGCATTTTATTAATTTCTACCATTTTCTCAGATAGGGTATAAAGATTTGTATGTATGGATAGTTAATGGCTTTTCATAATAGGTAGGTTTAATGTTTTGGGCCATGCCTGGGCCAAGTTTGGCCAGGGGATAAACTTTAAATTCATCTCTCTATAAATACTCATAGGTTTCATTTACAAAAGATGGTATACATTTATACCTGACGAAATGTATACTTGACGCCATCCTCGCTTCCTTGTAGCCAGATGGGATTTTTAACTTTCAATTCTCTTAAAACATCCTTTAGTGCCTGAAAAAAAAAAAATATTCTTTAAGAATAGATAAAAAAGTAATCCTTTATGATAAATACATATTGGGCTTTAAAATGTAATTTCTTAGAAATTCGTAAGTAAGAGATTCGTCATTATTATGTAAAGATTTATTTAAATTTTTTTACTGCAGGAGGTTACTTAGGTGCAGAATTATTGTTGGTAGTTCCAGTTTCCACCTCCTCTTGGATCCTCTCTTTAGTATTGTATAAATAAAATAACATATTACCAAACTATAGGTCAAGTTAACTGTAAATAAGAGAAAAAGGATACTGATAAGTGTAAAGCAGGGTTAATTAGTTTATTGTTGGTCAGGTTTATTAACATTATGATAGTTTTACCTGAAAATTTTTAGATAAGCTCTGAAAATTTGTTTTGGTTATGATTGAGAATTTATCTACTATAAAAAAAAAACTTTCTTCCATTATTTTATTCTCATTATTTTTTAATATTAACTAATTTTACAGATTTTTATCCTATTCTATCCATAATTTAAAGGTGGAGATATATTTCGTGGATCTTAAACAAAATAAATTTCCTTATATCCCGCTGAACACACTGAGTCTCAATTCGAAACCACCCTTATTTTGAAGATGAAAATTTAGTATTGGAAATGCGGTTTACGAATTGTGGAATACATGTATTTCACACAATTTTTATAGTTATTTTTCTTATTGTGGAAAAGTAGCCTTTTTACCATTAAAATCTAGATTATTAGTTATGACAATGAAATATTAACCATACCATAATTCTATGACTTAGCATATGAAATTTAGAAAAGTAGATATTCCTAAGGGTCTGATATTCAAGGGAATTGTTTAAAAAAAAAAAAGAAAAACAAAGAGGTACTAATTGTCAGTGAAAGCGTAGTAGATTAGAAGTAATTTAAACAATTTATTTTCATGAAGTTTCTAATTGTCGTGATCCATAAAATAATGTCTTTAGATTTACTTTCCCATAAGTGTACATTATCATATGAAATGTTGGACTACAATTACTTGAAATACCCCACCCATCTTCACCCTACCTTGGACGTATTTATTTTAAAATATTTACAAACCAATGTACAATAATAAAAACAGATTATACTCCTATTAAACAAATCCGTTATTTAGAAATTAGGAAAATACAAAACAATTTAACATTGTTTTGAATTTTACGTTTTCCGCACCACAAAAAAATATCGGAAGCGAAAAATGTTAACGAAAAACGGCAACGTTTGATAATGATTTTTTTTCTCTTATTTGATTAATAATCAGTCTTTCATTTTTAACATTTAATATTTTTTGACGGTCACATTTTTACTATTATATTTAATTGTTATATCCTCCAAACTATACTCAGCTCACTAATTTTTTATGTAACATTCCAACCATTTCTCTTTAAAAAATTAAGTCGAAGATAAGTGAGGATATAAGCATTTGAAACCATTAAAGAAGATAATATCACGATTTTCGAATGCTTTTGACACCACATGATATTGTGATTTTACATTTTAATGGAATATTTTTAAAAACATTTAACATACCGGTTATCTGGTTAGTGGTTTTGCTTTATGAGAGTCTCTTTTAAAAATTTATTAGTTAAAAAAAATCATATAAATTAATAGTTTTGAAAAATATTTATTAAATGAAAAGAAATACGAATTTCGAATACTTTTGACACTGACTGTATATGTTAACTAGGAAAATTTGAGTTATATTCCTCGTTAAAAAATATTTTAAATTAATACCTGTTCTAAGAGTTTATCAGCTGGAATAGAAACTCGGAATAGTAGGGCTCCGCTCATCTTGAAGGATACGAGACACTAGCTGGAGTACATAGGTCGTATCTTAACAATACAAATACACATTCCTTTATCTTTATTTCACCAACGAAAGCAGCTATGCTATTAGACCTATAGTAATTTTATTCTGTTTTTACTTTCACTAACTATGTATAGGAAGGGAAAGTATTGCCGTCGTGAAAATTTTCGAATTCCAGTTTTCAACGTAAATACACGTTATAGGGTCTCCTGAGTCCAAAAAACCAAGTCCCGCAAAAAGGTCTGTGTGTGTGTGTCCGTGTGTGGTTACTCCCGGGCGGAAACGAAAAGTCCTATGAAACTGAAATTTCATATTTAAGACAGCTATACGCCCGAGATGTTACAAAAACTTTTTCATGAAAATCGGCTGACCGGAAGATCCACTTTATACCATGCATATTGCACCTTTTTATGATCTTCTCAAAAACTGTTCCTAAGATTTTGATTAGACTCTCTATATCGATGTAAAATTTAATAGGCTTTAATATCATGTAGGTTTCATTCTGATTAAAATAGTTTGGCAGGTCTTAAATGCCGATATTTTAAATTTTCTTCTTCTAAAGTACCTTTAATAATGTTGATTCTATAAAAATAACTATATTATCTTGTTAACACTGATGAAAAACAGGTAAATATATAAATTGAATGAATTCGATACCCAAATAAAGGAAAAAACTGAAATAATATTTTTTTAATGCAATATTTTGTTTTTGAAGATAAGAACAGTAATATACCTGTGTAATATACCGTTGGAAGCTTAAGATTAAAAAAAGAAATATTATCTAATACGCAAGCTTGTAGAAGTTAATAAAGAGTGATGATTTTAGATGATTTTTTAATATAACACATGTTTCTATAGAAACTCAATTTAATTAATTCTTTAATAGTTTCACTAATTTTTATCTCTAACTGTATTTGAAATTTTTTTAATAGATTTTTAAAACGGAGGTAAGTGAAAGTCGTGTGTTGCCCGCACCAGATTTTTAATTTAAGAACAGTAATATACAAGTATAATATACCGTTGAAAAGCTAAAGATTTTAGAAAAAATATTATCTTATACACAAGCTTTTAAAAGTTAATAGAGAGTGATGAAAAGCCGATAAAACTAAGTGATTATTTTAGATAATAATGTAATAGATTTTTTATTGAAACACATGTTTCTATATAAATTCTTTAATGGTTTCACTCATTGTTATCTCTTACTGTATTTGAAAATTCTTTAATCGATTCTAAAAACGGAGGTAAGTGAAAGTCGTGTGTTGCCCTCACCAGTTTTTTTTACTTTCACTTACTATATATAGTAAGGAAAGTATTGCGATCGTGAAAATTTTCGAATTCCAGTTTTCAACGGAAATACACGTTTTAGGGTCCCCTGAGTCCAAATAACCAAGTCCCGCAAAAAGGTCTGTGTGTGTGTGTCCGTGTGTGGTTACTCCCGGGCGGAAACGAAAAGTCCTATGAAACTGAAATTTCATATTTAAGACAACTATACGCTCGAGACGTGACAACTTTTTTCATCAAAATGAGCTTATCAGAAGAGGCACGTTATACCATGCATTTTGCATCTTTTTTCGATTTTCTCGAAAACGGTTCCGAAGATTTTGGGTAAACTGGCTTTATCCAGGGTAAAATTTAATGGAATTTAATATCATGTAGGTTTTATTCTGATAAAAATAGTCTGACAGGGCTTAAATGCCGATATTTTAAATTTTCTTTCCCTAAAGTACCTTTAATTTTTTAGATTCAATAATAATAACTAGATGGTCTTGTTAACGCTGATGAAAAACAGGTAAATATATAAATTGAATAAATTCGATACCCAACTAAAGGAGAAAACAGAAAAAATATATTTTTAATGAAATTTTTCGTTTTTGAACATAAGAGCAGTAATATACATGTATGATATACCGTTGGAAAGCTAAAGATTTTATAAAAAATATCATCTCATACACAAGCTTTTAGAAGTTAATAGAGAGTGATGAGAAGAAGATAAAACTAACTGTTTATTTTAGAAAATAATATAATAGATTTTTTAATAAAACACATGTTTCTATATAAATTCAATTTAATTCCTTAATAGTTTCACGTATTTTTATCTCTTACTGTATTTGAAAATTCTTTCATTGATTTTAAAAATCGAGGTAAGTGAAAGTCGTGTGTTGCCCGCACCAATTTTTTTTTTTAATATAATGTTAATATTTTGTGAGGTATGTGTGAATTTCGCGATTTTCTACGATTATTTTTCATCGGAAAATAAAGATTATTTAGCGTTGATTATTGACACAATGAAAAATAATGATCACAAATAATTCCTTGTCAACATTATAATAAATAAGAGATAAGATAAGGCTTTATTTACCCATATTTACAATTTTTGTTGATACATAAAGTTTATATATATTTATTTTTATTTTAAAACACTTTTAATAATTGATATAAGTAAAAAGAAACAATGTGGCCAAATATTGTATACAACTTTTTAAATAAAATTTACTTACATCTTTTTTTATAGAATTGCAAAAAAAAAACTTGATTAAATAAAAATGTTTATGTTTAGATAAATACAAATAAAATGATTTTTTACTGATGTGTAGGCCTCTCTTGAGGAAGGATTAATCTTGATCAGTGACCAGCCGTACCTTCTGGGTTATGAGTTCACTGCCTGTTTTTCAATTTCTTGGCATTTTAATTCCCAATATTTTCGATCTTCTGTTTTCCTGTGGCAAGATATTCCTTCTTGTTTCTTAATTTCGTCCGACCATCTCTTGAGTTGCCCTCCTTGCTTACGTTACTTTCCGAGAGGTGTCCATTCGATAACTGTCTTGCTCCACCTGGGGTCCTTTATTCGCATTAAATTCCCAGCCCATTCCCATTTTAGCTTCCTTATACAACCCACAGCACATAATAAATATTGAGCAGTAAATATGATAGATAAAAACTATTAATTACATTCGTAGATTATTTGCTAAATAACTTATAATAGAATAAACAAGATGTTTACAAATAGAAATAGATAGGAACAAATGAGGTGCCCCCAACACACGATTTTCACTTACCTTCGTTGTTAAAATCACTTTGACTACTTTAAAATAAAGTTAGAGTTTAAAAAAGCTTATGTAATTACATTTGAATTTCAATGAAAATGTGTGTTTAAGATTAAATAATCTATTATATTATTATCTAAAAAAATCACTTAATTTTATTCGATTTTCATCACTCTCCATTACGTTATAATAATATAACCCTTTTTTTCTAAAATATTTTCTTTTCTAAAGGTATCTTATATATCTATATTATTATTTTTAAGTTCAAACATCAACAAAGAAACAACTAAATATACATATTTTTGTACTTTTTTTCTTTAGTTGGTCATCAAATTCGTTCAACTTGTATACTAAGCCGTTCTTTATCAATGCTAATAAGATGATATGGTTAATTTTTTGGTATTCAAAATTAAAGGTACGGTGTAGATTCTTTAAGGTGAAGGTCAAATTATGTGAATAAAATTGGAGGCTGAATTATACTTCACCACTCTTTTATTTAAAATCAATACACGACGTTTCGGCTAAAATGGACCTCATGATGGCATTTAACTTTAGAGGAAGAAAATTTAAAATATCGGCATTTAAGTCCTGTCAGACTACTTTAATCCAAATGAAACTAACATGATATTAAAGCCCATTAAATTTTACATTGATATAGCGAGTTTAATTAAAATCGTTTGCTGTTTTTAAAAAAATAGTAAATAACGAAAATGTGTAGGATAAAGTAGCTCTTTTGGTTCACTGATTTTATCCAGCTTATCGTTTATATCGTTTGACGAATTTGTCAAATGAATGACATAATTATCACAATGATGAGCTTGCATTAGAAGTATAACTTTTTAAATTATTCTACTGATAATATTTGTTTTTCAAATAGTATTTAAGCACTAATTACTTCAGTATATGAGACTTGCTTCAAACATTAAATGGAGCTACAAACATAGCCCGCCCTTTCAGCTCTACACTTGTCGGCTTCATTTTCAGCAAATAATCATCAAAATCCGACCGTTTTAATAGCCGTTAAAATTTTACTAGTTACCTAAAGTACTAAATTTGAATTTTTTGCTCCATGTTTAATCCTAACATAACTTTTATTTTATAAACTTCCTATTATGAGTACTCATTGGACGAGTTTGTGTAGGCGGAATTTGGTGGTACCGGCATCGAAATTTTGTCGATCCGTCCGGATTGATGAAATTCGGGCCGGATCCGGCCGGATTCAACATGATGCCTGGTCGCAATCCCTAGTCATAGTTCTACTTGCTGTTAAAATTTCTATCTCGAGAACATAGTACTTTTTTGTAATTGAATTTTCAAAATTGGCAATAATTCGTTTTTCGCTAAGTTTACATTTATCTAAAAAAGGACTGATTGACAAATTATGAAAGTAACACAGATTACACATGTTATAAGTGTCATAAATCCTGTCATTTTGCCGATTTCGGAAGGGAACAAAAACTAATGTGGTGATGATAGTACTGTATACAGTTTTAGTCCTTACAGCATATACCTAAGTAGCCAAGAAAATTGTTTACGAGAAATCATCTGGAACTTACAGTGGAGTTGCAATACTAAAAGTATTGGCCAGAAAAATATTTTACTTACGGTTATATATGCAGGAAATAATAGAAATAACTGAAAATAAAAATCATGAAAATCAAAACTGTCGAGCGGAAAATTAATGAAGATTGCATGATTTCGAATGGATTGACCCATAATTTACTGGTCTTAATCAATAGAATGTAAACCTGGTTTGTATTAAAATTTTGAAATTAAGATCTTTAAGTAATTTTACTTTCACTTACCTATATAAGAAATATATAGTGAGAAAAAACTATTGCGATCGTAAAAGTTTTCAACGGAAATACACGTTTTAGGCTCCCCTGGGTCCAAATAACCAAGCCCTGAAAAAAGCTCTGTATGTGTGCCTGTGTGCCCGTGTGTTTGTGCAAAGTCTAGCACGAAAACGAAAAGGTGTACAGAAATGAAATTGCATATTTGAGACAACTTAACCAGAATGGCCACTTAATAATATGCATTTTGCACCTTTTTACGATTTTCTCAAAAACGGCACTAAATATTTTGATTAAACTATATATATATATATATATATATATATATATTATGGATGTTAAATTTAATTGACTTTAATATGATCTAGGTTTCATTCCGATTAAAATAGTCTGACAGGGCTTAAAACCGATATTTTCTTCCTCTAAACTACCTTTAATTTTGTACTTTCCAAACGATTAACCATATCATCTTAATGACATTGATGAAGGACGGCTAAATATACAAATTGAACGAATTTGATGACCAACGAAAGGATAATTATTATTTTATGTAATTTTTGTTGTTTTGACAATAAGAACAGTAATATAGACGTATAATATATTGTTGAAAAGAGAAAGATTTTAGAAAAAAAGATTATCTGATACAAAAAGTTGTAAAAGGTAAAATGAAGTGACGAATAGGGAATAAACTTATTACTGATTAACAATTTAATATAGTTACTTCATTTAATCTAAATCATATGTTTCCAACGAAAATGAAATCACGTTTTATTAAAATAAACTTAATATTTATTTTTATTTATTTATACAAATGCATCTACCCTTATAGGGTCATTAGCATTATACATACTTTTTTTTTTTTTTTAAATCATAATTGTTAACATTATATCACAAAGTTGGATTATAAACATTAGGTCCAAATGTATAATTAACTATAGCTTTTTTCAGTCAAATTCATAATTTTTTCAGTCAAATTCATAATTTTTTCAATCAAATTCATAATTTTTTCAGTCAAATTCATAATTTTTTCAGTCAAATTCATAATTTTTTCAGTCAAATTCATAATTTTTTCAATCAAATTCATAATTTCTTGTACCCATTTTATAAAGTTAATTTAATGAGGTTTTGCTACCAAGAACTTAACATTTTTATTAAATCTCGTTGTTGTTTATCCATTTATCGTCACTTTATGTTACTGTGCTTAATCCGACGGTGCAGCGGGAGTCCTAAGTTTTGCTTACCCATGTTAACTCTTAAGCAAACCTGGGTAGGCAAAACTTAGGGATCTTTTACGAGTTCCACGTATTAAATCTTTTAAGAGTCATCTGTGGTGCACAAATATAGGAGGATCTGCTGATTTTAGACTTGCGACCTTAAGCATAGAAGGCTGTTATGCTAGCCACTACTCCACAGGTGACCCTAAATGCATTCAACAAGGTGTTTGAATCTGCCGGGTTTAAACACGTGACTATGGGCATATTAATCTTTAACTCCTTGCTGAATACATCCAGGGTCACCTGTGGATTAGTGGCTAGCATAACAGCCTCTTTTAAAGGACGAAATAACCAAGGATTTTTACTCCCTAAAAACAAACATAGGGCCATCTGCCAAGTATGAACTCGCGATCTAGGGGATAGAAGGATGTTATGCTAGCCACTAATTCACAGGTGACCCTGGATGTATTCAGCAAGGAGTTAAAGATTAATATGTCCATAGTCACGTGTTTAAACCCGGCAGATTCAAACACCTTGTTGAATGCATTTAGGGTCACCTGTGGAGTAGTGGCTAGCATAACAGCCTTCTATGCGCAAGGTCGCAAGTCTAAATCCAGCAGATCCTCCTATATTTGTGCACCACAGATGACTCTTAAAAGATTTAATAAGTGGAACTCGTAAAAGATCCCTAAGTTTTGCCTACCCAGGATTGCTTAAGTGTAAACCTGGGTAGGCAAAACTTAGGACTCCCGCTGTACCCTCGGATTAAGCACAGTAACAAAAAGTGATGATAAATGGATAAACAACAACGAGTTTTAATAAAAATGTTAAGTTCTTGGTAGCAAAACCTCATTAAATTAACTTTATAAAATGGGTACAAGAAATTATGAATTTGACTGAAAAAAATTATGAATTTGACTGAAAAAATTATGAATTTGACTGAAAAAATTATGAATTTGATTGAAAAAATTATGAATTTGACTGAAAAAATTATGAATTTGACTGAAAAAAGCTATATATCAAATTGTAGAGTTTACACTTCTTTAAAAACTTTAATAGCTTTTGCACACTCATCTCACAATCACTCAGAACTATTTCAAGTTTGTTGCCCATGTCGAATTCTCTTCTTGCAGCGTTGTAGACCTCGCAGGGCAGGATGATATGCTCCAGGGTACCTGGCACGTCCTACAGGTCAGTGGGTGGAGTCTCTTCAGAAGGTAGGTGTGAGTCATTGCTGTGTGTCTGGCCAAAACCACTTCTTCCCGACGATTTTTCATTAATAAAAAAATTAAGTGTAAATATTTTCGTAGAGATCAGATGTCGTTATCTCTTAATTGTCCGTGCTATCGTCTGAGTTAATTATACAGTCCGTTGCTTCCCACTGTTTTTTCAAAAGTTTAGTAATTTTTAATTTGGATCGTCGGTCGGTTATCAGTGTTTTTGTGTCTTTTAGCATGTCCCTTAGGCCCTCTGTATTATTAGTGAATTCCTTAACAAATTTGGTATTTGGAGATATTTCAATAAACGTTACCATCTCTTCAAAAGTAATAGGGTATTTTCCCTATTTTCTTCAATAGTCTGCCTAGCGCTTTCAAAATTAATTTTAGAATCAGTTATTTCACTTTTTTTTAGTTTCTTCGATTTTTTATCTACGGATTGTGTTGAGGTCATCAATGGAAAGTCTTCAAAATTGATAATGTTTTCTGGGTCTTCTTGGGAATCTATGGTGAGGTTCGATTCGGTAGTTGATACAGAAGAAGAGGTAGAGCTAGAATAGCATCGTTTGACGCCGGACACCACGGTAGGTATCAATATTAAATTATTGCTATTATTCACATCTGTGGTTTATAAACTTAATAGTTTTTAAGTATAATTAATAGTTTTTAAATTAATATTAACAGTCGTGATAATTGAAAGTCGTGTGTTGCCCGTACCGGATTTTTTTATATTGAAGTATAGTTAATAGTTTTTAAATTAATTTTAACAGTCGTCGTATGTGAAAGTCGTGTGTTGCCAGTACCAGAATTAGTGTTATTGTTTCTAGAATTTAGTTGCTGTAGAATTAGTTTTATTTATTTACCACATTTCTTAAATAATAATAATTTAAAAATCTTATATGGGGAAAATTGTTGAATAAAAATATTGAATAGGTAAAATAGTGTCGTGAGAAGCGGGAGGGAGAGTAGTTCTCAGCTGCTACTGCATCAAACTTCAAGTACTCAATATTAAAAGCAAATTACTAACTTTTACATACTTAGGCGTGTCTACGAAATTTTATTTTATTTATTTTTTCTCTGAAGACTGTACTGAGGGTTCTAGAATCTAGTGTTTTTTCTTAGTGAGAAATCATATTTTTTCTCTTGTTACCATAGTTAAAACATATTTTGATGGTGTGAAATGGTTGACTTTATGTAGATATTAAGGAGAAGGTTGCAGTCATTAAAGCACTTAAGTATAAATTTAATTTAATGTGCCAATGTTTCGGCCTAAACGTTAGGCCGTCTTCAGTCCTATAAAACAAAATATATATCAACCAGTTCTGCAAAACAATATATATTTATTGTTTATTTAAAATATTTTTATTTAAATATATATATATATATATATATATATACATACAATTAAATAAAAACAAAATTAAAAACATTTATGGTATCATTTTAATTATTTATATATTGTTTTTTATAACTCGTTGTTATCTCTTATAAGATGACCTAGAATTTAGGCCTAAACGTTGGCACATAAAATTAAATTTCTAATTAATTAAGTGTTTTGATGATTGCAACCCGAATTATCTTCTCCTCCATATAATATATTATTTTATTTGATGATGTTATAGTCTTTTGTTATACCAGATGCTCCTAAATAATATCTAATAATACTTTTCCCCATTCGTATTTCCATGTTTTCTGGAGCATCAAATATGTTCGAGGTGTATATTTTCGTTAGAGCAATGAATTAATTTTTGGATATTTCAATGTAAAGTGAGGAGGTGACAGGTGACTGTGCTATGAAGAATGAAGTATTGAGGCAAATTGTAGAAGTTGGCCGAGAGTGCTGTCATTGAAGAAATAATGAAACTTTGTTTACTATTAACAAAACGGACAGTCCAGCTCTAAAGAAGGCCTAAACGTCGGCAAACATTAAAATAAGTCTTCTTATTTTATCTCTTATGTATCTATATATTTCTATATATTTGGCAAATTACTATACCTATCCATCGTTTCATAATAATTCAAGTTAAAAATTTGGTTTCTATGAAATTATTTATAACCGTATTCACATTTCTGCCTCAGACTCAGAGATACATAAGACCCTCAGATTGCTCAAGGTTGGGTAATCCCGGTGGTTGACAGTTTGAACAAATTAACAATTGGTGCTTCCTCATGGTAATAACTGGATATTTAGAAATAGAAAATAATTTTTATTCTGGGACTGGGTCCCTTAAGAATTAACACAATTCATTACTATTTACTATATATATATATATATATATATATATATATATATATATGCAAAAAATAAAAAAAATTTTTAGAAGATATTGTGTTGAACAAAATTAAAAATAAATCAATAGATAACAGAGTTTTAATATATAGACAATTAACAAATATTTCTCCTCTTTTAAAGTAAATATTTTATTGATTCATTATTGTATATATATTTATTTTAATTTTATTGCTGTGTAAATGTTATATAAATGTTATCTTTCACCACTATTATTGATGTCCAAATTGGGACAGATTGTAATACTACTCAATAAAAAAATGTTGTTGTCTTTTAAAGTATGTCAAGAATATAAATATCACAATTGATAAGCGTCTTTTTGGGATAAAAACAAGATATTGGAAAAGTTGTGATTTCATTGAAAGAGAGATGCAGCTTGTAGTAGAGGAGCGGACAAGGAAGGAACGGTCAAAAGTTTTAGTTCAATGGCATCCCTGCCAGAATGGCGAGATCTTTTTTCAAGTGAGTGGACTGAAGATTTAAATTGCAGGAGACTGTGGATGTAGGGAGGATGCTGGTTAATGAGTTAATGGTTTGGTAAAGGTATGATCCCAGGAAATATTGTCTGCGAATTGGGGGGAGGAGCCACACTAACTCGCCGCAAAAATGGGTCACATGAGACCTCTTTAGAGTTCCTGAGGACAAATCTTAAAAATATGTTCATGATCGTTTACCTATGAACTGTAAGAGAGTGATGTTTTTGGACGTTTTGCGTGCTAACGGTTCCTCCGAGTCAATAATCATTAGATATAGAATGGCTTTCTAATTTTATCCGTCATAAAGTGAGATTCATAACCCAAATTCTGTGCGGTTCCAAATAAGGCTTGTCGTCTTTCTTTGCTTAATTATAATGGAAGTTACTTCATCTAAATATGATTCTGAATGTTACTGATATATCATTAGCATTCAGGTTTCTAAATTATCCTAAGAACGTCATACAATAACAATGAACAGGCAATGATTCTTATTTGAATTACGTACCTTTGTGTACCTATCCTTTTTGGCGCTTGGTGTAATGTCTAAAACACTCCTTGATGTGGAGGAAGGATAAAAGGAACTTCATATCCTATAATTGAAACACACAGTTTTGTTATAAAAATTTTAAAGCTGTAAAATATGGAGGTGACCCATGTCCGTTAAGCACCCGATATCACAAATAGCTCATATATTTTAGCCTACTGATATGTAAGTACTAATTTGCATTAATTTTTTTCTTTAATGTGAAGGTTATCTCAGTAGACATTTCCAGACTTTACTACAGCCATACTCTCCATCATTCTATCCTTCCATCTAAACGGGGGAGTACATTATTCTCGTACGCACAGCATCCTTACTCACTACCAACCTTAGTATCTTAACATCCACCCGTCTTATGTGGTCATACCGTCTGATTTTTCTTTCTTCCATCGTCTAACATCTTTACTTACTTTATGTGTTACCCTTTCGATTCTTGATATGTCTTCTGCTCTCTTTTTAAAATCTCATTTCAACTTCTAGGATTTTTTTATCCTTGCGTCATACTCAGAGACTACCAATCCATTCATAATATTTTAACCAGTGATTTGTTGATACATTTTTACCCTCACATCACACATACCTCATATAGTGTGGTCCCGTAGATAGTACCCTATACCTACAGTACTATACCTCTGGAGTACTAATCTCTAACGTTTCGGGGCTCACTCAGCCTCAATAAATTGGGTACCCAAAAATTAGGGGTCAAACATGGCGGCTGAGCTGACCTAATCCTTATCACCTTCAGGCTCAAACAATTGTCCTAGAAACAGTACTAATCCCTGAAGTATCCATATACATATAAATATAATACTATCTAGGCATATATATATATATATATATTATATATATATATATATATAAGAAAAAAATCTATGTTTAAGTCCAGAATACAATGTTTTGAAATTTATATAATAAAAATGTAATATGAGGATCCACATTGGACTTATCAGAATACGGCTGAAAAACGATTTGGACTATCTAGGGCCTGAATTCCAGTCTATTTAACGAACGATAAAAAATATCCTTGATCACTAAAATTACTATCTATACGGAATAGAGCGAACTATTGGGCTCTGTCAAAACTTCCAACATCCAATAGAATTCAGTCTCTCCAATCCAAAGCTACTCGAAAAATCTTGGATGCAATATTCTATGTGAAAAACGAATTACTCCACAAGGACTTGGACTTACTTACAGTTTCAAATACAGCTACAGAATATGATAAAAATTACAACATGATTCCACAGGCCCAAACCATTCACCACAGATTCCACCACAAATCCGTAAAATCCACCTCGAAGACTATTGTGGCGGTGACCTATTGATTTGTTTTTGCATATCGTAAATAACAAAATTTTGTTAAAGCATTTATTATAAAAACCAAAAAAAATAAAAAGCTTGTAAAACAGTAGTCAACTCAAATTTCATTTGTGGTACTGTTTCAATCAATTAGCGAATACGATCATTTTAGATACACCGAAAATATTTATTTTAAATATATATTTTAATGATATGTTAATTTTCCGGACGATCCTATTGGGAGGAAAAGCTGTTGATGCTATGTCCCGTTTTCGAAACGAAACTGCGGCAGTGGGGGTAGCCTTACTCCGGCATTGCCAAGCTGAAGCTGGAGAAGAATGGAGGCTTCTGGGTCTACTTCCAGGGGGGTGGTCCGTCGTATTTTTACCGCCCCCCGCTGTGGTTAAGGTCAGTAATTAAACATTAATTTAATGTATTTAATAATTAATTAAAAGTATATCTATTATTATTATTATTTTTTTTTTATATCTCTAGCATTTTAAAGTGTTTTAAATTTTTGGTTTTCAACGCGAAAAATATTTATGCTAACCTTAATTATTTTCTGAGGGAAGGTTAGTAAGATTTTAATCAAGAGAGCATATTGCCTCATTATAATTAATTTAGGCTGATATAAAGTGTTATATTTACACCCTTGGGCCTACTAGATCAGCAAGACATGGGACCTCCTGACTTATGTTTTTTCTTTTATGTTGGTACTTTTACCATATTAAATTATGACTTAAACTAGTACTTTGTTTATTTCTGTTGATAGTATAAATATGACTAGAAAATACATATCGTCTTGCGCATATATCACAGAGGTAGAATTTAAAAAACAGATAAATGACTCACAATTGTTAACCTTTACATTTTACTAGAGCTCTGCAAACTATAAAAAAGTGATATTTTTCACTGTGTTTACTACCAATTCCCAATCCTCAGTGAGGTGCAATCATTAATTTGGCTTCTTAGATTTATATAAATGCGTTTGTATGTTAATTAACTATTTAATTAATTAATTAAACGTATCAATACAACAACCGACCTTTGGAAGACAATAAAATATTTATATCATTGGAAGAATACTCAAGACTGCCTGACGATTCCAGTGCTAACTCCAAGAAAAGCACTGGCCCAGATGATGACTCACATGTATTGCCAAAAACGTTGGTCTGTACATAACAAAAACTGAATATTTATTTATTGAGATACATTACAATTTTTTTTCAAAATGAACAGTAGTAATAGTGATATGATACCACATTCATACAATGTATACAGAAAATAATGATAAAGTCAAATTAAATAGAATAGGAAATTAATACATATACAAAAAATAATAATTAATAAAAACAAATTAAAACAATAACCTGTAATTGAGATAAATACTCAGTTGGCAAATAAATAAACATCATATAATCATAACAACATAACAAAAACCATTGACTGAGTCCTCACTGTCCTTCCGATTATTAACTCTACACTAAGAGTTCAATCAACTATACACATTCGTAATAAAATATTTAGGTTTACATTATTATATGAAATTTAGATATTTTATATTTAGATATTTATAAATAAGATAAGCAGGTATAAGTAAACTTAAACAGAATTCAATAACTATAAATGCAAATTAATCGGGACTAAACAATACATTATAACATATTTTGTTATACCGTCAATATATTTTATGACAATATATTGTTTTATTTATTTGTATAACAGATGATCTTTAAGATTTGGTATCAAATCCTATTTGGTCAATATATTGTTATATCTCTTGTTTATAATCATAAATTAAACTAATGGACTTCAGATATATTTGAGATATTCTTTTATTTAATAATATATCTCTCATCGTTAAAAATACGAGGCATGTTTTATAAGTAATTTAAAAAAAGACGTGCAAAGATATCGCAATAATTTTATTTCTATATGAAAGCCTGTACCTTAATTTACTTTTCTACATAATTTCCATGAATTTTGAGGCACTTGTAATAACGCGGCACCAGTTTTTAAATACCCTCCTCAAAAAATTCTGCCGCCTGACTTGTTAACTACTGCATCACAAATGTTTTGACTTCGTTATCGTCTTGAAGACGCCGACCGCCCAGGTGTTTCTTCAAGTGCAGGAACAAACGGTAGCATTGGTTGTCTCATTACGAGGCAAAAACTCCACTAGTAATACTCCTTTTCTGACCCAAAAAACTGTGCATATGATTTTCCGGGCAGAAATTGTTTGCTTAAACTTCACTCTTTTAGGTGATGATGAATGTTGCCATTCCATGGATTGTTATTTTGATTCTGGTGTGACGTAGGCCACCCATGTTTCGTCAACGTCGTTTAACAAGTCAGGCGGCAGAATTTTTTGAGGAGGGTATTAAAAAACGGGTGCCGCATTATGACAAGTGCCTCAAAATTCATGGAAATTATATAGAAAAGTAGATTAAGGTACAGGCTTTCATGTAAAAATAAAATTATTGCGATATCTTTGCACGTCTTTTTTTTATTCCAAAACGGTACTTACTTAAAAAACATGCCTCGTATTATGTTCTAACTTATTTATGCATGTCTTTGTAAATAAACGTATTATTATTATTTATTTTTTTTGTTTTATCGGTATAGGTTTTTAAATCACTAATTGATAATTAAGGTGTGTTAGTAATGCTGCTTATTAATTAATTAAATAATACATGTACGGCAAATAATGATCAGATTATATCAAACGCAACAGGTAACTATCTGTGAATGTGTTGAATCCTGTCGTTTGAGAGCATTTCTCGTTGAAATATAAACCTTGTTTAAGTCTTTAGTGGATTTTAACTTTTATAGTTACTTTCTTTTGTGGTTCGGAAAGACATATATATTGTATATTCTGACTAACACAAAGAAGTATAGATTTATTATCTTGGCCTGGGACTTCTGATGCTTGAATCAATTTGCAGAAGATATTATCAGTCGAACATGATAATTGAGACGTTGATTTCCAAAAGGTACTAAAGGACATTTTTTACGAAATTGATATTTTGGCATATTTATATTCTCATCATTTAGTTTTATCTAAATATTCTATTTGATGTTATCTAATGAATTCTCAAGTCCTTAAAAAACGTGATTTAGAAATGCGGTAATTTTCTAAAAGTACTAATTACGCATTTATTTTCGTTCCAAATCATTCTAAAAAAATTCATTTCATAACTTTAATATGATGTTGTTATTATAGTAAAAAAATAATTCTAAATTTTAAGGCAAAAAGACCCAAATTAGCTAGTTTAATAATATAATAATGAGATTTTCGCGCTTCCTGTAAAATTTCCTAGAATGGATATAGTACCTTTTGGAAATCAACGTCTCAATTATTGTTGACGTTGCAAATATGTTAATTTTACATTATTCAAAGTTATTTATTTTTAAATTTCTGTGTTGTATTCTTTAGAATGCAGTGTTTTCACTATTTAATTTTCATTTGATAGTAATTTAACGTATTTTTATACGATTCGCAAAATAACTCTCAAAAATGTCGTTACAACTATTAGCTTTTTAAAAGTTAAGGTTTGACCATTTAAGTTTTATACTAATGTTCATCATTATTTAAAATTACTTTATATTTTAACAAAAAAGTGGACATAGTAAACATTTTTCGGAAAGATACATTTTATTTGTTATACACGCTTTGGAGTGGCTTAAGAACTTTTTTTTTTTATTTTTTTTTTTTCAATCAACAACACTTTTTATTGAGTAAAATTACAATCTGTCCCAATTTGGACATCAGTAGCAGTGGTGAAATATAGCATACATACTACATTCATACAATATTTACACGGCATAAAATTACAATTAAAAAAAAAAAAAAAAAAAAAAAAAAAAAATATATATATATATATATATATATATATATAAATATATACAATAAAGTCAAGAAATCACTCGTACTTATATAGACATACATCACATTTAGTGGAGAATCTAGCCATTGCTAGAACTCCAATATATACATATTTACAAACGATCGCGGGGCCACTGCCGTTTCAACCTTCTAGGGTTGTATGGATGAGTGGAGCTGGATCGGGATTGAGATAGAGGATTAGGATGATGAATGAGGTTCTGTTGGTATTTGGAAAATTTGGATGGAATTAGGTCTGAAATAAATGGAACATTAAGGTCGTGGTGCAAGGTATAGTGGGAGACATAATAAGGAGCATTTACTATTGTACGGAGGACTTTGGATTGAAAGGATTGAATGCGTTTGATGTTAGAACGTTTCGCTGTCCGTAGGTCCAGATAGGCTTCAGTATTGTCTTGTAGATTAATAATTTGTTGTCAACTGTAAGTTCAGATTTTCTGTTGAGTAGTCGGTATAACTGTCCGAATCGTCGGTTGAGTACTTGTCTTTCAAGTCTTGTATGTGGGTTCCATGTCAATCGTAAGGTTAAAGAACTAAAAAAAAAAAAAAAATCGAGCTGTGTCAACCATCAACTTCAGAATGAAATTTAGATTTCAAGTTGTTTATACGTTGCCGATTATGATTTTCATAATTTATGGATGAGTTTTGGATATCGCTGATTAGGATAAGTTAAATAATATTCATTATGTTTGTCAATTATTTGGTTGATAAAGGTATACCCTTTTAGAACATCAACGGCATTCAGTTAGGATTTGCTTCTTTGCATTTATGCGAAGTTATTAGGAGGGAAAGCATAATTCTAAATTCTTAGTATTGATCTTGCATGTCATACTTAGTAAGGTTAAAATATCAGCAAACTCTTCGAGGACATCCGTTGAAACACAAGATTCATGTCCAACGATAACCTCATTTTTGACTACAAAAAGCTTCCTCCACCTCTTTCTCTATTGTTTTCCAATTTGCTGCTCCCTGGTTTCTTTATATATATTATTTGTCCATTTGGTTTTTGATCACCCACGATGTTGTCCACTGGATACGACAGGCATATCGTACTTGTACTGGCACTATCATCGACTAATTCGTACAATAATGCTAATTTATCTCATTTTTTCTCTCTTTAATGGCGTTTAGAAAATTTGATTTCAAGTTTCTCCAATTATGGTACCGTGGACTCTTTATTAACGTACCTTGATTTAAGAAATCGCCCAACTTTCACTTACATCTCTATTTGAAATAAAATTATATGTTTAGATTCCCTTATTATCCTATTAGAATCCTATGTTTTAATTGAACAATATAAGGGTAGTAATACAGCAATAAAGAATTTTTATGGGTTTCATATCAATCTCCATGAACTTTATTAATCATTATTATTTATTAATTACTTATTATTATTTATTTATTTATTACTTATTATTTATTTTTTTTTTTGTTAAAGCTTATAAAACCAACTATATTACTAATATTGCTTCTATAAACAAAATGTTTCGTACGCAGGATTTTGATATTTTTTCGAAATACGTTGAAAACTGTTAAGGGCGAACTTGACTTGAAAATTGTTAAATCTTTTATAAACACTTTCTATAAGCATACAAATTCTTAAGTACGTGCTTGGAAGTAAACTCTCCAGGAGGGCGGAATGGGTTTGTGCTATAAACGCTCATTGCTCTGAATCTTAGAAGAAAATAATCAAGAGTTCGCGTCTCGGAGACGGAAGGGTTATAATCCAATAAGGATTTGTTTGGGTGGGGCCGTTGCCCCGCCTGCTTCCTCCTACATACGCTCGTATTTTGTTTACACGTTTTAGAATAGAAAATGAATCATTTATTTTGACATATTAGATTAAGCATGAATTTCTTTCATCATATCATAAACTATATACTTAACTCGTCACTATTCTGAAATAAATCTTATTGTGGAAAAAGATCCCTCAGATTAACATAAATTAACAAAATAATAATTTATAACTGAAAGTTATGAAAAAGAGTTAATTATTGGGAAAAAATAAATAGAAAGTACTAGAGAAAAAAAAACCCTCTAACTCTACAACCCGTGAAAGGTCTTGGGCTCATCATATATAGAGATTCGTACTGTTTCACGGCCAGCGGCTGTCAAAGGAGTTGATTAGAGCTCGATCACGTCCAGTAACCAGGTGTTTTTTCCCTAATTTTGGGTACCCACTTTATAGAGGTAGGGTCTGCTCAAGGAGAATCACTCAACGGCTGAAATAAAACAATAAATAATTCTGCCTCAAACGGTGTTCGAACCCGGAACCCGGAGAACAGTAGACTACTGCTCTTACCACTTCTCCATACTTTAGAGATTTATTTTTATTAATCGATTTTTAAGCTCTATAGGCAACTGGAGTGCTACCGTTGGGTTGTTCCTCTACAAATATGTTTCGTGTCTTTTTTATTTTAGCATAATTGCTTATTGTATTTAAATTGCAGTTGTAAATTTTAATAAATAAATATTAAAAAAAAGCTCTATAGGCTCAAGTTAAATTATTTAAAGACTACTTAATTTCACAATGATGTGAGTAAATCAAAATTATTCATTCAAGAAAACTGATATATACATATATTACATATACATATATATATATATATATATATATATATATATATATATATATATATATATATATATATATATATATATAAATGAATCACCTTTTCTTTTGGTGGTCGCATCACGCGTGAACGGCTTGACTGATTGCTCTAAAACATAGTTAAGAAAGGACATCGTCTGTCGGGTCAGCTAGTTATTTATAAAATTGATAATATTCAGTGACACACACGCACACACACTGTATTTATGTTATCTATACTTTAAATGTACGATCTATCAACTTTTTTCCCCCTTTTTCTCGCCCATGTTAGTATTAAAATTAGTCATTATTTGTTATCGACTTTGATTATTTTGGTGGAGAGAAGTGGCATTTCCCCATTTCTGTGCTATTTCCCCAGTATATGCTCTAGTAGTATTGATGCATTATCTGACTATTGATCCGCATCGATACAGTTAACTATCGGTCACATCTAACAATACTGAAACATTTTTATTCAACAAATTCTGATTTAAAATAAACACGTTCCTTCAACGCGTGGCATGCTAACTACAGCCGACACGCAGATGAGAGCCCACCTGGCTAGGAGGAATTTAATTAAGCGACAGATGAAGATAAGAGCGTGGTGAATGACTCTTTGTTAGTTGTGTAATGATTGCTCTGGTCGGTACTGTTAGTCATCTCTTACTCCCACTTCCTCATCTTCACATCCATCAACCTGGTTCAATGGATCCAATGTTTAAGCAATAATTAATTATGCGGGATCAATCTATTTCTTTTTGCAAACTGGGTTAAGCAAATATATGATTGTGGGTGTTAATAAGATTCAACTTCATCAGTTTAGACAGAAAGTCCCGTAACCTTAAGTCCGGGCATAGGAACAAGTTCTCCAAAAAGCGCTTAAAAAAATTAGAGCAGGTTTTAAAGCCTCCTGCTCCGAATCTTTTCCAAATCTTGGCATATTTCCTTGTTACGCAAAATTTTGATTGCTGAGACAGATATACAGATTGAAATAATCGCTCTAACATACGCATAACGAATAAAAGATACTAATAAATTATTTCATTTCATTCGCATGTGGAATTCCCAGACGGTCTCATGTTCCTAGTAGGTACACTGAGTGGCTCTACCCTTCTTTCCGTCGGCAATAACTCCTTGGTGTCTGCCTTCTCCGATCCTTCATAAAAACAAACACCTCCATGTATACTCGATATGCTTACATTTTATTCCTTTGTCCACTCAGTAAATAAGTGATCCCAAACCATCAACTTTTATATACCTTCTCACAGATCCGCCTTTCTCGTAAATTATTTTGCCAATCATACCATATTTTGGAATTTATTGCCTATATCCATTCGTAAATCCCTATCATTAACCACTTTCAAAGATCAATGATTACTGCATCTTCTAAACTATCAATATTTCCTAAAGTATGTAATATTCAAAGCTTTAGATGAAAACTAGTCTTTGTTACCAAATCTGATCTATTTCTGTTCTGAGATCTTAAATGACCAGCCAAATACAATTTATTATGTACATTTTACTTTCACTTAACTGTATATAAAAAATATAGTATGGGAAAGTCTTCCGATGGTGACAACTTTTGAATTCCAAATTTCAACGGGAATAGACGTTTTAGAGTCTCTTGAATCCAATTAACCAAGTCGCGCGAAAAGATCTGTTTGTGGGTGTCCGTGCTTGTGTGGTAAGTCTAACAAGAAAACTAGAAGACGTATATAACTGATATTTTAAATTTAAGAAAACAAAAATTCCGCAATGTTACTGGAGGTGCTACTTTATATCATGCATTTTTTACCTCTTAACGATTTTCCCGAAACGGCTCTAACGATTTTCATTAAACTCAGTGTATCAATGTAAAATTTAATGGACTTTAATGTAGGTCATGTAGGTTTTATTCAGATTGAAATAGTCTGACAGGGCCACCTCCACTGAGAAGATCATTCGTTGGTCTGAAGGGTTTTCTCAAGGTTATATTTTTATTTCTAGCTAAGTATTTTTACAGAGGAGCTCAACAATAAGAAAGTATCAATTCTTATAATAGTTGATACTTAGGCGAAAGCCTAGCGGGAAAACATTCACATTTAATCTCCATTACTCCATATTTTACTTTCACTTATTATATATAGTAAGGGAAAGTATTGCAATAATGAAAATTTTCGACTTCCAGTTTTCGACGAAAATACACGTTTTAGGGCCTCCTGAGTCCAAATAACCAAGTCCCAAAAAAAGGTCTGTGTGTGGTAAGTCTAGCAGCAAAACGGTAATTCGTAAGAAAATGAAATTGCATATTTAAGACAGCTATACGCCTGAGACGCTACAAAACCTTTTTCATCAAAATGAGCTTACCAGAAGAGCCACTTTATACTATGCATTTTGCACCTTTTTTCGATTTTCTCAATAACGGTTCCGACGATTTTAATTAAACCCACTGTATTGATGTAAAATTACATGGGCTTTAATATCATGTAGGTTTTATTCTGATTGAAATAGTCTGATGGGGCTTAAATGCAGATATTTTAAATTTTCTTCCTCTAAAGTACCTTTAATTTTGTAGTTTCTATAAAAATAATTATATTATCTTGTTACCATTGATAATTAACATCTAAATATGCATGTTGAGCGAATTTGATAAACAACTAAAGGAAAAAACTGAAGAAATATTTGTTTAATCATTTTTTGTATTTTTGAACACAACAATAGTAATATAGATGCATAATATACCGTTGAATTGCTAAAGATTTAAAAAAAAATATTATCTGATTTACGGAATTGTAAAGGGTAATGGAGAGTGATAAAAATCCGATAAAACTAACTTTTTTTGGGTTCACGAAAAGGAAAATTCAAGTTGACGGTGTTGCAGCCTGGCGGCTCGTTAATGAAGCACAACGCGCCAATTTTGTTTTTGAACATAAGAACAGTAATATAGACTTATAATATACCGTTTGAAAGAGAAAGACTTTAGAAAATATATTATCTTATGCACAAGCTTGTAAAATTGAATAAAGAGTGATAAAAAGCCAATACAGCTAACAACTAAAGCCAACGGCCGTGCAATGAGGTGATTCGGCCGAGATCAGTGTGCCCCAGGAGGGTCTCCATACCCTAGGGTCGCCCCCGCCCCCGACTGAATTAACAGAATAAATAATATTCCTCCACAGCCGGGATTCGAACCCAGGACCCGGAGCATTGTAAACTATCGCTCTACCCACTAGACCACGCCGCTCCCATCTCTAACAGTATTTGGAAATTCTTTAATCGGTTTTAAAAACAGAGGTAAGTGAAAGTGCTGTGTTCCCCGCACCAGATTTTTTGTATTTATTTTCCATTATATTGTGAATTAAATAGGTTTAAGTATATTTTAAACTGACGCTCGAGGTTGGCACGTAAATCCAACAGTGGAAACGAATTGGTGAAACGGTAATTCAAGAAAAAAACAAAACAAGGAAGTGGATCACTACTCTGAAGACACCAAGAGTGACAACCCAAATAGTGCATTTGAAGAAGATCACTGTATATTAATACTATTTGAAGTATAGTACCACCGTCGTTTTGATATGTTTATTTGTAAATGTATTTTGCTTTTTAGTCTAGTTTTCCAGAGTATTACGTATTAATAATTATTGCTATATTTTTCCATCTTTTAAGTTACCACTTTAAATTACCTTTTAGATACATAGTCAACATGTATTACTCCTTACTCACCATGTATTCATAATAGCACCGTGTAACCGTGTCAGTATAGATATATAAAGAAATATTTTTGCTCTTTACTCCTTGAGTTGAATATTGGATTCGTTAAGCTTATAAATTTACCTGTTAAGTATATATAATTGTTCAAAGTCATTTTAATTCCTTCTTTTCTGGTTTTATCGCCATTTGACAATGTTGGTTTTAAAATAATGTCATGATATATTGTATTAAAAAAATAAAAACAACACAACAAATAATTACACAATAGTTTATTGCTATATAGAGTTTATATAGCTGTCTGCAGGCAATTAACTTATATAAAAGAATAATTAATCTTAGGAAAATGACCTATCACCACTGGTAATGTCATAACGCTATATATCATATCTGCTATTTCTTTACCGATTTCAATATTTTTTTATTTGTTGTATATGAAATTTAATTCTATATGGAAAACGAGATAGCGACGGACCATAGTGGACAGATAGATTTTTTGTACTTTTTATATATAGAAATAGAAATAGAAAACAAACGTAATTCTGGGATAATGTCCCTTCAGAATAACTTTAATGAACATAATAATAATTTATATCTGGCCTTAAACAATATATAACTATATTTAAATAACAAAATAAAAAAATAAATAAAAGGTCATTGTGACATCTCTATGTACATATTCAGAAATAAATAAATAAGAATCAACCTAAAATATATCTTTTACATCTCATTAAAGTATATAAACATTATATATATATATATATATATATATATATATATATATATATATATATATATATATATATATATATACATATTCGGGCTTTACTTATCATGAAACGTAAACGCTCAAATTTTGAAAGGGGAGGGGTAATTTTTTTTTGGTTGATCAATAAGGTTTATTATGAAAAATATTAACCAAAATATTCACATCACATTTCTTTTAATTATATATCGTATTATAAAAATCTGGTGCGGGTAACACGACTGTAAGTGACGATTAAAGAATTTTAAATACAGTTAGAGATGAAAATGATTGAACTTAATAAAGAATAAATTAATTTAAATTTCAAGAGAAACACGTGTTTTATTAAAAAATATATTACATTACTATCTAAAATAATCAGTTAATTTTATCGTATTTTAATCCCTCTTTATTAACTTTTACAAGTTTGAGTATAAGATAATATTTTTTCTAAAATGTTGAGCTTTCCAACGATATATTATACACCTATATTACTGTTTTCTTCTTTGGTTAGAAATCGAATTCTTTCAACTTATATATTTACCTATTTTTTATCGTTGATAACAAAATTATATTGTTATTTTTTTAGTGTATACAAAATTAAAGGTACTTTAGAGGAAGAAAATGTAAAATATCGGCATTTAAGCCCTTTCAGACTATTTCAATCAGAATGAAATCTACATGATATTAAAGCCCATTAAATTTTACATCGATATAAGGAGTTAAATCAAAATCGTTAGAGCCGTTTTTGAGAAAATCGTAAAAAGTGATAAATGCATGGTATAAAGTAGATCTTCCGGTCAGCTGATTTTGATGAAAAAGATTCTGTCATATCTCGGACGTATAGTTGTCTTAAATATGAAATTTCCGTTTCATAGGACTTTTCGTTTTCGCCCGGGAATTACCACACACACACACACACACACACACACACACACACACACACACACACACAAACAAACACACACACACACACACACACACACACGGATATTTTTGCGGGACTTGGAGACTCGTGTATTTCCGTCGAAAACTGGAATTCGAAAATTTTCACGTTCGCAATCTTTTCACTTACTACGTAATTCATGTATAGGTAAGTGAAAGTAATAAAAAAGGTATATTGGAATTGCCTCATTTTTATTAATTGTTAATAAATAGCAGCATTGACGGATATAGACCATTCAAGGCGCCGACAGATACGATAACCGAAGATTTCAAGGTTCACCTGCAATATTTTGTTCTATTTCAGATATTAAAATTTACTATTAAGACTGATGTATTTAGCTTATAATTTGCTTTTGTTTTTTATGTCGAATTATTCTGCTTTTTTGAAATTGTTTTTAATCACAATGAAACCTACATGACATTAAAGCGTATTAAATTGTACATTGGTATGGCGAGTTTAATCAAAGTCGTCGGAACCGGAAAATCGAAAAAAGGTGCAAAATGCATAGTATAAAGTGGCTCTTTTGGTAAGCTCATTTTGATGAAAAATGTTTGGTAACGTCTCGGGCGTATATTTGAATTAAATATAAAATTTCAGTATTGTACGACTTTTCGTTTCTGCGCTACACTTTTTTTGAATTTTTTGAAAAGTAATAAAATGTTTAAAAGCTTTTTAAAGGACTTTTAATATCGTTAAATGATATCGGGCAACCAGTTTAGGTAAAAGTAAACGTTTATAATATATATTTAAAAATATCAGTTTCGTAAAATATGGCCCTTAGTATCTTTCAGAAATCTTCTTAATTGTTTATTATGATTAGAAAGATACGGAACTGACCTAAGGTACAATACTTCCGACAATCAAACTCTCCTCTTTGCTCAAGTGAATGTTTGAGAAACGTTAAATGCGAGATATTTAACTGTATTAGTTTTACACATGTCTTATACATCTATAGGATATGTTTCAAGATGGTATTCGTCTCAAACAAGAAAAAGTTACGGATACTAGAGGTTGCCGGCGGGTTCTAAGAGTTTGTACTTTCTACTCTGCATGGCACAGTTATTAGATGTGGGCATACTCTACTTCATAGATAACGATGACAACTCACTCCTGAGTAATACATTCCCAGTTTCTCCTGTCCATTGAACGGCAGCTTTTCCCTCGAAAGGAGAAATATTGTAGGATTACGCAGAGTCCGGGTCACAGCTTCAGCAGAAATGGATCTCATTCAAGTGAAACAAACCACCATAGGAAATGGACTCGAGAACAAAGGCTCTGATGAATCGTTTAAACCACTTATCTGCGTTTAAAAATTATAAGAGTCAAGGAAGTTTCAAAACAATACCATTCAGGTAGATAAATCAGTGAAGAAGTCAATCTTGGGCATTATAAAATTGTGAAATATGATTCAATAATTATGATTAAATTAAAGAATCGGTGTTTTTAACCACTTGTTCCGAAACAATAGGGGTACTCACTACGTTTGCTATAGCATGCTATTTGTGTTATTTTGCTAAACCCGTCGAGTTTCTACAGTTATTTCCTGTATAAAATTGATGGGTTTAGGCCAATAGCACAAATAGCATGCAATAGCAAATGTAGTGAGTACCCCTATTGTCAAAGTTTTACTAAACAAATTCTTATTGAAAAAGGAAATAATTTCACTAATATTCATTAAAATATATTCATTTTTTAACGATTTTTAGGAATAATCAAAGATAAAGTTTGTTGTTCTTTCTCTCATGTTTAATATTAATATGTTTAAAAAATAATAGTGTCCGAAACGTCTACCCTACAGTAAATACAGGAAAACGTTTTTATGAAAAAAGGGTTTCATTTTCATAAATTAGTGGGAATAGGTCTATTAGCCTTAATCTTCTAATTAATTTCGTATTTTACATTTATCTGAGGAGTGTAAAAAAAAGAAAAGGAAAAGAGAAAAAAAAAAAAAAAAGAAAATGAACTAGTAAAATATTTTATCGTAAACAAAAAACGAGGATTCTCTATATTCCGAGGATTCCGAATTGTTGGTCTAGCATGTTAAACTTAATAACACAGATAAATCTGTTGTTATGTTTGATCTAATTGGTATGACATTGATTATAAATATGTAATTATTTTATTATTATAAATATATATTGATTGGTATAAATATGTAAAATGTAGTAGCGGATCTACAGTAAGAGTACATATATCTTTTACTGTCTGATCCTCTTCTCTATGGAACTCCATGCCTCCTTTAATCCGCCGCTCTAACTTTTCCAATCCTGACCATTCAGCCCCAAACGATTGAACATTAATTAATTATTTTTCACTATATTACCATAGTACTTATATATTTCTTTATAATATATATATATATATATATATATATATATATATATATATATATATATATATATATATATATATATTTCTTTTGTTTTTTTTACCTTTTTGGCATAAAAGTGTAAAATGAAATTCTAATAATTATTATTAAAATTATAAGTTGCTTCAGTATTTTTTTGTTTGTTTATGTTTATAAATATATATAATCTTGATGTCTGTAAAATCGTTTGTTTGGAATATTATTTTAAAAGGACTTGTCCATGAGCAAATAACTACATTATTATTCAATTAATTTACTTTCAAAATTCATGTATTCAGTTTATGAATATTTACCGTTTTTTTCTGTTGTTCAACAGTAAATTTGTATATTTTAATTTTATGTTTGAGCTGTGGGGTGCAACGCAATCAGTTAGGTGTTAGGCTCTACATCAAATTAAAATGCATTATAATGTATTTGGAAATTCTATTATTTAATTTTTGTATATATGAAAACTTCCTGGAAAAATCATTAAAAAAAAAAATCCTTATCTGATAAAAAAAATCACCAATTTATATTTTCTAATGCTTAGATAGTCACTGCATTCTGAATCCACTACTGGTAAAAGGGACCCCGATTACAATCAAGGTGTTTTGCTTGACATTAAACAGCTGATGTTTTCAATAAATGTATAATGTCATGTCCTACGATGATTGGCTAATTTCGGGCTGGGGGGAACAAATGATTATTTTACAGCCTGGAAAGTAAATCAGGCATTGTAAGAGACCGCTATCTTCTCTTTCCTCTGCTATTTTCCGAAACCACAAATGGCCAGGTCAGCCTTTTGATAAATGCCAGGTTCATTTCCGCCACCATTGGGGCATCACTCTCCTGGAAGCCGTTCCAGGTTACGGCGACCATCAAGGCGAAAGTCATTTCTGCTTGGGGGTGACTTCATCTCATGTCATCCGGGCAATCAACTGGTCGAAAGTGAGCAATCAATGCCATAACCTATCGAGATCTCCATTGATTCGTGATATTTTAAGGTCTCACCACACCAAAAGTTCGATGAAGTAGCAACGTGATTGTAATAAAGCATAATCCTATTAATTTTTTATTTAATTTAATTTATTTATTTTTATTTTCACTTACCTATATATGGAATATATAGTAAGGGAAAATATTGCGGTCGTGAAAATTTTCGAATTCCAGTTTTCAACGGAAATACACGTTTTAGACACTGAGTCCAAATGACCAAGTCCCGCAAAAAGGTCTGTGTTTTCGTCCGTATGTGAGTGGTAACTCTAGCGCAAAAACGAAAAGTCCTAATGAACTGAAATTTCATATTTAAGACAAATGTACGCCCGAGCTGACGCCCCAAGTAGTTGAACTCAAGTTTACTACGTCAATAATGTCTATATCTTCTAGACGAGGCATTAGTTAAGGTGCTTTTATGCATCAGTTTCAATCGAGATTCCTTAACTTTAAGTGGTATTTTGCTTCCTCAAAATCGAAGAGAAAAAAATCCATTTATGTCATTTAAAATAATTAAAAATCCACTGTACAGTCGGGTCACGAAATTTAGGGTGTGTATGACGATGATGTAGGAGAAGCACCTTCCGTAAGTGGTTTGCTCGGTCCAGAACCGGAAAGTTTGAATTGGAAGACGCAAAGCACCCGGGTCATTGTTCAACTGTTGATGATCAAATAAAAAAAAATGCCTGAAAGATGGCAGCATGTTATAGATCAAAATGAGCCTTATATAGTTGATTAAACTATTTACGAGAATCTGAAGTTTTTATTGAAATCACCAGTAAAAAATCTGGTGCTCGCAATACACGACTTTCACTTATCTTCGTTATTTATATCAATTTGGGAATTTTTAAACAAATTTATAAACGAAAATAAATTGTTAAAGAATTATTTACATTGGATTTTTAATGAAACATGTGTTTTATTGTATTAAATAATCTGTTATATTATTATCTACGACAATCAGTTAGTTTTATCGGCTTTTCATCCTAGTCTCCGTTAACTTTTACAATACTGTGTGTAAGGTTATATTTTTCTAAAATCTCTAGCATTCTAACGGTAATGTATATTACTGTTCTTAAGTTCAAAAACGAAAAAAAAAATGATTAAAAAAAACATTTTTGCAGTTATCTCCTTTAGTTAAATATCGAATTCGTTCAACTTATACATTCACTTGTTTTTTAGCAATGCTAATCAGATGATATGGTCTATTTCATGAAAACTACAGAATTAAAGGTACTTTAGAGGAACAAATTTTGAAATATCGGAATTTAATCCCTGTCAGGCTATTTCAATAAGAATGAAACCTACATGGTATTAAAGCCCATTGATTTTTACGTTAATATAGGTAGCTTAATGAAAAATCGTTAGAGTCGTTTTTGAGAAAAACATAAAAACGTGCAAAATGCATAGTATAAAATGGATCTTCTAGTTAGCCGATTTTGATGAAAAAGTTGCTGTAACATCTCGGGCGTATAGTTGTCTTAAATATGAAATTTTAGCTCTGTACGACTTTTCGTTTTTGCACACACACACACACACGGGGGCACACAGAACTTTTTTTGGGACTGGGTTATTTGGATTCAGGGGACCCTAAAACTTGTATTTCCGTACAAGTAACTTGTAACTGGAATTCGAAAATTTTCAAGCGAAAAGTGAAAACGCTACGAGTCTATTTTACAACCCTATATTGCGTAGCTACCAACCTGGATGAACGAATCCTGTCTTCTATTACGGAAATCGATCCTTGTTAGACCGTTAGTAAATGTATAATACTGCCACCTCCCTTTTTGCTTTCTTCAGAGACCGGACAGTGAGCGTGCACGGAGTGGATGGAGCCGTCCTTATTTCGAAGGGAATGTTACACTTTCACACCAATCCTTTTGTAGGCCGGTCGAATTTCAATTTAGTCAATTTGTTCCAAATTCAGCGCAGTTTCGAAACTTTCCAATTTCGGAAATTCTTGCGTTTCTCTTAAAACATCAACGCATCTTCGGAACAACTGATTGTGGATCATGGTAATTTGTAAACTAAAGAGGATATATAATCCTATTCATTTTCGACTGATATTGTATACTCACCAAGATAAATCTAATGAAAAAAAAATAACATTTTTTAAATAAACACAGAACTATCTATCAAATCAATAATTAATAATATGTATCAAACGTTTCGATGATGAAAAACTCTGCAAATTATTACACAACTATTTATTATTTCCATATGACAATATTAGGAAATAGTTGTTGATAGGCAAATTAAGTAATATGAAAAGTGACATATCACTACTTTTTAGTATTTATTTATTTATTAATTAGGAGAAACGCATTTTCTCTGAGGTTATAATTTCTCTCAAATTTTGAGGTAAATTGTAGGTAATTTTATTTTTATTTTTGGTTGATTACATAGGTTCATTATTGAAAATAATAAACCAAAAGCATTGATTTCTTTTAATTTTCATTCAAATAATTCAAATAAAATTTCCTGATTACAGAACATCCTACATTTTTTCTCAATCATCAATAATAACCGAGTGATCACTGAATAACATTTCTTATAAGGTACGGCTTGACCATATAAGATTTTTCCCCTTTGTTCATCGCGTGTTCTTAATCTAGAACATTTTTTCGATTTTTCTTTATCTTCAATAATCACAGATTTTTGGTGGAATTACATTATAATTTGCGACTTTAATAAAGAGCTTAATTTTTTTTTTTTTGTTTCTGTTTATCACTCTTTACTAACTCTAAAACTCTATAAATATTTTGCTCGTCCTTCACAAATTAATGAGTTATGGGCGTATTCGTCGATAAAATTTCAATTAAAAAAAAAATAATTATCCGTGTTTTTTTGGTTAAAAAACACTCATGATTTTTTCTCTATATTCAAAAGGGGCGTAATAATCTAGAAATTTATCGCCCTAAATCCCTTACCTATCTACCTCTATCTTCAAAAATAACTGAGTTATTGAATTTAATCACTTTTAATCGGCCACCATTTTAAATGACATGAACGTCTTGGTGGTAGGATTATCGTTGCATGCCCTAATCTTTTTGCGGAGAATTTCTAAAACATTGGTTCAGTAGTTTCCGCGGACGACATAAAAACGGATTTTTTTTTTTTATACGTTATTCGGACTCTACGCATCTTGAAACGCATACCCTCAAATTTTGAGAGGGGAGGGGGTATTTTGGTCGATTTCGAAGGTTCATTATTGAAAATAATAACCCAAAATAGATTTAATGAGATAATTTTTCGTTTCTTTCAAATTTCCTGGAATTGGGAAATTTGAGTCTGAATGATAGGAGTTAGTTTTATTTATTTGGAATAAAATAAATATAATGATTGACATTGTGAAACCAGAACACTTCCTCAGGCGCCAGAATCCAAAGAAGCAAAGTTCCAGCATTATTTTTTTCAAGTTCATTTTAATATTTGTAGATGCTTTTTGATAGTTTCGACTTTGATTCAATCAATAGAAAGGGTTATTGTAATGGCTAATTACATATTTCGAGATATGTAACCTAAAATAGCGTAATCAAATCTTTCTCTTTTATTGGCGGAGAAGAGATGAGTGGAGTAGTGGTAGATGATTTTGTAGAGGAGCTTAGAAGGGATATTACCACCTTCTTAGATAACTACGTGACAAAAATAATTAGGAAATCGCTAATTTTATGATATACTAAATTTACACAGGTGCCAATAATGGTGAGTTATTTAAAAATGTAATATGCCTATTTTGCTTGATTGAAGTGGGCAAATACGTTAAATCTTCCTTTTTCTCTCTTCATCTAGAATTAAAATTTTTCCTTTCCTCCTTACTTCCCTAGAAAAACTAACCCTTGATCCCTAGGATAGGATTACGCAGAGTCCGGGTCACAGCTTCAGCAGAAATGGATCTCATTCAAGTGAAACAAACCACCATAGGAAATGGACTCGAGAACAAAGGCTCTGATGAATCGTTTAAACCACTTATCTGCGTTTAAAAATTATAAGAGTCAAGGAAGTTTCAAAACAATACCATTCAGGTAGATAAATCAGTGAAGAAGTCAATCTTGGGCATTATAAAATTGTGAAATATGATTCAATAATTATGATTAAATTAAAGAATCGGTGTTTTTAACCACTTGTTCCGAAACAATAGGGGTACTCACTACGTTTGCTATAGCATGCTATTTGTGTTATTTTGCTAAACCCGTCGAGTTTCTACAGTTATTTCCTGTATAAAATTGATGGGTTTAGGCCAATAGCACAAATAGCATGCAATAGCAAATGTAGTGAGTACCCCTATTGTCAAAGTTTTACTAAACAAATTCTTATTGAAAAAGGAAATAATTTCACTAATATTCATTAAAATATATTCATTTTTTAACGATTTTTAGGAATAATCAAAGATAAAGTTTGTTGTTCTTTCTCTCATGTTTAATATTAATATGTTTAAAAAATAATAGTGTCCGAAACGTCTACCCTACAGTAAATACAGGAAAACGTTTTTATGAAAAAAGGGTTTCATTTTCATAAATTAGTGGGAATAGGTCTATTAGCCTTAATCTTCTAATTAATTTCGTATTTTACATTTATCTGAGGAGTGTAAAAAAAAGAAAAGGAAAAGAGAAAAAAAAAAAAAAAGAAAATGAACTAGTAAAATATTTTATCGTAAACAAAAAACGAGGATTCTCTATATTCCGAGGATTCCGAATTGTTGGTCTAGCATGTTAAACTTAATAACACAGATAAATCTGTTGTTATGTTTGATCTAATTGGTATGACATTGATTATAAATATGTAATTATTTTATTATTATAAATATATATTGATTGGTATAAATATGTAAAATGTAGTAGCGGATCTACAGTAAGAGTACATATATCTTTTACTGTCTGATCCTCTTCTCTATGGAACTCCATGCCTCCTTTAATCCGCCGCTCTAACTTTTCCAATCCTGACCATTCAGCCCCAAACGATTGAACATTAATTAATTATTTTTCACTATATTACCATAGTACTTATATATTTCTTTATAATATATATATATATATATATATATATATATATATATATATATATATATATATATTTCTTTTGTTTTTTTTACCTTTTTGGCATAAAAGTGTAAAATGAAATTCTAATAATTATTATTAAAATTATAAGTTGCTTCAGTATTTTTTTGTTTGTTTATGTTTATAATATATATAATCTTGATGTCTGTAAAATCGTTTGTTTGGAATATTATTTTAAAAGGACTTGTCCATGAGCAAATAACTACATTATTATTCAATTAATTTACTTTCAAAATTCATGTATTCAGTTTATGAATATTTACCGTTTTTTTCTGTTGTTCAACAGTAAATTTGTATATTTTAATTTTATGTTTGAGCTGTGGGGTGCAACGCAATCAGTTAGGTGTTAGGCTCTACATCAAATTAAAATGCATTATAATGTATTTGGAAATTCTATTATTTAATTTTTGTATATATGAAAACTTCCTGGAAAAATCATTAAAAAAAAAAAATCCTTATCTGATAAAAAAAATCACCAATTTATATTTTCTAATGCTTAGATAGTCACTGCATTCTGAATCCACTACTGGTAAAAGGGACCCCGATTACAATCAAGGTGTTTTGCTTGACATTAAACAGCTGATGTTTTCAATAAATGTATAATGTCATGTCCTACGATGATTGGCTAATTTCGGGCTGGGGGGAACAAATGATTATTTTACAGCCTGGAAAGTAAATCAGGCATTGTAAGAGACCGCTATCTTCTCTTTCCTCTGCTATTTTCCGAAACCACAAATGGCCAGGTCAGCCTTTTGATAAATGCCAGGTTCATTTCCGCCACCATTGGGGGCATCACTCTCCTGGAAGCCGTTCCAGGTTACGGCGACCATCAAGGCGAAAGTCATTTCTGCTTGGGGGTGACTTCATCTCATGTCATCCGGGCAATCAACTGGTCGAAAGTGAGCAATCAATGCCATAACCTATCGAGATCTCCATTGATTCGTGATATTTTAAGGTCTCACCACACCAAAAGTTCGATGAAGTAGCAACGTGATTGTAATAAAGCATAATCCTATTAATTTTTTATTTAATTTAATTTATTTATTTTTATTTTCACTTACCTATATATGGAATATATAGTAAGGGAAAATATTGCGGTCGTGAAAATTTTCGAATTCCAGTTTTCAACGGAAATACACGTTTTAGACACTGAGTCCAAATGACCAAGTCCCGCAAAAAGGTCTGTGTTTTCGTCCGTATGTGAGTGGTAACTCTAGCGCAAAAACGAAAAGTCCTAATGAACTGAAATTTCATATTTAAGACAAATGTACGCCCGAGCTGACGCCCCAAGTAGTTGAACTCAAGTTTACTACGTCAATAATGTCTATATCTTCTAGACGAGGCATTAGTTAAGGTGCTTTTATGCATCAGTTTCAATCGAGATTCCTTAACTTTAAGTGGTATTTTGCTTCCTCAAAATCGAAGAGAAAAAAATCCATTTATGTCATTTAAAATAATTAAAAATCCACTGTACAGTCGGGTCACGAAATTTAGGGTGTGTATGACGATGATGTAGGAGAAGCACCTTCCGTAAGTGGTTTGCTCGGTCCAGAACCGGAAAGTTTGAATTGGAAGACGCAAAGCACCCGGGTCATTGTTCAACTGTTGATGATCAAATAAAAAAAAATGCCTGAAAGATGGCAGCATGTTATAGATCAAAATGAGCCTTATATAGTTGATTAAACTATTTACGAGAATCTGAAGTTTTTATTGAAATCACCAGTAAAAAATCTGGTGCTCGCAATACACGACTTTCACTTATCTTCGTTATTTATATCAATTTGGGAATTTTTAAACAAATTTATAAACGAAAATAAATTGTTAAAGAATTATTTACATTGGATTTTTAATGAAACATGTGTTTTATTGTATTAAATAATCTGTTATATTATTATCTACGACAATCAGTTAGTTTTATCGGCTTTTCATCCTAGTCTCCGTTAACTTTTACAATACTGTGTGTAAGGTTATATTTTTCTAAAATCTCTAGCATTCTAACGGTAATGTATATTACTGTTCTTAAGTTCAAAAACGAAAAAAAAAATGATTAAAAAAAACATTTTTGCAGTTATCTCCTTTAGTTAAATATCGAATTCGTTCAACTTATACATTCACTTGTTTTTTAGCAATGCTAATCAGATGATATGGTCTATTTCATGAAAACTACAGAATTAAAGGTACTTTAGAGGAACAAATTTTGAAATATCGGAATTTAATCCCTGTCAGGCTATTTCAATAAGAATGAAACCTACATGGTATTAAAGCCCATTGATTTTTACGTTAATATAGGTAGCTTAATGAAAAATCGTTAGAGTCGTTTTTGAGAAAAACATAAAAACGTGCAAAATGCATAGTATAAAATGGATCTTCTAGTTAGCCGATTTTGATGAAAAAGTTGCTGTAACATCTCGGGCGTATAGTTGTCTTAAATATGAAATTTTAGCTCTGTACGACTTTTCGTTTTTGCACACACACACACACACGGGGGCACACAGAACTTTTTTTGGGACTGGGTTATTTGGATTCAGGGGACCCTAAAACTTGTATTTCCGTACAAGTAACTTGTAACTGGAATTCGAAAATTTTCAAGCGAAAAGTGAAAACGCTACGAGTCTATTTTACAACCCTATATTGCGTAGCTACCAACCTGGATGAACGAATCCTGTCTTCTATTACGGAAATCGATCCTTGTTAGACCGTTAGTAAATGTATAATACTGCCACCTCCCTTTTTGCTTTCTTCAGAGACCGGACAGTGAGCGTGCACGGAGTGGATGGAGCCGTCCTTATTTCGAAGGGAATGTTACACTTTCACACCAATCCTTTTGTAGGCCGGTCGAATTTCAATTTAGTCAATTTGTTCCAAATTCAGCGCAGTTTCGAAACTTTCCAATTTCGGAAATTCTTGCGTTTCTCTTAAAACATCAACGCATCTTCGGAACAACTGATTGTGGATCATGGTAATTTGTAAACTAAAGAGGATATATAATCCTATTCATTTTCGACTGATATTGTATACTCACCAAGATAAATCTAATGAAAAAAAAATAACATTTTTTTAAATAAACACAGAACTATCTATCAAATCAATAATTAATAATATGTATCAAACGTTTCGATGATGAAAAACTCTGCAAATTATTACACAACTATTTATTATTTCCATATGACAATATTAGGAAATAGTTGTTGATAGGCAAATTAAGTAATATGAAAAGTGACATATCACTACTTTTTAGTATTTATTTATTTATTAATTAGGAGAAACGCATTTTCTCTGAGGTTATAATTTCTCTCAAATTTTGAGGTAAATTGTAGGTAATTTTATTTTTATTTTTGGTTGATTACATAGGTTCATTATTGAAAATAATAAACCAAAAGCATTGATTTCTTTTAATTTTCATTCAAATAATTCAAATAAAATTTCCTGATTACAGAACATCCTACATTTTTTCTCAATCATCAATAATAACCGAGTGATCACTGAATAACATTTCTTATAAGGTACGGCTTGACCATATAAGATTTTTCCCCTTTGTTCATCGCGTGTTCTTAATCTAGAACATTTTTTCGATTTTTCTTTATCTTCAATAATCACAGATTTTTGGTGGAATTACATTATAATTTGCGACTTTAATAAAGAGCTTAATTTTTTTTTTTTTGTTTCTGTTTATCACTCTTTACTAACTCTAAAACTCTATAAATATTTTGCTCGTCCTTCACAAATTAATGAGTTATGGGCGTATTCGTCGATAAAATTTCAATTAAAAAAAAAATAATTATCCGTGTTTTTTTGGTTAAAAAACACTCATGATTTTTTCTCTATATTCAAAAGGGGCGTAATAATCTAGAAATTTATCGCCCTAAATCCCTTACCTATCTACCTCTATCTTCAAAAATAACTGAGTTATTGAATTTAATCACTTTTAATCGGCCACCATTTTAAATGACATGAACGTCTTGGTGGTAGGATTATCGTTGCATGCCCTAATCTTTTTGCGGAGAATTTCTAAAACATTGGTTCAGTAGTTTCCGCGGACGACATAAAAACGGATTTTTTTTTTTTATACGTTATTCGGACTCTACGCATCTTGAAACGCATACCCTCAAATTTTGAGAGGGGAGGGGTATTTTGGTCGATTTCGAAGGTTCATTATTGAAAATAATAACCCAAAATAGATTTAATGAGATAATTTTTCGTTTCTTTCAAATTTCCTGGAATTGGGAAATTTGAGTCTGAATGATAGGAGTTAGTTTTATTTATTTGGAATAAAATAAATATAATGATTGACATTGTGAAACCAGAACACTTCCTCAGGCGCCAGAATCCAAAGAAGCAAAGTTCCAGCATTATTTTTTTCAAGTTCATTTTAATATTTGTAGATGCTTTTTGATAGTTTCGACTTTGATTCAATCAATAGAAAGGGTTATTGTAATGGCTAATTACATATTTCGAGATATGTAACCTAAAATAGCGTAATCAAATCTTTCTCTTTTATTGGCGGAGAAGAGATGAGTGGAGTAGTGGTAGATGATTTTGTAGAGGAGCTTAGAAGGGATATTACCACCTTCTTAGATAACTACGTGACAAAAATAATTAGGAAATCGCTAATTTTATGATATACTAAATTTACACAGGTGCCAATAATGGTGAGTTATTTAAAAATGTAATATGCCTATTTTGCTTGATTGAAGTGGGCAAATACGTTAAATCTTCCTTTTCTCTCTTCATCTAGAATTAAAATTTTTCCTTTCCTCCTTACTTCCCTAGAAAAACTAACCCTTGATCCCAAAAACTTAGTATAGGCCACGATGAACTGTGTTATGAATGAGAAATGTTGATCAGTCGCCACAAACCGACCTTGTCCGTCGCGGTTGTATCCAATTACTTGACCACTCGCTGATTGAACCTCGGTATCTAGAGCCACCGCAGGTCGGGTCTGTAATCACACTCCGTTACACATTGTTATATCACTAACTATACATTATGTTCGATCAATCTGTTATCTTCATTGTTCTATATCGGTTTTGGAAGATACAGCAGTTTTGTGATTGTATCATTCTTATGTTGATTACGGAATGCTGTGGTCTAGTCGGTAGATCACTGGTCTACTGTTCTCCGGATCTCCGGTTCGAACTTCAGGTGGTGGCCGAATAATTATTCATAGCCGTGGGGCAATTCTACAGTATGGACATCCTTCGGAGGGCAAATCCAGGCTATATAAAGTGGGTACCCAAAAAGGTGAGGGAAAAACCTTACGGGTTAGCGCAATTTCGACCTAATCTCCTTATTACACGACCGTTGGTCTAAAAACAGAACTAATTTCTTCATGTATTGAGTCCAAGATCCTTTATAAATTGTAGAGGTACAAATAAAAAAAAAAAATCAATTTCATCATAATTTAAACGACGTTGTTGGTCATCGATATTTTCTTCTCTGAATTTTTTTTTTTTTTTTTTTTTTTTTTTGTCATTAATGGTTTTATTTGCACCTGTAAAATGTTTACAATAAGCAAATGGGATTTTATAAACAAGGAGACATGGCATGGTTAGGCATGAGGGAGACAGCACCCAGTGGTGCATCCTACTGACATTCAAACAGGATCTATTATTTTAGGCTAGGAGGTCCCTCATCCAACTCCTTTTCAGTCTTCGCCGAGTTATGTCAGGGATGTCAGTTGTAGCCATATTTTGAACAAATTGGTTAGTGTGTCCATGTAGTTTGTCGTAAAATCTTTTGTACGACATTCGAATGTGGTTTGTTGCAGTCGGAATGCGTAAGTCGGTATGAAGAGTATCGTTTGAAACATAAGGTGGTGAGTTCGTTGTCAGTCTTAAAAATTTGGATTGAAAGGTTTGTATTTTTTGAATGTGTGTCTTTTTAGCAGGTCCATAAATTTGGCATGCGTAAGTCCATATAGGTTTTAATAAATAAGTATATACGTTAAGCTTCTGTTTCATGCGTAATTTAGAGTGTTTATGTAGTATCGAATATAATAATCTGAGTCGAAAGTTTAAAGTTTTGCGTTTTGTTTTGACGTGTGGGCCCCATGTCAATCTTTTTTCTTCTCTGAATCATTCACCATTCTCATTTCTAGTACTAAACTTTTATTATGTTCGATTAGAGGTGATGTAAGTTTCTGACATTGAGTAAATTGTTGGGTTTAAACTTGATAATGGTGACTATGTTGTAAATGAATTTTTAAAAACATTTTTTATATAATACTTTATTGTCATTATTACACATTGTTAATCCAATTCTCCAATATTAATTTACTCTGGATGACAACTTCGAATCCCGTTGTGGCAAGATAATAATTGAAATCTTGCTCAAGTCAGGAAGGCCCTCCTGGGGCATATTCAGTATCTATAAAGCGGAAACACAAAATTGGGTAAAAACCTGCCGCCTGAGATCACGGCCAAATCACCTCTTGTAAAACCACCAGTTTAGAAACAGTACATTTCATCATGAATTCATGAATCCATCTATCCACTCTTTGTAAAAGAACACACTCTAATTCTAGCTTCCTCGTCAATACCTGATGAGAAGTTTGAAACTACTAATTTTTTCAGGGAGTTTAATTATTGATTTACAAAATCCTTTCCCCCCCTAAAAAATGGACCACCAGCTCGAGGATTTATAGAAAAGAGGAAAACATACTATGCTGTTATCGTATTGGACACTGCCCATTTTAACCATGGTTACCTTCCCAGAAAGCCGGATGTACCCACCTGTAAACATGCTGGTTTATTCATTTGAAGTCACTTTTTGCTACTGTGGCTAATCGGACGATGCTACTGTGGGACTTCTAAATTTAACCTATCAAGATTTAATTAGAATAGGGATCTTTAACTAGTACCTAACATCGTACAGACCTTTTTACGTCCCCTCCGAAGACCGGTATAACTAAGGATATTTTACTCCTAGTAAACCTCGGGTATAGAAGGCTGTTAAGCTAGTTACTACACCCCGATCCTCTCCCCTCTACCTGTAAATATTGTTACAACATTGTTACTGATATTATCAATGTTACAATATTGTTACTATAAATATTGTTCTTAAACAGTTAAACATATATTATTAGAGTGCCCCACATTTGAACCATAAGTGTTTAACTATTTAAGATAAATTAATTTCTACAACAGGATCTAATAAGCCTCAGTTGTTAATAACCCTTCAGGGTTAGGCAAACAAATGTTAATTTATTTGTGTTTATTGTAAATTTATATCGCTTAATTAAAAGAAACAAAAATGGGGTCCGTTCCCTACAAACCATCACTCAAAAATGTGGGACCGTCTAGGACGTCGAACTAGGAATGTAGGTGTTAGTTAAAACCTGTTCAGTATCCATAGGTCCAATAAAACATACGGTGATGTACATCAAGGCATTAGTAATAAAAATAGTGTGTATACCTGTGGTAATCTTAGTAGGAAATTCCTTCGTGAAACCTCCAAATACTGCAACCCAGTTGGACTACTTGGTAGGGCTTCTTCATATTAGTTAGACCAATGCGAGCTCAATAAATCTGGCGCACGCTTCACAAAACTTCCATTTTTCTCTCAACTGAAGTATTTTTTAAGAATTTAAATTAAAATATGAAGTATTTATTTTCCATTAAATTATATTAAATAATTGATAGAAACTACGGCAATCACTTGAGTTTTTGTGGTTTTCGTCAATGACCATTAAATTTTTAATTGTTGATGTTTGATAATTTGTTTTATATTTTTTTAAAAATTATTTCATCGGCATGTTACACTACTACTAATCTTTTCGAAAAACAAAACAAAAACTTTCAACCTGGTATAATATTTCTCTTCTGGTTGAATATCAAACCTATTTATCGTTTATTTTTTATTACTAATAATAATTTTTTTTTTCAATGCCCCTGGGGTGTGGATGTTGAAATTCCTAGGATTAATGGGATTCTGGGTGATTTATTCTACTGAAAAGAATACATTTTAAGGGAGGGGTGAGGTGGTGGGAAAAGATTTCTTATTTATTTGACTAACAACGACAGGTGATTAATTATTTTAAATATACCAAAGCAAATGCAATTTTGAGAAAGAAATGTGGAAAAATCGGCAATGAATTTTAAAGAAAAATACCTAGCCGACACTAATGACGTATTTCTTCATGAAGGAAAATTAAATGTACTACCGATGAAAACGAGGATTAAAAAAGTTAGTTTGTTTATTTATTTAACGTCACTTTATGCCACTATGGCTAATCGGACGATGCTACAGTGGGAGTCCTAAATTTTGTCTATCCAAGTTTTATTAGGATAGGGATCTTTATCGAGTACCTGACATCGCACAGGCTCGAGATTTTCTCAAAAACGGCTTTAACAATTTTGATTAAACTCTCTATATCGATGTATAATTCAATAGGCTTTAATACACCATAGGTTTCATTCCGATAAAACAGTCTGACAGGGCTTAAATAGCGATATTTTAAATTTTCTTCCTCTACACTACCTTCAATTTTGTAGATTTTATAAAAATAACCTAATCATCTTTTTTGCATTGATAAAAAAGGGATGAATATATAAGTTGAACAAATTTGATATACAACTAAAGAAGATAAGAGCAAAACTACCTTTTAATGCAATTTTTGTTTTTTTTACTTTCACTTACTATATATAGTAAGGGGAAGTATTGCGATCGTGAAAATTTTCGAATTCCAGTTTTCAACGGAAATACACTTTTTAGGGTTCCCTGAGTCCAAATAACCAAGTCCCGCAAAAAGGTCTGTGTGTGTGTGGTAACTCCCGGGCGGAAACGGTAAGTCTTATGAAAATGAAATTTCATATTTAAGACAACCATACGCCCGAGACGTGACAAAACTTTTTTCATCAATATGAGCCTACCAGAAGAGGCACTTTATTTTGCACCTTTTTTCAATTTTCTCGAAAACGGTTCCGACGATTTTGATTAAACTCGCTATATCGATGTAAAAATTAATGGGCTTTAATATCATGTAGGTTTTATTTGGATAAAAATGGTCTGACAGGGCTTAAATGCCGATATTTTGAATTGTCTTCCCTTAAAGTACCTTTAATTTTGTAGATTCAATCATAATAACTAGATTATCTTGTTAACGCTGAAGAAAAACCGGTATATATATATATATATATATATAAATTGAATAAATTCGATACCCAACTAAAGGAGAAAACAGAAAACATATTTTTTTAATGCAATTTTTCGTTTTTGAACATAAGAGCAGTAATATACATGTATGACATACCGTTGGAAAGCTAAAGATTTTAGAAAAAATATCATTCCATTCACAAGATTTTAAAAGTTAATAGAGAGTGATGAAATGAACATAAAACTAACTGATTATTTTAGATAATAATATAATAGGTTTTTTAATGAAACACATGTTTTTATAGAAATTTAATTTAATTTATTACTTTCACTTACTATATATAGTAAGGGGAAGTATTGCGATCGTGAAAATTTTCGAATTCCAGTTTTCAACGGAAATACACTTTTTAGGGTTCCCTGAGTCCAAATAACCAAGTCCCGCATAAAGGTCTGTGTGTGTGTGTCTGTGTGTGTGTGTGGTAACTCCTGGGCGGAAACGGTAAGTCCTATGAAACTGAAATTTCATATTTAAGACAACTATACGCCCGAGACGTGATAAAACTTTTTTCATCAAAATGAGCCTACCAGAAGATGCACTTTATAACATGCATTTTGCACCTTTTTTCAATTTTCTCGAAAACGGTTCCGACGATTTTGATTAAACTCGCTATATCGATGTAAAAGTTAATGGGCTTTAATATCATGTAGGTTTTATTCTGATTAAAATGATCTGACAGGGCTTAAATGCCGATATTTTAAATTTTCTTCCCCTAAAGTACCTTTGATTTTGTAGATTCAATAAAAATAACGATTTTGATTAAACTCGCTATATCGATGTAAAAATTAATGGATAATTAATTAGATAATAATATAATAGATTTTTTAATGAAACACATGTTTTTATAGAAATTTAATTTAATTAATTCCTTAATAGTTTTACGTATTTTTATCTTTAACTGTATTTGAAAATTCTTTCATTGATTTTAAAAATGGAGGTAAGTGAAAGTCGTGTGTTGCCCGCACCAGATTTTTTAACATAAAATTAGTAATATAGATGTATAATATAGAGTTGTAAAGGTAAAAAATGTTATCTTGTACACAAAATTGTAAAAGTTAACGGAGAATGATGAAAAGCCGATAAAAATAGCTGATTGTTGTAGATTATATTATAATAGAATATTTAAGAAAACGCATGTTTTTATAAGAACTCAATATAATTGATTTTTTAACAACTTATTCTCATCTCTGTTTTGAAAAATTCTTGAATTGATTTTAACAACGCAGGTAAGTGAAAGCCGTTTGTTGCCCGCACCAGATTTTTTTTATATGTAATTAATTAATCTATGAAGTATACCGAAAAAAACCCAGATCATGATAGGCAGAGGAGTGTGATAATAGTCAATGTGTGTCGAGTAAACCTAATATATTCATAAATACACTTCTTTAAAAAATAAATAATGCATCATATGTCGCAGAGATCTTAAACTTTAATATAAAAAATACACCTGTTGTTGTGGTTTATTTTTAGTTTCGTACCGAGTTGCATGAGAATGCTTTTTAAAAAAATGCTTGAAACGTATTTGAAACGCGGTCAGAGATCTCTTGACATTCAGACCATTCTTGAGATCAGTTAGGAAACCTATTTGCTTCTTCTAAACTACAGTTGAAACACTTCTTTTCTTTAAAATGCAATTTTACTTTCTCGGCAAAAAAACAACATGAATTTCAGACTGAAATGCTCAGAATCTTCAGATGATGTTTTATTATTAATTTTTTTTACTTTTTTTTTTGCACTACTAATATATACTTTTATTTCCATGATTAGCATATGCGCACTGTCTTAATCAATTTTTAATGATCGAAGAATAAAATAAATAATAGTAGAATTCGGTCGTTAGAAGAGTGCGGTATCAAAGAGATAGCGTGCCGACGCTTCAGCCTAAATTTTAAGCCTTCATCAGGGCGACTCTCGAAGTGAATCTCTTGACAGTGTCACGTCTCTTTTTTCCTATTTTTAATGAGTATAAATTTTGTTTTTATCCAAGAGTTCTCTGTTTATTAGTCGTTAGGGTTAAGTGATTTTCTTTAGACCAGAAAATTTGTTGTAGCAGAGGTAATCGATTAAGATAATTGATCTGTGAAATTTTGAGAATGTAAGCCCAGCATGGAGACTTTTTTCTTTGTTAAAGTAAAGTTCCAATGGTATCTATTTGTTCTAAATTATTTTGGTTCAATTATAATGGGGCTGGTGGTGAGTTGGTTAACGCACCTGAACGCGTAGTCCTGCACCGGATAATAGAATTTGAGAAAGTGAAAATAATTATGAGTTCGGCTCTTGGTGCCGAGAAGCTTTTATCTTGGCAATAATCCCCCGCCCTCAAGCCCCTGGCCCAAGAAACCTCCGTTACCTACAAAGGCGAGGCAGTGGTGAACAAAAAAAAAAGTTCTAAAAGAAACTCAAATCGGCATATAACCCCTGGCCAGGTTAAATACTTTAATATAGTATTTAGTTAAGCACATATATATCTCCTGTATAATTTAGTTTTGTTTAATGTTTAATAAGGCACAAATAAAGAAGAAAAGAAGAAGTTTAATGTTTTAATTTTGAATTAATCTAATTTTGTTAATAATTGGTTTAACAAATACTAGTTGTATATATTGAGGGAATGGAGTATCTTTTATCCTAAATTAAATATAATTCCAAAAGTAATAACCACACGAGGTTAAAATGTGAACAATGTTAGTATCGTCTAGTTAGATATGGCTCGATTTGATGAAATTTATATTATTTTTAGATTTGTGAAACCATTTTCTAGGTTGAATAGATGGTTTTGTAGAGATGTGATAAGGTAGTTTCCCATCTTGGTAGTGCAGGGCCTGCAGGCGTACTGAGGGATAAGAAAAGTGTAAAGGGGATAGAGAAGAGTGCTTTATATGTTACCATGTGGTACGCCAGGTTGTTGAGGAAAGGATGAAATCAAAGAATAAACTATTAAAAAAAATGCATTCGTCATTTTACTAAAACTATATAACATATAGATTTCATCCATGCAATTCTTCAATTGTTATTCAAGAATTGTTAATGAGCTAAATTAAGTAAATACCGTTAAAACATATGAATGAATGCTCATGACCTGGAAATTATTGCGGTGGTTAGAGCAATTTTTTTCAGTTCTATGAAAAAAAAAACATAATGCACTTGAGACTACCGACCTTAAAATAGCTCGTAATTTTGTAAGTTTACCAGGAAATGAGAAGGCAGAAGTTTATTAAGAAACTGTAATGGGCGGAAATGAGGAGGTTTGGAGTGTTTCCGCGCTCTGGTTGCCTTTGCATCTTGTCAGGCTCCAAGGCGAACGAAGCTCGCGACTAACAGGAATCTTACCATTATTAAAATCTTCAACAGTCGGCCTACCATGTCTAACCAACCTCTAGTAGCAACTTTTTTTGAGGTGAATATAGACAATCCCAATGATACCAACGGCATATAATAAAAAAAAAATCATTCCAGTTACGTGTTGTGTTGTTCACAGATTAATACTTTAATTTTATTAAGTGATGTTTTATTTGGGGAGCCCGTGGTTGGGTGGCCAGCGCGTTAGTCTCTCACGCTTAAGGTTGTGAGTTCAAATCCCAATCCCAGTGGGACTTTTATAATAATATAATTAAATAGGAATTCATTCACAGCCCCTCCCACGGGTATGTGAGACCCGTCAGCCTACTGGTGGCTACTCAAAAAAATAGGCGTAGGGAGTGATGAGCTCCTATTCTATAAAATTTCATCGAGGAACGTGGTGGGTATATTCTCCCAGGAATATAATCATACCACGCGGCCCAGAGCCTACATGGCCTGTCACGCCAGAGAGGAAAAAAATGTACTATTTACATGTATGAGTGATTTCAGTTTTACAAATAGCGAGCTTCAGAACATTATTTTAATATTTTAACATTATCAGAACATTCATTAATTTGAAAAAAAAAAATATTAAATTTATTTATTGACATTTTCAAATGTAGAATAAAATACAATTAAGGATGATATATTGATGTAATATGTTTATACTAAAACTTGAAAGTATCTTATATGTTTCTATAGGTTATATCTTATATGTTTATACTAAAACTTGAAAGTATCTTTTGAATCAGGTACCAATTGCCACTTCAATAAGTTCCATCTTTCCAAGAAGGTCTCCCTGGTCATCTTTTCAGGCGTTTCGGTTGGTATATTGAATAATTACTGGCGATGGTTACTGACTCGTGGTTTAGAGTGAGCCATGAGTTGTGGTTAGATCGGCCAATATTTGATTAATATTTCGGCCCGATTCTAAAGAAGTGGTATACTGATTCGTCAAGGATAATTTTATTAGTGACATAATCCGAGAGTTTTTAAAGAGATAACTCTAGTTCAATTCAGGGAGAAAACGAAGGATCAACGTTAAAAACCGCTGAAAATCAGTCTTGAGGTTCATTCTTTTCGATATCGTCCATACACAATGCTGATAAAATTTTTTGATTTTTTGGACAGTTATTCTCTCATCTATCATTTCGTGAATATAAAACCGTGGATAAAATATTTTTCTGGCGTTTAGTTTTAGCCATTTTAAGTCAGCTTCGTGGAAGAAAAAATGTATTCGGAAAAGCTCTCTTTGTAGATATAAAATAAAATAACAATATAATAAGGATCTGTATAACATTTTTTTGTTATCACAATAAATAAACTAAATTGTTAAGAAATCAATTAAAAGAATTCTGGGAAATTGATAAAAAAATATAAAGGAAAATAGATACAACTTTGATAATTTTATCTTTTATAGCTTAGTCATAGTCCTACTTGCTGTAGAAATAACGATCTTGAAAATACAGTATTTTTAAATATGACAGAATATTCAGTTTTCGCGGTATTAATACAAGTTTTCAACCGCGAAGATGGCTTAAAATGGCTGCAACACCACAAGTATTAGGCTTGAAAAATATTTTATACACGGTTTTATTTTGTCAAAAGGATATAGAATAAGTGGTAATGAAATCATGTAAATAAAAATGTTGAACGGCAAAATTAATGAAAATTGGACGTTTCACATGGATCGACACCTCATTGTTATAATTAAAAACCAGCACTCTTTTCCTTCATCGAAAGATTTATCTAAGTCTTTTTGTGTTTCGAGCAATAGTGGTTCCACGTGCTCCTTACATCTGAAATTGCTTAGAAAAAAAACAAAACACAAAAACAAAACACTTAAAGAATAAACTATATAAACAAAGTTAATACATTAAAATAATTTAAGTGTAAATCTTAATGATATATGAAGAGGAGATATTTTTTTGATGTAGACACTATCTTCTCCCTGTTTCTATCTATAGGCTATCTATAAATTGCTATCTATTGGCTGTGCCGAATTCGAAACTCCGTTTCTGATGATTGTAGGAAAAAGTTCAAAGGATCGTTATTAGGGGATATCACTGCGGGTCACGAACAGACTATTATGATCCGGTTCTTTTCTAATGGTTTGTCTCGCGGCGTCTTTACGTGCTATATAAATTAAGTGTAACGTAGTTGTTTTTGATGTTGCTCTGATCGGAAAATATCGACAATATCCTCGTCGGGTATTTAATGGAAAATATTTTTAATTATATAACATTTGTTGCTAGGACCTACCGTTTAGGAGTGATATTGTTTTGATTGAAAAATAAAAAAAGTTACGTTTTGCTGCATTTATTAATTATTGGGACATTACTGACAACCTGTGAGCCAAAAAGCTGTGTTGTGTTGCTAGCATTGAGAATTTGAAATTATTTCGATACATAAGATTTGTAGCTAGGACCCACTGTTTAGGAATTGTATTGTTTTAAATAAAAACAGTCACGTTTTCCCAACACGTTTTTAGTGGTTTGTTTGTTTTTTATTGTTTTAAGGCGTGAAACCCTAAGGTCATCAACGCCTAGATACTATATGTATATTTAACCATTATAAGAAAGAATTATTAAGTAACAAGTAATTAACAAATAAATGATTGTTAGGTAAAAAAAAAAAAAAATGAAATATTATTTTTGGTTTAGGTAGTAGGTAAGGGGTTTTCTAGGTTATTACGCCTGTATTTTTGGTTTCTTATTTTCAATAATGAACCTTTGTAATCAAACAAAAAAGAAATAAATAAATAAAAAAAATACCCCTATTCAAAATTTGAGGACTTACGTTTCAAGATGAGTAGAATTCGAATAACGAATAAAACAGAATCCGTTTCTCCTTATTAAAAATAGATAAATACCCAAATTGCTTTTAGTGCTTCTTTTTGTAGGGAATCAAATTTCCTACAAAGTAGAAAAAGTATCATTGAAATTGTTTAAGAACTAGCGAGACATTGCGTTTTGAAATTAGCAGTGGTGATATGCCACTTTCCTTTGAATTATTTATTGCATTTCATATTAATTAATTGCCTATCTTCAGCTTTATAAACAGTTATACCCTAATATTGTTATTTGAAAATAAACCATTGTGTAATAATTTGCGGGTTTTTTATTTATTTTTTTAAATTGATATGATTACTAAATATCAATTGTAATTAAAACGGTACAATAGTAAAAAAAAAAAAAAAAAAAAAAAAAATTTAAAGTCAAGACAACATTAGAAAAACAGAAAACAGAAATAAGTTTATTGATTAAAAAATAACCAGGAATGTATAACTTTATATTTAATTAAGATTATAGTCTTTATAATTTAAATAATAATAATTGCTCCTAGAGAAAATAAAAAAATAGTTTTATCGATTCCTCTCTATTACCCAATACTGTTGATATATTTGGGTTCAGTCCCATTTTATTGAGGTGTAATGAATAATAAGGGCATTCTTGAAAAATATGCCGGATGGTGGCACCGGGGCACGGGCTGCCTAGTAAAAAGGCACCGCGCGTAGTAAAGCTGCGAGTGCCCTATCCCTAGCCAGGTCAATGCAACCTCCTCCTTGGGGATGCTACTATGGCTCGACGTGGACCAGGGCTTCACTGTTTTTTTAATAATCATAAGTTTGCTTAACTTGCTATCGCCACACATTCTCTGCCATCTGTACTCTTTTTTCATTGTTTTTTTACACTTTTTTAGTATTTTGTCTTTTGACACGCTCTAACTCTGTTGGTGCAGCTCCAATCAAAATTTTGACGACTGCTCTCTCTCAGAAATGTTTGTTATATAGCATTTGTCACTAAGATCTACGGTTTAGGAGCTATATATCGGTTTCAATGAAAAAATATTATAGATTGACATAACCATGATCTATTGTTCCCAGTTAGAGAGAAATTTATTTTTTAGCAATATTGTCTCTTAAATGTATACAATGCTTGAGAATTAACCGCTGCTAACAAAAGTTTTGTAGATTGAGATAGTAATATATATTCAGTGCCCTCATTTCCACTGCCAGGGAAACGTCTTGATGATCTTCGTTTGAAACATACTCTGATGCGAAGGAATCAGCTCGTGAGATTCCGTATTCTTTTCTCAGATCGGTAATTTTGCTAATTAATGGTTAAACGACCTGATGGACCTTGAATCTGCGCGAAGTGGAAAGCGAGAACAATACAACGAGATCTCATCTCTTCGGCGGCCTCGATCTTGGAAAAAGATGTTGAAGATTAACGAGGATTTCAAGGTAATGCTGTTTTATAAAAACACGAGTTTAGAGAAGGGAGGATAATAGAATATTTTTATTAACAATACTACAACAACGAGAGATTGATGTGATCTAATATTGCCACACTTTTTTGGTTATATATATATATATATATATCCCTGGACTGATGATCTCTTACATACAGTGGTCTTAATGATTCTGCCGTAATTGGTTAATGTATATAACTATTGGCGGAACAGAAGGAGATGACGGGAGTAATAGGATGAGGATGGTGATTAAAAAGATAATTATCAAAAATAGTGTGAAAATAATCATTAATAGTAGTGTTTATTACTGATGATATGAGTAATATAACAGTCAAAGTAAGAACAAAGAAAAAGTTTTATAAATTTAAAAATGGTAAATAAAATTCCAAAGCTCAAGGTAATTCATGATCTCCAAAATAAAGATAAAACATGTATGTATCTAGTAATAATAAAACATTAAATATAGTGGTTAAAAAAGAAAAAATCTGACAAAATGTATTGTAATTGCATTTTTGAATTTAATAATTGGCGAATTTGGACTTGTAAAAATGAACAAAAACAATTAAATAACTTAAGAAGTATGAAGTTTATAATAAAATTACTACACACACGCAAAAAGAAGAATATACCATATATAGAAAAAAAAAGTTTATATTACATAGATAAATTACGTTCTAGAAACTCAAAGAAGCAAACAATGTAAACATCGGTTCTCCTTGGAAATTTAGAAATATTCATTAAAAACAAAAAATACAGTATTTAGAAATTGTATGTTACTTAAATTCTTTACATTCATATTATATTTTTATTTATTTTGACATAAATAAAACTTTAATGACGTTTCGAGGTATTTGTTTGCCTCATCTTCAGATTATCCAATAAAAATCTAAAATACAATTCAATATCATAAACATATCTACATGAAATAACAAATAATATTAAAATTTTCAATTCAATTATCAAAATTGTATTCCATTTGTTTCTAAAGTAACTGTATTTAAATTGTACTTACGAATATTTCCATATTCCAAAAAATATTGGTCATATACATCATGATCTATTTGTTTGTTTGTTTATTTATTTAAGGTCACTTTATGCTACTATGGCTAATCGGACGATGCTACAGTGGGAGTCCTAAATTTTGCTAATCCAGGTTTTATTAGGATAGGTCTCCTCCGAAAAACGGCATAACTAAGGACTTTTTACTCCCATTAAAAAATCCTAGGACCACCTGCGGGTTTGAACCCGTGACCTTTGGCATAGGAGCCTTTTATGCCAACCACCCAACTTCAAGTGATCCCTCATGATCTCTTAACTTATGTACATCATTTATGTACAAGAGATTTATGTACATAAGTAAAGAGATGATGCTATATATGACCAATATTTGTGCTATATAATATTTTGTGCAATATGGAAATATTTGTAAGTACAATTTAAATACAGCTAATTTAAAAACAAATTTTGGAATATAATATTGATAATTTGAATATTATTTGTTATGGTTGTTGACATGTTTATGATATTGAATTGTATTTTAGATTTTTATTGGATGATTTAAAGATGAGGCAAAAAAATACCTCTAAACATCATTAAAGTTTTATTTATGTTAAAATAAGTAATAACATAACATAAAGAGAAGAGAAAGTTATAATTACTCTATTCATAATACTATATACTCTTCTATTATAGTAATTGACATTTAAATTATTCATTTTTTATTTTCACAATTTAGATTTGAGCTAAGGTTTATTTTCGAAACTTCTCAATAACAGGTCATCCGGTCGTTCATGGATCACGAATTGAGTGCGATCAATTTTTTTTTGTTACTAAAATAATTTTAAATCAATTGTCCAAAAGAAAAGGAACGCTCATTTCTTGAAATGGGACATTTCATCCCATGATAGCCCGGTATCTAGCTATACTTAAAGCTGAAAAGAAATGAAATTGTTACTGCGTTCGTCACTGTTTTTCTGATTGGTTCAGTCTATTTGTAAAGAGGGCACGAACGTAAAAGCCAGAATCATTATTACCGACAATCATGCGAGGAGAAAGCTACGGGAATCGAAGTAAAATATTATTAAAAAAAAAGTTTAATGTAACTTTCTCTTCCTATCTAACAGTGATAAACGAATATATTTTCATGGTATGAGTGTTATATATTCCATATTGTTCTTATGCTGTTATATCTTACGATTGATTTTTGTGTAAATTTAATGGAATATTAAATCAGTAATGAATGTTTACTAATATAAAAGTCAAATTTTGGTGGTTTCAAAACCTAATAATATACAGGTAAGTAGTATGTATTAATTAAACTTTATTATTATGTAATTAATTACTAACTAATTTCCTATTTAGTAATATTTATTATTTATAATTTCTAATAAATGAAGTATATTTTTTGTTTATTTTCCATTCTTTGCCATAAAATCGTGAAATGAAGTTAGCGGAATAACAATGGTACTATAAGCAAATAGAGTACGCTACACAAGCGCAGGATTATATTTAATGATTATATTATGATCATTAAAAGTACTTAGAAAGTGGCAGTACTTTTGTTGAAATCAAGGGACATGAAATTCAGAATATTTGTTCTGTAACTCGTATGACTTACCTAAACTTTGTAGCAGAGATGAGGATAGAACATTCAAAAGCCCATCTGAGGATAGAACGAAAATCACTCAATATATCTTCGGCTGGGAACATCTGAACCTATATATTCTCAAAGAGTTAGCGTATGAACCTCAGGGGGACAAATACTGAAATTTATACAAATTGAATCATTTAGCAGGTTTTATCTAAGTTGTGTATATATGTCTTGTTATTGAACTTCTTCTATTTTCATAATGAAGTTTAGAAATGGCTAAAATGATTCAAATAGTTGAAGAACTCAAATAAACTTAATAAATAAATAGTAAACAGTAATAATTAAATGTGCCAACTTGAATTGAACAAAAAATAATCAATAATTAAAAAAAAACACTATAAACTATGTATAACAATAAATGAGTTGAAGATGAGGAAGATGATTGGGGGTGATTGATGACCGCACTTAATACACATTAATAAGTAACACTTTTTGTAATTGTGTGCCGAAGTTTCGGCCTACATCAGGGCTAGGAGAAACAAGATAACAATCAATGCAATTAGAAAATTAATAATAAGCTAGGTACAATAATATGATGACAGTAATACAATTTGGAAACAAACATAAAATTAAATTAAAATGGTAATAAGATGACAGTAATACAATATGGAAGAAAACAAAATTAAGATGATAATATAATAATATGAGAATATTTGAAGAATATTAATAGAAACTAAGCAAAGAATTAAAAGTTAAAAAGAAGAACAATATGTGAAGAATTAAAATTTTTAAATATGAACAATTTTGAAGTTATATTTGACGGTAGTATAGAAACAGAACATAATCATTAAAAACGAGAAAATATAGAAATACATTTTTTTAAGTAATACAATAATAATATGCTAACACTTCTATGTGAGGATACATAACGGAAAATATATGAATACGGAAAGAGCGAGAAAGAAATAAGTGGTGAACAAAATTGTACCTAATTATTTAATTTCATTGGTTGTTATCTTGTTTCTCTTAGCCCTGATGAAGACCCACAATGTTGGCCGAAACTTCGGCCATAATTACAATAAGTATTACTTGTTAATACTGTTTGTTTGATGACCGTACCCCCAACCATCTTACTCTAAAATTCTTAACGGTCAACTAAACTCCGTCTATTATAAATGAACTGAAACGTTTTGATCAAATGAGTTTGTTGCTAAGAGTTTGTGTATTTCTTCCAAAAAAAAGGTGATATAAACAAACATCTATATTATGCATTACTAATAATGTTTTAACCAAAATTGAAAATTATATTTTTTTAATAACTAAGATAGACAAGAGTTAAGATAAGCATTGCGAGAACACCACCGAAGGTAGAGGCCATGGCTGTTCCCGCCATTGTCTTAGAATACAGGAAAGAGATCTGCATACAATGCCAAGGCTCGCCATGTTACTTCCCCTCGCTGGAACATCCAGGTCCCTGCCTCCAATCGGTTCGTCTCTTTTGGGAAAGTGTACCACTTTCGGATCCCATAGTCAGCAGGGCTATATGTCAAAAGGGTCGGGCGAAAATTCAGAGGTTGAGGCCTACTTCTTTTCTGTCGGACCTCACGGTGGTTCGGATCACGGCTACACCCAAATCCGTTATAATCACTTAATTCCTACCATAGGCTTATAAAAACAAATTATAGTTATTAATTAAAAAAAACGCTGCAAAATATTGCACAATAGTTTATTATTTCCAAATAACAATATTAGGGTATAACTGTTTATAGAGGTATTGATTAAGTAATATGAAAAGCAATAATTCAAAGGATAATATATCACTACCGCTGATTTCAAAACGCAATATGTCAGCTATTTCTTAACCAATTTCAATGATTCTTTTTTATTTGGTCAAAAATTCAATTTTCTATCAAATGGCACTAAATTTTACTATTTATTTATTTATTAATTAGGATAAACGGATTTTTTTTTATTTGTTATTCTGATTCTACGCATCTTGAAACGAAAGCTCTCAAATTTTGAGTAGGAGTAATTTTTTTTGTGTGCCGATTACAAAGGTTGATTATTGAAAATAATAAACCAAAAACATTTTTTTTTTTGCTCTTTATTCATCGTGTTGATCTTTCGAAAATCTTTTCGATTTTTCTGTATCTTCAATAATCACCTATTTTTTGTGGAATTACATCTATTACAATTTGTTACTTATAAAATAGCTAAAATATGCATAATGATTGTTTTCTCTATCTTCGAAAATAAAGTAGTTACAAGCGTATATATAAGTGAGATTTCAATTTTTTTTATTTTTCCTTTTTCTTTTCTTTTTTTGTTTAGCGCGCTCTACTGATTCTAGAACTCTAAACTTTTCTTTATCATCAAAAATAACTGAGTCATGAGCGTATTTATGTGTAAAGTTTAAATTTTTTTCTTTTCTTTTTTCTCTTTTATATAATTATTCGCGGTTTTTTGGTTAAAAAACACTGATAAATGTTTTCTCTATCTTCAAAAATAACGAGTTATTGAATTAAATAACTTTTAATCGGCCGCCATTTCAAAACTAACCAGCTGATATCAAAGTCTAGGTGTTAGGATCATCGTTGCGTGGACTAGTATTTTTGTGGCGAATTTTAAATAAATTTGGTCCAGTAGTTTCGGAGAAATGCCGCGGACAGCGGACAAACAGATTTTTTTTATTCGTTATTTGGATTCTACGCATCTTGAAACCTAAGCTCTAAAATTTTGAGGGGGCCGGTGGTTATTTTATTTTTATTTTTTGGTAATTTACAAAGGTTGATTATTGAAAATAATAAACCCAAAATATGCTAGGAACTTCTTAGGCTCAGTCCTTCTTGCATCTAGTTTTCTTCGCAGAATTTATTCCTATTTTAGTATTATAAAAAATAAATTTTCTCGAGGAAGGAATGACATTTTATATAGAATGGATTCATCAGGATAAAACCACATCTAAAATGAAATAAAGTCCCTGGACTCATATAAATTACAGGTTTAGAATCGACACTTTATGAATATTGTCTAAAAAATGTCTTCTTTATTTAATTTTGTTCAACCCTACCTTGCCTTTGAAGACGTAGTACATCAAATTTAAGTTCGAATGACTTGGACTCAAATGGAATGTTTTTGCGGGTAAGACAGCAATATCAATCAAATAATATAAATAAAATAAGCTCCGAAAATGATAATAATTAGCAGCATGCAATAATAAGCTAATGAAAATCCATTTCCGAAGCCAGAAACAATATGGCGCCCGTATAACAATGTATTCCATGTATTTAAGGCATATCCAGATCCGTTAAACGGAATTTCGATTCGAATGATTTTTGAGAAACAACATACTTTAACATGTTTAACGAAAATGAAAATAGTACCTCTAATGTTTACTCTGCCACTACAGTTTTTCTGCAGGATTTGGTATTATAGCGAATGTCGTACATAATTATTGTTGTGCTGATCGAGTTAGGTCTTCCTGCCACCTTCTTTAATGGGGTTATATCTGGCTATGACTGTTTCAATATCCATTTGGGTTAGTAAAAAGTGATTTTCACACATTTGTATCACAATTGTGTGTATTTTTTTTCTTATCCTCCGACTTTATTTAAAATACTTATGTTAAACAGATTCTGTAAGTCAATATTTATTGTTACATTGAATACACTTATTGAGCGAGTATAGGTTTGACTGCCAAGATTTTTAAGTTGCTTCTTTTGGGTGTTATTGTTATATTTCGAAGTGTCAATGAACGATTTTCATAGCTGTCAACAATATACAGCCAAAATAGGAATTGATACTAGGCCAATGATATCAGAAGAACAGTGATTAAAAAAAAATAAATATATACTTGTATCCTATTATGGAACGAGAAAGCTAGGGTAACATCGGTTGGGTGTTTTGTATTTGAGCGTGACTTTACTATAGGAATCCCACCGCAGCTATGGAGAAAGCTATGGACGTGTGAGTTACATTTTGTTTGTGCGAAACAGCGGTTGGTAAAAAATGACCACGACTATAAAATTTTGCGGTACTTGGGGATGGTTCGATGTCATGGTTTTAAAATTAAATTTTTCTGAAAATGCTAATTACATTAAGATGATCAGGACGTAATTAGTATTCAAGTACGTATTATTGATCAGTATGTATACTCTCTTCAGATATTTTATTATTATTATAACATCATCTTTATAATATAATTATTCACATACATTGAATGTGAAGTATTATTTTCTTCTTGACCAGCGTCCTGAATTTATATTGTAGTTTAGTATATCTCTCGGCCATCGTCTTTTAAGTCTTCTTTGGGTCTGCCCTGGTAACAGGAAGGATAAAAGGAAAGAAACAAGTTGATTTGGGTGGTGATTTTTCGAAGAATGAAACGTATTATATTTGTCATGAATGTAAGAATTTACATTGGGATGTTTGTGTCATTGTGTATCGTGTGATTCGAAACATACCATGGTGCGTGAATAATTTTTCGTAAAATTTTGGATTGAACTGTTTGTATTTTGTTTGTGTGTACGTGATTCGCAGAACCCCGAAGTTTTGCTCCGATGTCCAGATTGGTCTCAGTACAGTAGTGTAAATTAGTCGTTTGTTTCATAAATTTAGTGCTGATCTGTAATCCAATAGACGTGAAAGTTGTTTATAACGTCTTGTTGATTCTTGTTGCTGTAATTTCGTATGTATGTTCCATGTTAGTCTTTTATCTACATATTATATAATATAATATAGAAAATTGAAAAATCGTGAGAATACGAACTAATTAAAAATAGTAACTAAAATAACTAAGCTAAAATACATAAGCTTGTCTATATAATTAAGAAATTAATGTCTAAGAAACATAATAACACAAAAGTTTAATTCGCGTTGGTGATGAAATGTTAAAAAAATTTAATATACAAAACGTACGAAGTTGAGCTTTGGGGCTCTACTAAACCATCAAATTCTTCCCGTATTCAATCCTTACAATCCAAAATCCTTCGAAAAATTCTCAATGCTCCTTATTTTGTCACCATCAAACTCATCCATAAAGACCTTAATGTTCCTTATGTTGCTGATTTGGCCCGTACGAGGTATCATTCCTTCCATGGCAAACTCCACTCCCACATTAACCCACTAGTTTCATCCTTGCTTCCTCTTCCATTCCTGACAATCCTCCGAGGCGTCTGAAAAGAAGATGGTCTCAAAACCTTCTAGTGTAATTACCTAGTGGAGTGTTGCCAACGGGCATATTCTCTTCATGTCTTTTCATTATATTTCATATTATCTGTATTATGAGCCAATTTACTTGATTTATTTAATAATACAGTTGTAAATTTCCATAAATTAACAAATAAAAAAAAAAGAAAAACAACACAAAAAGTGAAGGCACATAATTCTAAATTAAATATCCTCAATATAGTTTAGGAACTGTTTACGTTTCTGATTTACCTGAACAATCAATGTAATTTTTCTGATTTACATTTGTGTCTTTAGCACCCCATTTGTACTGATTAAGGAAAACATAAGTTGCTCAGCTCTATATAAGGAGTGAAATAATTACTTGCTCGATCTCAAGCAGTAAATTTATGTGTGAACATTTTTCTAAACCAGTTTAGAAAAAAAAAACTAAGTCATGAATAATTCAGAAGCATTTCTCTTACCTTACATTGCATAGATGAAAAATGTACGGTAATCATTTATTTCATCTGACCTATGGATGAGTAAATGTATGAGAAAAATACCCATAAACCTACAATACATATATTATATATATATTATATATATATATATATATATATATATATATATATATTAAAAATAAATCTTCCCATTGATAGAGGAACATAACTGTTAACTAAAATCTACCCTTTGAATCTATATGATATGCTTTTGTTTGTCTATTCAAATATCTGATTTTTTGTTTGCATTCAGTCGTAATTCTGAGGATTCATCCATTCGATGAGATTCCCAAGAGCTTGCTTTATTTTTACTTTTACTTATTTTACCTATTTTAAAATATATTTTAGGGGAAAGTATTGCGATCCTGAAAATTATCGAATTCCGTTTTCAACGGAAATACACGTTTTAGGGTCTCCTGAGTCCAAATAATGAAGTCCTATAAAAAGGTCTGTGTGTTCGTCTCTGTGTTTGTAGAAAGTCTAGCGCTAAAACGATAATTTGTATAAAAATGAAATTTCATATTTTAAGAGTGTTTATACCTTAGATGTTATAGGAACTTTTCCATTATAATCGGCCAACCAAAATATCCACTTTATACCATGCATTTGGCAGTTTTTTACGATTTTCTCAAAAAGGGCTTAAACGATTTTTATTAAACTTGCTATATCGATGTAAAATTTAATGAGCTTTAATATGATGTAGGTTTCATTCTCCTTGAAATAGTTTGATAGGGCTTAAATGTCGAAATTTTACATTACCTTCAATTTTGTAGATTCGAAAAAATTAACAATTTCATGTTTTGAGCATTGATAAAAAACGGCTAAATATATATGTAGGACGAATTTGATAATCAACTAAAGGATAATTGAGCAAAAGTAGTTTTTAATATAATTTTTGTTTTGTTTAAGATAAGAACCATAATATATATGTATAATATACTGTGGAAAGCTAAAGATTTTAGAAAAAAATGTTATCTTATACACTAAGTTGTAAAATGTAATAGAGAGTGATCATTGTTAAAATATTGTATTAATTTTACTCATCTGTAAATAAAATTTTGTTGAAATTTTATAATCCTTGCTTTGAAAGGAAATACTTTTTTAGACAAAAAAAAAAAATAAAAAAAAAATATTTTCTCTCAAATGGTCTGAGTGTGCATCAACACGAGTTAAGTCAAAAATGTGAAAATAGCTCAAGGGTTGTTGAAAAAAAAAAAAAAAAAAATTCCATATTGATCTAAAAAATGAAAAAAAATCATAACAGGGTTCAAAGACAATCAACTGCTTATGAACCATTGGTATAGAAGCATTTCAACAATAATTAAATAATTTTAAAGTAGTTTTCAACAAGTAATGTAAGTGATAAATGTTCTGTGAACCAAAGTTTTTCATTATAATTTAAATCTACAGCTCTAGTAGAATGAAGCTGGATTTGATACTAGTGAACAAGGCAAAACACCTTTTCTATTTACGTTTGTATTAATGTCAACTAGGGGAGCGGCGTGGTCTAGTGGATAGAGCACTAGTCTGCTGTGCTCCGGGTCCTGGGTTCGAATCCCGCCTGTGGCAGAATATTATTTATCCTGTTAATTCAGTCGGGGGGCGAACCTAGGGTATGGAGACCCTCCTGGGCTGACCCAGCCTCTATAAAGTGGGTACCCAAATTAATTGGGGAAAATCCTGGCGGCTGAGCGTGATTTAGGCCTAATCACCTCATTGCACTGCCGTTGGCCTAGAAACAGTACGAATCTCTATATATACTGAGCCCAAGACCCTTCATGGGTTGTAGTGGTACAGGTTTTAATGTCAACTATACCATTGAAATGCTCTGTCTAAAATATGAATGCAGGTGAAGCAGAAAAATGTTTCCTTAATTAAAACCAGTGACAAATATACCTAATAATGAAAGGTCAATGGTAAGGGTAAAGTAGGTCAATACCTATTTCTTAGGAATTTGAATTATAATTTTCTAATTGAAAAATTAAGGTTTATATGTATAATCCTATACAGTATTTATGATTTACAATTAGTTTAAATAAAATTAATTCCAATTATATCACCAAAATGAACCGATTTCCTTAAATTAAGCTACAATGAGAAAAAATAATTAACTTTAAATGACAATATTGACTGTGTATAATGTATTTTCTGGTTATTTTATTTTTTTCGAATGTAATAGTGATAGTTGTATAATATATGGTTGTAGTCAAAGATTTTAGAAAAAATGTTATCTTACATAGAAAGCATTCAGAGCATGATAATTTTTGCTGTAATATTCTATAATTTATAATAAATGTTTCCTTTAAAATTGTATGTAATTTTTTTTTTTTTTTAACTTTAAGCCAAAAATGAACCTCATGGTTGAAGAGTCTCAATGATTATAAAAACTACAAAGTAAAAAAAGAAAGTATATTTAAAAGATTTAAAATTGATTCTGAAAAAAATTATTATTAGCCAGTTGATTAAACAGAGCCATCAAAACAATTTTTAGCATATGTTTTTATCTCTTAAAACCATAAATAATTAACTCTTAAAGGAGTTAGATATATTTATTCAACCATTTTTCAAATTCATACGTTCATTAATGTTTGACACATTTAACATACATTGTAATAAGTGAAGAAGTTTTAGATTATACTGTCTAGTATATTTATGTTACTGAGACATATTTATTTTATCTGAGTTCTAGAGATTAAATCTAAGGACAAAAAAAAAAATTAACAACACACAGTAAAATAATACTGAGATGGAAGATGTCAAATGGCATTAAGACTCTGTAGCAAATCCAATAAAAAAATAAAATTGTTTATTTATTAGGGATGAATCAATCATTTAGCTATACATAATAAAATTAGGGCTCAAATACAAAATGCATAGTTCATGTGACATTTAATGTTATATAAAATTACAAATGATGTAATATATATAATAATTAGTATGATGAAGAAAAATGTTGCAGAACAAAGAAAAAAATTGAAAAAACTATTTTGAAGCTCTTCATGAATGCATCATATGTAATCGTATGATTAAAGATTAATATCTTCAACACAATTCTATTAAATTTTAAAAAAATAAGCTAAAATTGTCTAAATTTAAATAAATCAATGTAATATGGTAATGAAGATTAGACATTAATCAAGGTATACTTGATAAATTAATATGAGAATTTTTTCAATCCTTTAAGTTTCTAGTTAAATGAGGAGAAGAAATCAACTTATTTGAGAACAATATAATTTATTATAATATGAAAGAGATTGAAAAAAAAAAAAAATGCTGAAAATTATTACACAATGGCTTATTATTTCCAAATAACCATATTAGGGCATAGCTGTTTATCTGGCTGTTGATAGCCAATTAAGTAATATGAGAATCATTAATTCAAAGCATCACATCATAACACTACCACTGATTTCAAAACACAATATCTAAGCTAGCTGTTAAACCAATTTCAACGATTTTTTTTCATTTGGTCCAAAATTTAATTCTCTATCAAATGGCACTAAAACCAAAAAATAGACATTTTTGGTGTTTATTCATTAGGAGAAACAGATTTTTTTTATTTGTTATTCGGGTTCTACGTATCTTGAAACGTAAGCTATCAAATTTTGAGGGAGGTTATTTTTTTGGTCGATTACAAGGTTCATTAATGAAAATAATAAACCAAAATATATTTGAGAGGAAAGTTCCTAAAATGCATATTACCCAATTATAAGGAGTCAGTTGAAGTAAAAGATCATATGGAGTTTCTCTTAAGGTATTTTAAGTCTTTAAATGCACTGCAAAGCCCCAATATTATTTGCTGACATGGATTACACACAATATAGCCATCTTCTGAAATTGGCTTTGGATAAGTGTAGTTGTAGAGGTCATGTGAAATTAAAGAAGATGTGGTTCTGTCAAGGAAACATACAGCCTTATTGGCTCATCTAACTAGGCGTTTGAGTGAAATTTAAATTAAAAGAAAAAAATAGGCTTGTTCCTAAATTAATTGTTCTCTGTTTAATGGTAAATGCATAATTAGTTTGGAATACCTGCATTACATTAATATAAAATTTCAAGTTTATTGAATGTTATCAGAAAAACCTTCAACATTTATTGAAATCATATTGAAAACAACAAAAAGGAAGAAATTCTAAATTAAAAAGGATATTTAAATTGAAATTAATTATTTAAACTATATGTAACCAATAAAAATCTATTGATGATTTATGTTAATCATATATATTGAAGATTCCTTATTATATAGATGACATGATCATAAATAAAAGTTCGTAAAAACTAAAAAACTGTTTTATGTTGACAATCTATGAAAGTTCAATTTTATTTGGTAGAATTTACTTAATATACATATTTGTTCCATATGTATAAGTCATGGATTTTCATTTCTTAAAAAAAATTTACAATTTATTCAAAATACGTAAGTAAAACAACCTAAAACCAAAAAATATTTTACATTTAATTTTTGTATGAATAGTTTTTGCACCTTTTTATGAGGTGATAATACAACTGAATTTTGATGATAGATTGAATTATTTTGTATTCAATGATTTAATTGTTTTTCTTTTTATTCAATATGATTGATATATGTACATACCACATATACTGCATCATAAGACTTCATATCACTCTTATATGATAACTGTTTTGGAGGAGTCACTTTCAAGGTTTAATTTCTTGTACTGTTTCATTTCGGTTACTGAGAGTCATGCTTGTCTTGTCATGTCTCATTTATATTGATTTTGAGTTCAACTAAAACATAAGCAATAATGAGTGGCAATGCACTTTTTATAAGTTATAATTAGCAAACATTAGTCAAATATTATTGTAACGATATTTAATGTAAACGATATTACTTTTCTGATATGATGATAAAAAAGAAAAAGTACCTAATAATATTTAAATTAGTGCTAGAAGACTAGGGTTTTGTAAGATCGACTAGTATATAATTTTCCTCCGGAGGGTAAAAAATACAGTCATTATTGGTTTATAGAAAAATCAAATAAAGGACAAAATTACTTTAGAATTATATTAAATTGTAATAAATAAAATAGTAAAACTTTTGCAACAGCCGCGCTACCTTGTGTTCATCTTTGAAAGCTTTTAGGTTCAGCGTTCTTCCCAGAGAGAGCGCTAGCTACGTTTCCGGATACATACTTGTAATTGAAAATCTACAATCCTGGAAAACTATAGTGAAATATTCTTTTAAAACACATTTTATTCATTTATTATATATTACATTAGTATTTATGAAGTCATTATCTTAATAATTCTTTTTTTAAATTTTACATTTAAAATTTTAGGTATTCACTCAATGCTTAGAGATGTGAAGTACGTTTTTAATCTTCCAAAAGGTCCCAATCAGGAAAATAAAATGTACTGCTCATGATCCTCTATATCTCAAAAAAATAATAATATTAAAAAATAAGCGAAAAATGGAATACACCTAGAGATAATATATTTGAAAAGTACTTAAATAGCTCTTAAATTCTGGACAATATTGCTTCTTCTGCTAAGTGACATGCAATTATAAAAAGGAATTACAATAAATATTCATTTCAATTATAAAATATATTCAACTCTGATTTCTTGTTTACTTACTATTCTTCCTTGCAGTTTAGTACATCGCTTCAACCAACAACAAAGTAAATATTGAAAATTACTCTACCAATTTATTTTCCTTCTTTACACGTGAGTATAATAACAATAATAAAAATATTAAAAAAAAGACTCATCTACATGACTATCATAAGGCCGATATGGACTTACGGAGTAGAGCTTTGGGACTTTACTAAACCATCGAATTCTTCCCGTATCCAAACCCTACAATCCAAAATCCTGCGTAAAATCCTCAATGCTCCTTACTTTTTCACGAATGAACTAATCCATAAAGACCTTCATGTTCCGTATGTTACTGATTTGGACCGATCTTGATACCATTCCTTTCATGACAAACTCCATTCCCACCCTAATCCTCTAGTTTCAATCCTTTCTTCCTCTCCTATTCCTGACGGTCCTTCGATGCGTCTGAAAAGGAGATGGCCCCGCGACTTTCTAGTTTAGAGTGGTTCCATTGGGAAGTTTCTCTACATGTGTTTCATGCTTTTTTATATTTCATTCCAATTATGTTGTTTATTTTGTTTATTTATTTAACGTCACTTTATGCTACTATGGCTAATCGGACGATACTACAGTGGGAGTCCTAAATTTTGCCTATCCAGGTTTTATTAGGATAGGGATCTTTAACGAGTACCTGACATCGCACAGGCTCGGGACCACCTTTTAACGTCCCCTCCGAAGGACGGCGTAACTAAGGATATTTTACTCCCATTAGAAAATCCTAGGACCACCTGCGGGTTTGAACCCGTGACCTTTAGCATGGGAGGCTGTTACGCTAGCCACCCAGCTACAAGTGATCCCCAATTATGTTGTTGTATTCCATTATACAGTTGTAAATTCCAATGAAAAAAAAAAGTAAAGTTGTTGCTTTTTCTCATCCTCAGAAGATGCAGTGTTGTGGTCGAACATAGTTTTACTCAGTGTAGGCCGATGATTTGTACAAATATCTGCCAGCGTTTTAGTCGTTCTGTCGGTGTTGTAACATAAAGGCTTTTCAACCATAAAGGTTATTTTAGATATGTCGGTGTTAGCGAGTTAAATATCTTAATATGTAAAGTATTGGAGGCTATTAAAGAATTTGATATGTATCCGTGAGATAAATAGAGGTATTTGTATTACTTTTAAATTTAAGTAACCTTTCAGTGAAATGATTTACTTCAATGCTTGCAGTTCGAAGTAGGTTCCTGACTTTTGAGGTTTTCAATTATTGGAAAGATGGGAGGTGACATTTCTTGCTCTGCTCGTAGATACGTCCCTATGGATGGATTGAAGAATACTTCAAGCAGTATTTCTCACGACTAGACTTGTATTTATCTATACAGCATTTTCAAGCATAAAGTCCTGCGTATTGAATCTGATAATTAATTTGTTCTTATTAGCTTAGAGGGTAGACAGTTCGGGTGGGAAACCTTAATTATTTATTGTTTTGACACCTCCAAGGTACAGCAGAAAGTAAAAGACTGACCACGTTTGTATTAATTACTTTTATCTCCGTTGATGCCTTGAAAACATTTTAGGTACTTCTATATATATATATATATATATAATATATATATATATATATATATATATATATATATATATATATATATATATATAATACATACTGAAATATATGACATAAATGTATTTCCAAAATAAGTAGGTGTGAATATATGCTTTATTAGCTTTAAACCTAATAGTTATGCGTTATAGGGTCTGTTACGGTTTTTAAAAAAATTACTCTGAAGTCTAAAATAGCATTTAAAAACGTTAGTTCACTTGGATAAAACTGTAGATTAAAAGCATATCTTTAAAACATATATTGTAGCGAAGTAGGTTGTGGTCAGATTTAACTATTTGGTGTTGTTATTATTAGAGCCTAGGAGGTCGGAGGTGAATAGCCGGGCTAACTGTACTACGGCCTTCTCGATTTGCAAACCACTAGCTCGTGAAGGAACTCCTTTATGTTAAAATTACATCTTATATTAATTCTTTTGTATATTAATAAATAATAATTGAGCGTAATAATGAGTATGACTAATCTAAAATGTACACTTCTTTAGATTCAAGACAGTGCAAAATGGAATCCAGAACTTATCAAGCTATATCAGCTATATTTTGATCATTTTCAATTCATTTTCTTATATATTTTTAAGCTAATTAATAGTGTTTGATGATTCATGATCTTACTTTTTTAAATGGATACTTTTTTGTTTGTTTATTTATTTATTAACCTTTATACTGCTGTGGCTAATCGGACGATGCTACAGTGGGAGTCCTAAATTTTGCCTATCCAGGTTTTATTAGGATAGGGATAGACGCTCTATGAATTCCGAACTTTACTGTGAACAGCTGGAAAGGTTGTACGCGAAATTGTCTGAGATTAATTCTGCTTTGTTTAACCGAAAAGAAATTTTATTCCATCAAGATAATACTCTTCCTCACATTTCCTATCAAACCAAAGAAAAGTTTAAAGAACTCCAACCTGCATCATCTAACATATAGTCCAGATCTCGCATCATCGTATTATTGCTTGTTTCGATCCATGGTTCATTTACTTCAAGGGAAAAAATTGATAATTTTGCAGAAATTGAAATTGCGGTCCAAGAGTTCTTTGACAGCCCCTCCAAAACTTGATATCAGCGTGACAATTGGCTAGTAGAAAAATAATGACGGTAGTTAACAATGAAATATAAGATAATAAATGAAAATAAACTATAAGAAGTTAAACGATTTATTTTTGTTTTTACTAGAAGCTTTAAAGATAAGAAGTTTCGTTACGAACGACTAGTACAAAATTTATAGGCATTTGTTATGTCATTACTTTTTGTTTATATAAAATTGTTATCAAGATATGTATTATTTAAAACTGTTTTTGTTCGATTTTCTTGAGTTTATTATTATTTATTTTTTTAAAGTGTCTTTGTTTATTATTTAATGAAGATTTGTATTCTTAGTTATTTTGTTAAGTGTTATATATTTTTTCTTATAATGTCGTTTCTAAAGTAGTTAGCTCAATTCTTATTTCTATATTTATAACATTTCCTTGGTAAATGTAAAATATGAATTTGTCTAAATGAAATAGAGGCCAAACCTCATGCTAAAAGATGTAAATCTTAAAAGCAAAAAAAAAAATATTATTATTATTATTACAACTGAATAAATATTATCTTGCCTCAACAGGATTTAAACCCGGGATCTTGAGATTAGTAACTACACCTCTCAACAACTATATCCTTGTTGAATCAAGCTTGATATTAATAAGTTTACTGTTTGAATGTCAGGGCTATATTTTATTTTATGTTTAGCGTAGGGGAAAATTACAATTTTGTAGCATTTGCTTATAGGAAGGCGTCTCATATAACCGTATAATCTTTAGCGCATACAAATATTATCATACGTAGTAGGAAGGCTTAATATTTCCTGGATTCTCAATTTTAATTAATCTAAGTTTCCTAAACATTGCTTCCAGAATGAATTGTTTGTTTCTTCATTCAACGTCACTTTATGCTACTGTAGCTAACCGGACGAAGCTATAGTGAAAGTCCTAAATTTTGCCTATCCAGGTTTAATTAGGCTAGAGATCTTTAAAAAGTACCTGACATCGTACATATTCGGGACCTCCATTTTACGTACCCTCCGAAGGATGTTATAATCAAGGAAATTTTTACAATATTAAAATAATCTGAGGGCCATTTGAAGCGTTTGAATTCGCGACCTGGGCCTTAGGAAGGTGTTATGCTACTTACTACACCACCAGGGATCCCAATTTTGGAGTTTTTAACTAACCAGACAGTGTTTTGGAAAAAGTAAGTTATATCATAAACCTGCATTTGCACTCAATAACGACGTTAAAACATTTTCCAAGTTCACTTCCTCCAAAATATACCACTTAATCCGTAAGATCTCAACTCGTGGGGACTTTCTTATCTCCATTCTCTGTAAATTTATCATATATCCTTATGTTATTTTTTTTTTATTAATAGTTATTCTTTAAATAATAAAAAATCCTTGTAACATCTGACGGAATTGAACTTCCAACCTTCTACAAGATATTTTTCCAATCGAAATAATTTCTAAGCATTTAATGAATTTAAGAATATCCTTTAGACAATGTTTCGTTGTGTTAGTTATAGCGGAGATGAATATCTGCCTTTTGGTTAATGTCCAACTTCATCAACTCTTTAAGTTCCAATCTTCCAAATAAAGACATTCCACTATTCCAGTAATTGTAGTATTCTCCATTTTTGATTTCCGCCTTCCCTGTCGACGCTTGAACCCCCACAAGAGCTTCCTTATTGTGCAGTGTCCTCATGATCGTATGCTATTATCACCTGGTCTTCAGGAACTGTGAAGAAGTAAAAGCTCTTATTACCTACCATTTGACACTACTATACGTCTTCTTTCACTTTCTCTTTCATATTTTCAAAACATCTTCAACATAAGAATAGATCAATAGTAAAGATATATTACTTCTTTATTTGTACCATGTGGTAATAAGAAAATGACGTTTTCCAGCCATGACACTCTTCATTAATGAATTAATAGGAAAATTAAAGGTATGCTGATTCATATGTTTTATTCGTAGTTTTAAATGTCGACAGCATAAAAGTATCCTTTGCTGTAGGTATTAAGGAAAAAGGCCCTGGTATAGCAAACATTTCAATGCCATGTTTCGTGATTATATGTGCTTTGCAAATTATGCACATGTTGGAGACTATCCACACAAATCTTAAAGTTTTAAAGGGAATTTTGAAGCTAGAAAATTGATCTCTTTAAATGATGTACGGAAGTTTGTGTGGAAAAAACCGAATACAGTTTCTTTTATTTATTAGTGTTTTTTAACCAACAAAACGCGAATAATTATATAAAAGAGAAAAAAATTGATATTTTTCACATAAATACGCTCATAAATCAGTTATTTTTGACGATAGAGAAAAGTATGTATAGAGCATTAGAATCAGTAAAGCTCGATTAAAAAAAATAAAATAAAATACAACGGAAAAATGAAAACAATTGAAATCTCACTTATATATACGCTTGTAACTACGTTATTTTCGAAGATAGAAAAAAAAAGTCATTATTGTTTTTTAGTAATTATATAAAGAGAAAACAGAAAAGAAAAAAATTTATATTTTTCACAGAAATACGATTATAACTCAGTTATTTTTGAAGATAGAGAAAAGTGTGTATAGAGTTTAAGAATCAGTAAAGCGCGATAAAAAAAAAAAAAAAAAAAAAAAAAAAAAAAAAAAAAAAAAAAAAAAAAAAAAAAAAAAGTATTACATGTCAATAATACAATGAAAATGAATAGAAACTTTATTAGCATCAAAACAACTTGAATCGGTAACGACAAACTAAACTTTGCTATTCACAAGTAGATAGCAAATCAGAGTTCCAGGAGATCCCAGTGCTATTCTCCAAAAACATTTTGGACCAAATGAAAAAATAATCATTGAATTTGGTTTACAACTAGCTTAGATATTGCGTTTTGAAATCAGTGGTAGTGTTATGATACGATGCTTTGAATTAATGCTTTTCATATTACTTAATTGCCTGTCAACAGCCTTATAAACAATCATACCCCAATATTATTATTTGGAAATAATAAACCATTGTGTAATGATTTGCAGGGTTTTTACAATTTATTTTCCTCATTCATTTCAACCTTAATTATTTCTTTCTTCTATATAAATTGATTTTAATGTCCAATGTATTATTCAATAATAAGTTACATACATTAAGAATTAAATGGAAAAAACTGGGTTTGCCAATACTTTTTGACCCACTGTAAGTACTGACATCGGACCCCTTAGCAACATCGGGTTAAACGTCGCGGTTCAATTCGTGTCTGGGCGTATTGAAATTTATTTTGTGACGGTCACCTCGGAATAGGTTTCCAACTTTCCACTCTAGTTTGAATAGGTTGGTAACCCTTTGATTGAAAGACAAACCAGCAAACCGTTATTCTTATATGATATAAATGATATATTAGATAAGAAAAATGGCCATTCGCCACTGCTAAGTTCAAAAACCTATTTCTTAACACTGATTTCAATGATTAGCTTTTTGCTTTGTAGGAAAACGAATATCACTAACGAGTACTAATTCAAAAACTATATACAATTTTTCCTCTATCTTCAAAAATGAAAACTGAGTTATGGTCGTAAACATAGGCAAGATTTCAATTTTCTTTTTTGTAAAATTTTGGTATTCGAAAATTCTTACGATAGACAGACTATTTTTTTTTTATTAGTTATTTGGGTTCTACGTTGACATCAAATTTTGAGGGAGGGTGGGGAGAGAATTTGTTTCTATCAGTGGATTACAAAGGTTCATCATAGTCAATAATAAACCAGAAACATTTATATTTGACTTCTTTTCTATTTTATTTTGATTATCTTTATTTTATTTGTTTTTTTCTTTTTTATCTCCCCGATCTTGCCTTTCTGGGCTATACGGGTGTTATCTCATGCATGGGTAAGGGTGGGGGATTTATTGCAGAGTTGTAAGTCCCTCGAAACTGAAATACATTTTTTTTCAACTTATATACGTTACTCGGGTTCTACGTATCTTGAAACGTAAGACCTCAAATTTTGAGGAAGGGAATTTTTTTTTTCTTAGTCGATTACAAAGGTTCATTATTGAAAATAATAAACCAAGAATGGCAAACTAGGGTTTTATTATTCGATGTGAAATTGACGAAGAAATTCAAGCGATGTAACTTAAGTTCAGTATCTTGTTTTTGGGTTGCAATTATTTCGCATTACCGACCTAAGAGTAATGTCATGGCATGACGACAAAACCGATTATGCAGTGAGAAAAGCACAAAGAGCCTGAAGCGGTACCGAAGCATACGTGTGGGAGGTGTGCCGTGAGAATAGCGTCTATCGTGCTATACCTCGTCTGGTCACTTACCTTCAAAACCACCTAACGGTCGCGGGATCTACATTTTTTCAACTTGAGATTTACATATTTCTTCAACTTTCTCCTATGTCTTGCACAATGCAGGTTGTTAATATAATACTCTGTTTTCAATAAACCTGTCCGAATAATCAAGTGCCAATTTTATTCTAGTTTGAAACGTTGTTACATTAGTAGCTGAGGCTTCACACGAAGTGCGTTTAGCATAATCCTCGTGCGAATAAATACTTTCGCAGGTTTTAGGTATGCTAATGCATTCGTTACAGTGGCTCATCCGAAGAAAATAAAAGGTATGAAAGGTCCCTCCTCTAAAATTAACACCGAGAAAATAAAAACTACTCGATATACGAAATACCTGCTGGTAACAAAATCTTGAGTTACTATTATCATTAATTATTATTTAAAAGGCGTCATCTTAGCAACGTCGAGTCATTTGTTGTCGATTCGTATTGGACTGCAAAGGACTTTTATGCCGTCCAACAGAATGAATGTTGTCCTAGAATAGATTGACAACTTTTTAGTCAGATAGTAGTTGGGTATAGACCAAATGCGTACGGAGAAGAGATTCAAAGTGAGTCACTTCTCACCACCTCCAATCACCAATGATCGGGACAAATAAAAATGGGAATTTATTAGTTTAATTCTCATGTTGTTTGTTTGTTGATTTAACGTCACTTTAGCTAAACAAACGGTGATAATAATATTTTACGTCCTCTCGTCAAATACGGTCATCTGGCGGGTTCGAGCCCCTAACTTTAGACATAGAAGGCTCTTATGCTAGCTACTACACCACAGGTGACTTTGGGAGTTGTTAAGCAAATAGACAAACAACCTGCGTTTGCGTCTCCTAATTCCTCCTCCTAAGTCTAGCACTGAATCCGCCATAATTCATCAACTCATTTGAGACTTTCTTATCTTCACTATCAGAAACAGTAAATGTATCCTTGGGTAAGTGACTTAGGGATTTTTCGGGAATGCGGGAAAGTATCAGTTCTGTCTGAATTTAACCTAAAACCTTACGTTCTAACAATGTAACAAAAGAAACACAAATGAAAACACAAATAATTATCAAAATATAAACTAACAAAAACAATACTATCTGTAATATAAATACGACGCTGCTGAAAAGCGGTGAAATGAAATGATAATTAAGATGGATATGCATGGTAGGTGACATAATTATTAAAAATAATTTATTATGTGTTGTAATTAAATTGTTGAAAATGCATAAATGCAATGAAACTTTAATTGATTACAGAAGCTTGAGAATGGCCCTAGAGGCTGAAACGTTGCGATGACTGGATAAAATAAATTGTTTTTAAAAAAAATATATCCTAGAATTTCTTTTGTAAAACGGCCTAATATTTATCGAACAAATATTCAAACAAAAGAACAATTACGACAATGATGAGAAAAAAATAAATACTACATATATAAATTCTAAATATAATGCACTTAATCTGCCAAGATAGTTAAATAATATTCATTATACATACAAAATATATTATATAAAGGGTCCTTTCGTACTGATCAGTTCTGTTTCTTTGAGAGGTTCTATTTGTTGTATGGAAAAATAAATTAATATAAAGTGTTAAAATAATTATAATTTTTAAAAATCCTTTTTAAGAGTTATGTCAGGTTGTGAGTTTCTCCAATTAAGTAAAGCCAAGAATTATTATCCCGTTTAATTGAAAGTTCGAAGGTTTAGATTAATTGTTTAGTAATTATCTATAGCATAGCCTATTCTTTAGTATTGAGTAATATTTTAGATCTTATGTATTGAATCTGGTCCTGAAAAGTAATTAGAACATTGAGTTGGGACTTATAAGTACCGTTAAAAACTGGAACATTGATATGTTTTTAGACTGAATTAGTTATTACAAAAATATATTTAAAAATAAAACATAAAAAAAAATACAAGAGCCTTTTTAAATCTATTCATTTTTTTTAAGTTATTTAAAAAAATGGATTCATAGGCATTGATTTGAGGAAATAATATATGTTTTTTTGAATGTAGTTTTTCTGATGATTCACAAGTAACCGTTAAAAAGTTACATTAGTAAGCTGCATTAAAACGACATAATAATTTAGGATAAAGAGAGCAGTTTAGAATAACTGGATGAAAGCAGTATGTATAAATATTCTAATTTAAAATAAATGAGATATAGAAATGTTTGTATGTATTATAATATTGTAATTGTCTCATTCTCAAGGATTTGAAGAAATAAATTTGACTTACTTCAGGAGAAAACGAAGCAGTTATAATAGCCAATCAAAGAATGATTAAGCGTATTTATAAAAAATATAATTTGATTTAAGTGGTTTATAATGTTCTACCATTTAAGTGGAGCCACACAAGGGATGGGATGCTTTTAATTTTTTTTTCTCGATTTTTATCTCAAGGGTTGGGTTGTTTACGTCGAGATACGTTTCTTCCGAGAAGTTTCTCAGACCGTTATTTGGGCTGCATTCTGTTGATTTGGGACGTCCACACCTTACGGCTCTTTCCAATGATTCATACTAGTTCTCTTTCATTTTCGGAACAGCTAATGGAATTCCCCAGGTAGCAATTCATCTAATTGTGGGTTAATATTGAATCGATGTCTGTACCAAAACTACTAAATAGGTTTCAATTTTTTCTTAAATAAATGGGCATTTTCATTTTTTTTCCGAGGAGGAATTTCATCTGAAATATGTGTTTTTGTTTTTTTTAACTTTACATCTATTACATCATCATATTGACAATTTTATATATCTTTTCCTTTAAATTGTTTATTTGAAAGACATATAGACGTAAATTAATTAGTTATGATAATAATTAATTAATGATTTTTTAAAAAATATGAACCATTACAATTAAGAAGTGTCTCAGGATGGAAACAAGTTGTTTATAAAAATGTTAAAACTCCTCCCATCCCTTCTCCCATACTTCCGATTCTCTAACTCTGAAAATTTGTCATCATCATTATTTGAAAGACTGAATAATGTGTTTTATATTAACTTGATGTAGTAAACATTACCCTTACTCACCATGTTTATCACCGACCGAAGCTTAATTTGCCATTTCAACAACTTTGTTTTCATACATTATTACTTCTGTAAAATGAAAATCATAAACATAATACGAACATCAACTGTTACTTTTTAAGTAATAATATATGGCATATAGAGTATTTTGAAAAACTTATTTGAATTTTAAAAATGATTTCTCAACTTATTGTAATACTTGAGTTTCTTCAACACATATGGTCAAAAACTAAAATTTGACAAATATTCCTTACTTAAATGATATAAATTTTCTCACATTAACCAACCTTAGTCATTTATCTGGACATTTTCTTTTTGTTTTAAAAAACTCTTTATCAATCATTAACATACACCTTAAAAATTATAATGATGGAGTTTAATTGACCGATGAGAATATTAGATGAGGAAAATGGTTGGGGCTGAGTTCATCAAAAAGTCAGTATGTATTTTCTTTCTTATTATTTTCTCTTTTTCCGTTATATATTCTCACATACAATTGTTAGCTTAATATTATATTACTTAAAAAAATAATTATCTTTATTGTTTCTCGTTTCTAATGGTTATGTTCTTTTTATATACTATCGTCAAATATCACTTCACAATTGTTCATTTAAAAGTTTAATTGTTCACATATTGTTCTTCTTTTAACTTTAATTATTTGATTATTTTCTCTTTATAGTCTTCAAATATTCACATTTCAATATTATCATCTTAATTTTATGTTTGTTTCCATATTGTATAACTGTCATCATATTATTGTACCTAACTTATTGTTAATTTTCTAATTGCATTGGTCTTCTTGTTTCTCTTAGCCCTGATGAAGGCGTCGGCACACAATTACAATAAGTATTACTTGTTAGTGTGTGTTTTTTTTTTATGACCGCACCCTCAACAATCTTCCTCATCTTAAAATTTATATATTTTTTGCAAAATGGACAGTTCTAATAAGTTTGAGAAAAATAATAATATTAAGCGATGCATTTCTGTATTTATAAAAACTAGTTACCATATTCTCTTTATAAGGTCAGGTCAGGTGAATCTTGTGCAATTTGGTTCCTGAATTTACGTAAAATTTTTCTTCTATGAGGTTGACTTTTTTTTTTTTTTTTTTTGCTAAAGCCCACACGAAAAATCGTCTTTTGAATATTTCAACAACTCTACGTTTTGTGTAAACTAAACATAAAACCAATAATCTTGATCGACCAATATACAAAGATACTAATATATAACAATATTTTAAAAGCATATAGACTTATCGTTAATATATTATATAATATAAATATATTATATACATATATATATTTCATTTCGCTGTAAAAAATAGAAAACTTATTTATAAAATCACGTTGTTGTTTTTAAGGTTAAAACTTCATGAATGGGACTAAATTACATTTAAAATCGTTTGTAACACATTGAGCAATTATAGGTGTGCTTACAACTTCTATTGCGCTACTCTAAATTTGGCAAAATAAATTTAGGATCCGTCACGAAATAACAACTTTATTCGTTGTATATAAAAATAGTTGATAGCAAAGTCATACGTATTATATTTAAATTTACCATAAAAATATTTATTAAATTTAAATTAACACATAATGAAATAATCACGAGATTGCACGTAGTTCATTTCAAGGTTTCATAAATATATATATATATATATATATATATATATATATATATATATATATATATATATATATATATAAAGATTCGAATAGTATTTGGATGAATTATTTTTTTAAGATTGAGTAATTATAATTAAGCGAATATGAAAGCAAGAGTTATATGCTTTCTTAATTTTTAAAATTTTTAAATATCTTTGCCGTTACTCTCCTCTGAACTTATATTTTTTTCTATCTATAATATTTTATTTTGAGAATCTAGTTTACACGAATTAATTGAACTAAGTAATCCTAAATATGCGACTTTACGCATTCTTTAGATATATCTGGCAGTGAGTAAATATTTAATATTCTTCTTGCAACTTGGTGAGGAAGAATACTGTTATGATGAACAGGTTCAGATCACTTTCCTCACTTGAAGAAACTACCTCGCACTCCTACGGAACTCACTTCATTTCTCTTACCTTGTAGTTTCTGATGAATTTTCACTATATTTTTTGCTACAAACTAATATAGTGCTGTCTATAAGATGATAGCTCTATGGTGATAGTTAGAGTACTAAAGCTAAATTATGATCGTGTAACTTTGTATATAACTTTATTGTGATTTTATTACTCATAATCTACTTACTATCAGACTAGTATATAACTTACTAATAATAAATTTATAATAACCGTTTTATAATATAACTATATGTAGTCGTTTTTTATAAAGTTATTTTATACATTTTTTATGTTATTATAAAATTTGACATGAAAGATTACTATCAGCGGGTACAAGAAGTATAGTGATGCTCTTCTTATCTGATTACACTTCTTCATCTTCTACTTTTCTGAAATTACGCTTATATTTATAATAAATATTTACTTTTTCTTGATCGTTCAAATACTCAGGAGCCTGGACGATGATACGTAATACTCGTAAAAAAAAAAAAAACAAAAGAAAAAAAAAAACAAAAAACGTACAAATCACATGAAAATCGCTTCTTAAATTCGTGAAAAAAAATACTATTATTCCGTTGTTCTTGGCCATTAGGATCATCGGATAATTTTTTATGTCATTTCCTAATTTCTAAAGTCATTTTAAAACGTAATCTTTACTGAAAATACTAGAAACTTCGTCGTTGATCACATATATGCTTTATGTATACATTTGTTATATGTATGTGTAAGCTGGCCTAGTAAAACCAAGTGGCGGATTTATTTATTCTGTTATTTAAGGCGAGGAGCAACCAAGGGGCATGGAGACCCCATGGAACACACAGCCTCTATTAAGTGGATACTCAAAAATTGGGAAAAAACCTAACGGCTGAGCGCGATCTATCTCTCATAAACTTCTTGCACACCCGTTGATCGTGAAACAGTTCGCATCTCTAAAGTACTGAACCCAAGACACTACATGTTTTTTTTCAAGGAAATTGACGACTTGGGACCACGCTACCACTCTTTTGCTTTTGGCCCATTATTGTTTCCATGTTCCTTTTTCCGCTCTTCAGTATAAATCTGACTTTATTGATATTAAATTTACAGTTTTTATCAAGTACTGAGTTGAGATAAAAACGTAAAAAAAATCACTTGTGTGTGTTCTGGATTCGACAACTTTCGGTTTGTTCGATGCTTCCATTCTTCTTCCGTTCAAAACAGATATTTTCCTCTTAAATAGCGTACAGGAATCGATTTCCAAGATTATCCCTTTGGACTGCCTTTGTACCTGATCTGTTTGTTTGCGGACGGAGCCAGAGGTTGTTTCGGCTATAGGAGCCACACCAGATCGGTTTCTCGGCTATTAACCGGTTTACTTTGGGCGTGTACTCTCACTTCACCTTAAATTATCAGGCTCTACATTACGAAGACAGTGTTACAACAATACTCTCACTTGATGTTGGAACTTCGTTTGAGGGCATCTATTCCGGCCGTTACATAATGATTATATAGATTCAACACTTGTGCTAATCTTCCTCACGAAATACGATTGAATACTACTACAAAGGGGTGCCTGATAAATGCTGAAACTGCTCATTTTATTTAAAATGTGTTAATGCCAATCACTTCTAGAAAAGAAAACGTCTAGCAGTTCAAGACGGAGAAAAGTGACTTTTACGAATACTAAAGAAACTATCATATTTTACATGGCAATGTCTATATTTCTAAGAAGCATTAAAGGGTCTAATAATATTTATAATTAAATTGTAGTAGTTCATTAATACCATAATTATTATATTTATTCTAAAGATATAGTGACAAGAAAAGCTCAAGCCAATGCGTGGATGGTTAACAATCTAAATAAAAGAGTAGTTCTTGTTTGGGCACTATCGTACTTAGGAATATGAGGAAATGAGAAGGCAGACCAAGCAGCCAGAGAGGCAGGCATTGCCCTCTATAGAAATAATGCACAAAGTCTGACATGTGTACCTATCTAAAAAACCGAAGTAGTGTTTCGGGAAAAGTTCAAACGGTGACTATTGAAGAGGAGAAGATGTCATTACTCGGCTAAGAATTCAATCTTATCTAGAAGAAAAGACCTCCGATCTGTGAAAACAATCAGCCACATTCTGGAAGGTTGCCTACTTGACTACAACTATTGGGTTGTTTCACATTAAATGTCCGTTTTTATAGTTTCTGAAATACATAAAGGAATTTGCAGGTCTCTGTTGTTTTCTTCCGAATGTTTACATATTTAAAGTAAACAGTTACTAATCCTCTAATAATAAACATTGGCTTCCCAATCAATTACCCACTTTTTAGTAACCTCCAAATATGAACATGGAAACACGCGATGTTCGAGTAATATTTTTGCAAGAGTTTAAATTCGGCCATTCAGCAGCTGAGGCCGCTAGAAATATTTGCAAGGCGTTTGGGAAAGGGAGTGTTAATGAACGGACCATTCGCCATTGGTTTGCTAAGTTTTCAGCTGAGGATACCGACTTGGAAAACTTGCCCCGTTAAAAAAAGTTGGTGTCAAGTTGAAAAAAATGTGTAGAAAAAGAAGGTAAATACTTCGAATAAAACTATATTGTTTTCATATCGTATATTCAATAAAAATCCTTTACCTTGAAAACGGACATTTCATGTGGCACAACCCAATATTTCCACACCAAAATATATCGAAAGAAACCTAAAAAAATTACCAGGCGATAACACCAAAACCATTTGGAAATCAATAGAATTTCTTAAACGATTCAATCTGTTTAACAAAATTTAGCCTAACTAAACAAGAAATAAAAAAATAGAAAGAATAGGACACTAAAGATCAAATTACTTGTGTGTCCATTACCAACCGAACCTAACCTAATTGTGGAATACTTGTCCACTCGCAAGTAGATGTGGTCTACAAATATGTCCAACTTTACTGGTAAGCACAAATTAGCACAACAGCCACGAGTAGGCGTAGATTAATGAATAAATAAATATTTAATTATTCATCGTTATTTATTATTTAGCACATTATTATTAACATTGATACTTATGTATATGAAGTATCAATGTTAATAATAATTGATTAACATTGTTCGTTGAGAATTCATATTTCATTAGTGTAGCAATAGAAAACGAATGGAACAGTAGTTTAATAGATAGTTCCATAATTTTGATTTTCCATTCCACGTAATAGAATATGAATCGTTATTATAATAACTTAATTTATTTATTTTTCTTAAAGTAAATTAATAATTTTTTTGTGTGGGTAGTGAAAAGATCTCATCCTTTCCATCCCCTATTTTTTTAATGCTTTAGGATTACCCAAGTACTCTATTTTTAGATATCTTGGATTGAATTCGAACTAAACTCAATCCCTCTCTGTTTTCATCTCACTATCTTTTAGTTTGTTGGAATCCATTGATTTTTATACTGAAATTTCACACCGATGTTTTGCGACTACGGTTCAAGTGTTTAATTGGCTTGTGGATAGATATGAGCATTGATGTGTATTATCGTTTTACCTTTCTTATCTATCTATGAAATTATTAAGATCGTTTAATTTTTTAAAGGATATACCTTTGGCATCCCATATAAAAATAAAACAACCTTGGATTCTAGGTTTTTAACTCTTCTCCAATACATGATTATTTAAAAAAATAGATACAATAACTTTTGTTTCATCTGTCCAATTAGTTTTTAGTATTCGATATGAAATATATACTCTCATAATGTTACAATTTCAACAAATAATATTAGAGTTCCTTGTGGAAAAATAGTATGTGCAACGATAAGAATAGGACCACAAAAAGAAAAAAATGCCAGAAATAAAATTTTGTTTTAAAGGATTATTAACTGATAAATCATAAAATGAAAATCCTACCTTATTAAAAGTAGAACATTTTTATCTTCACTTATTTATCTATGAAATATATTACGATTGTGTAATTTTTTTATGGACATACCCCTTGGGGTCCCATAACATTCGTTTAATGTCTTGACAATGTTTTGAGTACACTTACGTGAATAGTCTTAATAAACTCAAAAAAAAAAAAAACCCACTAAATTTACTTCCTAGTATGCATTTATTTAAACTTTTTTCTTGATAGCAATCAAATAACCTAACGACGTTTAAACTAATTTTCATATTTGAGGATTATAATTGCTTCTTTGAAATAATTGTCCGTCTCGTAAGAATAGTAATAATAAGAAATGTATAAATATAACCTATAAAATAATTTAATAGGTTAAATAAAGTAAATAAATAGGTTAAATAATAATGTAATAGGTTAAATAAATTAAGAGATCCCATATTCCTTCCTCTATTTCCGATTTCAACCCCCAGCTCCCATGGGCTTAGAAAAAAAAAAAAATAAAAATAAAATTAATAGGTAAACACAAAATGATAAGAAAAAAATTCTTGCCGTAAACAATCGATATGTGAATAATGCAATGTTAGAAAACTCAGAGCTGTAAACAGATTATTATGTAACAAATCACTTGTAGGCGTGAATGTGGAGGAACAAAAACTCAATAAACTTTAGTTCTTGTTGTTTTTTATGTTAATTTAAAAAAGAAGATAAATTATGAAGGATGTGAAAGTTACATGAAGCGCATATAATATTGTTTAAAGTGATATTTTCTTCTTAGTCATTAATATGTATCTAAGCGACTAGGTTCTTATAAAGTAAAAAATGTTTATCAAATATATTACGAATTCTTTTCTATAAATATGTACAGTTATAATATTCTTTTCGCAATGTTTGGGTAGATTATAATTATTAAAGATGTAATTCATAACCATAAAATGGCCTGGACAATGGAATGATGATGAGCGATGGCTGGAGAGTTGGTAGGGGCTGGAATAGCGGTCGTGGCATCAGTTCCTTCCTACCTGCACCACCGTTCACATCACCCCTCTTAGAGTGAGTCAGTCACCGCCTTTCATTGTTACACAATAACATTTATTCTTCTTAATACTGTACTAACTATTAATATAAAATATTTTAATAAGCAATTAGTTGTCAATTAACCAGGCTCAGGTACTAATTTTATTAAAGTAAATAATAGTTCTAAAGTATCTGAAATGAATTCGAAGTGATGTTATCTAGATAAAGAAAACAGATTAATCTAAATGGAGGATTAAATCACAAACTATCGATTACTTTAGGTTTATCAATTTTTTTTATCATTAAATATTTTAAACTCGTGGCGTGGTCTCTGAAACTATATCGAGCGGCCAGGTCTTACATTGCCTGTCGCGTCAGCACAGGGAGAAATATTTTATATATAAATTATTAAACACTAAAAAAATATATCTTAGAGTTTAAAATGTATGCCAAATAATATCAAATATTACTGTCTAATTTTTTAACACAGTAATAAAGTCTCAAGACTTTCTTTACTTCCGTTATCAAACTATTTTTATTTCTTTATTTTTTAATAAGGGATAAACTTTGTCGGTAAATAATTAAAGAAAATTATATTAAAATACCTATTCATAGATATATTGCCAAATACTTACGTTTTTTAGTACGTTACTTTCGACCAAAATTCGGTTTTTCGACAATTGGTTTCCAAGTATCATAAAATTTAAAAATGCTGTTAACAGAGACATTTACTTACCATAATAGTTTTTTAATTGTTTATGTTTAAAATTGTATTCTTAAATTTAATATATTTATACAATTTTGAAAACAAATACGGGTTGATCTTCCATTATACGTCTATAGTTTAATGAAAAAACGACCTAGTTACAAATGATGGAACAATAAAATTTGGTAGTTTTGCTAACTTCTTTATTATGCACTACTTTGTTAGTTGATAACTTAATAAACTCATAGTGAAGGAAAAATATAATGAACACAATTAAAATTTACAGAGCTCTTTTTCTTAAACTTACTTCAGAATATTCTAGATTTTAAACAAAATGTCTATTTATCTTTGATAAATTTATCTGATTTCTGTGATTAATGCTTAAATATAAATCATTCATTGGTCGTGTTTTTTAGGACGGCGAATTTATCTTCTTGGAATTTCTTACAGAGACGCGATAAAAAACTGGGTCACACTTCTTTAAAAGGCTGGCGTTGTTAGGCAGTATTGTGATGATTATGAGGAGGTTCCGTTATTGCTTACAACGGTTTATTATTAACGAAAAAAATCATGGAAGCTAATAAAAACGCTTTTGGTTAATGTTCCGCCATGACGGTCATGCACTATATAGATTGCCATCAGCCTGACCACTGGCCTCCATGCACTATCCTACCATCTAGGTTAGTTATAGGGGTAATTGCTGATTGAGGCTCAACAATTACTTAGGGTATTCACTTCTTCATTTTAATTTAGCATAGCAAAGCAGAGATGACTTCCTATATAGGAAGCACTGGAAATCAAAATATGAAATCTGGTTATTGATAGACTTTAATGGTTTAAATAAATTTATGAATTTCAAGGTTTTACGAGTAAATATATTTCTTTATCTTTTTTAAGTTGGATTGGAATCGTTAAACCTATATATTTTAATATATAATTGAATACTTAATCTTATGGCTTTTAAGATCTGAAAGGGTGCATCTTCTAATGAAAGGATGGATCTATAAGTTGATGAGATCCTTGATGTATGAATTTTCAGTAGTCATCAGTAAACATTTTTAAAGATATATTTTTTTTTTAAATGTTATTTTAAGGAGAAATCAAATAGCATACAGTTTATTTATTTCTTTTAGCAGTTCTTTGTTACATCCATATTCATTCATCACTTACATTGGAATCCTTAGTTATAAAATATTCTTATTATCATGAAGTATTCTCCACGAAATAAAAAATTGTTTTGTGTGGAATTATGATGTTGAATATTTTTAATTCTTCATTGATCGGATTATTATAGCCACTCTGAAATTAACTGTTTAAAGTAAAATTGTATTCAAATCTGTTTACTAAACATTGACTGGTTTAACCAGACTTTTGATTTTATCAAATCAGCCATAATTTTTTTATTGGTACTTCCTCGATCTTGAATTCCATAGCAGATCTCTTTGTTTAATTTCACTCTCAAACATCTTGTGTACTACATTGACCATAAATCCTTCCAGCTACCTTGAGTAGTTGTTTCATTCCAACTATATTTGTAGTTTTCTAACTTTAACTTCTTGATTTAAAAGTATTTAAAGTATTTTGTTATAAATTGAGAATTTTAATAGATCTTCGAATAAGATTGCCACCGTTTTGACGGTTTGGAATAGGCTCTGAAATTTCTTATTTCTCAAATTGACTAGATCATATCTAGTTGACTCTAATCAATGCTTCAAATTTTCTTTCCTTGACTCGTCTTCAGCAAGAATATGATTTTTGATATGATCTCTTCAGTGATTTTATTTGGTTGTTCATTTACCGTCACTTTATGCTACTGTGGCTAACCGGACGATGCTACAGTGGGAGTCCTAAATTTTCTCTATCCAGGTTTAATTAGGATAGGGATGTTTAACGAGTACCTGACATCGCACAGGCTCGGGAACACCTTTTTACGTCCCCTCCGAAGGACGGCATAATTGAGGAATTTTAACTCCTATGAAGCTAGCCACCCTGCTACAAGTGATCCCTCTTCAGTGATTTTTATTCTGCATTCGAATTTTTTTTTCTTTTATTGCTAATTCTTTTTTTGCTTTTGTCTCGCTATCAAAGGTTTAGAATTCGGACTACAAATTTGTGCAGGAAAAGAAAAATATTATGTCAGAATAAAAAATATCCACAAGTGTTTTACATTTAATAAATTTAGTCCCGCGTTTGCCTGTAGTCAAATCCCTATAACCGACATAACATCTACTGCTGTTAATCTGAAATAAATAAATTGATACCGATTTTATTCTATTTTATCAACTACTTTCACTTACATAGTCGAACACGTTTTATATACAAACTATAAGCAAATATATATAAATAAATAAATAAATAAAATATAAATTGTTGTAACTGTAGTGATGAGTATATAGAATAAAGATAAACCGATTATATATTTTATAAGAAGTTTCGAGTGGCGATTGTAATAGAATAGAAAATAATAAAAAAAATATTTATTATCCAACGTTTTGATCCATGTTGTGGATTTTCATCAGGGTTTCTCTCAACAAAGTATCGAAGTTGAATGATCAATTTTTATTTATTTAGGATCGTTTAAGTGTGTTGGAAACTACGAGAAAACTCATTAGGATTTATTTGCAATTCTAATATATTTGTTTTGAATGTTTTTCTATCGTTTGAGAAGTGTATATTCGATGAGAAACGTATTATAATGCTGTTGAAGACTGAGCAGAATACTGGTGCAGTACACAATAGGGAAGGATGCAGTGGCTGTGCAAGCCGGATGACTGACCGGGCATCGACTTGTGAAGGACAGCTTCTTCAATACCTGTCCCGCTCCGGTGTCTTCATGGATTGTCAATGCACAATTACCGACCAGTGCTAAAAAACAATAATAATAATAAAATATTACAAAAAGTTTAAAAAATAGTAAGAGTAAAATGTATATCTAGCAATATTTTTATGATTTGAAAAAAAAAAAAAATGTTTGTTTTATCGGTCTCTACCCTCATCAAGCAAGGTAATTCTAAATATTTTTGATTTTAAACATGTGTGGATGTGATTATTATCATACAGTTAACTTTAATGTCATCGTTACATCCTAATTCTTCAGGTACTGCAAGATCACTACATAGCCCATTCCTGCTGCGCAACGAATATTTATGTATTTTTATGTTTCTAATTCTGAAGATGATAGTAAGAACCATTTAATAGTAAAATCATATATTGACATTACTTAAAAAAGCTTAAACCGTTTTAGAGAAAATTGAAATATTGTCGCTACATTTTTAACTAATGCAAGTTTTGGGTACTTGGATTCCAAGCCTGACTTATTACGATAAACTTCATAAATAGGAAAATGGAATATAATTTAAAACACGCCAATTTTTCGTTCGAATTCATTCAGAATATTTAAATATTCACCTTAGTTTGTGAGTAACGAAAGGCTGCACAGACTGTAGTCTTCTAAAGAATATTAGACTCCCTTTCTTTGAGTTTAAGTTTATTTAATGAACTTATACAGAACAAGGGAAGTCTTAAAATTGAGACCTTAAAATAAAACGAAATACATTTAAAGAGGCATCGATGAGCTCTGATCTCACTGAGGTTTGATAATATGCTACATAATTCACCTTTTTAGGCTATAAGGTTTTTTTTTCGGGCCTGAGTGTGGGGTTGGGAGATTCATGACAGAGTCAAAGGCTCCCTCCTTCCTTCCTCGGCCCGTGACGCGAACTCTTAATTATTTTATTTCAAGTTTTTGGTTATGTGAAAACGCGCGTTAACCCACTCGACTACTCCACTCCACCTAGATATTTAATTACTAATAAATAAATGATAATAAAAGTTACCAATGAGTACTAATTGAGTGAAAAATATATGACCAATCATCCGAATATTTCTATCTCTTCCGTATTTATTCTAATGTCTTGTTTGCATAAGCTTCTCAGTTTTATTTAAAAATATAAATTAAGAATATATAAATCCTATTTCTCTCAGTTACCCCTTGTTCTTCTTTTAATCTAGATAGCATTCGCGTTATAATTCTTAATTGTTTACATTAGAGCTAACGGTTGTAAATAAAAATGATGGTTTTTTAATGACCTGCTCCTGCATTTATCTTACCGTTAGGAAAATGGCTTATTAAACTCACTTCTTTCAATTCAATCCTCACATTGTAATTGACTAATAATAACCATTATTTTCGCTTAAATAAAAAAATATTACTGTTATTTATCACGTTATAAACATTTTTATCTCAGTTACAGATCCCATTACAGTTGTAGTTATGACTCCTAATTATGGAGTACACTAAACACTAAAACGGAGTACAACTCAATAAATTGAGTTGGTTGTATACTAGTCTCAAGCTCATAAGGTTTTAATTTGTAGACTTCCAAGGCAGATAATGTGGGGTTGCTTATTATATATATATATATTATGTATTTTCTTTTTTTTTTTAGCTTTAATTGATTTATCCTTTTTAATAATGAAAATAATAATAATTCTTTATTTATTCTGGGACAAACCCCTTCAGGATAATATAATATGAAATAAAAAGTGGACTCTAGAGTCTTAGAGTAAAATAATTGTAAACAATAGAATTAAACTAACAAAATGAACAAAAAAAAAAAAATAATAAATCAAAAGATAAATTCTAATAAATATGTACAATTGAGTAAAAATATAAATAAAGAATAACAAAAAAATTAAATTAAATAAGATATAAAAAAATGTAATACTATAAAGTTTTGATAAAAAAGAGAATTATAATTCTTCTGAATGTTTATAAAAAAGTATATAATTTAACCTTACATCTTTAAAAATATGTCATTTCAAATAATATTTGGTGTTGAATGTAGAGAGTAAAATGATAATTAAATACATAAATAAACGTATCTGTCGTTGATTTTCCTGAAATTAGCATCTACTTGGGATTATTTGAGAATCGAATTGACAGGAAATGGCTAAATAGGGGGGATTTAAATGTTGAATGAGTTTGGTATCCCGGATATTGAAAGGAATGGAGTTCTATAGGGATGCTTTCAATGACCCATAATTAAAAAAAATATTAAATAATGTAGCTGTCTCAGTACATTTGTAAAAATAAGTTCTCTTTCCCTGGTGCGACAGGCCGTGTAGGCCCTTGGCCGCGTGGTGTAATCTCCTGAGAGAATGGACTCACTACGTTTCTCGATGAAATTTTATAGGGTAGGTTCACCACTCACTACGCCTATTTTTTGTGAGTGGCCACGAGTAGGCTGACAGGTCTCACATACCCGGGGGAGAGACTGTGAATGATTCCCCATTAACTAAAAATAACTTATTCTCCTAAAATCATTTTTTTTTTCTGAATTGTTCTGCTAGGTGTATGAAATTCATTCACTGAATGTTTGAGAAAACGTATTATAAATAATAAATTATAATCAGGTAAAAAAAAAGTATATATTGCTTCCGGACTCTTTGTAATGCATTTAATACTTCTTGTTCTCTTAAAATGTGTTTTGTTTGTTCCATAATATGAATTATTACGAACACGAGATAACGAACTTATTGCTCTTATGTAATATTTCATTAGCGTTTTAACTTTCACTTATCTATCTATAAAACATGTTCAAAGTGAGAGAAAGTATAACAATAATAAAAAGTTTCCTATTCGAGTTTTCAAATAAAAATACACATTTAAAGATCTCTTGAGTCCAAAATGTTCTGTGTCCTATGTGACAGATCTAGCCCTGTTAACTATAAATGGTATATTAAACTGTAATCACATATTTAAGATAAATATATGCTTGGAATATTAAAGCAAACCACTTACGTCGTACATTTAACGTTATAAATTATACAAATTTTATAATTTTCACGAATACTGTTTAAACGACTATGATCAAATTCAATGTATTGATTTGAAATTAAAATGTCTTTAATATCAGTGAGGTTCTATGCTTATGGCAAGTTTTCAAAAGTTTTTTTTCTAATGTACTTTCTTTAATTTTTGTTATTATTATAAGATTATGTTCGCCTTTACACCATTTGGTACAGGTTATATGATAATAGAAGTAGAGGGAGAGTATAAATTATATTATAAAGATTGTGTGATTTAAGGAAGCGAATAATGTTAGGTATCTGATGGACTTTAAATTTAATTAATTTGATACATTCTTTTTTACTGATCTTCTTTGTAATGAATCATTACATAATCTTGATGTATCCTTAACCAATTTTGTATTATGTCTTATTTGATCTTATTAGTATATAAAGTTTTTTTTTTCTATCTTTCTATGTATTGGCTGGGTGATACCAGTTCTTAAAATTTCACAGATATTTGTCAAAGGTGGTTTCTGATGCCCTGTTTCTTGTTTCCAGTTACGGATTTAGTAAAGAAATAGTCACATGAAGCTACGTTAAGGTATTAATGGGGATGGGAGAAATGATCTCACAAACTGAAGACTTTATTGAGGGTTACAGAGGTCTGCTAGAGCTTTATTAAAAACAAACATTTCTGAAGTTTTCCATTGTTTCTTCTTTCCTCAAAGTTATTTATTTAAATTAGATTTTTTCCAAAAATATCCCACCAAATTACCTTTACGCTTCTTTGCAAAACGATTACTTCCCCTGTATCCGTTAATAATACCCCACTCATACTTGTTGAACTAATCTGATAACAAGGACTCCATCTTGACAAACGCCTTCACATGGAATCCTCATACGAGACTAAAACGACAAGAAATGGCCCGTAGATACCGGTTACTACAACACTTACTAGAAAAACGTTCAAAACTTCAAATTTATTACAAAAAGCTCATTTATGTTTCAGACCCATCTGGACATATGGAATCGAACTTTTGGGCTCTACTAAGCCATCTAAATTCCTCCCGCATCCAATCCTTACAATCCAAAATAATTCGCAAAATGCTAAATGCTGCTTATTTCGCCACAAATAAAATCATCCATAACGAGCTTAATACCCCATTTTTTGCATACCTTTGCATACCAAATGTACCACTTTTAATTCCAAACTCCCAACCCACAAAAGCCCCTTTTCCGCAACCTACCAACCGCAGATATTCCTGAAAACCCTACGAGGCGATTGAAAAGAAGGTGGCCTCGGGATCTACTTTCTTAAATAAACATGGAAGTTCTACCGATGGGTACATTCTTCACAAGCCTTTTCACGCCCTTTATTATAATTCAACACTTTTACTTGTTGTATTTATGTTAATATACAGTTGTAAAATTCAATAAAATATAAATAAAAAAAATTAGGTTCTTTAAAAAAGCTTTTCCACGTTTATACGTATGAGAAACATCTACTACCACGAACTCTCGAATTGGGGAATTTTGCTTAACCATGACCTTAACATCACTGGTTTCAATCTTTTGCGGGTGACCAGATATGGTAGCTCCATTGATGTCAATGTTCACAAACCTATTTTGCCATGTGCATTCAATTAAGACTTTGTCCCCATGTTCACCACAAATTTTTTTAATATGCATATGTTGTTCAGTTTCATTTTTAACGTAAAGAAAAAATGAACAATTCTACCTTTCGTGTTCACAGAGCGATAGCAAATACATCACTAATAATGCTCATAATCTTATTTCAAATTTTCCATTATTACGATGCATTCCTGATCGAATGTATGCTAAATAGTATGTAGAATGTATTATGTTGCTAAATAGATTAGATGGTGCAATTTTATTTTATTATAGTTATTTAGTAGCTGATTAGCATACAATAATAATAATAAATTCTTTATTTATTCTGGGACAAGTCCCTTTAATAATATCACAATAAAAATACAGAATAATATTACAAAAAAATTGAACTAGAACTTCAGTGTCTTAGAGTAAAAACAACAGAAAAAAACAAAGAAAATTAATAATAGTTATAAATTAATAAGTAGCTTCTAATAATAATTCAGAAGAACAAATTAAAAAAGAATAAAAAAATAAAAATATATTCATATATAAATGCAAAATAAATTTTTAATGCTTATGAAAATGTGCGAAATAAAATGCATAAAGCTTTAAATACGATATAAAATACAATATGATAAATAATCGTTTCTCTCTGCTCCATCTACCGATTTTTATTGAAATTTAAAAATCAGTTGGGGTCATTTGAAAATTGGATAGACAGGAAGTGTTTGAACAAACGGGATTTGAAGGTCGGAAGGGTATTGGAATGACGGATATAAGAAGGAATAGAATTCCATTCGGACGAGGGTCAGATAAGGAAAGATCTATCGAAAGCTGTTGTTCGATTAAGCGTTATAGACAGGTCTGAAGGTGGCGAACGAGTTTTGCGGGAATGGACGGAGGATTTAAATGAAAATATATCAGAGATGTACGTACGATAGACCTTGAGATCAGATAATTTGGAGAGAAAGGATGCCAGGAAGTACTTAGAACGGTAGGAAGGGTAAAGCCACTTTAACTCCTCGTAGAATCGGTGTGGTGGTATCCCAAAGATATCAACGTATCAGGCAGTTTTATTTTATTTTATTTTTTATTTAACTTAACAATTTTATTTGCACCTGTATAAGTTACAATCAGCAAATGAGTTATATTAATAAACACAGCATGGGCTGGCATGAGGAAGACAGTACCCAGTGGTGCATCCTCCTGACTATCAGACAGTTACATAATCGTTTAAGTTTAGCTTCGCCATTTCAAAAAAATTTGTTTTGGAGAAATGCCGCGGACGGCGGATAAACGGATTTTTTTATTTATTCGTTATTCAGATTCCACGCATCTTGAAACGTAAGATCTCAAACTTTGAGTAGGATTAATTTTTTTTTTTCTTTGGTTGATTATTGAAAATAATAAACCAAAAGCATTTATACAGGACTGCGTTACTATTTCCTACTATACTATTTCTTTTCTTTCAATTTTCATTCAAATATAATTTCCTGATTCCAGAATACCTTACATTTTAACTTTATCATCAATAATAACCGAGTTACCAGGGAATAACATCTCTTAAAAGCCGTGGATGATTTTTAAAATTTTTGTTTTGCTCTTTATTCATAGCATTGTCGTGATATCGAATTTTTTTTCGATTTTTCTCTATCTTCAATAATAACTGATTTTTTAGGGAATTACATCTATTATAATTTGTTACTTGAATATACATAAGGATTTTTCTTTTTCTTTTTTTTTTTATTCATTGCTGTTTACTGATTCTAAAACTCTCCTCATATTTTTCTCCATCTTCAAAAATAACTGAGTTATGAGCGGATTTATGTGTAAAATTTCATTTTTTTTTTCTTTTCTTGTTTCTCTTTTTTATAATTAATCGCGTTTTTTTTTTTGGTTAAAAAACAATATTGATTTTTCTCTATCTTTAAAAATAACGTAGTTACAAGCGTATAAATAACTAATATTTCATTTTGGTTTATAACCTATTTTTTTTTTGGTTTAGCGCGCTCTACTGATTCTAAAACTCTATACATACTTTTCTCTATCGTCAAAAATAACTGAGTTATGAGGGTATAAAATTAAAAAAAAAAAAAACTTTTCATTTTTTTCTCTATTATATAATTATCCGCGGTTTTTTTTGTTAAAACACCCTAATAATTTTTTTCTCTATCTTCAAAAATAACGGAGTTATTGAATTAAATCACGTTTAATCGGCCACCATTTCAAAACTAACCAGCTGATATCAACGTCTAGATGTTACGATCATCGTTGCATGGACTTGTATTTTTGTGGCGAATTTAAAAAAAATTGGTCCAGTAGTTTCGGAGAAATGGGGCGGACGGCGGACAAACGGATTTTTTTTTAATTCGTTATTCGGATTCTACTCATCTTGAAACGTAAGCCCTCAAATTTCGAGTAGGGGTATTTTATTTTTTTCGATTACGAAGGTTGATTGTTGAAAATTATAAACCGAAAGACATCTATAGTTCGTTATTAAAGTCGTTTACAAGTCGACTCTTGTCACATTAACAGATACCAGTTTTCAGGTTTCTTGTGTCCAAATTTTATTTCATAACGAAGAAGTCTTTCATTTTTTTTAATTATCTTATTTATTGAGAAAATATTACAGTGAACCGCCTTCAAACAAATAATATTCTACTAACTCGTTATAAACTTTCTGCTTCTCGTTCCTAGAACTATTGAGGACGACTGTAATTGAGTTCTCTCCTTACCTCGTTTTTCCCCTTCTTTCCCCCATTCTACTTTCTATCCTCGGCATTTATTCTGCTCATGATCCGTTCCTGATCTCAAACGGCATAAAAGTAGGAAATGAAACCTATTTATAGATACGTAGGAATTGTTCGGAATCCATTGTAAAGCGTTTTAACGAATTGAATTCCACATTTTTTATCATTGATGATTTAGCTCTAAAAATAATGAACACATTCACTTTTTCTTGCTTGCAATATACATGGTGTTTCGTAATTGCACGTCACTATTTTTGGTATGTTTTCCTATGGAGTCCTAAATTTTTTTATCTAGGCTTAATGAGGACAGGGATCTTTAACGAGTACCTGACATTGCACAGGTTCCGGACCACCTTTTAACGTCCTCTCCGAAGGACGGCATAACTAAGGATTTTTTACTCCCATGAAAAAATCCTAGGGCCACCTGCGGGTTTGAACCTGTTACCTTTGGCGTAGGAGTCTGTTATTCTAGTCCCCTGCTACAGGTAATCTCCCGAAATAAAAGGTTATCCACATGTCAAACAAATGAACGATAAGCAATGGCAGTAGTTGCTCTAGTTCTATGAGTTTTAGTGTGAGTGAATACGGTGACACATTTCAATTTATGATTATCAAGGGAGACATCATACATTTATCTACTTTCGCAGCTCTTCGAATTTAGGAAATTATTCACGATATCTTCGAACAGCAGCAGCACCGTTTCTATGTACGTAGCCATAAGTTAAAATCATGTCTGTTTGGTCTGCAAAAATGGTGATCTTCATAAATTGAACTGTGTCACAGTATTCACTCACACTAAAACACACAAAACTAGACAAATGATGGTAAGTACAGCGATGATACACTAATAAATGCAGATACAGAATTCGGCAAACGGTAAAGCAACTACTGTCATTGCTTATCGTTCATTTGCTTATCAGGTGATTAAAACCTGTTATTTAGTATTAAACACGTTAAACTTTGTACAATTAGTCTTAATGTAGTAAATTAATAAAAATATTTAATCTTTGATATCTGTTTAATAAATATATATGTTAATATGAACTTTTTTGTTTATTTTGTGTTAGTGAACACATACCTAAAATAGGGCCGTGCAACACCCATAATAAATAGAAAGACCATTTTTATTATTTAAGAAGTAGGTTTCAAAGTCCTCTTAGATTTCTTAATATATTTTTTTTAAGATGCTTAATTATTTATTTTAAAGATATAATCCTCCGAGGTGCCTGGGTAACTCCTTCACAAGACTTTTTCAAACCAATAATTACTGTATCGCACATTTACTTGGGTTTTATTTTATTTTTTAATTTGTATTTTATTGAATTTCACAACTGTATATTAACATTTATTTATTTATTTGAACACCTTTCCTTACATAATATGCAACACGAGTTGTGACAACGTCTAGTCGCCAGTTATAGCAAGAAGTTGACGTTGCCAACAATATTCTTTAAGATGGTCTGTCTTCTAATTTTTACTCTTAAGGAGCACCTTCTCTGCCTTCTATTCTTCCCGCTGGTCTTCTCCCGATCCCAAAATGGTCTGGGCCCACTGCTGTTTTCCACCCGTATACAAACTCTTTGTAGTACGGGTAGTTTCTTTTAGTCACCAGCTGAGGAAATTCGATGAGACGTAGAGTCCGATTTTCCTCAGAAGTCTGATCCGTTGGGGTTCAAAGGCGGTGCAAGTTGACAGGATATTTTCAGCAGACTCGATATTAACTGTATATTAACATAAATACAACAAGTAAAAGTGTTGAATTATAATAAAGCGTGTTAAAAGGCGAAAGGTGAAGAAACTACCCATCGGTAGAACTTTGTTTATTTAAGTAAGTAGATCCCGAGGCCATCTTCTTTTCAATTGCCTCGGAGGGATGCCAGGAATATGTGAGGTTTATAGGTTGCGAACAAGAGGGTTTATGTTTTGGGAGTTTGAAATTAAAAGTGGTATATCTGGTACGGGAAAGGTCAGCAACAAATGGGATATTAAGGTCCTTATGGATGATATTATTTGTGACGAAATAAGGAGCATTTAGGATTTTGGATTGTAAGGATTGGATGCGGGAGGAATTAGATCTCTTAGTTGATCCCCAAATCTCGATTCCGTATGTCCAGATGGGTCTGGTGACGGTAACATGAATGAGCTTTTTGTAATAAATCAGAAGTATTGAACGTTTGTCAAGTAAGTGTTGTAGTAATCGGTATCTACGGGCAGTTTCTAATCGTTTTAGTCTCGTATGAGGATTCCATGTAAAACGTTTATCAAGATTGAGTCCTAGGTATCTGATTTGTTCAACAGGTGGTATTAGGGTATTATTAAAGGATACAGTGGGGGAGGAAGTCATCGGTTTGTGAAGAAGGGTGGGTATAGGTAATTTGGTGGTATTTTTTCAGGATTTATTTTAATCCTCCAGTTGTGACACCATTTCTCAATGGCTGTGATGTGGGACTGAAGGGTTTGTGATGCAGCGGTTGGATCATTATGGACAGATGACATACCAGTGTCATCCGCATAAATGTGTTTTATTATTTAAAGGTATAAAAATCAATTAAATAAAATTTTAAAATATATATATTAAATAAGTTGTAGTCATTTAATAATTTCAGTGGGGATCACCTTTGTGTTTATTTCAATGAAAAACTTAATGTCAGAGAGTCGGTGAGCTTTTCTTCAGAAATATATTTTTTTATTTACAGTGGACTATTGTTTTACAGTCGAACTAAAAAACTATGGCGTATCTTCTTGTAACTATCACTATCACAGTCTTTCTTAATTTAACATTAAACAATTTCATTTTATTTCTTTAAGATCACCTAAGATAATGGAAGTAATATTCTTCTACTAATGTGATGAGTCAGCACTATCTTAATCAAAAAGTTTCGGTTAAAAAACGGTTTGATGACTGTATAGATAAATTATTCGAAATTGTTTTATCTAATCAATGTTAATTAATAATCCTACTATCGCGAAAAAAATAATAATAAAAAAAAAAGAATAACAATAGAGAGAAGATATTAAGTGCTGAGAAACTATTTTATAAATAATATAATAAGTGCAAATAGTTATATGTTATTTATATTTGCCAGTCTCATTATTATAAGACAGTGACTGAACTAATTTTGTTTAAGCTTTTTCGTTTTTATATTGAAAACATTTAAAAGGTTTTAGGATATGTAGGCCTGCCAACAAAAAAAAAAATTACTAACCCACTTAGGTCTGAATTGGTTTTGCCGTTAAAGCAATTTAGTCCAATCATCAAATTGTTTCTATTTAGAGCCGTGAAAAGATTTTCATCATCATTAAATTTTTATTTACGATCTTGAGACAGAATGCTGTTTGATTTTTTATTTTTACGAGGGAGATTGTTTGCGACAAGCATTGTTACTCTTGTAGATCGACTTTCTTTTTAACACTTTAGAATTAGAATCGACTTAGAATTCCATTATTTTAATTTGGTGCAGATTAAAGGTAAATGTGCTCCATAGCTGTGCGTGGCATACTCCAGGGTCAGGAGATCAAACAGTTGTTTCTAAAAAGATAACTAGCACCTACTATATTTATCAGGCCTTATGTTAAATCTTTGCATACGACTTATAATTATCAAATAACCCTCTAATATTTAAAAAAAAAAAAATCTACTACCACCTATGTAGTCTTGGGCTCAGTAAGACGGAGATTCATACTATTTCAAGGCCTATAAGACCTCATTTTTTGGGTATCCGCTGTATAAAGCTCCAGGATGGGTTTCCTGTCCCAGGGTCGTTTCACGACTGAAATAACAATAAATAATTATTCTTAAACAGCTGGGGTCAAACCAGAAACACGAAGAACAGTAGTCCAGTGCTCTACCCATCTTATATATTACTTTAAACGATTAATAAATATTCCACGGATTAAAATGTATTACATAAAAAATGAATAACGGTTATTTAAATACAGACTCCTCGTGTTTATTAGATGAACTATAAGCCCTGAACCATCAATTGTTGGTTGTATTTTATACTTAGTCTTAATAATATAAGACTTAGCAAACGTTTTTATATAGTATGAATAAATTCATTTTTCTATATCACAGTTCCCAGATTATAAACAAATCACTGCAAGAAAGGAAACTTGTTTAAACTTTGAAACTTGATTTGATGTATAACCCATCAAAGTAAAAAAAAATCTTAAATAGAGGATACTTTTAGAATTTGTATGAATGCCTACTCTAAGATATCATAAGTTGTCCATTGCTGCTTTTTTGGTAATGCTTTCAGATGTTCAAGACATCAATAAATTGCCAAAGATTGCTTAACACAACTGATTGTTATAATTGAACACAATTGAAGTATAACGCGAGTAGGCAGAGGTCGAAAGAAAAAAAATTGGGGAAAGTAAAAATAAATGATAAATAATAAGAGGTTTAGGTAAAACATTCGTTTGGACATCATTCATTGGACATTTTGTTTATATTAATCCATATAAAGGCATAGAAATTTTACTTCGTGCTTAAGGTGGTCCTAGAATTTTTTAATGGAGTATCCCTTCGGAGGGGACGTTAAAAGGTGGTCCCATGTCTGTGCGATGTCAGGCACTCGTTAAAGATTTGGGACTCCCTAAATCGTCCGATTGTAGCATTCTCCGATTAGCCATAGTAGCATAAAAGTGACGTTAAATAAATAAACAAACAAACTTGGTGCTTAACTGTTATATAAGTTTGCGAGATATTTGGAAGTAAACAATTTTTTTAGTCGTTTTTATAATCTTGATTTGATAGGAATAAAAGGATTTTAAAAATTTTAAACAGCATTCTTTCATAAATATCTTCCATAGTCTGCCCAACTATAAGCGTTAAGCTTCTCCGGTTAGACCAGCCAGCTATTGTGAATCTTAATCATAGGTCCTGGAATGTAGCACAGGAATAGTTAACGGTCACACCTAGTCGTATCAAGGAAGCAGCCAGTTTATAACAGTTTTTGCTTATAGTTTCATAATTAGAAATATCTGGTGTGCTCAACACACCACTTACCTCGTTTTTAAAATAAATTTTACTAAGTTAATAAATTAAGTTAAAATAATTTAGAGCAGAAAAAAGTTAAAGAATTACACTGAGTTTAGTTGGAAACATGTTTCATAATACAATCTATTGTATCACTGATGTTTGGGCAAAAGGGCTAAGTTTTGGAAAGTTTATAGGGCAGATTTTCCAAAGTTTTCAAAATCATTTTAGATTCTCTCTAAGTACTTTTTTATTCTTAAATCACTATATTATCTCATCCCTTATAGTAAAATACAAACATAAACAAAATATTATTTATTTGAAAGCATTCTGACCTCATTTTCATTAAAATTATGACTTAAGCCGTTTAGCCAACCATTAGTGATATAATTATCTATAAGAATCAGGTTGTTTTATCCCCTTCTCATCACTTTCCATTACATTTTACAGTTTTATGTTTTAGATAATAATTTACCAAAAACTTTAGCTTCTAAATGGTATATTATACATCTATATTACTGTTTTATGTTCAAAACAAGACTGAAAAAAATACATAAAGAAATATTTTCGCTCTTTTTTCTCTTAGTTGGTGTTTTCGTCGAAATTGTTCAAATTAGATATTTATCCGTTTTTTTCTTTTTTAAAATTAAAGACAACAAGATATGATTAATTTTTTTTTTAATACATTATTAGAATAAGAAAATTAAAAATATCTGAACTTAAGCAGTGCAGACTATTTCATCAATCAAGCCTTCACCATATTAAAATCAATAAATATTACGCCGATATAGTGAGTTTAACTAAATCGTTAAAGAGTTTTTGAGAAAATCGTAAAAAGGTACAGAATGCATAGAATACAGTGGCTTTTCTGGTTTGCCGATTTATACAGAAACGTTTGCTGTAACATCGTGACAGTGACATTCGTTCCCAACACCGAAAACGTATTGATTTAACTGAATTTAATACAACATACCGTTTTCGAGTTAGACTGACCACACACACAGATCTTTATGCAGGACTTGATTACTTGGACTCAGGAGACCTAAAACGTTTATTTTCTTTTATTTACGAAACTGGAATTCGGAAATGTTCTCGATAGCAAAACTTTCTCTTACTATATATTTCATATATAGGTAAGAGAAACTAAAAAGAACAGGCCTTTAAACATACCCGAACATCATTAAATTGATAATTATTTGATTGTGCACATACGGTCGAAAGTAAAAAAAAATAAGTTATTCACTGACTAACAAATTAATACTATAAACTGGGACATAATTTAAGTATCGTAAAACTGAAGTAAACAGACATAGAGCCTTGCACTTGAATGGACAGAAACAGTTCATTGCTCGGCCTAACCTCGAACTGCTCTGTGGCCTACTTGTTTTCATGATCATAAATGCAACTTTCTTCCATACCAGTTCTCCAACTATAAACAAACAGCAGGAGTAAAAATGTATTGTATGATCTTGTGTCAAGAGGATAAAATTTAAGTGAATAAATGCATGGGGACCCCGTGGATTGTGTGGCTAGCACAGTAATCTACCACGCCAAAGGTTGTGAGTCCGAATCTCAGTTCCGGAGGGATTTTTTAAGTATTTAAGCTTCTCTCACAGGTATGTGAGGCCTGACAGCCAACTGCTGGTCATTCAGTCAAAATAGAAAAATAGAACTGTATAAAAATATCATTGAGAATTGCGACGATATTCTCTCAGGAGATTACACCTCGCCAAGGGTATATTGAAATAAGAAGAGCAAAATATTTCGAGAGATTGAATAGAAATAATATAGGGAAAAAAAAGTAAATACATTTTTTTAAACAATCCTGAACCACCTTAATATGTGAATTCTTTCGTGAATCACCCTTCTATCTTCCTCTAAGAAGTGCATTGACTTGTGGGAGGAATGGTCGTATAAGTAGCTTTCACCAAACTCAGCACAGAGTTTGATGGTTCATCGAACTTCTTTGCCCACAACCTTAGTACTATCTGCTTGTTTTTTACTTTGTTTTTCAGCTTGGTTTACTGGTCGCAAATGTAGGATTTCATTTGGATGCCTAGCGTCTAGGTTAATACAGATGTTAACCAAATCCTCTCCAACTATTGGTTCATATCTGATCTAATCTAAAATAACGTTCAGCAGATCGCTTTATTTAAAATTTTATTCATTTTATTTACCTACTGTCGATTACTTGTCCAATTTCATATATCATAAACAACCTTTCTTTTATATAGTTGTGTATTTGTCTGGTAATAGTTTGCCGTGAGATTAGTAGCCTTCATATCATATCTGCGTATGATTATGAAATTGCCTGTCACGAAATATGTTTCCCTGGTTCCCTACCGTGCCAAAGCTGCTATTAACCTAATGTTCGTCCCCTTTCTCTCAGCATCAGCATCCTATGATTTCCGTTGTGGTTCGATTATTAAACTGAAATGCTTTATGTAATCGATTGCACTTGAATGCAACTCATGTTCCCTTCTACAATCAGTGTTAGCTACTTATTTTACATAATGCGTATTTTACATAATAATATCAAATTAATAAAAACTAAATTATTTAGGTTTTTACCTGGTGCTTTTCTTCATTCATTCATTCGGTTGAATATTACATGAAAGTTGTAATCATAATTCCGATGATAATATACATAACCCTATTCAATGATTTCGTAGCAAAAATATATAGACATCGTTTCGTTATTTTTTGATCATCTCATTAAACTTTTTAAAAAGGTCTATACTTACGGTTTCATTCCTTCCATGAAAAACTCCACTCTCGCTCTAATCCACTAGTTTCAATCCTTGCTTCCTCTTCAATTCCTGACATTCCGCCTAGGCGTCTAAAAGAAGATGGCCTCGAGACCTTCTAGTTTAGATTCGCTGCCAATGGACAGTTTCTCTTCTTGTTTTTTTTTTCATGCACTTTATCATTAAGCAGCATATTTACTTGTATTAAAATATACAGTTGTAAACTTATATAAAATGAAATAAATAAATATTGAAAAATAATATAAGAAAGCACTAATGACCAATAAGGTTTTACGCTTTCAACACCAACCTGGAATGCTTAAGTGGATATATATATATATATATAATATTTATTTTTTTTATTTTTTTTAAAGATATGCTATAACTAGACTACAAGTAAACTCATAATAATTCATGAATCATGAATACAAAGTTTAAAACGCCACATCTTTTCTATTATAAGTTCTAATATCAGAGTGCTGCTACTGGGCAGTTCCTCTTCACGTATTTTATCATCAATCAGCAAATTTACTTGCTATATTATAAGATACAGTTGTAAATTTCAATAAAAATATATTTAAAAAAATAAATTAGTATTAATATTTTTGAATGACACCATTTAGGCATGGATATTTCTTTTGGCTGGGAGTCTGTAACTTTCCTGTGTTGTTTTCATCTTCAGTTTGCCATACTCTAGCTCTCTTGGTGTTCCTCTGTTTAATATTTTTCTTATAGTCACTGAATAGTAAATTTAGTGTAGAATATTTTTTGTAAGTAACATTAGTCGCCAGGACTTTTCGTTTAGAGATATTTTGGTTTAAATGTAAAAAATCCTGCTTTCTTTTGAATTTTTAACTTGTTTTCACCCTCATTAATGTAACACACACGGTCTACCTCTGTTGGTGTAGCTTGGATTGAAAATTTGACGACTTTGATCAGAAATTTAATTAATATAGACATATCAATGATATATTGTTTTTCCCCGTCAGGGAAATACTAAAGCCATTTCTTTTTTGAAGGTGAAATTGAGTCATTTGTGTTGTTTAAGGACTCTGAGATGGAAGTAAGATCTCCATCCAGGAAGAGATTTACTCGGTAGAAAAAAACAGGCGCCTGGAAATGGCAATGGAAGAAATGTTAATTGCTGGGAGGGAGAAGGTTTGACAGATTGGAGTGTTTACCTGAAATCGGGGGTGCTTGGTCCTGGTAGCTAGCGGGCTGGGTACCGTTAGGCCTGACGTCACCTCACACCTCAACCTCGGCCCAGCACCTGTGTCTCGGCCAAGGGGAGACTCTTCGCCGATCTTCATGGAATTCGCTTTCGAAAACCGATTGGTCCGCCTTAGGCGCGTATTCTATCTCAAAACTATACAAGAGAAAAACGAAGGGTTTACTTTGAACAGATTAATGTAAGAGTACGCAAAATCCCGAAGAAGGGGCGCATTGAACTGTAAACGGCCGCGTTGGTACCCCGGTTTTTTAAACTTCTAAACTTAACCGTTCTGTTGGTTATTTATGAATAAAAAAGGACAAAAAAAGAAAGAAAAGCCTCCCTCTCCCTTCAAAAAAAAATATTAGAATGAAATAGCTAAAAAATACTCCATGTAAAATGAAAAACTGCTGAAAATGATTACACAATGGTTCATTTTTTCCCCAATGATCATATTATGGTTTTCATTTTTAAAAGGCAATTACCTTTTATTTATAACAGTCCATTAGTCAAAAAGCTTAAGAAAGATGCATTTTCTAAACTTCCAAATTTAGTACACACAACGTTACATTAAAAAATATGAATACGTAAACAAACTAAAATATTTCTTCTATTACCTAAAGGCAGAAGAGTTGTTATAGGAAAGACGTCATGGGATTCGCTTTCGAAAACGGATTGGTCCACCTTAGGCGGGTAGTAGACGGTTTTTCCTCAAAACTATACAATTAAAAAAAGAAAGGATTTACTTTGACCAGATGAATGTAAGACAACACAAATTTCAGAAGAAGGTACGCATTGAACGGTAAACGGCCGCAGTAGCTTCTGAACTTATCTAAAACTTCTACATTTAATTTTTTTGCACATCCGGTTGGTATCCATGGAAAGGACCAAAAATAAAGAGCTTAAGAAAGATGCATTTTCTAAACTTACAAATTTATTGCATACAAAAAAATTATTACATAATCAAACAATAAAATGTTCTTCTATTACCTGAACGCAGAAGAGTTGTAGGAAAGACGAACCAGCTACACGTTTATAAACAAAAGTTTAAAACGCTATATCTCCGCTAGTTTTCCTTGTTTTGAGAGGATTTTAATTCTTCATCAATGGAATTAGTTATAAAATTCGGTAGCCATAACTTCCGCAGCAGACAGTATTTTTTTTTAGTCTACCATCGAGGTTCATTATTGTAAATAAGAAACCAAAAACGCTGCAAATTATTGAAATTATATTATTTCAAAATAAATGTATTAGTGTATAAAAGTTTATATAGCTGTTTACACATAATTGACAAATATTAAAAGCAATAAATTCATCAAAGGAAATGGCCTATCACCACTGCTAATTTAAAAACGATACATATCTCCAATTTCTTTCAGATTTAAGATTTCAATGATTATTTTAATTCTCTATCGAATAGAACGCATAATATTACTAAAGTATTCGTACGACTGATTGTAGGATTTTTCTTCGTTATCTGAGTTCTTCTAATATATATATTACGCATTTATACTAGACTTCTTTACTCTTTCCTTTCCTTTTCTTTTAATTTTCGTTAAAATAATTCAAATAAAAATTCATGATTCCAGAAATATGTTATATTTTTTTTCTTTATTTTCAATCATAACCGATTTATCGTAGAATCACATCTATTATATCTTTTGGGTTGGCCATGTAGGATTATTTCTTTGTTCATAGCGGTGTCTTGATCACGAAAATCTTTTCCTTTTTTTCTCTATCTTCTATAATAACCGAATTTTCAGGGAACTCTATCTCTTATAAGTTACCATATTGATCATTTTTTTTTCATTGTTTGGTTTACTAATTCGTAATTTTTACTTTATTTATCGTAGAAAGACTTAGATGGGACTTAGACTTGGAGACTTAAATGGGCGCGTAAAGTTGTTGCGCTTAGTGAGGAACGGATTCCGAGAAAGTTGGTATTCGCTGAACCGACTGGTAGGCGTCCGAAAGGTAGGCCGAAGCGTCGTGGGAGATTGCATTTAGGCTGATCTCGGGCTGGCTTGACCGTGAAATTGACTAGTCTATAAAGCGAAGTTTGGTGGTATCGGCATCGAACCTTCGGGTTTCGGTAGCTATTTATTTTATTATCATAGCAAAGCTGCTTGGATGAATTACATTCAAATATAAATAGTAAGATAAATGTTAAGTGTAAATTTTACAAGAAACAAAGATGAATTAATCTATTGCTTTGAATGAGCATAAGAAAAAGAACAGAGTCGAGGAATACGCCAAAAACAATATTGCACTCACAAACTTTGAAACGTCATCTTGTGGTTGAAAAAATTGCTGACATCATGAACCGATGTTAATATTGCCAGTAATCGTGAGATAAAGAAATTTAAAGTTTGTTAGCGATAAGATTTCGTATCAGGTTGTTGAGAACAATAAAAAGAAAATTAAATTATTCATGTCTGATGACGTTGAACTTTCCAGACTATATCTCTAAAGAAATGCGAATTTCCTTTTTCCATTTCTGATGACTCATATGTTCTAATTCCCAGTCTGTTTTTTTCTCTGCTGCTTCTAGGTAAGGAAAGTAAAAAAATCTGCCGCGTCTGTCTGTGTCACAATTATCGGGTGGACTGATTTTTTCTCCGTATTGTTGGGATTCGAACTCCAATTTCGTGAACTAAATCGAGCACGTACACAATACACAGGATACACAATACAGCCTGCCGAAAACGTATTCTTCGTGAGGCAGAAGCGACAACTTGGTTCAACCGCTTTCTATTAAACTTACCTGAATCTTCTGGGTAACTATACTTATAAGTACATTGTACATTCAGTAAAAATATAATAAAAAAAAAAGTTAAAATGAAAATTCTCAGTAGTTTAAAAAAAAAAAAATCTGGTGCGCGCAACACAGGACTTTCACTTACCTCCATTATTTATATCAATTCAAGAATTTTCAAACAAATTTATAAAAGAAAATAAATTGTTAAAGAATTATTTAGTTGTATTTTCAATGAAACAGGTGTTTTATTAAATAATCTATTATATTATTATCTACGACAATCAGTTTGTTTTATCAGCTTTTCTCTTTCTCCTTTAACTTTTATTTAATATTATGAGCTAATAATATTTCTAAAACCTTTAGCATTCTAACGCTTTATTATACGCCTATATTACTGTTCTTAAGTTCAAAAACAAAAATTGCATTAAAAAATATTTTTGCAGTTTTCTCATTTAGGCGGATATCGAATTCGTTCAACTTATGTATTTATCTGTTATTTAGCAATGCTAATCAGAAGATATGGTTAATTTTTTCGAATCTACAAAATTAAAGGTACTTTAGAGGAAGAAATTTTGAAATATCGGCATTTAAGCCCTATCAAACTATTTTAATCAGTATGAAACCTATATGATATTAAAGCCCGTTCTATTTTACATCGAAATAATTCATCAAAATCGTTGGTGCCGTTTTTAAGAAAATCGTAAAAAGTGCAAAATGCATGGTATAAAGTGGGTCTCTGGTTAGCTGATGTTGATGAAAAAGTGTTTGTAACATCTCGGGCATATAGTTGTCTTAAATATGAAATTTCAGTTTCATAGGACTTTTTGACTTGTTCATTTGGAATCTGGGACCCTAAAATTTTCGCAATCGCAATACTTTCCCTTACTATACATATATAGGTAAGTGAAAGTAAAAAAATATACATTATGTGGTCGATCATGTGTATAATGTTGTTTTTGTTTTTTTGAGGAATTCAATACTTTTGGTCATGGTTTTAAAAGTATCTTGGGCAGGACCTTTTGTCTAAATAAAAAAAAAATCTTAATCGGACTCATATTATTATTAGTAAACAGTTCTAACATCTTATCTTATTCTTAATTATTTTTATTACTTCCAAACTCAATTTGAAAAGGAATCATTCTATTTTCAATACTACGTAGGGTTCGCGTTCTTGACTTGAATATTGACCTTAGATGAAGATTGATCGGTCAAGGTCTTGGACAGAGCTTGTGATTTAATCTCTCCCTCCCTCTCACAAAACCTTGTAACACTAGCCATGAACCAGCACCTTACATAATTCGTATCGAGCCTGTGTAGTGCAAAATAGGTCGACTCACGAAAAATACCACAATTAATTTTTCTTTTACCTATTTAAAACAGTCAGCCACTTATAATTTATACTAAAGGAGGATACGGTTGATGCAGAATCTGTTCTTTAGGATTCCCTAATAACAATTAAACAATTTTTTGGTAATGTCCAGAATATGAAAAGAAAAAGAGGTACTATAAACGTTTTCAATATGTATCTAATAATGAATGCATGAAACAGAAAAATAACAGAGTTTAATCTTGAATAAAGGAAGAGATAACATTTTTCAAATATTCAAAATGTACACATACATTTTGGAATTTTATTGCATAAGGAAACGAAATTTAATGAGTTTAAAGATATTAAACAACTGCAAATTATAACACAATGGTTTATTATTAAAATATTTTGGTTTTTTTTTTAATTAGGAAAACGGATTTTTTTTATTCATTATTCGGGTTTTACGTATCTTCAAACGTAAGCTTTTAAATTTTGAGGGGATGTAATGTTTTTTATTTGTTAGTCGATTACAACAGTTGATTATTGAAAATAATTAACCAAAAATATTTATACTAGGCTTTGTTACTATTTCCTTTTATTTATTTATTTTTTCGATTTTTATTCAAATACAATTTCCTGATTCTAGAACACCTTACATTTTTCTCTATCAATAATTAATAAACGAGTTATCAGGGAATCACATATCTTATAAGTTGTGGCTTGACCATATTAGATTTTTTTTTCTCTTATTGCGGTGCCTTGATCTAGAAAATCTCCAATAATAACCGGGTTTTAGTGGAATTACATATATTATAATATGTGACTTGAATTTATAGGTCAACCTTCTTTATTTTTTTTTCTCTTTTTCGCACTTCACTGATTATAAACTCCATACATATTTTTTCTCACAAAATAACTGAGTTAGGGGCGTATTTATGGGTAAAATTTCCATTAAAAAAAAAAAAAAATGTCTCTGCTTTGTAATTATTCGTGTTTTTAGGTTAAAAAAACACTAATAAATGTTTTCTCTATCTTCGAAAATAACGGAGATACAAGCGTATATATAGGCTAGATATCAATTGTTTTTTTTATCGCGCTTTACTGATTCTAAAACTCTATACACATTTTTAAATTAAACTTTATATATCTATCTTAAAAAATAACTGAGTTATATGCGTATTTATGGGTAAAATTTCTATTTTTTATTTTTTAATAAATTTGTTCTCTATCTTCAAAAATATTGAATTAAATTGAAAACAGTTATTGAATTAAATCACTATTAATCTGCCGCCATTTAAAAAATAATCAGCTGATATCAACGTATAGGCGTTAGGATCATCGTTGCATGCCTTAGTATTTTTGTGGGTAATTTAAAAAAAATTGAACTAAAAAAAGTAGTTTCGGAGAAATGTCGCGAACGGCAGACAAACGGATTTTTTTATTCAGGTTCTACGTATAATAAATACGTAAATTTTAAGTGGAAGGAGTAATTTTTTTTTTTTTTTTTTTTGGTCGCCTACAAAGTTTCATTATTGAAAACACTTGTCCACCAATTTTTACCGACAACAACCTAATTCCTCAGACAAACTCTGTACATTACCTAGGACTGACACTCAATCGAAGGATGACTTGGGGCCCACATGTCAAGATGAAAAGAAAGACTCTCAACCACCGACTGAAAATACTACACTCTCTTTTTTCAAAATCATCAAAATTAAAAATTAGACAGAAACTGAATAAACTGGACTTACGCTTCACAAATTTTTGGTTCAGCCAAAAAGACTCACATACAAAAACTGCAATCATTTCAATCCAAAATTTTAAGACTCATAACGACAGCTCCTTGGTACGTAAACAACAGAACCCTACATACGGACTTACAGCAACCAACAGTTGACCAACATATACGAACACTCTATTCTCGATTTCACATTAAACTTAACGGACACGACAATAGACTGATTAACGACATGTCAGTTGCTGAAATGCCGGTCAGAAGAAGGCTAAAACGAAGCTGGATGAGGGACCTCCTCTGCTAGATTAAAGCCTTGGAAGGGGTGCTGCTGGGCACTTTACTTCCCCATGCCTACCATGTCTGATCTTTCTTTTGTCCAGCACATTTGCTGATTGTCAGACATCTTCTGACAGGTGTAAATAAAGATATAAAGCAAAAAAAAAAATAAACCAAACAATAATGGCAATAAAATGATAACCTTAATTTTTTGTTTACCATATATTACTGGAGCTTGTCCCAAAAAGTGATATGGGGCTATCTATGTGTACACCTAGTTAGGAAATAAAAAAGGTGTCCCGTTGTGTAAGGACTATACACACTACTTCCTCTAATTTCATCACTTTCTGAAGGAATCGACAACCGTGAAAACCCCTAGCGGATAATGCCAGGCTTCCACCACTCCTGGAAATCTACTCATTAGGTCGAATGCGAAAGTGAAAATATGCCGTTTTCTCGCTCCACTTTTATTTCCTGTGTTCTGTGCCTCAAGGACCGCCTACTATCGGTTGTGGGTATAAATTACTTTTAGCACTTCCTACAAGATAAAAGTTGTAATTGGGGTGAGTTTGATATATGGGTCATCTTAGGAAAAAGCTCAAGCAACTACGATAGTACACAATGAGTAATAAATACAAATAACCCATCTTGAATCCAAATTATCACGTCTTAAAAAACGGAAAAATTATAGATTATTCCCGTCAATGAAAACTCAGTGTAAACATTAAAAAACGTCTTTCACTTACCTCCGTTGTTACAGTTAACTTAATCAATTTTAAATACATTTAGAGACCAACATAAACTGTCAAAGAATTATTTAAATTGTATTTTAATAGAAACAGGTGCTTTATTAAATAATTTATTACATTTGTATCTACAACAATCAGTTAGTTTCTTCGGCTTTTCATCACTCTCCATTACCTTTTACAATTCCGTGTATTAGGTAATATTTTTTCTAGAATCTTTAGCTATCCAACAGTATATTATAAATCTATACTAATATTCTTGTGTTCAAAAACACAAAAATTTGCATAACAAAATAGAAGAAGAAGAAAATAAACTTTATTTACATTTTTACATATTGACAAAATATTTATAAATGATTTCAGATGAGACATCCTTACAATCATCAAATGTTTGGTTCATTTGGTAGTTATAATCTAATTATCTAATCTATAATTAGTGGTAAAATTAAATTGATATTAACTATGGTAGTAGGAAAAACTAAATAAAAAACCTACATGTAAAAAAAACAAAAAAAACAGATAACACAATTGATAATATAAAATTAGAAATTAAAATAAACTAGCTTAAGTTAGTAACACATGTTTAGTTCTTTTATGAATGTAGCGTTTTAGAGATGCTTTATTATAGTTACCGATTTCCTTTATTAATGGATTTTTGGAGACTGGTGTTTTACTGAAGTAAGAAGCTGTTTGAGTATGTACAAAATGTTTAATTGTTGGAAGCTGTAAGTCCTGGAGCATAGATGATATTTTAGTGTAGCGGGGGTAATTATTAATTATCCGCATTGATAGATTTTGAATTCGTTCAAGTTTTTGGTAGTTAGTCAAGCAGGTTGAGCTCCAGACTGGCGAGGCGTATGTAATTAATGGGCGAATAACTGACAAAATATTTTTGAACTTTTTTCCTTTAGTTGTTTATCAAATTCGTTCGTCTTTCATATTTAGCTGTTATTTATCAATGCTAACAAGATGATGAGCCAATTTTTTTTAAATATAAAAAATTAAAGGTACTTTAGAGGAAGTTAATTTAAAATATCGGCATTTGAGCACCGTTAGACTATTTCAATCAGAATGAAACCTACATCATTTTAAAGCCCATCAAATATTGCATTGATATAGCGATTTTAATTAAAATCGTTTGAGCCGTCTTGAGAAAATTGTAAAAAAGTGCAAAATCCATGTGATAAAGTATGATTTCCGGTCAGCCGATTTTTGTGAAAAAGAAGCTGTAACATCTCGGACTTATAGCTGTCTTAAATATGAAATTTCAGTTTTATACGACTTTTAGGTTTTGCGCCTGACTTACCACATACCGCCACACACAGACCTTTTTGCGGGACTTGGTCTTTTTGGTTCAGGAGACCCTAAAACGTGTATTTCCTTTGAAAACTGGAATTCGAAAATTTGTACGTTCGCAATACTTTCTTTTACTTCATATATCATATAAAAGTAAGTGAAAGAAAATTCAATTTGAATTAGGTTAGCATGTGGAAGCACTATGATTCGTGCATACAGGTTTAATAATTAAGTGATTCCGGCAGGCGTTTCGGTTATACTATCCTGCATATCAAACTCTCCTCGATTTGAGTACATATTACAGAAGTAATTAGAACTTTTAAATCTTAAGAAAAAAATAATTTATAACCACTATATTTTCTAAATATATTCTTTAGTTAATGAAAGACCTCAATTAAATACCATCATAAGATTTCATAAAATTGTATAGCTTTGTTTTATTGATTGTCTTCAATAAAATACTTATACTATGAATAGTATTAAATCTTATTGATTAGCAAATATAAATAACCAATAATATGATAATCGCTACTAAGCAATTATAATTTATTTTATTTAAAAGTGGCGTACTTGATATATTAGCTTATAATAAACTTTAAAATCTTGTACATAAAAAAAATTTTCTCAGAGATCTGATTAAAAGTGTAAAAAAAGATAGAAGTTTTACTTTTTACTTTCATTAACTGTATACAAAAATGATAAAAGATCTACCGCAACTTATTTTTTATTTCAATTTCGTCCATAGGTTTTGATTTATCGGGCAATTTTGATATGGAATAAAGTGAACTAGCCTCCTGTGTGTTGGTTGTAGATTTCATATATTGGTTCAGTTAGATATCCAAAGGGAAAAAGGAAATTAAATACAAAATTATAAACCTTCTCTTCTCCCTCTCCAAAAAAACAAAAATTTCTCACCCTAAAAAAAACTGTTTCTGGATCAGCTACTGCATAGATTCTATATATCATTTTCATTATTTACTGTTTTTTTTTGTTTGTTTTAATAGCCTATAAAACAATGAATATATGAAGCCTCTTCCGCTTTTTGAAGAAAAGATGAGTAGGCGTTATAGGTCAGTCACGTATTCAGAAGTAAACGGTTCAGTGGGAAAAAAACAACAGATTTTTGCAGTAGCAGTCCCTCAACAATAGCTTTGTCGGCACTGGATTGTAATTTTTTTATAATCGTCTTATCTTATAAATATTTTATTCGACTCACAGTGGAAAATATGACCGATTTAGGTGGCCAAAATTCTGAAACTCGTCCATATTTAACTTCAGGGATCCCTATAAGAAAAAATTATAAAAACTAATTAATTTATGAAACGATTGGCTAGTGCACAGTGGTCAAACATCAAATTTATTTGCTAAAATCTTAAACTCCCCTACATTTAACGTTGGAAGTCCCAGAATATGGGAAAAAATAATACAGAATCTAATTTGGACACGAAGTCTCTTTATCCTGCTAATAGATGTATGTTAAATCATTTGGGAAACTATTCAAATTATAGATTGTAAAACGTTTGATTCGGAGTATTGTGTCTAAAAAAAAAATTATGTTTCATCCAAAAAAATCCGAAAAAATCGCAAAAAGTCTTTACAACATTTAAATACAGGAAGGGTTGATGAAATCCTACAAACAAATCCATGGGGTAACTTGGGAGTTATATAGTTTTTTGTTATTGAATAGGAGCATAAATTTACAAATTGCTAACTTAACTCTACAGGAAGATTGCAATGTATATTCAATAACGATTGTGGAAATATAATGTATCACCTGTCTCAGCAATGCCCATTGTTAAATAAAAGCAAAAAGACCTTGCGCTACACACATCTTGAACATAATAAATGACCATCGAATAAAGACAATACCACTGCCGGTTATTAGGCACTTGTGTGAACAGGAATGATTCACTCATTTACTATTTATTTGTAATCACGGTATAATGGGAAATATTAGTATCAATGGTCTTGCCAACTAATAATAAAAAGGTCAAGCACTCAGGAAATCCAAACTTTAGTCTTGACTTTGGTCCACCTAAATTGGTGATTTTGCCCTGTCTGCGACTGAGGGAAATGTGATGAATTATATTTATTTATTCAACACTAATCATGTCCAAAGTAAACTAAAAGCTAACAAAATAAAAATAGGAGCAACATATTTTCCTTTATTTTAGTTTAACACAACATAATGATGACAAAATTATATTAATTTCATATTGAAAGAATGCACGATGGCTAAGCTTATTTTGTCAAGTGTATGTTGTTATAGGCGTCAAAAACGAAACTAACCAATCCTTGTTGTGGTAAGGAGCATTCCATGCATTCTAGCTTTGAATATTAAGGCTAAAGGGGACAAAAGTTTAATTTGTTTCTGAAACAACTGATCGCAGCAACGTCGTTCGATTTTGTTTTAGCTCTATCTCATCGAAACATTGTCCGAGTTTTATTTTAAAATAATCTTTTTTTTCGTTGTAAAGAGCAGATTCCGGGAAAGTAGTATTCAAATTTCCTTCTTGAAAATTTGAAATATAAAATAGTTATTATGCATTTTTTTCAAAAAAGCGCAAGTACAAAACAAAATCTTGAATTTAATGCACTTTTCAGATTCGAAATCCGTCCAACGGTGCCGTTGGAAACAGAAATTTACGAGATCACTGCCGCGACAGTAAGGATGATAGTAAGTAGGGTTTGCCAGGTATGTACCTACCTACCTAGGTAGGTAGCTCAGAGCCAAGCAAGCCGAGGCAGCCTTTTGGTTTCCTAGAGAGTCAAGTCATTTTGTATTTCAGAAATGATCGTATGTAATGAACCACAGCTAAAAATTAAATTTGTAAATCTTTTCGTTAAAAGTTTTTAATTTGGTTGGTCAAAAATAAATGAATAATTTATAAATAAATAAACATAAAAATATTGGAAACGGTTCTAATGATTTTGAACTCGCAAAATCGATAAAACATTTAATGTGCTTTAATATCAGTAGGCTTCATTCTAATTGAAATATTATGAAAGGAGTATTGTACGCTTAAAACTGCTAAATATAGTATATTTAGCTAAACATGCTAAATATAGTTATATGGCAAGAATCATAAGATATTTATCTTCTCCTCAGAGTTTGAGGTAGGAGCTGTATCCTTACTGAAGACTACCTTATTACTACCAGAAGCTCAGCCTTTGTGAGATAGTAAGCTATGAATGGAATTGCCCCAATTAGAAGCGGAGGAGCGGAGGTGGGTCGAATGCAAATACCTTGGAGGAGGGGGTTTACTGTTAGCTCAAGGTGGGTGACCTTCATATCGGTCAAGGTCATTTTACACGCCTACCAACCTAACTCTGCGCCGTTAATATACCGCCCTTCCGACGCCTACTCATAACATCAGTTCCTGTTTTGGTTTTTTTTTTTCATTACCATGGAATATTTAGTAGTGTTTTTTAAAAACAGGTTAAACGGAAGATTGCAATATGATATCAAATAATTAGTTGGTTTCTAAGTCTTCCAAAAACAGTTTGTTTCAATAAAATTTAAACGAGTCAACGTTCCGTCTCCATTATCAGGACTCACTAAAATACATCAACAAATTTTCAACTAACATCAAAAGATTACTATTTTATAAACTAATTAAAAACATATACATAACAATGTTGCATAAAAACTATATATACCTAAGTTGTTTAAAAATTAAACTATCCACATTTTTATAAAAAAATGTGTCAATAATTTATATTGAGATAAAAGAGTTTTTTTTTTTTTTAAATTACCACCAAGGAACAACAACCATCCCACCTCACATATTCTTTGGTCCCTTATGGATTAGGGTCATCCTATTTACTGTAGAAAGTACAAACTGATTTATTATTAAATATTGGTCAACAATGCAAGTTTTACAATTTTAACTTTCCTATCGCTTCTGCATAGTGAGAACTAAAGTGCTTTGAATCTGTTTTATAATTTATGGTATTTTTTATATTTTTGTTCATATATATAGATTCTATTGTTTTTCTATTAAAACTATTTTTTTCTATTTCCAAAATTGTAGTGTTTCTTATTTCATACTTAGGGATAAGATATATTCAATAACTAAGGAACAACGCTATTGTTCTGTCTCTACAGTTTTGATTATTAAGAATTTAATGACATAGTCTTGATTTCGGATTCTTCATCTTAATGGAATGAAAAACTCTTGTAAAGTATGTTTATTAACGCAGCAAAAATAAATGGGTAGAAACTTCGAGGAGGTACCTTACATGTATAATGCAACTGTAAGAAAAGTGTGGTAAAGTGTCACATTGGAATCGTAATAAATAGAACTAAAAAAGGCTGACAATGAGATTTATCATAGATTAGGTAATCCAACATCTTTTTACAACCAAATATACAAACAGTTGATAAGAGAGATAAGTAGGGAAAAAGGAAAAGAGAGATAGGGTAAGATACAATGCTTCTTGATCAAACCTGCGGGTGGCATGTATGGGAGTAAAAAATCCTTAGTTATGCCGTCCTTCGGAGGGGACGTTAAAAGATGGTCCCGAGCCTGTGCGATGTCAGGTACTGGTTAAAGATCCCTACCCTAATAAAACCTGGATAGGCAAAATTTAGGACTCCCACCGTTGCATTGCCCGATTAGCCATACTAGCATAAAAGTGATGTTGAACGAATCAACAAACAACCTCACGACACTACTATACCGCACACTAATAATAATTTGAAACACAATTGAATTTCCTACACAACGTTAATCATTGGATTCGGAAAATTATTAAAAACATATTGTATACGATTTATACCAATGTTTAGGCATTTTTTTAAGATTATCAACAGAACAATGTTTCATATCATGGAAGATCCCACTCGTTCATTTGAATGACATTTAAATCACGAGATTAATTTTTTTTTTTTTAAATCCTATTATACCAAAGACAAATAAAACAATTCTTAGTATTCAAAACGATGTCATATGAGTGGACAGGCCAGGTACTTATATATAGTATCATGATGTAATGAGCTTTTTTTCAGTTTCATGACGATGTTGTATAATAGTCTACTGTTTATGTTGATAATTAAGAGGCTGGTCTACTTTTAGTACATCATTTATGTAAAATGATTTATAAATATTTTCTGTTTTATTATGATGCTGAATAAGATAAAATTTAATACAAATGAGCCGTAATTTTACCATCTCCCATTTAAATTATTTTTTAAATATTATTGTTTTCCTTAGTTTAGCTCATCACAGAAATATTAATGTGAAAATAGTTACTTTCTTTTAAAATTTCTTTAATTGTTAATGCACCCCTATCTTTCGCTATTTCGCTTTGAATCCGATCTAGGTGGGTTTAAATTTTTTCTTGCGTTGGTCTCCTGGAATGGATCTCAACCTTTTCCCTCCGTTTAGAAAGGATTGCTAGAAGGCTGTTCATCTGTAGGATAACCAGTTCATCTTAGTTAACGAAGAGTTTCAAATGATCTTAGACATAAAAAAAGATCTAGATGAATAATGCGGTTTAAGCTCAATGTTGATCTAACTGTCTTTCGTTAGTGCCTAGATGAATGATTTCTTATGCTTAAAAATTACGATATAAAGATGTTATATAATTTAATATGTTACTATATATAGAACATTTATTCTTTTACTATACTATTCTGTTGAAGTTTTAACTAATTGATGTGTTCCAGGTGAGAGGTTAAAGACGATATGATGCGACGACTTTGGTTGATGGCAGCCGTGGCCTGTGCCATATGGATTTTCCAGGTCACGGCTTTTCCTCAGACCAGTAAGTTTACTTTAATTTTTATTTTATTTATTTATTTTTATTTTCAGTGAATTTTATTTTTTTATTTATTAGCTATCAATCAAATGATAATGTCTGGAAGAAGTCTATCTTATGATTTGCCTGTAGTATTACATGATTTTTCTAAATTAATATCCTTTATAGGTTTGTTCCCTTTCTGATTATTTTTTCCCAAAGATTTCATCATGATGTTCCATGCTTAGAACATTTTTTTTTTGTCTCTGGCCGACACATGTTGGAACTCAATTTGAGCTCAAATGGGTGAGGAAACAGAGCAAGAATTATACAAGAATCATACCAATCAGTCTGCCATGACTTCAGAAATAAATCTTCGATTGTTGATTAAATTTACCATTTTTAAAATATTTAAGGTTTAAGGTATAGTTTTATTATTATAATGTTTGAACTATTTATTTTTAAAGAAATGCTCTTCCTTGGTCGATTCACCTTCTAATATGGCTTCAGTGGGTAGTACATCAAATAATTGGATCATAATAATATTAATTCTCGAAAATACCATATAATCGATAATCAGGCATTTCTACCATTATCCGTCCCCTGATTACCGAGCATCCTAAATTTAATTTGATGTTGGATAATTGACCATAATATTAATCAAGTGGACGTCCAGACCTGTAGTCAATAGGTAAAAAATGTAACAACTTTTTATCCCAAAACTTTTTGGCTGCATTGCTGGTCTCATTTTGGCTACAAAGAACAAGATACAATAAGAAGATAGAATGCAATTATTAAAATTTTGTTTGAGACAGTGTTTTATGTAAATTTCTGTTAATATCAATTACTAATATTGAAGAGTATACTTATTATGGCTAAAAGATTTTGAATTTTTACACTAATAAATCCTTAATAACGTTTGGAGGTATTTTATGCCACATCTTAAGATTATCTAATTAAAACCATACAACAATATTAGAATCATATTTACAACAAAATAAATAATATTTAAAAATTATAATTCAATAAATAACCATATCATGTTCTAAATTTGTTTCTAAAATATCTCTATTTTAATAGTACTTACAAAATTTTCCATATTAAATAAATACAGGTCATTTATATCACAATAACTTTACTTATATACACCACTTATATATTATAATAATTTAGTCATTATTTGGTAAAATTTACTTTCATTATAACATAACTTGAATTGCTTAAACATTTTCACTATTATGTATCCTTAAGTATGAAGTAGACTAAAAGTGACCTCTAATCTCACTCCATACCTATACCTGGTAATGTTTATACATATTAACAATAAATATTATCCAGGATAGGATACCAGAAATTTAATTTATTTATTATATCCGCATAATTTTGACTTATTTTTTAAAATATATTTTGTAATTTACTGTATTTTTTAATTTTTAGTTATATAAATTGTTTCAAGAATTTTTCTAGTTTTAGTTTTTTGTTCTGTATTACGTATTTGTATGTTTTCAAAATTTAAAATTGTGTTCATTCACTATACTATAATTAAAGAGCACTGTATAATTTATATTTTTGCAATTGGAAATATGTTGTTTAGTTAAACCTGGTATGTAGTTTATTTTAAAAAAACTTGAACTGTTTTTTATTTATTTCATCTATATTACTTATTTGATTATTTTTATCTTTATCTATTTTGTCCTTTCTGTGATTTCTACCTTCTCTAATTTTCAATACCAAACTAAAAACTTTTTTTTTTTAGGTGAGACTCTTTCTGTAGAAGATGTGAGAAGACCAGTGTATCGAGGAAATCACAGGTATAAACATTTTTTACCTAACATAAATATAAAAGAAATGGTTAAAGGAAAACCATTTCAATTGTTTTTTAATGTGAGTAGTAGTGTTAGAAACATTAGTAATGCAGAGCAACAATTTAATAATGAATCACCAGTCATAACATCCACCTATCAACGTCCTGAAGATCCTTCAAAAGAAATTTATAAAAATAATATTGCTTGGCGAAATGAACATAAAAAAATGTTAAATACTACTGAGGATGGAATTGGATGGTCACAGGTTCAATTGACAACAGGATCTAATGAGTCTACAATTGTAGAAAACTTTGTAGAAAATTCTTTGTATGATTTTGAGAAAAATGAAGACACATTTAAAAAAGTAATGATGCCAAGCACTGAAACCGCAACAAGACACGTGCAGATTTATCCGATAGTACCCCTCCTTCATGGGTTGAAAGGCCATCAGTCATACTGGTTGAAGATGTTCATCCATCTAAATTACCCAAGCCTCCTTCGTATAATGAAGTACCTCTATATCATCAGCCTTCAAAACCATCAGTAAATTATGATTACAAGCCACCTGTTTCAAAACCAAGTAATACATATGGATCATTTGAATCATTTATTAACAAGCCTCCAATTAATTATAATTATCCAAAGCCAACAGTGTCTAAACCCATCTATCCTCATCCAGATATAGATACTTCTACAAAACCTGTGGATGTGATGTTCTTCAATCCAAAACCTGTTACTATGAAACCATCTTTTGATGTTTTAAATTCAGGAGTCACAACACACCAACCATTTCTGTAACAGTTACAAACGTTTTGACTCACTTCACTCCAGTTTACACTAAACCTCCACCTGAACCACCTCCTAGACCTCCACCTCCTACCATAGTAGTCATTGAGCCTCCATCAGATAACTATGTAGACTGTGGAAATATTCAAGTGGTAAATAGTGCTACATTTAAACACTGTCCAGACGTGACAGTTGTCTTGAATAACAAACAAAATATTTCTGCATTAAGCCCAGCTCCTGATGCAAACGTCCAAGCTGCTGCTGTAATTCCTGTATCTCCCATAAGCCCAGAAAACGGTGTAGTTCCATTAGTTTCTCCTCCTATAATAGCTACACCGAAACCTCCAATTACAATTACAGTACATGATGAGGATGACGATGAAGAATATGATTATGAAGATGAAGAAGTGGCTAATGATGTGTTTGTTTCAAGTACTACAACAGCTGCTCCAAAACCAACCAAGCCTCCTAGTTCGTCTACCTCCTTATTCGGCTACCTGCAAACTCTTGTTTCTTCACTTCCATTCATAGGACCAATATCAGTTTCTCTTTGGATCATCTTTTTAGGACCTCTTTCATTTTTATTGCTAGGTGCCATGGGTGTTGCATCATTTATATTTCCATGGCTTGCTCCTAGGCTTGTGTTTGGTAGATCTAGAAGTGGTCTGTACATTGAGAAACCTATTATACCACAAGCTGCTAAACTGTTTCTAAAAAATATAAAAGTTGGAACTTTTGAAACAAAAAAATGGTGATATTTTGAAGATATACATAATATTTATTTATTATTAGTAATTTATTAAATTAATTTGTAGCAATGTTATAAATTTTACTAATTGAACTTTATTTTAATATTTCTAACATTAATTTAACTTTCATTTCCTATGAATTTATGAGAATTTCATGAAATTTTCAATGGAAATCATTTTCTCTTCCATTTTTATGTGAAATATGAAAGTGGAATATAGAAATTGTTGGAAGCACATGGTTCAATAAGTGTAACACGCTTTAGTAGATTATTCAATAACTGACTGATAGAATGTCAAGTTTACTACTGATTTTATAAACAAAAATTTTGAAACCGGAGGATTGAATCTAATATCATTCCAAAAGCTCTCAATATTTGTTTTTATAATGATTTTTTTATTACATTTACCATTAATTAATTTTCCATAACATCAATGTCTATTTTTCTCTAATCCATAAATAAACCACTTTTTCTAGCAATTTATTTGTTGTCTTTTTTTCATTTTATACCTCTGTAAAACTTTATATGATATTATGTTGTATGGTTTAAGATTATATCAATTTGTTTATAGATTTATATGAGATCGACTTGGTCTAGTGGAAAGAGCACTAGTCTACTATTCTCTGGGCTCTGGGTTCGAACCCCGGGCTGTGGCAGAATTATTTATTCTGTTATTTATGCCATGGAGCACGCCTCCAGGGGCACACTCACCCTCTATAAAGTGGGTATCCAAGAAAAACCTGGAGCTGAGCACGATCAAGGCCTAATCATCTCTTTTCACGGCCAACAATTTAAAACTTACAAAACTTGAAAGTGGGCAGAAAAAAATAAGTAAAATAAGACCTGAAACATATTAAATTATTGAAAGAAGTATATAAGAGTAATATTTATTACTGTTATATGTTAAGGTGACTTTATGGATATAACTTGGAGGTTTTAGGGTCACTCATGGTGTAGTGGTTTGTATAACAGCCTTCTACACCAAAGGTGGCGGGTTCAAACACAGCAATATGGATGGTTCTTGAATTTTTTCAAAGGGAGTAAAAAAATACTGGTTATGCCATCATTCAGAGGGAACGTAAAATGGTGGTCCAGAGCCTGTTTAATGTCAAGTACTTTCTGATACTTTACTACTTTGATTAATGATCCCTATCTTAATAAAACCTAGATAGGCAAAATGTAGGACTCCCACTGTAGGTAGCATCGTCTGACTAGCCACAGTAGCTTAAAAGTGAATAAACAAACAAACTACTTGATTTTTCCATAATTTGTTCCAGGGAATAAAAAAATGTTATTCTATGATGTTTTTAATTCAGATCTGAATATACCTGCCCTTAATGGATATATTAAGTACTTAGTGGTTAAAATATTTCCACATTACGCAATCTATGCTTCATTTTACTGAATTCATCTAGAACTTCATTACTATAAAACATGCTTTCTATTTTTACATGGTTTCTTATATGTTTAATAGTTAAAACATAAAAATTATGAGAAGATGAATTTATTGAAAGGAAAATTAAAAAGTATCTGGTTATTATTAACTAATTCTCTTTTCTGGTAAATATCGTAGTGGAGTTTATTCTCCAAATTTACTGGTTCAGTATTTAGTGCCCCGCTTTTTGATTATTGTTTCCTATAAATTCTTTTTTCTTCCTTCATTATAATTATTATCTGCTTTTGATTAGATTCAGATGCAATTAGTATTTCTAGATGGTTTTTCTCCTTAATACGAATTATACACCGTATCTAATGAGATTTAAAACTTTAAATTGTCTGTTTTATTCATTAGTTGAGATCAGCATGTCATTAATGATTTATTATTATATTTTTTAACTTTTCAGGTTAGATTTACTGTATTAGTTTTAATTAAATTATATTTCATCTTTCTATTTATTTAAAGATATTTTCTAGAATGTAAATTAATATAAAGCTTATTTTTAAATTGGAAAGTAAAATATTTAAAAACACACTCTTAATACCTTGTACTGTTGATTTGACTTCTTACAGTGAGCTGTTTAGACAAACCAATTTAATGCATGGAAACCAAGATTAACTTGGTTGAAATATTGGATTTGGTAAATAATGGTATGACATAATAATCTATTATGTTATTACATATGCTAGTTCCATAACTATTCATAATCACCTGTAATCCTGATTGTAAGTAGTTCAGGTTTTGTGCAGCTGCTCTCAAAATGTGTTTTTCAGGACTGACCGTCTTCTGCTCCACTAATCATACCACATCATAGTCTTGACCTTCCTGAATTTTACCTTTTTATTATTCTAGGAGCGAGTTATTTCTTCAGGTATCATCGCAGATCACGTCTCAGGTTATTGGTTTATGGCCTAAGAAAGACTATTGTTGTTCATATGCGCTTATTTTATTATTATTAATTACTACACAAGGTTGAAAGGATGTAAAACCAATCAAGATTTTGAAATTTAATAATGGTATAAATTTTAGAATGGTTTATATAATAAGTTACTGTTTTTTTTTTTTGTTTTTTTTTTATGAGGAAAAGGCTTTTTACTTTGTGAGCATATGTTTTATTCTTGAGAATTGAGGCTATAACTTGCAATTATACCACTCATCATATTCTTCAAACATTGACATAAGTCACAATATGATATATTCAGAACCCTAATATACTCTTACACACAATGTGCCACTACATCCGCAGTAACATCAATTCGCTGATACATCAAATGCAGCTTAAAAATTGTTACTAGGATCCTCTCCCCGAAACATAGTTCTTGTTCTTGTGACTTTAGAATTGCCAACTATCCCATGCTATTAGTGAATGCGAGGCAGACCATAATTTCATAGGGGCAAATTTTGTGTCCTTGAAGTGACTGAATTGAGGAAGTCCTTTTACTTGTCAAAGTAACTGGTTGGCAGCTTGGGTTGTTCTTTAAATTCTTGAAAGAATATCATTGGTCCAAATATAGATAAAATCATTTAATAATTTTACTAAAAATTAAAAATCATTTAAATAAAATTGTAATAATTTAAATAGCAGTGGACAGTAATTTAAGTAATAAGCCTGATTCAACCTTTGTGATCCATCCACATATACTTTGTTTTATTTTTATTAATGACCAAACCATGATCCTTCTCTTTTTAGATGTCAAGACGTTACTCTTGTATGGCATAAAAGTAATTCCTAATTGTTCTGTTATGGCATGCTCACTGAGCAGTTTAGAATTCTTCCAAATGTAGCATCATCTTTTGCTTAGTCTCGAGTGCCTTCAAGTTTAGAGCTTGCTTCCTTTTAGAGCATAATTAGGTGATTTGTGGCTTGCCAGTAGGTCATTTTCCTTCTGGCCTTATCTCTATGTACTGTTTCATATTTCTCTCCTTAGGCATTCTATGTACATACCCACATCTCTTTAATTGGCACTCCTCCATCCTTAATCTTCATTTGTGGTATATTTAGACCTTCTATAATTCATTTTGGACACAATTTCTTCTTATTTTCCTAAATATTTGCATGAGGGATCTCATTTTAGTAAATGTCAATCGCCTGATGTACTTATCAAAGACAGCCCAGTGTTCAGTTCCATCCCACAAGGACTAGGAGGAATGAGGTCCAAAAAATATCCAATTTCATGTCTCGAACAATGTCTTTCTTACTGGCTATTGTTAATTCCAAAGTAGACACGTTTGCATAGCTCTTGTTTCAATTTCTGAATCCGGTCTACCATCCCTGCTTACCAGAACTCCAATATGTATCCACACATCTATGAGTTTTCCACTGCAAGCTCTGCTTACCCGCTCCTTCCTCCTTAATTACATCGCCTTTTCTATTAACAATTTTCATCTCCATACCATATCTATATGGCTTCTCAATCTATTCCACTGCAGTCATTTAATGATTCTTTTGGGAATCAGCGATCAACACGATATCATGATGAAATATGATGAATTAGTTTAGAACTGAGAATACAGTTCTTTAGCCCACCACTATTCTAGGGGTTCTTCTTTGAGATTTTAGGTGATCTTGTCCATAAATGCCACAAAAAAAGTGATCTGAGGCTGTACTCACTCTATTCAAAGGAAGCAGATGTGTGAATCTATTGATTGAATCAATGTCCTGTAGATGTGATGATACAAACATAAAAGAATACAACTGATGAAAATTTAAAATAATTCTTGTTTTTTAAATAGAATTTCAGGAAATAATTTTATAACCTGGACTCTACTCTTCTTTATTGAAATTCTAGTTGAAAATATTTAACTTTTTAGAAATACTCAATCCTTTAAAATTAATCAAATGGTTCCATAATTGATTAAAATTGAGAAGTTGTAGGAAAACAACTTAACAAAGTTCTCAGATATTACATATGAATGAAATTTTACTTTAATTTACTCTAAACCAACAAAAAATGTATATTAACTGGATTTGGTAGAGTTTATGTTGTGTCTTAAAATAGTCTGTAGTGTTTTTCACTGGTGATTTCAATAAAAATTTCATATTTTTGTGAATTTTTTTTTTTAATCAATTATATTCTGCGATATCCCTTGTCGTAGAGTGAGGGTTGTCAGTGATCAATTCTTGAATTTGGTCATCACCAAAAGTTGAAGGACGACCCGAATGCTTTGCGTCTTCCAAGCCAAAATTTCGGTTATGAAACAAGCAAACTACTTACGAACTGTGCTTTCTCCAAAGGCACTTGAAATCTACAGCCAAGGAAAATCAAATAATTAAAAGTTAGCTTAGTTAATTAATTATTACATTTAATTTAATATAGCACCCTGTATTGGAGATTTATGAATATACGATGGTTTTAATATATAATTTGGAAAATTATTCTCACACAGATTTTTTGATAAATAAACCTATATTGAGTAACAAATATATTATTTTAAATTCAGTTCAGTTAAAATTATTAGTGGAGGGCATATGATTTTAACTTCCTCGTGTTATTTTCTAGGGTCTTAAATAAAATTTTACTTCTTTAAAAATATTTGTGAACAAAAATATAAATAACAGATAAATATTTAAAAAATGATTCCAAATATATTCCCTTAATATAACATTAGTAGCTTTAGGGCAAATTGCAGGTTGGTATGTTGGTTGCGCATCAGTTCAAGGTATCACTATTCTTATATCCATTTTATATATAATCACCTTTATATGTCTACCTAATAGTATAAATATATATATATTATTATATATATATATATATATTTTAAATTCAAAATACTACTTTATTGATTATTACTACTAATTGAATTAAATTACTACTTTTTCCCCATGGCTGATTTATTTTTTTGTTTTTTTTGCTTTAGAACAAGGGAGAGTAAGAGCGAATCGAGCGAACCAATAGCTCCAACTACGGCAACCCCTATTGGCGAATCTCTAAGGGCAGTCACTAAGCAGCTTCTGCAACCAACAGACATGGTAGCTACTGATGTGAGAACACCTCCTAGAGTGAAAAATAAAACCGGAGAAGCGAAAATAGAAAAATTAGCTGAGGTACCTACTAAAGTAGATCGAATTGGGGAGGGAGTTGGAGAGGCTATTGCAGTAGATGTGATAACACAGGCTCCAGGGTTATCAACATGGATTCTCCTCAGCAATGATCAGGTCAAGGGAAGACCAGCGACACAGGCAACTATTCAATCAGTTGAAAAACAAGTAAAGAAAAATGATACTTTAAAGATTAAGCCTGTATCAAACAAAACTCCAATAAAGAAACTAAATTCAACGGATGAAGTTACAAAATCACCCTTAATTCTTCAAGATGTTAAATTTAAAAACCGAACACCAGTAGTTGTAGGCAGAGTCCCAACTACCCCACTTGATAATCAAACACGTACTACAATTACAATTGCTGTAACAACTCCTACACCTGTAAACAAAACAAAACCATCATTTTCATCACAGCCTACAAAATTTGTCGAAATTGTTCCTACTACTTCATTGGTGCTTGAAACTGACACCATTGAGACAAGTGATGAAACGTCTACTACTGAGACTACTACAACTACCAAAAGGACTAGAAGACCTAGCATTAAAAAGAAGAAGAAAAACAAGAACAGGAGGAGAAGACCCTCCAAACCTGAAGAAACTGCTGAAAGTAAAATAACTCAAGATAACAACTTGGTCAGCAACAAAATTGATCCAAACAGACCTCTCTCAACTAGGATATACAACTACCTTGCTCGTGAAGTAATGCCGACTGTAGGAGTTGGTATTGTAGGTCTTGTACTAACTGCTGGTCTAGCTGGGTTGTTTTTATATCCATTTGGTGGAGGTATAGCAAGAAGGAATTACGAAAAAGGTACGAACCACCAACAACACTATTATTACAATGATTATATTCCACATAGGGAGGATCACGTAAAACCTGCTGAAGAAAAGATTTTTAGTCCGATTGCTCCATCTCTTAGTCATAACTCCTATCTGTCTTCATATGATTCAAAATACAATAACAAATTAAGATATGAAAGTGATTATAGTCAGCCAGTAAATGGATATGCAGGAAGTAGTGAATATTCTACTCTACCCGATTCTGTGAAAAATTCAGACTTTTCACTGACTGACAGTAATAAATATTACAGCATGGATCCAGTGAGTTCGCAGTATAAGTTAACAGATGTAGATAAATATAAAGATGAAGGAAATTATCCCAGTTTCACTGAATACACCTCTTATACTAATGCTGCATCAGTCGGTACACGAGGGAGTTATGAAAAGGTAGAAGTGAGCCAAAATGATACCAAAGAAGAAGATAAATCAGATAAGAGCCAACCTGAGTTTTCAGCACTCGTGGGTACGCCACAGTTCACAAATACAGACTTTGTAGGTTCTGTTTCTCTCACAGGGAGCTATGGTACCGACACTCAAAGAACTGGAGCACTAGCTTCTGAGCATGGCCCAAGAGCTTTACGAAACACTCGTGATGTACACGATGATTTCAATAATGAAATTGATGTGACTGATGAGAAGATATTAAAACAATCACCTATAATACCTAGTACAGAAACACCAAAAGTGGAAGTCACCACAGAGGCAAAAACAACAGTTACTGACTTTTCCACTGAATCTCAGAGTACAGATGAAACTACAACTCAATTTAATATAATGAATACTTTTTTTGAAGAGAAAGTAAAGGATCAGCCTCCTCAAAACTCTTCAGTTGATAATCCAGGAGGTTTTATTGGTTTCATAAAAAGGTTAGCGCAGCTAAAACTTAAAATTGGAATAAGTTTGTTACGGAGTACTTCCGAAGTAGTTCAGAAATACTTTGATAACGTTGCTGCCAGAATGGAAGAAGCTGTACGACATCTTGAAAAAAGAAGAAGATCGTTACTTTTTCCCACTTCTTCAAGAATAAAGAGACACACTGTTACATTAAAAAAAAACATGTTTAAGAAACATAAAAAAGTTGACTAATTTTATTGCTGTATTAAGAACTTTCCTATTGATATAAATTTTATAAAATAAAAGTTATTAGGGATTAGGTTCAATAATGTGAACATGATGGACTCCGATTCATGGGTTTAATGTAAGTGTATATGAAAACATCTACTTGCTTTAAATTATTTTTAAAATATAGTATTTTCTAGATAGAAGATGTATGAGAGGAGAAGATATTTGAAATGAATGTGATAATTGAAAAACTATAACGTTCACAAGATAAAAACAAATTTGAAAATATCATCTAGGTGTTGTTCATAGATTTTGGCTTAGTAGAAAAATAATTTAAAAAGAGGATTCATTTTGATTGTCATCTTCTCTTAAAAAATAAACAGAATTATATTTTTTCTGTTTTATGGTGGGGAATATAAGACGTGTTTTCAGGATAAATTCCTCAATTTTTTATTTTTTTTATTCGTTATTAAAAAAATTAATAATAATAATTGAGGGGTTCTTGCTGATTTCAAATCTTTCTTTTCCTGAATCTGCTTCTCATGTTTATTTCACTATGTTACCTGAATAGTTATTTTATTTTTAAACAAGTATTTTTTTTTTTATTCTGCAAAATGTATAACTCATAATTTTTTAGGATCTCATTTGAGTTTTATTAAGTTAATGTCTATCTTTTTTAATGAGAAATTTGCTTTGATTTATTTATTATTTTAAACCAGGGTTTACTTCTGATAAATGACTGAATATATGTACTGTTTTAAATAAAACATTTTATTGCACAAATATATTATTAACAGGCTGCTTGAGTATTTATTGCACATTATTTAAAGTAAATTGTAAATAGATATTTATGTATATTTCGTAATAAATATATATACATATACATTATTATTTTTATTTTCCTTTTTTTCAGAATTTAATTCTTTTTCATTTAAAAAATTAAGTATAAAACAATATAAATAATTATACTATAATAGGTACTAACAATAGGGTACTAGAATAATACTTTAAGAAAATCTGTATAAATCATCAATTTGGACAAAATTTAAAATTAGTATTTTACATACTAAATTTTTTTGTAACTCATATTACCGTTGGAAACATGTTCGTATATTTAAATAATTTAAATTTAAATATTAACATAAATATTTAATGTATGATTTATTAGTACAACAATTACTAATATCCTATACTTTTATAAGTTTATCCATCTGGCTTTTCAATTATTGTTGTACGATTACACCTTATATTAAAGTTTTTGTTTAAAAATTATATTCATTCTAAGAACATATATTTTTAATATTTAATTTAGTCATTCAGACTTTTCTTACAATCTAAAGACAGGAATCTACAGATACAGCGTGTGATAAATATTTAATTAAATAACATATTTATGAAATACTATTTGACATCTTAAGCTAGGTAATTACATACATATGTATATAACTATTATTCTCATGTAGCCCTTATGTTTTAGAATTATGATGCTAATGTCAAAATAATTTAGCAAAAATTAATTCTTTAATAAAGATAATAAAAAATTTAATCATATAACAAAAATACTGATTGTATTATTTTATACAGAAGTAAATTTTAACAAATAAAATAAGTATAATAAATAAAGAAACAAACATTAACTAACCATTTAAATACACTTAATTGGTTTCTTGAAATATAATTTATGAAATAAAACAAATTTAAAAAAAATATTGATTTTTTTATAAAACTTTATTAACTATTTGTAATTTTTCACTTACTGCTGCTGTAAACTGTGTACAGAGAATTAAAACATTGTTTACAACATTTCGTTAATCCGGAAATGAGCTTTAAAAGTTTAAAAAGGACAAGATGATTTTCTAAAAATCAGAAACTGGGGACATACAGATGAAAATAAGTGAAGGTAAGGTAGATAAAACAATTTTAAATACAATCACTTATTATATAAAGAAAAAAATAATAAAACATCTTTGGTCTCATCATATTCTTTCTAAGACTTAGTAGTATTTACAGTTAAATTAAAATAGAAACATTGAACATTGTAGTCAAATGGAACCACTGTTTAAACACATTTCTGTTTAGTACATCCTTAAATAATGATTTAAGGAAATATTTTAAAAGTATCAATTGTGGAGATACTAATTGCTTTTACATTCATACAAAATCAGTTTTATCTACTTATAAGTAAACCAGTTATTAGTTTGATTAACATAAGAAGTCAGTCCCTAAATTCATTTTACATCTAAATACATAAATATTATCTCCTACATTGAAAATATATGTGTTAGATGTACAAGAACATTCTTTCAAGATACATACATTTCAAGGACACATCTGATCTAAAATAAAATACATAATTCAGCCGAGAGGCATCACTGAAATCCATAAAATTTTCAACTTTTGTTTTTGTCACGACCATCTTGGGACCATGCTAACATTTATTATTTCAAAATTACAAATAAGGAAAATAATTTATTTATATATCTGCTGTTGAAAGTTACAATGGTTCTACATAATTGTTTTTGTCAATATTAATAGAAGGAAAAAATATTTACAATATAAAGTACCTATGTAATTTAAAAATTATAGTAAATAAAAGGAGAAATTTATTGTTTGAAAATTTTTAAATCCTCTTAAACATATTTTCAAAGTGAAATGCACAAATTAAGACCTTAACAAACCGATTAGTCTTAATACATATATCATAATCTTCTTATTTTATAAAAAATAAAAATAAATTCATTAAATAGAGACTGTACAATTTCTATCTATTAAATTGCAGTTAAGACTATAATAAATAAATATTCAGTTGTTATCATAATAAATTATCATGATTATCTTAGTCCCTCATTCAGTATGCATGTAAATCATAAGGGATTTTATAAGCATATTCCATATTAATGTCTCTGCGCTTTCGACCTAGAACCATTGGCAGTAACATGGCCATAGTAGCAGGTATCATACCAGCTCCCACTGCTGCTAATACAGCATTATTTTTCGGTTGCTGCACTTTTATTGGATAGACCCGTACTGCACCTGATCGCCTTGATGCTGTTGGAGTTGGTGTTAATTTTAACATTTTGGCTGCATGTTCTCTTTGGGCCTCATCTACTGTCTGAGAACCTTTTTCTACTTCAAGTAAACCTCCGTGTGAAGTAGTTGTATTATCTTCATCTTCTGGAGGTAGAACTGTGAGCCTGACAGATCGATGAGATTTCAATTGCTGGCCTGTTGGTTGTACTGTAAGTGCTCTTTGGTAAGCTCTATTTCTTTGGGGAAGAGAATAACCCTTTGTGCTAGACAGTAACACCCATCTACCATCTCCATCTCCTGGAAGTTGTTCCTTTGTATCTTGAGGCTTATTATACCATGGTTTATTAGGACTTTCATGAGGAAAAGAACTAGGTCGTCCATCGGTTATAATGTCGGAACCTGATCCCCAGTTATCAGACCAGCTTGGTTTGTTATAATCATAAGTTGGCTTATAACTGGAAGACGGCTTATACTGATATTGTGGTTTATCCCAAGGTTTGTCATGCCATCTGTCTGGTTTATACTCCGACTGATCCCACTGTGGAATTTGAGGTCTTTTGTTGGGTTCCCATTTCTGGATTTGACTAGAGGACCAAGGTATAGGTTCAAGTGTCACCCAACCATTTCTATCATCATAGGGATGATGATGAGTTTGAGATTGCATCAATTGCCATGATTTTGATTTTTCTTTTGTACTTTCTAATACATTAACAGGTTCATCCATGTAAATATTAGCCAACTTGTTTGATGGTGTTTCTGGATTTTTTCTTTTATCTTCAACATATTTCTTCAAAAAAGAATTCAATTCTTCTTGTGAATATGGCTTAAATGTGGGCATAGGAGTTGTATCAAAATGCACAGCATCACAATCTCTCTGGTCTGTGCAATCAATGGGAAACTGTGATAAGGTACTAACTGTTGTTGCATCTGGAATTATTTCTACAATTTCTCTGCTTTTTCTATCTTCTTCTTTTTTATGGTCAGGAGTTACTATAAAACTAGTAACAAATTTATGATCTGCTTCTCGTGAAGAATGCCTAGAAGAGCATATGGAAGCAAAGCTTAATAGAAGGAACACCTTCATTTTTTTTTCTGTTTTCATATCATCCCTGTAGTAGATCACAAGCTGAAACAGAATATTTAAATATTATATTATTAAATCGCAAAATTAGCATTATAATTATTCATTAAAAAAATATATTGTTTTGTGATTTCATCAAGCACCCCTAAGACATAGACATATAAATAATATTATTTAAGAAGGATTTTGAGCTGAAACAATTTCCTGTTATCTTTGTGCTGATGTTGATAGATAACTTTGATAAGGAGATTGAAATATACTTGATTGAAATATTCATAGTAGTATTATCCTACAGCCATTCCTAACCAAACTGTAAAATATTGTTAGTTTTTAATAAATTGCTGGTTTATGGTGGTACATAGAGAAAAGAAAACATTAAATAAAATAATATTCAAAAAATAATAATAATGAAGGGTACAATTTGAAAACTTTAAACTTACTTGTAAGTAAATTAGTTTAAGGATATTGAATATTTTTTAAATAAAGCACTATTTTCTTTAAATAATTTGTGTAAATGATATAGGATATTGACACTTATGAGTTACCTGTGGTCTGTCAGTGAGTGTTTTAGGTTAATGTTACTCTATGTAGCGACAGGTCTTGCTTTTCAAGTCAGTAAATGTTAATGAGTAACTTAGGTAAGTCTGATATGTTCTTGTCTATATATCTTTTGTACAAGCGTCTGACTTTAAAATTTGTTTAAAAAATATAACTAAATGTTATAAATTCCAATATTTGTTACTAATAATCCAAAATTTATGAATGTTTTATATACATGTACCAGTCAATCCTGCCAAAACAAAATTTTCTACCATGATCATTTTTTTTTTTTAATGCTGACAAAAGCTATTTTACCATCATTAAAAATCTAGGCACTAATACTTCTGTGGTATTTTAGAATTCTGCATTTACTTTCTTGAAAGTTATTGCCACATAATTACTTTCATGTAGTTGGTTTTTGTTAGAAAAGTAATGAAAGATCTTGTAGACTTGCTGATTGTCTGCTAAATTACTTGCTTAATAAAAAAAAAATTGGTTTATTCTAATTGTGAAATCTCCATGAATCATTTTCCTGATCCAACATCCTGTTAATTTATGTCAATACTTATTACAAAATACTAGACAACCCAAATCCTCTGATTTTCATAGGGGATGTATAGTTTATTTAGTTTTTTTTTTTTTTTGTGAAATGAAATGAAAAGAAATTTTATTCTGGGACAGCTAGACCTCCAACAATAATATAAATGTACAATAGAAGATTTAACTTCAGGCTACATAAATCTTATCATATTATATACAGCATTTTATGGATTACAAATTATGATACATATGGATCTGATATATACATATATACACACACACAGAAACATACACCCAAATAATATATATATATATATATATATATATATATATATATATTATATATATATTATACAAACACAAGGTCATATTAAAACCGTAAAGAAATCGAAATACTAAAAGAAATTAAAACAAAAACTAATAGAAAAATTGAGATAAAAATAAAGAGGCCAGATAGTTACATTTATAAAGACAAGGCAGATTGATGTTTGAGGAGATGGATAAATAGATGATGCTTAAAGGAAGTTAAGGATGGGCATGTATGAATCGACATGGGTAAGAAATTCCAAAATAAAGATGCACATATGACAAAAGATTTCTGAAAGGTAGCGCAGTTCTGTGGGATGGAATGAGCAGGTTCAAGGGTTGGGATCTTGAGCTGATGGAATGGACAAAGAAAGTGGGGTGAGCAGCAGTTTTTGCTGTGTACACATGGGCTCTTCTACCATAGCACTTCTCCCAGTGATAAGTTAATTGAAAATTATAGTTATATTTATAATTGGAGGTCATGATGATCATGATTTTGGAAGGGCTGAATCAGACTCGTTTCTCAAGGATCCAACATGGTTTTAGTGAGAGTTGGCATGAAGCAGATGCAGAAGTTTGCTAGAGCTCAATTTTGTTCCACTAGAGGCGTTCACTTAAAACACGAAGGCAGCCAATTATCATCTGCATTACATTACATACTGTGGTTCAATTAAAGCCTGTTGCTCCATTTTGCAATGGACACTAGTTTAGCACCAACTCTAATGATTCTTACAACATAATTCTGGACAATTAATAATTAAGTTTCTTTGAATGTTAATTCGAAAAAATTCAACAAAAGCTCACATCCTGATTTCATTTGAGGTTTTAATTAGGTATTATTGGTCAAGATGAATAATAGCAAGTCTTGGTAGGTTCTCCCATTTGGCTTCCTTTAATCCTTTTAGCAGGCTTGTCTTGGCATGTGTAGTTCTCTAAATCTTTGCCCATTTGCCTTTTAGCATAGAGGTGCTTCGAATCATAGGTTCATGAAAACCAATGAAGGATTCATGCTGTTGTCTAATAAGAACCTTGATGGGAACAAACGCTAAGAGAATGAGTCTGCCAAGATCACATTTAGCTGCCAGGTTTTTTTCTCAAAGCTCTGTGAGTGTCTTCCTACTCCAAAGTTGTCCCCTGGTTAAAATAACAGAATAAATAATTACCCTGCTACAGCCAGGTTTGAACCCTGTGGTTTAGATAATTTTAAGTTAATATTTAATGCACAATGAAGTACAACTTCAACCTGAAGTAATCTAAACTCGTTTTAAATTTAATATTCTCGGAATAGTATTTTTTTACATATTTTAAATATTGTTTATGCTGAGATACATGCGCTTCTACAGAAAAATGTCCTAACTTAATTGTTGGTTTGTAGTAAAACATTTATAAAATCCAACAGGTATGTCTGCTTCAAATGGTCATATAAAATGAATTATTATTGTTAATTTCAAATGTGTCAATATTTAAAATATTAAAGGCCTGCAATGTTGATGTCAGTTTGGTAATGTACCTACAGAATGTTAAGAAAATCGGGATGTTCCATCCTTTTTAAGAATTGTATATAGCAGAATTCCGCGGCTAGAGTGAAAGCATAAAATTATTATCAATCTAATGATGTTATACTGCAATTAAATAACGCTATTCTGTCCCTAATTGTATTGTTAAAGGCAGTCGACTTCCGCTTGCTACGAGAAACACAAATTACTTTGTCTACTGTTGATAGCAAAAATTTTAAAATAAAAATATAAATTTAATTTAAGTATTGAAATTAAAAAGTTTTATAAACTTCAAATTCATAACTCAAAATGTCAAAAATAACTCGAAACTACGTCATGGTAAACCAAATATCGGAAAGAAACCATAACTCAAAAATCCTTTAAATATTGTTTGATTTGGATAAGATTATAAAACCTCAATTACTCTTGTTCAAGAATGTTTTGGTTATAGATTCATTCTGCGTTATATGAGATTACATGAGAGTAATTTGGGGAAAATACTGCTCCAGTGAAATGAGGCTAAAGACGAAGATTCTTTTAATGAACACCATATGAGAAAATCCCTGAGGGCGAGGTTAAGAGTTGCGGAACTCTGGGAAATAGAGAAAGCACGCAGGGTATGGACAATACCCGTTCACACCTTGGCCTAGCATCTTCATAGCTATCCAAAAAACAATAGTGAGAGCTTCATCTTAATAACCTCCACTGCTGAGGCACAAAAAAACTACGAAAATGGTAAACCCAACAGCTTAACTGTGTCTGAGCCATTGCCTCCCCTTCCTCACATACACTAAAGTGATGATCTAAACTATAATCATACCTGATAATTTCTAAACCATATTACTTGTCTCAAGTTGGAATAAATAGACCTGAATATATTATACTTCAAATAAAAAAATAATGATTTGTTATTAAAGCCAAAATTATTACTGATAGCTTCAGTAATTATAGTACTTTCACGAAAACAGCAGGTGAAAGGACAAAGTAAACAGGTCATACTTAGTGTACAATTTGATAAATAATCTTCTCATATTAAATACTGTTTTTAATTAAATCACATTATAGAATTAACATTATTTCAGATAAAATCATAACAATCTGGTGCAAGCAACACGACTTTCACTTACATCGGCGATTAAAATAAATTTAAGAACTATTAAATAAAATTAGAGTATTTTTTTTTTTAATTTACCTAAACAGTTAAACGTTTTCTCCTTTGGTTAGTTATCAAATTCGTTCAACTTAGATATTTACCCGTTTATTATCAAGACGAGTCTACAAATTTAAAGGTACATTAGAGGAAGAAATTTTAAAATTTCAGAATTTAAACCCTGTCAAACTATTTCATTAAAAGTGAAACATGTATGATATTAAAGCCCATTCAACTTTACATATAAATAGCAATTTTGATTAAAATCTTTTGGACCGTTTTACAGAAAATCGTAAAAAATTGCAAAATACATTGTATAAAGGGGCTCTTCTGGTTCGACGATTTTGAGGCATATCGCTTCTAATTAATGACATTTCAGTTTTACAGAGCTCATGATTTTCGAGCTAGATATACCATAAATTTTAGCGGGGCTTAATCATTCGGACTAAAACATATATTTCCAGTGAAAACTCGAATTCGAAAATTTTCACAATCACAGTATTTTCTCTTTTCATATATAGGTAATTGAAAGTAAAAAACTCAATGTTAAAGTACATCACAACAAACAGATGAAATATATATATATATATATATATATTGAAATGTTTTTTGTTTTTTTCAAATCTAAAACTATAACATAAAATATTAATAATAATAATAAAAAACCAAAACCAAAACAAAAAAAAAAAACAATGAAGGAACTCACCTCTGAAATTGTCTACTAGGTACAAGATGATAGTAACTGCAGTTGTGCTAATATCATTTATGAAACTACTATCGTATATGGTATGATAGTTTCAAGACCTATTATTATAACTATTCAACAGTAACTTAAAGGAGATATAGGGGTCAATAAATGAACCCTATTTTAATATAAAGCTTAAATCGTTCTAATTTTATGGAAAATAAAAATCTTTTATGTGCACTAGACATCATGAATTTAATGAATTGTATTGGTTTTTGTTGACAGATTTTATAGTTCAAATGTTTATATAATAATATATAAACAAAGTTATAAAAGATAAACAAATACCGCAGACCAAAGAGCTACAAACTTGCCCCATCATGACAGTGATTACAAAGAGATCAAGAGAGCCATGGAGACCTTGTACTTGAAGGGGAGAGTGAGCACTTTCTACTGTTTTCCTTCGCAGTCACTTTCATCTTCACGGCTCAGTTTCTCCAGCTTCCTCCTATTTTTTTTTATCACAATATTCCGACTATTGGACCGGTAACCGTGACTTTAACTTTCTGATAGAAATCATACTTCTTATCTTATTTTTTTTGTATGACCGAAAACCTTTTTTCACTATAATTGCATGGGATAAGGAACCATTCAAATATGGTTCGTGTAACGCCATAATTGTAAATAGAAATACGTGTTATTCAAATACATCAAAGTTGGTTTAAACGTTTAAACATACGTTGAACTTACAACCAAGTCAGCACATAACCAACTAAAATCAGGTAGTATAAAAATGTCTATAATATTTTTCTGAAATTTAACATGTACCACGTTAATTGAATGTGATACATAACAGTGAAATATCAGCTTCATGCTATTTTCTATTAATCAAAATTTAAATTTCTATATGTGCCTCAAAAGTTACTCTTGATCTAAAAAAATATCGAAATGTCATCTTTAGATAACCAAAGTACTTTGAAATACTTTACCATTTTATTTTTTAAAGCACTTTGACACTTTTTTACTGATAGTGTTGAACTGCAATCTTTGTTTATTGATCTAATCACAACATTGTTACAGAACAATTGCAGTAGAGGAACATTAATGAAACATCTTTTAAATAATGTTAAAAAATATAGTTAAATTTCTAAAAAGTACTAAAAATATAAGAAAATATAATTGGTTCAATAGGAATGTCACCTTACCTAACAATCCTTGCAACGGAAGTGCATAGGATATTCACGCCGATTTTGAAGAAATCCGAGAAATGTGTCCAGATTATGTACTACCATATGTGTACAACTGGGCCTACTCCTAGAAACAATAAATTTTATTTAATTAAATTTGATTTAATTTTAATGATGAAAAGTTCTACTTTATACATAAATAAATTTATATATATATATATATATATATATATATATATATATATATATACACACACCCTCACACCGAACTGCGGTAGAAGAGGGAATGATAATGATATATATATACACACACACCCTCACACCGAACAGCGGTAGAAGAGGGAATGATAATGATTATATATATATATATATATATATATATATATATATATATATATATATATATATATATATATATATATATATATATATATACATATACACACCCTCACACCTCAACTGATTTCTAATATTATTTCTACAAAAAAGAAAACAACCATTACAGATTGCGGTTTTGATCTCAGGAGTCTTTAAAAGCCTACAAGATATATACTATTGATCATAGATTATTACTTGGCAATGCAAATACATTCAGGTTATTTGTGACTCAGTATACTCAACAATACACTCGGGACAAATAGTTCATATTTTTTTTAATTTTCACTTGTTCAAATCTATAATAATAACAATTAAAAAAAAAAGAAGAAAAATGGAAGAAAGGTTACATGTAAAGCGTATCACTCTGGTTAGCAGGCCCACTTTAATGAACCTCACATCGGGCTCGTTGAACCTACTGTAGACCTCATAATTTCATGTGTGCTGTTATTTCCCATTGAAAATTATGTGGGTATTTAAGATTTGGAGAAATACCATAGGGCATAACCGTAGTATTGGTATATTAATTCCATGCACACGTGTTTGGTAAAAAAACAGTCGAATTCCTAAATGCACTGAACCCCAGACCATTCGTAGGTTGTAGAGATACATTTTTTTTTTTTTTTCATTTAAAATCACTTGATGGACAATTTTCTGAAATTACGTTGTAGGCACCATTTGCGCAGTATTTTTTAGTGATTGACATATGAAGATAAAAAAAATTAAAGTGAACTATCTAGAGATAATAATAAAAAAGGCCTTAAACCATCGGAAATAATATTTCAAACAAAACATTTTTTTATTATGTATTTATTGATATTTACAACTGTATTGGTTAATGCATCTGGTAAATTAGCTGTTAGAAAAAACACATGAAGAGAAACTGCCCATTGGCTGCACTCCAATAGTTAATCTGAACTAGAAGGTCTCGTGACCATCTTCCTTTCAGATGCCTCAGAGGATTGTCAGGAATGTAAGAGGAAACAAGAATTGAAACTAGTGGGTTAGAGTGGGAGTAGAGTTTGTCATGGGAGGAATGACACCTGGTTCAGGCCAAATCAGCAACATGTGGAACATTAAGGTCTTTATGGATGAGCTTATTCGTGACAAACTAAGGAGCGTTAAGGATTTTTCGAGGGATTTTGGATAGTAAGGATTGGATGCGGGAGGAATTTGATAGTTAAGTTCAGCTCCATAGCGCAATTCCGTAAGTCCAGATAGACCTTAAGATGGTCATGTAGATGATCCTTTTGTAGTTAAGTGAAAGGTTAGAGCGTCTGTCTAGTAGGTGTTGAAGTAAACGAAAGCCGCGAGCAGTTTCTTGTTTTATTAAATTTTAACTTTTAAAATTTATCGTAAAACACAGTAATTAGCGAAATTGATTCAGGTGGTTGAATAGCCTAAAAAGTGAATACTGATTTTATTAATTTTAAAAAAAATCTGTACCTCTAAAACCCCTTAAGGGTCTTGGGCTCAGTACATATAGTGATTCATACTGTTTCTGGAACAACTACCGTGCAAGGAGGTGATGAGGCCAAGATCACGCTCAACCGTCAGGTCTTTTCTCCATTTTTGGATACCCAGTTTATAGAGATTGTTTATGACCCAGGAGGGTCTCCGTACCCCAAGATCGTCCTGCGGTTAAAATAACTGAATGTATTATATTCTGCTAAAGCCGGTATTCAAACCTGGAGAGCAGTAGAGTTGTACTAACTAAAATATTAGCAACCCATACCACTAGTAATGAAACGAAGAATAAAACATGTTTTCTCATGTGGATAATAAATCATAAATTATGAGTGGAAGTATCACTGTGGCTGAAGTCAGTTCCCCGATATGTAACTCGATAACCCTTTCCCTCCTAGTAAATCGCTAACTAGAAATAAAGCTCAAAAGGTTTTTGAGTAATCTGATGAATGGGTCCGTGATAAATGGGATTGATGAATGGTTCCATTTCCGGTTTTAAGCTTTTTCCTTATGACTCGCAGGAATTATAGATAAAATCAAATGTTAACACTTTAAATACGAGAACAAGGTCTGCTGAGCAAGGATTTCCTGATCTTCCTTCTTGCAATGAAATCCAGAACGTCGATAAGATCCTTATCGGGAATATATTCTACAATTAAAGAACTGCAGGAATAATGGAGAAGAAATGCCGAAGACGCTTTGAAAGGCCTCTGAAGAGGCGTTGAGTTCCAAAAACAATTTTATAATGTTTGTTGAATAGATTCTATTGTCTATTCTTCATAAAAAAGCGAATGTTCAAAGGATCTTTTATTTATTTTTGGCACTATAATAAGAAAGTATGTAATTATGAAATTTTATTTTGGTCTTTTACCTTTTTCAAAAAAACAATATCTATTAGGTTAGATCAGGCACGGTTTTTCTTCTCATATTTAGCAAGGTCAGGGAATTATAATTCCAACTATTTACTGAATAAAACACATTCTATCAAAATGTGAGTTTATGAAAATTTTTATATCCAATTTATGTTGCTGCAAGAAGAAATACCATAAAAAAAAAAATTATATTTCACTCTGAGAAATATCTTCCCTTGTTGGTTAACTAGATTTCTTTGACTATTCTTCACAAAGAAAGCGAATATTCAAAAGACCTTTTATTTTATTTTTTTTTTTTTTTTTTTGCAATATAATAAGAAAGTATGCAATCATGAAATTTGTTTTGTACTTTTACTTATTCTTTCTGTGAATTTAACTAATGTTATATTATTAAATATTGTACGAGTAAAAAATATTCAACTACAAAGACTGATAAATGAATAACTTTTTTAGTTCCTTTTGGAATGAGATGAAATGTTCAAATACAATTTTAAATGATTTTTATGTTTTTTAGATAAAATCTTATGACGGGTTTAGAAAAACCACTAATATGTCAAAACATCAATTTCGAAAAAAATATCTTATAGTACCTTTTAGAAATCAATGTTTCATATATGGGGAAGACTGAGTGTTCTTTTGCAAACGATGCCAATTGTTTGAGGAGGAAAAATGTTAGGTGACATTAACTACAATAATAAATAAAACCGATAAATTATTATTATATTTAATTATAGAATTAATATTAATATCGCCTGGCCCAGTAGTTCCCTACAAGTTGCCCGGGGAAACATGTTGTCATTGGGAAATAATTTTAAATTGTCTTCATGGAAACCTAAAATATTCGTGAATCCTTAGCGTTTAATAACAATAACACAATCTCTCACCGAGACATTGAACATTTTAAGTGATATAACTGCTAATGATAAGCTATTGCAGAACTACATCAATTGGTCAAAATTGGTCATTTTATGACTTCTTTATTTAAAACAAATTACATACATTTTTATTGTGCAAGTAGAAGTCACTATCCCAGTAATATAAGGCCAACCCGTGTGTGGGAAAGGAGCTCACCTACGGCAATTCAACAGAACTACAATAACAAACAGTAACACGGTCCACAGTAAGGACCAGAACTACAACAATAGAATTAGTCATTTTATAAGTTAGAGAACATTAAGACTAAATATAATGTAATTTAGCTTAAGATAATTAAAAACATTTGATTTCTTTATGAGTATTTTTGAGAAATGTTTGTTAGGAAACCACTGGCTTAAGCTATGGAGTAATTTTTCATCAAGAGGATATAGCATTGTTTTCACCAGACACTGAATAAGAAAAAAAATGAAACTATCGATAGTTATTACATGATTTTTTTTAAATATATTTTTATTGAAATTTACAACTGTATATTATAATACATCACGTAAATGTGCCGCTAAAAGATAGTGTACATGAAAAACATGAAAAGGAACTGCCCCTTGGCAGCACTCAAATAGCAATCTTAACAAGAAGGTCTCGAGGCCATCTTCTCTTCAGACGTCTCAGTGGATTATCAGGAATTGAAGAGGAAGCAAGGATAGACAAAGGACTAATTTAACTATTTCAAAGGATATGCCCGATTTTCATATTTTAAGGACTGTTTTAATTTTTGTTTTTTATTCTAAGTTAAAGTCACCATTCTCGTTGATAGGTGATTCTTAGCAATTGACATTTATTGTGACCAGGATACGATTCAAAATGGATTAGGGTGTGAATTGGAGTTTGTCATGGAAGGAATGATACCTGGAACGGGCATTATATAATTTAATTTTAAAGATGTTATCTATGAAGAATACATACTTTGAGATGTTTTATCATTATTTATTCATTTTATGGAGTATGAATTAAATTTAATTATGAATTAACGTAACTCTTTTGAGTTATTCCCACTGAAGTAAATGGTAGAAATTCTAGAATGAATCGGAAAGGCATGCGTGAGGAACTGTTGTTGAGGTAATCCGTTATGAGGGATGGAGTGCAATTCGTGACAACAATGCAGCAATTGTTGATAGCTGCTTACCACTTACATCTGCCTTTTTCTTTATTATCCTTTTCCCGTAATTTAATCTATTATTACCTTTAATGGGGTACGATGAATGTCACACAATAGAATCTTGTGACAATCGCCATACAATCCCGAACATGTTCCAATTGGAGCCTAGAATCGAGGGCAAGAAATAAAAAAGGAATGCATTATTAATAATGTATAAAGATGCTAATTATGTTTAAAATGTGATAAAGGTCTGATAAAAATGGGGTACAAAAGTACTACGGTCAAAACGTTTCTTGCTTGAAAATAATTTTAAAAACATTAATATATAATGAATAATATAAAGTTTTAAATACATTTTATCAATTTCTAAAGTATCGAAATAGGCCAGTTCATCCTAAAATCATGTAATCATTTCATAAACTTATGATGTTTTTAGTAAAATCCTTAACGCTCCTTACTTTGTCACAAATAAACTCATCCATAAAGACCTAAATGTGCCAGTTCTTCTACAAGTCTGTTTCATGTCATTTTTCTTTTATCATATTTACTTGTTATATTATGAAAAACAGTTGTAAATTTCAATAAATAATATTTAAAAAAAGTCTTTTTAACCGTTAGATTTTTTTAACAAACAATACATTTAGCAAATTAAAAAAAAAAAAATTTGAACAAAACTTTTTTCATTCTAATTTTATTACATATAGAAATGACTTTAAGGAGTGGCGATAGTTTTTTCAAAGGCTTAATTGTGTTTAGTAATAAGCTCGTTATGTGATAATAAAATCCACTTTTTCTTTGCTGAGCTTGGTATGCAATGAAAATTATAGAAGATTATAGTTGTTTATAGTTTAAAGAGGAGAGAAAGTACGTTTTTATTGACTCCAAGACATGAAGGACATTAAATATTAACGAGATTATTAAAAGTTCCATAAGTGATTCTAATTTAATAGGAGAAATCATAGAAAGTAGCCAAGAATTAAAATTTCAATTGAGGCGTTGATTTCCAAAAGGTACTATATCCATTCTGCGGAATTTTACAGGAAGCGCGAAAATCTCTCATTACTATATTATTAAACCAGTTAATTTGATTCTTTTCGCATTAAAATCTAGAATTATTTCTTTACTATATTAACAAAACCATATTAAAGTTATGAAATTAAATGTTCTGTTATGATTTAGAATGAAACTAAATGTGTAATAAGTATCTTAAGAAATTAATAGCATTTCTAAATCACGTTATTAAAGGACATAAGTGTTCATTAGATACAATCAAATTTAAGATTTAGATAAAACTAAATGAGGAGAATATAAATATGTAAAAAAATCAATTTCGTGAAAAATTTCCTTTAGTACCTTTTGGAAATCAACGTCTCAATTGTCACTTTACTTGTAGGTTGTCACCTTACTTGTAGCAACAGTTGATCGAACATAACATGATTAAGTGGTAATCACTATTGTCATAGTTTCTCGAAAAAATAAGATGATGAAGAAGAGAAAATGATTATTCTGTGAAATAAATATGAAAAAAATAGTGCAGATTCTATTAGGGTTGTGACGACCACTTTAATATTATTGAATTATTATCTAATTTTGTAGATTTTCTTTATTTTATAAAACCGTACAATGTTGTTTACCTCAGCAGTAAATTTCCTTTTCATATCTAAATCCGTACAACTTTTTCATTTATGAATTGTTCTATAAATTGTAAAAGATATTTGTAGCTCTTATTTAAGTATGTTTTATTTATGTAAAAAAAAAACAATTTTTAAAATCACTATTGAATACTTAAGAATTTTTTTTCTATCATACAGAGACTATATAATTATCGGAATAATTTAAATAATGAATAAAATATTTAACGCTTTCTTAAAATGTACCAGATTAGATCGAATTATTCGAGAAATAAATAAATTTAGTGACAATATCATAAATTAGTAACAATCAAAACCGTCGTTGGGGTCATTGTAATATAATGAAATATAGAAAGAAAAAAAAATAGTCATTGAAAAAACTGAGATTGTCAAATATATATTTTTTTAATATATTAAAACATTATCGATGTGCTATTAACTTAATTGGAGCGTATCATAGGCATGGTGACGTGATAGAAAGATGAAAGCCACAAAATAACTACGTATTTTAAAATTAAATAACAATATGACATTAACCTCATTTGCGAAAAAAATAATTAATTAGTGGAACGTATTTTAAAAACAGGTCACAATTTATGCTCCGATTGTAAGGGAGATGATCAGATAATGGCGAGCTGTATAAATGAGCGTAAATGTGTGCAGATCTTAGCAAATGATATGAATGAAGCCAAAACCAAGTAGGCATAAATTTGTGGGGGGGGGAGGGAAATCTCTTAATTTAGGTTAAATAATCTTATTCTGATGACTGTTTATCATTTGATTAAAGAAATATTCTGAACTTAGAATCTGTTTATTAAAAAAATAATTATATAAAAACACTACTAATATGGCTCGATTAATTATGACGAGTTATTTACTTTTTTTTAAAGTGATTATATTTTTGACGTTGACATTTGATGTTGGTATAGAATTAGTAGTAACTTGTGTTATAAACAAACACACAATTCTAATCCATTATTTATGTTTTCACCAGACAATAGTTATCAACAGATTATGTGAGAAAGGATGAAAAAAAAAGTGGAAGATATTTCAACATTCACAAATACACACATACGCCACAACAATACTGGGATCCATCCGTCCTTGGAAGATAGGAGAAACGACTAAATCTAGCCTTGGTTGGTTGTACGCACCGAAAATATGGAAAAAAAAAAAACCTTTAACGGGCGCCAAAAAATATATATGAAATTTATTTGAAAATTTAATGTTTCAAAAATATCTAATGTTTAGTTTTTGAATTATACTTTTACAATAAAAACAAAATATATTACTTCTCCCCAGTTTTGAAACATTTATAAGATTATAGCTGAAAAAAGATTTATCCTAGAAAGCAAAAGCGGAAAGTTTGAGTTCTTGAATGAATCACTTGGGCTTTAATTGGTACTTAAATTTAGCCAAAAATCTAGTGCTCAACTGTGGTGTAGTGGCTAGTATAACAGTCTTCCATATCCAAGGTAGCGGGTTCAAACCTGGCATGTGACCCTAGGATCTTTTAATGGGATTAAAAATCTTTCGTTGTGCCATCCTCCGTAGAGGACGTAAAATGGTGTTCCCGAGCCCGTGATGTCAGATACTCGTTAAAGATCCCTATCCAAATAAAACCTAAATAGTCAAAACATAGTACCCCCACTGTAGCATCGTCCAATTAGCTAAAGTAGTATAAAGTGACATTAAATGAATAAACCAACAAACTACAAAGGTTTTTAAAACGAGTTGCAAATAAATCCTTCCATTCTGTTCTTTTTTTTGTTTTTTTCAGGCTCTATCTGGATACTTTTATGTATATTATATATTAAATAACGAAGTTGAATTTGCTTATCAATCATGCAAGCTTCAAATTAAAGTAATTTAATTTATCATTCATAATTTGTGTCCTCTCAATTGATGATTTTTTCCCGAAAAGTGAAGCACAAAGTGACAATTTATTTGAATATTCAGATTCAATTTAAAATTTGACATGTGAAGACCGCGTGTTAAGCCTCCTCAACACAATTTTATTTAAATAAAATATATATTTTTTAATATTTAAATAAATATTATTTAAAGTTTAGATTTAAACGAAATTTCTTAATCCATATTTATGTTAAATTTTTATAACACAAGGATTTCATATACCAAATTTCATTAAGGGAACTCTTAAAAAAATATATATTGTGAAAAATCAAGTACAATTTATAGTTAACGAATAATTTTGATTATGATAAACATTTAAAATTGCAGTGTAATTTCTGTGATAGAACTATCAAGTCAATACTACCCAAACAATGGTACCAGTATTTTTGTTTACCATTAAATTTTACAGTTCTTTTATTTATACCTGTTTCTATAGTCTGTTCAGTATACCGCGAATCCGAATTGTTGAATATAACTGTACAATTAAAGTAGCGTCTATAGCAAATTTATTTTATAAAATCTGGGAATAGTATGTCATAAAATTACTGAAACTGGGTCAGACCGGCGCATTCGTTATACCATACCGCACAGCCTGCAAGTGGTGGAATACTTTTTTTTTCTCTCTTCATATCTTTATTCACACCTGTCAGAAGCTATCTGACAATCAGCAAATGTGCTGTACAAATGTTAGATCAGACATGGTAGGCATGGGGAAGGAAAGTGCACAGTAGCACCCCTTTCTAGGATTTAATTAAGCAGAGGAGGTCTCTCATCAAGCTTCTCTACATACATTTAAATCTCATAAATTGTCAAGAAAAGAGATTGGTCACAGTCTCACACAATTTTAAAACAACTAAATAATTCACATGAATTCTCATCAGCTTCTGGGATTTTCCCTTATACAACTACTAGTTCTTCGTACGGGTGCACTTTGAATGTTCTAGAAAGCACTGTTTGGCCGATTTAGAATTTATTGCTTTGAAATCATCAGTTGATTAGAGAAGGTGTTCATAAGTTTATAGGATCATAAAAACTTTCTATCAACGTTTATGCCTTATTTTGTTGCAGATTAACTTTTATAAAATCTCACGCTTTCCAATGGTATAATACACGTTACTCTATAAGGTATAATTGTACTTATAACCTTCAGAGAAAAATACCTTAAAGAATAGGGAAAACTGTATCAAGATCGAAGATAAAGAGAAGGAGATATCCGATACCGAGAAGAGCGACATTATTTTATAAATTAAAAAAAAAAAAGTTTAATTAAAATCCCCATGGAAATCCTATTTACAATAGATTAAAAAGGAACATATGTTTTCAAGAAATAATCTAAAAATAGAAATAATTAATAACAATTCAGTTTAAACCTAAATAGAAAAAAAATAAGACTCCTACTGCAGCATCGTCCGATTAGCCACAGTAGCATAAATTTATTTTAAATGAATAAACAAAAAAAAAATGTTACTTAATGGATTTATAACAACTTTAAATTTATTTTAACGACTTATCTATGATTCGGTACGTAATACGTTTTCTAAAATCTTGTTAATAATCTTGCTTTTCTAAAATGACGGGATTATATTGTATAAACAATATCCAGGCTGATAAAAATTTAAATTAAATGATGAGCACTAAATAACTTGATATCCATAGAATATGTCTGTGACTCTTTCAAGTTTTACAATGAATTGATGAATACAATGAAAATTATTTTATAAACATAAAGACATGTAGAGATACTTTTTTAATACTGAGTCCAAATGATTCTTTCATGTCTCAAGCATTGCATTCCTGTTACCCTCTTTATACTTACTCTTTGAACTAATTTACTCGAATTAATGATTGGCGCTGAATGGCTAATTGCCATGCCCTCAATGGCTACCTTTAGAACCCGTTCGTTCATACACTCATTTATTTTTGTCCCAAGCAATTTGAGTTTGAGTAATTTAATGAATTTATTCTCCTTCTTATGTTAAATTTTTTTTTTTATAATATATTAATTATAGTATAAAATAAATCCCTACTTTATAGAGACTGAGAGTACCTAGAAAATAAGGAAGGGTCTCTCTTACCCTTGGTTGCCCCAAAGCTGTAATTAAAGAATAAATAATTATTCTGCCACAGCCGGGATTTGAACCCGTAACCCGTAGAGCAGTAATATATAAGTCCATATACTACACCACGCTGCTTTATTAATTGTCATTTATTAAAAATAAAAATGAAACATTGATCACGGTCTAATATTAACCGTTAATATTCTATTGGAGAGAGAATATTTTTAATTTTAATGGGAAATAATTAATAGTTTATACTAGAACTTGTTGTTTATTAATTTAACGTCACTATAACAACGTGACTAATTGGACGATACTACAGTGGGGTCCTGAATTTCATATAACCAGGTTTAATTAGGATAGGGATTTTTAACGAGTAACTAGCTGGCATCGGCCAGGCTCAAAACCTCCAATTTACGTCTCCTCCGAAGGACGACTTTAACCCTTGTTTGAACTCGTCACCTTGGACATAGAAGCTGTTGTGCTATCCACTACACCATAGTTTATCCCTATCGATTATTTGTATTCGGTACTAGGTGTGATCTTCATATTAATTTATCTACTTGAATACTTCTTGCAAACCTAATACTTCAAAGTATATAAGTACTTTAAAAATAGAAATATACAAAGAAAATCACCCAATGTTCCTTCTTATCATGCTACATGCTTAACATGTTTACTGCTTCTCTCCTATGAAATAAAAAGTGAAAACTGTTAGCAGTGCCTGATAAAGATGGTTGACGTAGAACATCATTTAAGAGCCTCTTTCAACGAGAAAATCTATGCAAGCGTGCAGGCTACGAAAAATGCACCCCGATGCCCAACTTGATGTCCAGTTGATTAAAAAGAAAGTTAAAATCAATGGACTCATCGCCGGAGTCTGATGGAGTATTAGTCCGCACAATCAAGTGCTTTCGTGTTTCACACATAATCGAAGTTCTTACAGAGATCGTACTGAAGGTGAGTTATAAGTATCTGAATCTCTTCGTCAAGGGTGTACAATACCAATCTATAAGGAAAAAAGTAAATATGCGTGGTGTCAAAGTCCACAACTAAAGAAACAGCTTATTTTTGACAGACAAATAAATAGATAAAATAAAATTGTAAAAAAAAAAAGGTGAACTTGATGAGTTGTATACAGATACCTGAAGAAAAAATGGATGTAAAAGAAGACGAAATACGTAGACTATTGAGCCAAGCAGCGACCAGACGTGCAAGCAGCGGTGTATCCAGTGAGCAGACTGGCGCTACCGAGGCCGGCAATGCAGGGTATCTCCCAACCCCCACCAGCGGTTCCCCACTACCCCTGTCAATCAACCCGGGTCTTGTTTTCCCTTCGGTGACAGTTGAGGATAACAACAAACATATACTTCAAAGTGGGGGAAAGGGTACTTAGGGCAAATCTTTCATCAGAAAGTAGCGAATCCAGGAGAAAGTATACTCCATTCGTCCTGAAAATAGTATCGCGTTTACTGCTATAAACTTTTAGACCTACAATCGAACGCCGTGACTTAATATTAGTATTTACACTACTGATAATCATGTTATTTTTATTATCGACACAATACTTCAGACGGTTCACTGATGATAAATCCTAATCGAGCGATGCAAAAGTGACATAGAACAATTAGCGTAAGATAATTTTAGGAACACAATGACAATCACTCCACAACATTTTTACATTTATTTCTGATAGATATTGATTTATTCGCACACACGAATTGAAAAGGTTAAGGTTTTTTTTTTTGCCTTGATACAGATGGGTCAACAAGATTTGTGGACATCTTGGCATTTAGTGCCACAAAAAATGAAGCACTGATAGTAGATCCCACTATCAGATATGAAACAATTGACAGGAACAAGGCAAAAAGATTTAAGAGGAGAAAGAAAACATTTATACGAAATGTATTCAGTACCTGAAAGAAAAATTTCTTGAAGAGTTTAGCGAAAGAGAATTTACAGTCGTAGGACTTTGGTTCGGAAGAAGGGGGAACATCCCTGTAGCCACTAAATCATTTTTGGAGAATTATGGACTCGAAATAAATCAGTTGCAAAGCATAGCGGAGACCATAATCTTGGACTCACTGGGAATCCTGCATCACCTTATACATTGAGGCTAGTCTGGATTTATATATGTCCATGAGCCATTTTGGATTGAAATGATTACAGGTTTTTGCATGAGAGTCTTTTTTGCTGAACCAAAATCTGTGAAGCATAAGTCCATTGGCTTAAGAAGGTATGTGTATGTATTCAGTTTCTGTCTAATTTTTAATTTTGATGATTTTTATAAAAGAGAGAAAAATACTTTTAGTCAGTGGTTGAGAGTCTATCTTTTCATTTGACATGTGGGCCCCAAATCATCCTTCGATCGAGTGTCAGTCCTAGGTAATGTACAGAGTTGGTCTGAGGAATTTGGTCTGTTGTCGATAAAAATTGGTGGGCAAGTGTTTTTTCGTAGTGAGAACGTTACGTGATTTGATTTGTCGTGTTTAAATGAATTTTCCAAAGATCGTACCAATGTCCTAGTAGCATTAAGTGATTTAGGAGAGTCAGTGAGGCCAGTAAAGGATCGCCGTTTGATGTTAAAATTGTAGTATCGTCCGTGTAAGTAGCAGTCAATCTCATATTTGCTGATTTCCAAATAGCTTCTGACAGGTGTGAATTAAGATATGAAGAGAAAAAAATATTGATTGATTTATTGAAAAAAGTATGTAAATAGCGTCTAAAGATTAAATAAAACCTAAATTAAGGATATTAAGAGTCATTATGGGAGGCGAGAAGTTACTGACAATTTGAGTAAAAAAAGGTAAGAGTAAGGCGAATGTTGGACGGAAGAGAATTCCAAAATCTGGTGGAACGGATAAGAAAAGAGCGTTATGTTTTTGTTCTGTTGGAAGGAATATAAAGGTCGGAAAGACGGGATCTGGTTTCTAGTGAATGAATTAAGAATTTGAACTGAAGGATATTGTAGAAACATGGAAGGTGATAGGCATTGATGGTTTCGTATAGGAACGATCCTAGAAATATTGGTTAATGATGGGGGGGAGGAGCAGAAGCCATTTTGACAAGACAGAAAGGCGCGCTGATCATAGTAGGGCTGAAAACTTATCCGTTTTGGATATCCGCAATTGGTCGGTGGGAATGGATTTTATTGAACGAAGGAAAATTACAGCTGTTCTCGCTAATCTAATCATTTCGCTTAGAATTCAGAGTTGTTCTGTCATGTTCCAGTTTGGGTGGAATTGTTGGGTTAGTGTAATCGTCAGTTACTCTCTTTAAGGTACATTTTCTTGAGCTGAATCTTTGCGTACATATTAACTAACGAACATTCTACAAGGCCCGTAAGAGAATGCAATAGACAGGGTTCAATGTTGAATTTTATATTAAGCTTATACTCTCCTTAACACATGAATTTTTTTTTTTACAGAGTTAAGTCCAGCTTAGAACTCCATTTCCATAATAAATATTTGACTGGATATATCATATCCCATGATGATAACTCAGTTGCAAAATATTCTAACCAAAGGTGATAAGGTTTCGATCGGCTCTCCCTAAACTGGTTTTAATGATATTTGCAAAATATAGAATAAATGATCCATATATAAAATGGATATCGGTTTGTTTGAAAACAAGTTAAGCTAGGGAATTACTAAAGCTATGGATTCCAACCAGATCTACATGCGTCTGTGGTTTGCGCCTCTGCTCAAGCTAAAAACATCCGGGGATCTCACTTTAGTAACTCGAGCAGCGGTTGTGGTCTTTTCGCGGTGGTAATATCTGCGAATTGATACCTTAGCAATTCGGTGTCAAAAGGTAACCTGTCTAATTTTAGCTTCCAGCCCTTCTGAATCCAGACTCAAAGCTAAAAGGGATGCATTTATCTCATTAAAATAATCAACTGCCATCATTCCTTGGCTGAACGTGCGAATCGTGCCAAGCAACGATTTCTCCTCGGCGAAATATAAATACATTTTGAAATATCCTGATTGATGTTAGTCCTGTTAAATATCAAATTTAACCGAAATATGAAATTTGCTTGCAATAAAACATACCAAAATAGTCTGTTTTCAAACCCAATTTCACTGTTCTTCTTGAACACTGAAAATCTGTTATCGACTACTTAACAATTATCATTTTAGCAAATAATAATTTAAAAAAAAAATCCAAAATTTCTATTTAAGGAGCAATACCTAAAACTTCATTATTATCACGATAAATTTATATATATATATATATATATATATATATATACATATAAAATAGGAATATTCATAATCACGATAAGGTATTATGCACAGCTAAACTATATATACCATATATACTATACACTATATAGTATACTATATACACTATAGGTAGGTTCTCAAACTTTTGACCGACAGTATATACTAATAGACAAAACACATGAAAGAAACTTGTAGAGAAACTATCATTGGCAGCACTCCACTCAGATAAGTTAAAATAAAAATATAATAAAATTAAATAGATATAACGTGAAAATAAACTCGTGAGTGATCAATCAATGCAATAGGATTTGGTGTCCAAAGTGCTCCTAAACCCGCTGTTGGAAGTTACAGAAGATTATAAATCTAATCATTTAAATAATATTAATAAAACAGAATAGCTGAATAAATTCAAATATAAATTAATATATCAAGTGGGGTCACCTGTATCATAGTGGCTAGCATAACAGCCTTCTATGCCTAAGGACGAGGTTTTCATTCCCTAGGGTCGCTCCACGGCTGAAATAGCAGAATTATTCATTCTGGGACCTGGAGAACAGCAGGCTAATGCTATATCCGCTAGGGACATACTACTCACTATCCTAATTAAACCTGGATAGGTAAATTTTAGGAATCCCACTGTAGCATTGTCTGATAGCCACTGAAGCATAAAGTGACATTAAATATATAAACAAACAACATTTTAAGTAAGGTTACCTTAACCAGCATCACCTCGAATGCATTGAAACAGAACTGGATGTTCCACTCCAGATGACCCTTCCTCCTAAAGCATTTCATCCGTCAGAAATCTTAAACTTAATCCATAGATTACCTTCCCGAAAAGCTCCTGGAAACGATCTAATCACTGCCCATATCTTAAAACAACTTCCTAGAAAAGCCATCCTGTTCCTCACATATATTTATAATGCTACACTCCGTACTACCTATTTTCCTGATTCCTGGAAATTATCTATCATTAAAATGATCCCTAAACCCAAAAAACCGCTAGAACTTCCTTCTTCCTACCGTCCTATCTCTGTTTTACCTATTATGGGTAAAATCCTGGAAAGACTCATCCTTAAACGTCTTTATCCAATCCTGGAACTTAATCACATAATCCCAGACCACCAGTTTGGGTTCCGAGCATCCCACTCCACCATCCAGCAGCGCCATCGCGTGGTGGATGTAGTCTCTTCTGCATTGGAGCGCGGATTGTACTGCACGGGAGTCTTTCTCGAAGTGGAACAGGCCTTTGTCCGAGTCTGGCACCCAGGACTGCTGTACAAACTCCGTAAATTCCTCCATCCAACATACTTCCTCATCCTCCAGTCCTACCTCTCTGATAGAACCTTTAAAATCAACCACAATAGTTCCTATTCATCCACTTTTACTCAGTCTGCTGGTGTTTCTCAAGGCAGTATCCTAGGACCCATTCTCTACACAGTCTATACAGCTGATATCCCAACCCATCCTAACACATTCCTTTCTACCTATGCCGATGACACTTGCGTGCTATCAGTTAATAACGATCCTAGTATTGCCTCTCAAAACCTCCAATCCCACATCAGAGACCTTGAGGTATGGTGTCAGAATTGGAGAATTAAAATCAACTCCAATAAATCCCACCAGATTACTTTTACCCTTCGTCGTAAACCTATGACATCCTGCCCTACAGTGTCCTTTAATGATATTTCGCTTGTCCCTGTTGAACAGATCCGTTATTTAGGCCTCCTGCTTGACAAACGTCTTACATGGAATCCGCATACAAGACTGAAAAGACAAGAGACTGCTCGCCGATTTCGGTTACTTCAACATTTACTTGACAGACGCTCTAACCTTTCTCTTTACAACAAAAGACTAATTTACATGACAATCATAAGGCCTATCTGGACTTACGGAGTTGAGCTTTGGGGCTCTACTAAACCATCAAACTCTTCCCGTATCCAATCCTTACAATCCAAAATCCTTCGCAAAATCCTTAACGCTCCTTACTTTCTCACCAACAAAATCATCCACAAAGACCTTAATGTTCCATATGTTGCTGATTTGGCCTGTACCAGGTATCACTCCTTCCATGAAAAACTCCACTTCCACTCTAATCCACTAGTTTCAATCCTTGCTTCCACTTCAATTCCTGACAATCCGCCGAGGCGTCTGAAAAGAAGATGGCCTCGAGACCTTCTTTTGTAGATTCACTACTAGAGTGCTGCCAATGGGCAGTTTCTCTTCATGTTTTTTTTCATGTGTATTATCATTGTAGCCGATTTACTTGATATATGAACAAACAGTTGTAAATTTCAATAAATGAATTTAAAAAAAAAAGTAAGGTTACATACACAGAACAGTTCGTTTTATTTTTCTCATTTTCACTTTTTCCAAATTCATGTTATTATTTTATTACTCAGTTCATACAAATGATACAGTTCATACTCAGGCCTCAGCATGATGACGTGTTGCGGTCTCGTCCATTTGGATTAAACGCTTCTTGAATTCTTCAATTAAAAAAAATGAAGCGGATTGTTAAGTATATCTAACCTTACTTAAAGTGTATCACTTTCTACTTATTATATAAATTAATATAATACAGCATAACATATTATAGTTTTATTTTTGGAGAGAGGGAAAGACTGATGCACTCTTAAGGGGATTGTCTAAAGCCCCATTAAGTATCTCTACCAGAACTGTATAGGCGTACTTTGAAGTATGTCTGTAGAATGATAATCAGAGAATTTTCATATATACAAAATACAACTAATTACTAAACAACATTTGAAAAAACTCAAATGTATTTAGCTAAAGAAATATATTTCAGAGCGTGAATCGATCATCAGAATCAGCAATAATGGTATGGCTGATTTTAAATAGAAGTTAAAAGTGTAAAAGAATTATATCGATGTAAAAAAGGGCGAATGATTTTTTCAACAATGTGATGTTTTGGGATATCTTCAGCTACTAATTTTCTGTGAGATAGCTGGAAGGATATTTACATTTTGCTCAGTTCACTACCGTTTACCTCTCCGGCTGAGAAAAGTGGGTAAATGACAATACATATAATAGTTGAAGCAGAGTTAACCTAGCGTGGAAAAGAGACTGGGAAATCTATTAGGGGTCGTATGAATAACGACAGACTTGAGAAAAGTAATGTATATACCTTTATCAAGACTATTCTTAGAATGATCAACTCTTTCTTCTGTTTTGTTATGGTTCAATTTTCGATGTTCACTGCTTTGGAAATAGAGCGCGCAGTGATCGGAAAATAAGTCAATTAGAATATGATCAAAGGCTGGATCCGCTCTGAGGTCTCTGGAAGTGATGAGAAAAATATATAGAAATCATTAAAACAACTTTTACGATTACGATCTGATTTTAAGTCTTTCTAAAAGTTATATTTGGAAGGCATGTCAAAAATAATATATGCTCTTGGATAATATTAAAAACACACATATATTATTCTTAAAATACGCATTACATTCAAATGTATCCTTCTGTAGTATCAGCTTTAATCGGTCCGATTGCCCGCTTCTTGCAAAAAAAGAAAAGTTTTAAAAATGCATATTTTATTAATTTGCCGCAAAAAAAATATGCAGGATTTTAATTTTAAAAGAAAGGAGTATGATTTACGACTCTTTTATTTAATCATAACAATCTCCATAACCATCAATACATTTCTGCCAACGTGTTGGCAAATTTCACATTCCCTCAGAATAAAATTTGTCATATTTGGAATTGATCAGCTCCAAAAACTCGTTTTCTAATTTCTTTTTTTCATTAAATTTTTCATCACGTAAGTGGGGGTCCAGTTGTCTAAAAACTGATAAAGCGAAAGGTCCGGAGAGTAGGGCGGATATGGCAGAGTCTCATGTCCAAACCACAACAGTTTTTGTGACGTGAGAGATGTGTCCGGTCGTTGTCATACAACAATTGGATCTATGGATGAGATTCTTAAATATTTCTCCTTTTAGTTAACTCCAAGTTTTATCTTATATCAATTTATCGATTTCCTTTCTGTAAACTAGATTAAAATGGAATTGTTAATGTTTTCTTTGATATTATCATTTGTGTTTTCTTTTCTTTTTTTGGTTTGCATTCCATTCGATTCACGCCTGTGAATGCGTGCGACAGCTGATAAATAGAAATAGATCAAATATTTAAGATACGAATTCTTATAAGTCATAACACTCGTTTATGGGTTTCAGATTCAAAGACAAAAACCTTTTTATGTTTTTAGTGTGATATTAAAAATGCTGCAAATCATTTCCAAATAACAATATTGGGGTATAACTGTTTATAAAGCTATAATTAGGCAATTAAGTAATATATACATCATTTATTGAAATTTACAACTGTACTTCAAGGTACAACAAGTGAATGTGACAAAAGATAAATGGCGTGAAACAGACTTGAAGAAGAACTACCCAATGACAGCACAATTAAGTAATATGAAAAGCAATAAATAATTCAAAGGATAATTGCATATCACCATGTATTTTTGTGGTGAATTTCAAAAACATTGGTCCAGTAATTTTGGAGAAATACCGCAGACTACCGTTATTCGTGTTCTACGCATCTTGAAACATAAGCTCTCAAATTTTGAGGGTGGGTCAATATTTTAATTTTTGGTCGATTACAAAGGTTCATATTTAAAAATAATAAACCAAAATCATTCTAAAGTTTTTATATAACTGATCTGAATTGGATGATAACTAATGTGATAAAGTATCCCAGGGACGTGGTTTGTTAAAAAAGAATTATTTAAAAACGTTTCAAAATATAGTTATTTTTATGAATAATTATATAGGTTTTCTAGTTGTTGCTTTTTTTAAACAAATTGTAATTAAAAGAAGCAAACGATAGTGATTTTATTTATATTAAATATATAATTTCATAATTAATATTCATCCGAAAATTGTTTTTTTAAATATTAAGCTGCTTACAAACACACTAGAACTAGAACTAGAAGTGAAACATATAAAATAAACAACGGCCTCTCGATATTATGAAATACTTTCTCTTGAAAGGTGAAATGATCAGATTTTTTTTTTTGGTAACGTAATTCCGGCATCTCAGCGGACAGTATTTTCATCAAACTTTCTTCATCGTTGCGTCGTAAAATCGCCTCTTATTTCGTCAGTTTTTCTTTTGAAGGAAGTTAATATGACAAGGAAAAGTGCGATTAACTTTCCAAAATATACGAGTATTTGATATAATTTACACAAAACAGTAAATTAGCAAAAATGTAACAAATTCATCTTCACTGAAAGTTTGGCAATGATATAATCTACCGATTTCTCATTAAATTATTAATTAATGGCTCAAAGAAACAGTATTGAACTAGCTAAAATTTCTTAGTCGTGATGAAATTGGAAAACAATTAGATAAAACAACGCTATTTATGTTATTATTTTAAGACTATATTGTATTCTAGGAAGTTCATAAAATAAAAAATAAAAAAAAATTATAAACAATGGATAACACCTGACTAATATTTAAAAAAAAATAAATGATCAGCTTATTTTGACGAGAAAAAAAAACTGTAATATTATAGGCTTTCAGGTACCTTCGTAAACTAGTTTATGAACTATTGTGGAAAACATAGTACCACCAATATTGGTGGTACTTAAATTTTATAAAAAAAAAAAAAATTAATCAATTTAATATCAAATTGATTAAAAAAAATCTGGTGCGGGCAACACACGACTTTCACTTACCTCCATTTTTAAAATCAATGAAAGAATTTTCAAATACAGTTAGAGATAAAAATACGTGAAATCATTAAGGAATTAATCAAATTGAATTAATAAACATGTGTTTTATTAAAAAATCTATTATATTATTATCTTAAATAATCAGTTAGTTTTATCTTCTTTTCATCACTCTCCATTAACTTCTAAAAGCTTGTGTATGAGATGATATTTTTTCTAAAATCTTTGGCTTTCCAACGGTATATCATACATGTATATTACTGCTCTTATGTTCAAAAACGAAAAATTGCATTAAAAAAATATTTTTTCTGTTTTCTCCTTTAGTTGGGTATCGAATTTATTCAATTTATATACTCACCTGTTTTTCATCAGCGTTAACAAGATAATCTAGTTATTATTATTGAATCTACAAAATTAAAGTGACTTTAGGGGAAGAAAATTTAAAATATCGGCATTTAAGCCCTGTCAGACCATTTTTATCCAAATAAAACCTACATGATATTAAAGTTCATTAAATTTTACATCGATATAGCGAGTTTAATCAAAATCGTCGGAACCGTTTTTGAGAAAATCGAAAAAAGGTGCAAAATGCATGGTATAAAGTGCCTCTTCTGGTAAGCTTATTTTGATGAAAAAAGTTTTGTTACGTCTCGGGCGTATAGTTGTCTTAAATATGAAATTTCAGTTTCATAGGACTTACCATTTCCGCCCGGGAGTTACCACACACACACACACACAGACCTTTTTGCGGGACTTGGTTATTTGGACTCAGGGGACCCTAAAACGTGTATTTCCTTTGAAAACGGGAATTCGAAAATGTTCACGATCGCAATACTATATATAGTAAGTGAAAGTAAAAAAGTTTTCATGAAGTGAGAACGGTTGACTATGTGTATATAATGGAGAAGTTGGTTCAGGGGGCAGTCAATAGAACACACAATTAAGTATAAACTTAATTTACTTGTGCCGACGTTTCGGCAACGCATTGTTGTGACGCCCGCTCAGCTCACTCAATCGCCCTGAAGAAGGCCTATAGTTTAGGCCGAAATTTTGGCACCAGTAAATTAAGTTTATGCTTAATTGTGTGTTTTATTGACTGCACCCTGGACCAAGTTCTCCCAAAAAAAAGTTTTATTTACATATTTAAGTAATATAAAAAATGACGCATATATCAGAATTACGATCTGAATAACAAGAAAGCAGCAAGCGGTCACTAATGTTCCGCAGTAAACTAATTCTGACTGAGGTTTCTAATGGGTGAAAAGTTACTACAGATCTCATTCATCAAGAGCTCTATTCGTCGTTTTCGCAAAATGAAGATATAATTAGTAGAAAGCCGTGTCTTCCATGGATGTGAAATGGTTTCAAGAGTATGTATGTATAAAAATGTATAATACAATATGTGTATTAGAAAAATACAGATATATTTTATCATTATATTTATTCGCTTAAATGTTCGACAGGTGCGAGTAACAAATGTGAATAAAAAAATAAATAAATTATATATATATATATATATATATACCTTTAATAATATAATAATAAACCTTTGTAATAGACAAAAAAAAAATACTCTCTCTCAAAAATTGAGGTCTTACGTTTCAAGATACGTAGAATCCGAATAACGGATACAAAAAATCCGTATGTCCGCCGTACGCCGTCCGCGGTTTTTCTCCGAAACTACTGGACTGATTTTTTAGTCGGCACAAAAATACTAGTGCTTCTAAAGATGATCCTATATGGCCGATTACATATGATTTAATGCAATAACTCAGTTATTTTTTAACATTAAAAAAAATATTAGTGTTCCTTGACCGAGAAACAGCGAATAATTATATTTTTAAAAAAAATTGAAATTTTACCCATAAATAGGATTATAACCCAGTTATTGTTTAAGATAGAAAAAAAAAAAATATTGAGTTTTAGGACACCGTGATGAATAAAGAATAAGAAGAGAAAATTCGGCATATTTTTCAAGAATGCCCTTATTATTCATCACACTTGAATAAAATTGGACTAAGCCCGAATATTTCAGCGGTGCTGGGTGATAGAGAGAAAACCATTGAATTAGTTTTTGATTTTCTTAAGGAGCAGTCATTATTATCGAAATTATAAAGACCATTCGTAGTCAGTTAGCATTACTAGTATTAGCTTCTTAAAGTATTGTTTACATACAAATATTTTTTCTTTCTTTATTTTTTTAAAATTTATTTATTATTATTTTTTTTTATTATTTTTTTTTCTTTCTTTCTGTCGATCACTCATTACCTAATAGTGTCTGGGCGTTGATGACCTTAGGGTTTTACGCCTTAAAACCAAAACAAACAAGAAGAGAAAAAAATGAAATATTGCCTGTATACGAGTATACGCTTGTTTATTTACTTTCTACAAAACGAGAAAAGAATCATTGAAATCGGTGAATAAATAGCTTTTGAATTATTTATTGCTTTTCATGTTAGTTAATTGCCTTCAAAGAGCTATATAAACAGTTATACCTTAATATAGTTATTTGGAAATAATAAACCATTGTGTAATACTTTGCAGCGTTTTTTTTAATGAATCAGCTTGAAAATATCCGAATACGTTTTAGAGATGTAAAGATAAAATTAAGAAGGTTTATAACATAAATATGATGTCTTAATTGGATGGAACAAAATTCGAATGCATTCCTAACTAACTATGGATTCCATAACGAAATAATTGCAAATAACATGTCTGTGAGATGTCGATATTCTATTTGTTTGTATAATATTAGACTGTTCGTGTACTGTTGGTTGTTTTGCTCTCGAAATTACATATCCCGTCATCTACCTCCAAAAAAAAAACATTTTACGATGCGACTGCATAGCTAAATTCAGTAACAATCTCAATTTTATTATGTCAGTTTATGAAATATTTTTATGTGTATGTATATATCTTATACCATTGATATGAAGGTTTAGTAACTTTTGACTCTATAGCAAAGATATATTTATTTCTGGCTAAAGTAAATTTAGTAGAGAAGTAGTTGACAACACTATATATGTATGATTAATTTATCTCTATATAGGCCAACCATGCACAACACTTGTAACAACTAAGTCTTTTTCTTTTCTGTCCATATTCTTTACATTTTTCTCTCTTTTCTCTCTTTCTTTCTTCTTTACATTTTTTACTGTGAGGCTTATTTTTCTATCCTACAAGAACGTTCATATTGTTCACTAGTTTCTTGAATTTATCCTTAACTTCATATGCATATTGTATGAAAAAATGGATAAAACGAAATAAAAAATGTTAAATAAAGTTGGATATCGTATTAATTCAAGTTATACATTCTATTTATCCGATTTTTTATCAGTGCTAAAACGATTATATGGTTATTTTTATAGAATCTACAAAATTAAAGATAATTTAGAGGAACAAAATTTAAAATACCGGCATTTAAGCCCTGTCAGACTATTTCAATCAGAATCAAACCTACATGATATCAAAGCCCATTAAATTTTACATCGATATAGCGAGTTTGATCAAAATCGTTGAGCCATTTATGAGGAAATAGTAAAAAGGTGTAAGATGCTGGAAGTGACCCTTCTTGTTAGCCGATTTTGATTAAAAAGTTTCTTTAACATCTCAGGCTTATAGTTGTCGCAAATATAAAATTTCAGTTTCATAGGACTTTTCGTTTTCGCGCTGGAGTTGTCCTACGGACCCACACAGACAGACCTTTGTCTTTTGGACTCAGGGGACCCTAAAACGTGTCTTTCCGTTTAGAACTTAATTCCAAAAATTTTCAACATCGCAATACTTTTCCTTACTATATATTTCATATACGTGAAAGTAAAAAATCTTACATATGTGTTAAAATTTAACATTATTATATCAAGATAACATTGACAGAAGTGATAACTGAAATTGAATATTCTGAGAGATTAGAAATGAGGTGACAACTTTATTAATTCTAGTAAGCGCCTCCTTAAGCTGTAATCTCCTGAATATTATCTCACCGAGAGATGAATAATCACAAAAAATGATAACTAAGAAAAACTATTACGCCGAGAAAGATAGCAAACAAAGGAGGAGAGGAGAAAGTGTTGCAGAGGTGAAGAGAAAGTGAGAGGGTGGTTTGTGGAAGAGCGGTGACACCCACGCTCCAGTTGCAGGACCATCCTCGCCACTTCTGCCCCCAGCTTTCCCGCCATTGTCAATGGCGCCAGCTCTAATTAGGCCCATCTCTGTAGTCTTTAAATCATTAAAATATTGAAGCCAGGGTAGTTATCTCTTCTCTATATGAATAAAATGATAACGCGATTTTGGTTTTCGCGAACTTCTAAACCACATTCTTTCCTAAAGGTATACAAATAAGAGCAATTTAGCATTTCTTTAAACGGGAAACGTAATTGAGGGTGGAATATTATATAGAAAACACGTTCCAGAAACTAGCATGATAGTGTTCTAGAGGTGAGGACAAGGAGATGAAAAACGCACCCTATCTTTTAGTACAGTTTAATTGTCAATTATTTTGGGGGGGAAATTCTTTACGAAGAATTTCTGTAAAGGTTTATTTACATATTTCTTATTGTTTTGGTTAAAACTAATAATATTAGCTGTAGTCAATATTTCTAAAATTAACGGAAATCGTGCTACGAAGTTCTTCCGCACCCACCATATTCTACCGACTTGTCTCCAACAGATATCCGTATGTTCAGGAATTTAGACAACTTCGTCAAAGGAAAACTTTTTGAAAATGATGATTAAGTGAAAAGTGCGTTTTCAGATTTTGTTTCACCACAAAGCTCAGAGTTGTTCAGTTCGGGGATAAAAAATGTTGGTGTCACGTTGGGAAAAATGTGTAGAAAAAGAAGGTAAATACTTCGAATAAAATTATCTTGTTTTCATATCGTATTTTTAATAAAAATCCTTTACCTTGAAAACGGACATTTCATGTGACACAACGCAATACATTTAGGTCGTGGTGCAAGGTATAGTTGGTGACATAACAAGGGACATTTATTATTGTTCGAAGAACTTTGGATTGAATGCGTTTGATGTCTTGAAGGTCCAGATAGGGTTCCGTATTGTCTTGTAGATTAATAATTTGTTGTCTCTGTAAGCTCAGATTTTCTGTTGAGTAGTCGGTATAAGTATCCGAATCTTCGGTTGAGATCTTGTCTTTTTAGTCTTATATGTGGGCTCCATGTCAATCTTTTGTCTAGTAGTAAGCCAAGATAACGGACTGTATCTGAAAGAAGAATTGCTATTGAGTTGAAATAAACTGGCGGGCAGGATTTTCGTCTAAGAGTGAAGGTGACGTATCTGCATTTGGCTTCGTTCACCTATAAACAGTATTACGTATGGAACTAAGAACCAAGATGTTATAAATTAACTGCCATTGTTATTAGTTATTTCAAATTTAATAATATTTCATGAAAATTGATGTTTCACTGTGAACTAAATGGGAGTCCTATTGAAACTTAATTTAACTTTTAAAATGTAATTTAAGCAGTTCATTTGAAATACAAAATAGTAATAAACTGAAAAGGATAGGAACCTTTTTATTTATATAGTCTTTGAATACATACATACTAATGATGTTTTTGTTTTTTTTATATGGGAAAATTAAATTTTCCGTTATCTGTGCTCACTTTAAAATAACAAAATATAAACTTGACTAATTTTGATTTATGTTTTTCATTCTTGTAGATGATTAAATGTAATAACGAATAGACGTTATAAAAGAAACATATCTTCTTGCTAATTGCACTTTTCGTTATGATAAACTAAAACTCCCAAAGAAATAAACTTTAAATTGGTCAGACAGAGATTTTTAAACATTAATGATATCTCATTCAATAGCACCCGTGTGCAGGATAGTTGAATAATATAATTATCCAAAGGGAACATCCTTGAAAAAACCAAGCCTCCAAACCGTCACACAGTGATAAATGAAGCACTTTTTCAGTTATCTATTGTTTTTCCAAGTCATAAGGAAATTTACATTTGAATTGTTGTTTCTCATGCGTTTAGTATCATTACGACAAATTAAGAAGAAAACATTTTTGAAGATGTTGATTTTAGATATCGCTTCAGATAAATCTAGGTACATCCCTTGATGAAGTGCAGTGGTTCCAAACGCAATTTTTCAAGAATAACTCTGCCCAGGTCGTTCTATTTATTTTATTCTATTTAGCCATCTCAACCTCACTTTGTTCCCTGGTAAATTAATTTTCAGTGGTATAATAAACGAATGCTTACCATACATTTAACATAATTTTATGACTTAAAAATATGAATTCATAAAATTATGTTAGTCAAGTCCATAATTTTAGAAAAATATGTGTATAGCTTTTTTTTAGAAACGAGAGTTTTTCAAATTATGGAGTGTCACTTCAGTTTATGACTAAGTAACCCAACCGTGTACAAATAAACGACCTAACTTCTAAACATAAACGAATATACACTTCAGAATGTGAAGCTCTTATTTCAATATGAAGTGGCTTATAGCATTTTGCTATCTGAACACAGAATTATTCTTATAATCACAATTTTCCTTCGTTTATAATAGTTATTTGATAAGTATCAGAACATTTTGGGTTGAATAATACGACTTGGTGATATTTCTAAAAGATCACCAAGTCGTACAATTAAACCAAAATTTTCTTGGACTTATTAAATAACAATTATAAACTAGGGAAAATGACAAAATTGGTACAGAGTTTTATTTCTGAAATAAACGAAAAGAATTATACATGCTTATGACTTAAAATAAGTTAAAAATTGGCTGCTCATTCCATTAATAGTAGATTTCCAAGGAAGAAATTGAAGTTTGAATGGCTAATATAACATAAATAGAAAAACCAGGGCAGAGTTTAGTATGTCCTGAAAAAAGTGCGTTTGGAACCACTTTACGCCATCAGGATACCTAAAATAGACATCTTCAAAAATGTTTTCTTTTTACAATTTGTCTTAATGATTATTACTAAACGAACGAGAAACAAAATTCAAATGTAAATTTTCTCCTACCTGGGAAAAACAATTGATGATGGATAAGTCGATCTATAATTTACCGAAATATTATCATATTATTAGTATACCATAAAAGGTATACTAATAATAAAATAAAAAACTATTGACTATTTTTATTGAGAAGAACAGGAAGCTATCCAAATACTTTATCAAATCTCAAAATGACAAACCAGCCAAGACACTTTTGTGACTTAGTAAAAATCTCAAAAGGTTTGTGAGTTTTGTGCGATTTTATTTTTAGTCAAATGTTTGTTTTGTACTTTGAGTACAAGGAAATTTAAATATTATTTTTCTTTCAACTTCATATAATTCTTTATTATTGTTATTATTTACTTATGGTAATTTACAGCTTTATTAAACATATACAATAAGTGAATGTCTAGTAAGAGTACGAGTCGTGAAAATATCTTATGAAAGAACTACCCATTGCTAGCTCCTCATTAACTATTTGAAGGAAGTAGGTCCTGAGACCACCTTCTTTTCAATCGTCTAGCAGAGTTCATATAAATATAAATATATATATATATATTATGTGGTCTTTGGTACATTAAAATGATCATCTAAATAGATATAGTTAGATATGAAGATTTTCCATTAAATGAGTTCCTGTACAACCAAAACTTGATTTGACTTGACCAAAAAAAAAGACAAATTATACATTTCCTACTTTTAGTTGAAAAAAAAAAATTAAGTTCTACTCCGGTTAAATATAAAAATATTAATATTAAATACATAAATATTATAAATATAGTGGCGGTTAGCCAAAAGGTACCACCGGACAACAACCCCTTCAGGAGTCCATTAACCACTGGATAACAAGAGGCGCAATCAGCGGACATAGGAAAGCCGGACCTCCAGCAACCGAATACTCGGGAAAGTCAGCTCCTTAGTTTTCTTTATTTTTCGTCTTCTTTTTTCCATGTTGTTTCTCTTCACTACCACAACGCCCTCCGCTTTCCCGAAATGAGTGTCAAGTTCAACAAGGGGTGAAAACTGCCTTTCCCCGTCTTTATAACACGTGAAAGGATGAGGAAACTCATTGTGAGCAACATTTCTCCGAAGGCCAATGACATCGTCACAGGGCTCATTGACAAAGGCACTTTTCTAAAAAAAAATTTGATGTTATAATAAGGAGTGAATGATATTGATAAAAGAGCGTTCATTATTCATGTTGCATATTATACAGTATAATTTGATGATATGAATTTAATTAAGTTTAATCATACAACGGAAAGATTAGCAGTCATAACGAGAATACAATAGAAGGTGCATTAGTGATGGTCGTTAATGGGTCATTATTTGACTGCTGAACGGTGTCGTGGAAAGAGTAAAAATAGCTGTAAATAGTTTGTTCCGGTAAAGGCGCTGATACACGATGATTGTAGTGAAAGTTTCACTATCGCTATATACCTACAATCGTGTGAATTGTAGGATAGTTGCTATTGTACTTACAGACTTTCCCAGTATCAGATGGGACTATCAACTGTTAAAATATTTATATATACTTATTAATTTTTAGAGTTTGATAATAAAAAAAATACAAAATCTGAATTAATGATATTTAAATCTAACAAACTCATATTAAACATAATCATATATTTACCTGTTTTTATTATTGATAACAGGATTTTATTATGGGAAAAAAATTTGGGATATCGGCATTTAATCCCTGTCCGACTATTTCAATCAGAATGAAACTTAAAGTGGCTCTTCTGGTTAGCTGATTTTGATGAAAAAGTTTCTGTAACATCTCGGGGGTACAGTACTCTTAAATATGAAATTTCAGTTTCATAGGACTTTTCGTTTCCGCCTGGGAGTTATCACACACACACACACAGACTTTTTTGCGGGACTTGGTCATTTGGACTCAGGAGACCCTAAAACTTGTATTTCCGGTGAAAACTGGCATTCCAAATTTTTCACGATCGCAATACTTTCCCTTACTATATATTTCATAAATAGGTAAGTGAAAGTAAAAATATCTGATAGATCAATGATAATCATATAATCGATTATAAAAAGCTACTTCTTTAAAGATTTCCCAGTCACGGTAAATTTGGAAACCAAAATAACCTACATCACCATTCTTACTGTTTTCAGTAATAATATATATATTAATTTTCTCTTGTACTCTATAAAAATACAATCAACATAAGTGCAATAGGGATTGGAAATGATACGTGAGGCACATATGCACATGTACAAAGCAGCACATCTTCCCGGCTGTGATCGACTAATTGTTAATTAACGTACGAGATTTCTCATCTATCACTTTTTTTAATCTCCTCCTTGTATTTACGAGTACGTTGGTTGTAATCATCTTTCTTATTAGCCTATTTATATCTACGTGTAATTTAGTTCGAAATCGATGAGAAAGAGTCTTCAATAAATTTAGGAAGGACTAAGATGGGCCGGTAATGTTGCCAGAATGAGAAATGACCAGGTTTCTAGGTAGCTACTAGAGGGGAATTTGTATAATTCCAGGAGTTTCAGTAGACCAAAACTGGAATGGAAAGACGCATTTGCTAAGGACGTCTTGGCCTTGCTAAATCTTGGTAGGTAGGAGCAAAAGAACAGCTGCCTGGTGAAGACTTATTGAGGAGGCCAAGTACCACATGGGATTGTGGCGCCAAGGAAGGAGAAGAAGATTTAAGATTGCATTAGTTGTGAGTCGGAATATTTTGAACTGATAATTGGGGCTTTTGTAAGTGGTTCATTTTAGCTAATCCCTAAATGTGTGAGCAGTATGTCTACATGGGTAGCTTTGATTAACCCAAACAGGCTTATTATATACAGCTACTCACGGCTATTATTGGTAGTAGCAGTGTTATTTTAATAGACACTTAAAATAAGCAATTATTTATTTTTTCGGGATAATAAAAACTGGTGATTTGGAGGAAGGGGAAAAGGGAGTAGGAAGTTTTTCCTCCTCTAATCCCGTAGATAGATCAGTGAATGATGCAGTATCTCCAAAAAATTCTTCAACGTATTTCAGCAAATTAAGTGAAGTATTGGGAAATAGCCAGTAGAAGAGTCCGATTTCATACCTGGAAACACATATTTTACCCACTTCTAATCAGCATTCTTAAGTGGTAATGCGATTTCACACTATAAAAGAAGATTCATTGAAAATCTTTAATTCATACAATTGTTTAACTATTTTGGTATATTATTTACAACACTGAACCTTTGTAATAAACAAAAAAAAAACTTATACGAGATGTAATTCCACGATAATTCAGTTATTATTAAACTGCAATTTTTATTTCCATTGTTTCAATGAAAATTAAAAGAAAAGAGAATGAAATTGTAAACAACTCTTAAATGCTTTTGGCTTATTATTTTCAATAATAAACCTTTGTAATCGAGCAAAAAAATCTAGTGCGGGCAACACAAAATTCGCTTACCTCCGTCGTTAAAATCGATTAAAGAATTTTCTAGTACAGTTAGAGATAAAATGAGTAAAACTAATAAAGAATTTATTAAATTTAATTTCTATAGAAACATTTTTTTTATTAAAAAATCTATTATATTATTATGTAAAGCAATCAGTTAGTTTTATCGACTTTTCACACTCTCTATTAACTTTTACAAGCATGTGTATAGGATAGTATTTTTTCTAAAATACTTAGCTTTCTAGCGGTATATTACTGCTCTTATTTTCAAAAACACAAAAATTGCATTAAAAAATATGTTTACTCTTACTCCTTTAGTTGGTTATCAAATTCGTTCAACTTGTATATTCAGCCTTTTTTTTTAGCAATGCTAATCAGATGATATGGTTATTTTTAAATAATCTACAAAATTATAGGTACTTTAAATACATATTTATAAATAGGTATATTTCAAATATAGGTAAGTGAAAGTAATAAAATAAAAAATTCTTTCCTCCCCTCTCCCTTAAAATTTGAGTTCTTAAGTTTCAAGTTATGTAGAACCCGAATAACGAATACAAAAAATACCGTCTGTCCCCCGTATTGAATTTATGAATACCATAACCGAAATAGTATTTAATGCCCGACAGAACAAAAATAGAATTCTTGAAATCGGTTATAGAAGAGCAGAGATATGCCGTTTTGAAATTAGTAATGGTGATAGGTCTGTAAACAGCTAAATAAACTGTTATATCCTAATATACTGATTTTGAAATAATGAATTATTGTGTAATAATTTGCAGTGTTTTTAATTATATACAATGACAAATACAGATGTATTTCAGGAGGCGAGATTTAGGAATGTTATGGAGATATTAGTTGAAGTGCATTATCCTTGAGAGGCAGAGAAGACTGTTGCACGTGAAGAAGACTGTATGCTAGGCTACTAGGACTCATTAGCGGCGAACCAAACTAAACAGGAAGCGACATGAAAGTCAGGCCGACAATGATTATAAAGGGAGACAATTAAAAGAGTAAGTAGGAAGAAAAAAGCGTGTAAGAAGAGACAATACGGGTGGATAAATAAGAAAGAGTAGAAAGTGTCACCTGTAGCGCCCTGCGCGGATCCTCGCTATGGACCACTTTTCACATCCTAGTCCCGATAACTATCTAACAATAACAGACCGAAACACTATCCTGTCCGCTCTGTCTCTTTCCCTCACTAATTGACTGACAAAACTAATAATGCCTTTTTATAATGATTTAATAATACTTCCAAATTTTTATTTTATTTTTTTGTTTATTCTGTTAACGTCACTTTATGCTGCTGTGACCAATCGAAAGATGCTACAGTAGGAGTGCTAAATTTTACCTATCCAGGTTTAATTAGGATAGGGATCTTTAATATATATAACGAGTACCTGACATCGCACAGGCACAGGACAACCTTTTTACATTCTCTCCGAAGGACGGTATAGCTTAAGATTTTTTACTCCCATTAAAAAATCCTAGAGCCATCAGCAAGGTTTGAACCCGAGACCTTGGGCACAGAAGGTTGTTTTGCTAGTGACTGCACTACAGGTGATTCCTCTTCCATAATAAGAATATTAGGTCGATAAAAAAATTCAACACGAAAAAATTATTTATCTCACATTGAATATCAATCCGTGAACTGCCTACGTTACAAGGACAAGAAAAATAGATGGGAGGTTTGTTTATAGATGCATATAAAATAAAATTTAATAATTTTAGAGACTTTAATTAATTAACTGTTTGACAGGCGGCTGAAGCTACCCTTGGGCCTCCCAAATACCATTTCAGTCACTCCAGTCAGTGGTAAGCCTGCTGCACTCTCTGACCATCCTCTAGTCTTCAGCCATTGAGTCTTTCCACCTTCCGGTCGGTCTTTATCCTTCTATAAATTACAATATAATTGTCGAGCTGTTCAACTATCATTCATCCTAATTAAGTGTTCCTACCATTTGAAGCACTAAAAATAAGATGGTTACAGACCATCGTAGATCTCTAAGTTTCTTCTCAAACGGTATGCACCACCTAGTAGGGCCCATGATGCCTCGCAACTCTTTTCTTTTGAATCTGTCAATCTTTTCAGAGAGAACATTGCGCTGGGTACAAGTTGGACAAGCATAGGTCAGTCAGGGTAATGATTTTTGTATCCCGACTGAACTATTTGCTATAGAGGAAACTATGTTAGACAAAATTTGCTTTTTTAGATTCCTTTCCCTGATTTTGATTAAACCTAGTATCTTTTAAGAGTATCAAAACTTAAATATGTTGATATCAATGGATAGCCAAGGTTTGTTTGTTTGTTTATTTATTTAACGTCACTTTATGCTACTATGGCTAATCGGACGATGCTACAGTGGGAGTCCTAAATTTTGCCTATCCAGGTTTTATTAGGATAGGGATCTTTAACGAGTACCTGACATCGCACAGGCTCGGGACCACCTTTTAACGTCCCCTCCGAAGGGCGGCGTAACTAAGGATTTTTTGCTCCCATTAAAAATCCTAGGACCACCTGCGGGTTTGAACCCGTGACCATTAGCATAGGAGGCTGTTACGCTAACCACCCATCTACAAGTGATCCTGATAGCCAAGGTTTACCTCACAAGCTTTTTTCTCAGAAGAATGGAACTGGATCTAGATCATGATCGTGATTTTATAATGCGGTGTTTAACCCAGAGTGAGGTGAACTAAAAAAATTCACGGAGCGATTCCAAGAATAAATAAACTAAAAGAGCAAACAAGATCATATTTTGTAAGTTCCATCTTGACTCTGATATGAAAAAAAAAAAAAACAGTGAAAAATTGTAATCACTCTGTATTCTATCAGCAGAAACCAGCCAAACCTCAAGAGTATCATGCAGTGTACCCCTATCAGGGCATATTCTTAGATTTTGCTAGTCCTTTGAAGGAAAGTGTTATTTGATTAGCACCTAACGCATTGCAAAGGAAATTGTATCTAAGTTTCTGGTGAAAAACAATGGTACTTAATCTAGCACAAAAGAATTGGACGATTTCTTGTAAAAGCGTTGCTCATCAATGAGCTAAACACTCAGTAAGGAGCTTCAAAAATACACTTTGTTATCAATTCTAATCTAATTATCAGAAAGAAGAGTTTGCATCACCACTGCAATGAGTCACTATCCATCAGCCATTTTACTTACATGGTTTTTATTCTTTCTTTTTTAATTGTTGATTTTGTTTATTACCAAAAAGTAGAAAAAACCTGCGTCAAGAAACCAAATACAACATATGCCCAGTTGAGATGTCATCAATTTTCATCAGCATAAAAAAAAATACATATATAGAAGAGAAGGAAAAGTATACAAACAGTTGATTCATAAAATTGACAGAACACAACTACATAAGAAAATATACATTGGCAATGCTAAGAATAAAACACAGATAACTCATTAGAAAGTATGCCAGATACCTACATGTATTATTAAAATCAGATAATCAACTAAATAAAGCAATTAATCTATTACCATATTTAACATAAATAAACCTACAAAAATCCTCTCTAAATATTTAAATCCTGCTTGAAACTAAACTAATAGAAATAATAAGTTTGATATAACCAACTTATATAAATTGATTTTTTTTTTAAATATGACAATTGTATTAGTATGAAATGTAGTAATTATCAGTATAAAAATACTATATCAATTATAAGTATTCCAAAAGAAGAATGCATAAAGCTATTAGAGGACAATTGGGATATAATAAATAAGAATTCCAAAATAAAATATTAAAAACACATTTACTGAAATAATCAATTTTTTTATAAAGAATAATTATTTCAAATACAATGATAAATAATTATTAGGTTCCTTTAATTAAAATGATCCTTTTCATTCAACTTATTTTATTTTCTTATTTTTTTGTCCCTACGTTTCGGCTCTTTGCCATTCTCAAGGGATCTACAAAAAACATTTATTTTAAAATTAAAAGATACACAACATTATTTTTTTAAAAATTGTTATAAATCAATTTACATACCTCTTTATACTCCTTTATACACTCTATACAATATATAGATATATATTTTGTCATAATTGAGTAAAATAA